>CM046874.1:21793439-22535939 GCA_025667525.1 Glebionis coronaria
CAGGTTACCGACCTATCCCACTTGATAATGCATTTATGCTAACCCGATGTTGTGAGTAGTGTGGTCTTCGGCCTTGTTTTAGTCCCGCAAGTGAAGATAATGATCTCTCACTATTTTCAAACCTTGCCCATTTATATAATGTCTCCCACGAAAAAGTATAGTCACTTGATTCTTAATCCATATGCGACTCCATTCTCTAGATAAATAAGAATCATACCCTAATTAACGACAATGGAAGGCCTCACGTGAGTCTGTATCTCCTGACTTTAACATGATGAATGATGGTAGCGGACTCTAATGCAAACTTAAAGATGTCGATCGTGATTCTTGTATCCGCCGCATTTTGGGTCCCACCTGGAACGTCTATAAGTTCGACTTCGTTGTTATAGCAATCTACTCTTTGCGTGTTTGATAACTCACCCAAATGGGACCGATACAAGAATCATGATCGATATGTTTTGTGTTTGCATTAGAAGTCCCACCACCATCATTCATCATGTTAATTTTAGGGGATTCAGGCTTTTATGAGGCCTTTCAATGTCTAGGTTAAATAGATACACCACAATTCTTATTTACCTAGAGAATGGAGTCGAATATGCATTTAAAGACTCAAGAGATTATACGTTTTTATGGGGGCATTATTTAACGGGCAAGCTCTGTGGACAATGTCAGATCATCATCTTTAGAGGGTTGGGAGTGGTGGCGCCGTGGGGTGTCAAACCCACGGCCCGGTCGGGGTTGTGAGTCCGGCGATCACCAAAACCCACGGCGTGAGCCTGTGGCCTGGGTCGACTCACTTGGCGTGAAAGGTTTTAAAAAAAAAAAATTCGTTCAACCCCCACAAGGTATAAAAATATGTAACCAGCCCTTTTTTTGTTTTGTGTTGTGTTTTGGTGGCTGTGGCTGTTGATGGCGGTAGAATGGGTGGTGGTGGTGGCTGTTATGAGGTGTGATGGGAACAAGATGAGGAAGATGATGACTATGTGTCATCTACTCTTCACCCCACACAGGTTTTAAAGTTTACATTTTTGGTCCTATAAATTCAATCTAGTTTCATTTACAAATACAATAGATTTTAAAAGGCTTACAAAGTTAAACATGTTTAAATATATGTTTTTTTTGTTTAAGTTTTTTTTCGTTTGGTTTTTTTAGTGTACGATCATGTTTTTTATTAAGTATTCGTAACGTATACTATTGTTAAATATTTAAGTTTGTTTAGGGGGTGTTTTGTAAAATTCTGAAAAACTGGAAATCACTTGGAGTGATGACTCCCCTGTTTTTTTCATGTGAGTGAGTGAGTGAGTTTCGCTGACGTGGCACCCTAAAATCGACTCACTTGGAGTGATGACTCCTTGTGCTCCCACATAGTCGGTCTAGAACACAACCAAAGTGTACACTGCTTGCAACATCGAGACAACATAAATGCATGCTCAAGTATGGTAGCCGGTACCCGGTAACCCGATAAATCGTATTGAACACTCAATACGATGCTCGATATTTTAAGTTGTGACATCCGATATATTAAATTGTAGAGTAATTAGAGTCGATAGCAAATCTGTCAACTAAAAAACACAATACAATGTTCCATACTTCCATATATTATATATCACTCCATCCTCCTCATTAAATTAAGAAGATTAAGCAAGATCGATATTATTCATAAGGAATTATGACTAACCCGATAGTTACGAAGCTAATATAAACCACATACGCCACCATGGCTGTTGTCAAGAAAAAAGTGCACACATTGACACATTGTGATGAAATACTTAACAATCTCAATAGTATTGTATAAATGAAAGAATACATTCGTAAAAACCTTACAAATATTATATCTATATGAACTATCATCAGTGGCGGACCTAAAATTTATGCTGCACAAAAAATGAGTGTTGCACGTATCGTGAAAAGCTCTATTTCGTGACCTAAAACCGGGGTAGCCCGTGCCATACCCGACTCCCATATGGGTACGCCTCTGACTATCATGACTTGTGAGTTGCAATATGTTGATGGTGATGATTTTAGTCATAAAAAAGTTGGTGAAAAGAGTTAGTTAGCAATTAAATGAAGTGTAAATGATATGTGTATTTACGTATAAAGTGTCATATAAAATATATGAATGTAAAAAGCTAACATCATAGCTACACAAAAATATACATTAGTACTAAATGCTTGCAGAGAGTTGGTTTCGGCTAGAAACAATTGGCTTTTGAATGGTTTTGAAATACCATTGTACTAGTAGTATTTGGAAGTAAATTGTACAGAAAATGCAAAAACCACACATAAGCGCTCAAGTACATTCTTTTTGATATTTCCTAACTTATTAGTTTTTCTAGGTTTAGTAAAAATATTTCCAAGAGTATGATTCCAAGCAGCATTACTTAAACTATTGTATGTGGGAGTCCAATAAAATGATCCCCATGAGAACTCACAAAATGCACTTAGATCCTTAACCAACACATATAAAAAGGTCTTTACCAAGTGGCTAGGTTCCTTACCACCACAGGCGGAGACTAAGGAGGGTCACAAGAGTTATGTGACCCCTTTAAAAAAAATGTAGCGAAATATTCTGAATTTTTTTTATAAATTTCACTAGATAAAAACCCTTTTTAGTGCAATTTATAAAAAATATAAAAGTGTGACCCTTGCTGAACTTTCTGGCTCCTTACCACACGATATAAACTAAAAAAAATAACTAAACACAACCTATTAACCTCGTTCTTTAATTCATGGAAACGTTCACCGGCAATATAGCCTTAAGATCTCGAAGTTGTACCGGAGTGATGTGTTCGGGGAATATACGTTGTAATGTGCATTTCTAAAGTCATCTAGATATAATACGCACATATAAAATCGATCACTAACATTAGTTGAAGAGAAAATGGGTTGAAAATCACCCAAATTCTATATCAATGCTTCAAAGCTCCTCAATCATTATGAAGTAAGATCAAGATAACATTATCTATATTGTAAAAAGTATTAGCAGGTCAATCAACCCAACTCAGCTGTGTTCTGACCCGTTACCTGTTATACAAGTGGATCATCCAATGCTGAGAGTAGTATGCTACTTACAGGTTGGAAGATATTGATGACGTTCTGCGCGCACTTGCCATCTTTCAAGCTACTTACACAGGCTAACTGTGTATCTTCTCGGAAACGCTAATTCACAAATATGGACAGCAATGCCTCTTGATATCACTTGGACACAAAATAAAAACTTCTGGTTTCCCCTTTAAGTGTAAAAACTTTAGATTATCACTAGTAATCCTTATATAAAACTGAAAACGGTAAAAACTTTTTAAAGTTTAATTCAAAAGAAAAGTTATTAGTAACAGAAACAACAAAGCATCATCTTTCAATAATTAAAAGCCCATGCGTTCTGTGAACGTACTTTTTCCTCCTCTTCAGGAGTGAAATCGTTCACAATGCCATATATTTTTCTCATCTCTTCCACCGTCTTGCCCTTAAGCAAGTCAGCAATAGCTTGAGAAGTCAGATCCAGCAAGCTCTTGATTTCAAGATAGTTAGCAGCCTAAAACATTACAAAGAATTATATAGCAATATATTCATATATGCATAATAAGAACAAAAAATTAATCTAAGAAAGACATGTACCAGAAGAAGATCAAACAAAGTGTTTTTATCCACGTTCGTAAACTCAACATCAAACGACGTGAGATCTTGAACGTTCTCAGGTGTCTCCGCATGCTTCTTAAGGTATTCAACTATCTTTGATAGGACCGCGCCAGTGACCTTATGTAGAGGGATGACAGAGTGATCTTCAACAACTTCGTCTTCCATTATTTTTTTATCGTCTGTGACTGAAACGCTGCCGTCTCATTTATGTAGAATGTTTCATCGTCGGAACTCTTAAGCATGATCATCTTTGAAGAAGATGAAGACATTGTTCAGTAATTTGGGAGCGATTATTGAAATACCTTAATTGTAAGAACTTTTTAGGGTTTTGAGAGATTTATGGGTATTTATAAACTTTAAATTGGCCCATTTTACAAAAAGCAGCCCAATTGAACGGTATAGCCTATAAAACCCACCGACATTTATGTTTGAGTACATGTAAAAAATAACAAGGTTATAAATAGCGTGAAGCGTGGCGTGGCGGCATGGCGAAGCTTTAGCATTTCTAAAGCGTGGCTTATAGCGGCACAACTATAAAAATATTTATTTATTTTATGTATTTCGATATTATATTTATATTAAGTTTATAATTAGTATTGTACATAATAATTAAAGCTATAAAACTCTCCTTAAATGTGACAATATTCATTTCCTAGAGTTGAACTCTAAAAATTACCGCATCTCATGTCGTAGCGCGTCTTGACCTATTGCGTAGCGTGAAGACCACGCCTCAAGCTTTAGCGCGCCTTAAGGCGAGCTATAGCGACCTATTTAGAACAATGAAAAATACACAATTTCCAAAATAATACATTATGCCCACTGAACTTTTTTATGTACGAAATACCCACTCGTACTTTGGTCAAACCATTTGAGTTAACTTTGATTTAACAGAAGTTGGAATTTTGTTTAACATTTTTGGTCATTTCTTTAACTTTTAACATATCATCTTCATCATATTTATCATCTTCAAAATTCAATCCCCAGATCTAAATCAAATCCCCAGATCCAAAAATATCAAGAGGAAAAGGGGTTTGGATGATGCATCTGAACGATTTGTATTTTTGTTAACAACATCCGAACTTGATGTGTTTGACTTGATTTAGTGGTTGATTCAAGGATGTAAAATGGAAGTTTGATTCTATCCAATTAAAGATCGTTATTTTACCTTTGAATTAATGAACACCAGAGATCAAATACAAGAATAGGATTAAAGGGAAGAAAATGAAGATATCAACAAAGGAAGAAAATGAAGTGAGCAAAATACATAATACTAATAAAAGTTATTAAAGGGTCTTTAAGTCAATTTCTATTTGGCCTACTCTAATATTAAAAAACGCCACTCAACTAATGGATTTGAAAGCCGTATCTTCTTGGGCCCCACCAAATATCAAACCCTTCCATTTAGTACACCAAACACGATTTTTCCCGGATCTATATTACAAACCGCCCAAATACATCCAAATACAGTTAACCAAACAGCCCCTTTATGTTTTTAATATATATTTGTATCCGGATTCAAGACAAAGTTTCCCACTTGTTTATTAACCAAACGAAGTGTTTCGTTCTTGTTTTTCTGTGTTGCGATACCACCCAACACAACGACAAGAAATCCAGGCTGTGCCTTCCTCTCGTTCTTCGAATCAAACAAGGCGTTCTTCCTTTCCCTTCGCTGTTCCAACGAAGTTTTATCCCACTGTATCGTGGTGTATCACGTCTGCAACCCTACGCACAAAGTGGTCGTGCACTACCCTTTTCTGCGTTTCCTTATTCACACGTCGTTTCTCTTGGAAGTATGGAGAAACACGCTTTCCTGATCTTCGTTCGTAAGGATCAAACATTGTATAACACTTGATCTTGATGCCAAATGTTGTCCCAATGTTTCTGGATCGATTGTTATATCGTTTCAGAGTTGCAAAATTTATACGAAAAGTAATATGTATTAATCCCCTAACCTTGTATCGTTTACATATGTTTGATATATATGCATTGAATGGACAGACCCCAAACGACGCGACCCTTCAACCCTAACCGAAATAACTGCCAAACGGTTATTAAGTTTCTGTTTAACAAACTAGATTATCCGGTTCACAGCATGATCATCTTTGAAGAAGAAGAAGAGATGGTTTTGTAAATTGGGAGCGATTATTGAGAAACCTTAATCGTTGAGAAGTTTTGGGAGAGATTCGATGGGTATTTATAAAGTTGTAACTATAATCTTTGTTTGACATACTAACATTATTAATCCCTCAACTTTTAGTAATGGTAGATTTCTATTAAGGTAGTTTTACTTGTAAGTTTACTTGACTTGCAAGGCAAGTAAACATGTAACTTGTTATGGTATGTGGTGTTTTAAGTCGGCTGTGGTGTCAGCACACAACACAACTGTGGTGACCAAAATTTTACTAAACGATGCAAACAATGGCTACGAGATTGGAAATTTCGTTTTGTCACTGTTGTCACTTGATATCATATTGGGAATGTTGGCTGCTAGTGCTGAAGGCCAAACTTTGAAACAATTATTAGGGTTTCGACATGATCGAAAGCATCAACATATTCTTGCTCAGTCAACAAGTTCCAAACTATTTAAACGCATTTTATCAATCCCGAAAACAGGTCTTGGTTTTAGTTTAGCGAAATGGTGTTTGGGTAGATAGAAGTGTTTGGGTAGATAAAACTATATACAAAACAGAAGCCAGATGTGTGGACTTTGGAATCAAGGTGAAGCTCGATGATGCAGTTGACGAAATAAATTCATGGGCGCATAAGGAAACTAATGCTTTGATCCCATCGATAGTTGAAAGGCGTGACTTTGATAAATATTGTTTAATGGCCGTTATGAATGCCTTGTATTTTAAAGGATCTTACCCATTTGATGCACATACGACAGAAGATAAAGATTTCTATCTCATCAATGGGCAGAATGTCTCGGTCCCTTTCATGACGACTAGGGATAAAAAAAATTGATTATGGTTCCGAAAAGGGTTACAAGATGATCAAAATTCCATATAAACGTGAAGGAAAATTGAATAACTTCTCAATGTATATCTTTCTCCCAAATCGAAACGATGGTTTGAAGAATCTGCTTCAATTGTTCCATTCTACCAATGCTTTATTTCATGGAGAGTTTAACCTTAAGCCAGTAAATCTTGATAACCTATGGATACCCATTTGTCGCTTTGAAAAACAAATAAAAACTTAGCGGGATAATAGAGCCAAAAAGTCGCTTTGACGATACGCTTTACGTGTCGAAAATACTTCAGAAATCTTGTTTTGAAGTTGACGAAAGAGGAGCAGAAGCTGAAGACGGATTTTCCTAAATGGAAGTACTCCTTTGCACCTTCATGGCCATCACCAAGTTTTGTGGCTGACCATCCCTTCATGTTCATGATTAAAGAAACTCTCCCAAAGCAGTTGTATTTGGCGTAGTTGTTCTCAACCCGACCTCTAGTTAATCACTAGATGTTTTCCTTACTGCTTAATTGTACTGATCCATTCTTTAATTAAATTTGAATAATCTGTTTTCGTATTAAATGCCAATCCTTGAACCATATTATGTCCTGGGTTCGTGATTTAAATGCTCATTTTTTTCTAATATTGTTTGTTACCAAAATTTATGAGAAGGTTTTTATATGTGTATGCCCGCTTCACCTGTCATATTACCATTCATGTGTTTCAGTGTTTCTTGTTAGACATATTTAAGAGATGATTTTTGTCTATAGTGATTTAATTGAAGTTTATTTGATAATATGCATCGGCCGGTATAGTTCCAACAGCCGTTTGTAAGGAATTTGCTTAGCCGACGCATACTATGACACGAATGCGCAACAAGAAGTCAATATGATATATAATCCCAATACCCTCATGTGAGACACCATTAGCATCCTTCTGTTTATCTTCTTGTATAGTTTCGAAATTTTTTTTGAAGGGAGAATGGGTTGAAAATCAACCAAATTCTATATCGATGCTTCATTATGAAGTTAGATCAAGATAACAATATCTAGTGCTTATGAACTCAGCTGTGTTCTGACCCGTTACCTGTTACGTTATACAAGTGGGTCAATCGCATGCATGTGCAATGTCTATATCATCCAACGGTTTGTTTGCTTTTTGCTAGTGCGCGGATGTTTGGGGAAGCTCAAAGATATTGACGAGGTTCTGCGCGCTTGCCATCTTTCAGGCTACTTACACGCACTAACTTGTGTTTCTCTCACTCGGAAACACTAATCTTCACAAATATGGACATCGACATCTATGTGGACAGCACTATTAAATTTAAAACTTTAAAGCTGTTTAATGTTTAACTCAAAAAGAAAATTTTAAGTAATACAGTAGCAACAAAAACAACAAAGTATCATCTTTCACGCGATAAAAATAAAATATGTCAGGCGATTAATTATCAAAAGCCCATGCGTTCTCTAAACGTATTTGTTCCTCTTCTTCAGGAGTGTAATCGTTTACAAAGCCATAAAAGTTTCTAATCTCTTCCCACGTCATGCCCTTAACCAAGTCAGCAACAGCTTGCATAGTCAGATCCAGCAAGCTCTTGATTTCAAGATAGTTAGCAGCCTAAAACATTACAAAGAATTATATAGCAATATATTCATATATGCATAATAAGAACAAAAAATCAATCTAAGAAAGACATGTACCAGAATAAGATCAAACAAAGTGTTTTTATCCACTTTCGTAAACTCAACATCAAACGACGTGAGATCTTGAACGTTCTCAGGTGTCTCCGCATGTTTCATAAGGTATTCAACTACCTTTGATAGGACCGCGCCAGTGACCTTAGGTACAGGGATGACAGAGTGATCTTCAACAACTTCGTCTTCCATTATGTTTTTAATCGTCTGTGACTGAAACGCTGCCGTCTCATTTATGACGAATGATTCACCGTCAGAACTCTTAAGCATGATCATCTTTGAAGAAGATGACAGTAATTTGGGAACGATTATTGAAAAACCTTAATCGTAAAGAACTTTTTTAGGGTTTTGGCAGAGATTTATGGGTATTTATAAACATTAAATTGGCCCATGTTACAAAAAGCAGCCAAATTGAACGGTATAGCCTATAAAACCCACCGACATTTATGGTTTTTATTTTTTTTAATTGGTACTAGGGGTGTCAATATTTCCGACCCGAACCCCACCTGACTCGAGCATATTCGGGTCGGGTTACTCGGGTTGAAATTTCAATTCGGGTTAGTCAGGTTGGTCGGACATTGAGTAAAATATTTATGTCTAATTCGGGTTCGGGTCAACCCGTATAAGAAAATTTTTTATTTTTTTTTATTTTTAAAATTTAAATTAAACAACAATTCTAATAAAAACATAAAAAAAAAGTTTTTTTTTATATTTTACCTATAGTCGGGTTGACCCGAACCCGAATAGACTTGACCCGAGTAGATCCGAACCCGACACCCGAGTTTAACTCGGGTCGGGTTCGGGTAAATTATTTTTACCCTCAACTCGAATTCGACCCGACCCGAATAACACGAACCCGACCAACCCAACCCGATTCCCACCTCCAATTGGTACAATATTTTGTTTCAGAATTAGGGTTTGATTCATTTTTATTGGATTAAAGTTGTTTATTGTTTTTGTGTTCTATTTTTTGGCAATCAACAGGTACATTCAAGTATGACTAATACAAATGTGTCAACGCAATACCGACGGATTCATGAGCAATGCCAGATCTTGATAATCTTTGTCATGTCTTGAAAGATATTCTGGTGGTAGAAGCAAACCCCTCAGGAGAGAAGGTGATAACGGCGGTCAAGAAAGACTCCTCGGGAGAGAAGGTGATGAAGGAGGCGGTCAAGATCTACAATTTAAGAAAAAGGAAGATAAATGAATGAAGCGATAGAGGCTTGCCGGACAAAGTTATCTGCTTAAGTTTTCAAACTCTTCGTTTTGTTGAGTTTATTGAATGTTTTATTTGTATGGTCAAAATCAATGTTTGTTTAATTGTATGTCGTGGCTTTACGATAATCACTATTCTCAATAATCACTGTGGAGCATATGATGTGATTGAATGTTGCTATCCTATCGCCCTTTACGATAGATAGTTGCAACCGCCTACTTTTAGTTTAGGGATACATAAAGATTTGACTAAATTACATCGTCGGTCCTTCCGATTCGCGGGTTTTTGTTGCATTTGTGGGGTTTTGGCATAAACATAAAGATTTGAGTTAATTACATCGTGTATAGTGATTTAATTGAAGTTTATCTGATATTACCATTGATGTGTTTGTTGTTAGACATGTTGAATTTGCTTAGCCGACGCATACTATCTTGAAAAAATGACACGAATGTGCAATCTTCTTGTATAGTTCTGAAGTTAGATCAAGATAACATTATCTATATTGTTTTTGTAATCAAAATGGTTTAAAAAGTATTAGTGGGTCAATGAACCCATCTCGGCTATGTTCTGACCCGTATTTAGAACTGACCCGTTACCTGTTGTACGGTCAATCGCATGTGTATATGTATATGAACATCAAATGCTGAAAGTAGTATGCTACTTGCAGGTTGGAAGATGTTGATGAGATTTCTTTCAGAGGTGAAAGCTAAAGATACGCAATATAATTTTTCAGAAAAACTGAAATACGTAACCAATTTTATTTTGTACTAGTAGTCCCAGTATACTTTCAAATTTTGTTCAATGTACGTAATATAACCGGCTAGATGACTTGTTCGACAGGTTTCACCTTCAAATTTTATAATTATGATCCTTTGACTTTTAGGGGACTTCCACTTTTGGTCCCTTTACTTTTTCAGCATATATTTCGGATAATTTTGTGTGTAAACTTATACACATAGAAGTAAAAATACTATTTTTAAAAAAAATCATAATATTTATTTTTTCGAAATTTTGAGGAAAAAAAAAGTTTTTTGAAAAAAATATAATATTTATTATTTAAGATTTACAAATATTTTTTTTTGAAAAAAACCGAAATTTTATTTTTTCGAAATTTTATCAAAAAGAAAATTAGAATTTTTTTTTTAAAAAAAGCAGATTTCTATTATATAATTTTTTTGACAAAAAAAATGTTTTCGAAATATTTATTTTTTAATCAAAAATTTTTTCTAAAAAAGTATTAATTTTTTAGAAGACTTTTTTTTTAATTTGTTCTTTTTAAATAAATTTTTCGAAAAAAACTACATTTCTAAAAAAGTCTTCTCAAAATAAAACCCTTTTCTTAGAAATTTTGTTTTTCTTAAAAAATAATTTTTCAGAAATCTTTTTTTTTCAAAAGTTTATGTTTTTATTTTCTATATAGAAATCTGCGTTATATTAAAAAAATTTAATTAATTTTTCCAAAAAGAAATTTCACAAAATTTTGAAAAAAGTTAAATTTTGAAAGTGAAAGTCCCCTATTTTTAGGGACTAAAAGTGGAAGTCCCCCAAATGTCAAAGGACCATAATTATAAAATTTGAAAGTGAAACCTGTCAAACAAGCACTACAAAACTCCAGTCCTTCCCTGGCAAAATTTCGAGAGTTTCCCTGGCGACACGTATCCCTGGCGACATGTCGCCAGGGAAAATTCGCCAAAGAAAGCTGGTGCAGGAAATTATCCCTGGATACATTTTTGGATTTCCCTGGCGACTAAGTGGACCCCGCAGCTCTTGGATTCAAAAACTAGTGCCACGCTGGATTTGGTGCGAGAAAGTTTCCCTGGCGACATATGTCGCCAGGGAAACTTTGGGTGATTAACAAACTTAAGTAAACATGCTACTTAATCCTCAATTTTTCCTGGCGACCTGTCACCATGGAAACTATTCGTTACGTTGACAAGTCAATGCCTCGCGTTGACAAGTCAACGTTGTGCCAGAGTTTCCCTGGCGACATGTCGCTAGGGAAACTTTGCTGACTTTTCAGAAAGTCAAGCGAGCCCCAGGTTTCCCTGGCGACTTGTCGCCGGGGAAACTTTGACAAAATTTTTTTGCAGCCTGTACAGCAGGTTATTTCCAGATTTTTTCCGGAATTTTTCCTGAGAAAATCTACCAAAACCTGGGAATACAAATACAAAACCTGGGGATACAAATACTAAAAATCTACCATGAATCTAGTACCAAAACACAATACATGTAACCTCTCGATCGATTAACTCGATCGATTAACTCGATCAATACAAATACATATGACACAACTTGAGTACAAAGTTCCTAGTTACACTTATTAAACTTGCAATTCGGGGTTTACAATTATTAAACTTGCATGCTAAGGTAGGAAAAACAAGACATACTAACCATTATTGCCACTACCGCCACTCCTACCGACGCCACTACCGCTGCCTCCCATGCCACTCCCACCGGCGCCACTACCGCTGCCTCCCGTGCCACTCCCGCCGGCGCCACTACCGCTGCCTCCCGTGCCACTCCCGCTAGCACCACCCGATAGGAATGATGAGAACGCATCGGCAAACCTAAAGTCACTTCTCATAAAGTCAAACACTTGAGACGCTTGTTCCAATCGTGGGTCGACGGCAGGGGGAGGAATATATCAAGCAGTCCTTCTCGGCACTATCTGACCGACACCGGGCATGTGGCCTCGCTGCTTTCCGCCTCAGACAATACGGTTGATCTCGTCGTCCGTATGTTTTCTTTCAGCCTTCATCGCAAGCATCTCCTCCTAATGAAGTGACAAAAACAAACGACAGTTAGTATATTATTTATTAGTCGGGTTGGTACATTATTTATCGGAAGGAAATAGTAAAAAACCAAGGTATATCCAAAAAAAATTAATTAATTAATTAATTTAAAAAAAAATAAAAAATACTTACATACATAACGCGGTCCGCATCGCAAGGAAAATTCCCATGCTCGTCGATGTGCGTAATGAAGAATTGGTCAATGACAGTCGGGGGTGGCACATCAACTTGAATTGCAGCTTGGGTCTGTACATACATAGACACGCATATATAGAATGAAGCAAATTCAAAACACAAAATCACAACACCAAAACATATAATCAAAGACATATATGTATGTAAATTAATTATAGAATTTCTCACCACTTTGTCTCTAAGGAGTGCTAACGATCGAGATCCCTGCCGACTCGGTGTCTTCTGCTTAGACCGATTTTGGGAGTTCGTCAGGCATCTTTTCTCGTAATCCGGATTACTCCAAAGTGCGATATGTTTTTCCCAGTCCTCGGAAGTAATTTCCCGAGGACGCTCGCTGCGGACTCTGGCGATGTCTACCGTGCCGGTATCGATGTCTCTGCGCCAATGCTTCGTCTTAAACATATTTTTTCGAGAATTGTAACTCTTTTGAAGCATGTGATTGATGCCCTCACGTATACCCCTCCATTTCTCAGGATCACTCTTGTGTAGCGTCAAATTAAACTTAGACTGCATTCATATACAACAAATAAAACAAACACAGAGTTAGAGTTAGAGATGTAATTTATACATTATTTTGTTTATTTATTTAATGGCTTATATATTTATTTAAATTTTATAATAAAAACAACTTATCTTGATAAGCATAAGCTTTTTGAAAACAGCTTGTTCTGATAAGCTTATCAGGACAAGCTAACAGGTTATCCTGATAAGCTTATCAGAACAAGCTGTTTGAAAACAGCTTATCCTGATAAGCATATCAGAACAAGTTGTTTTCACACAGCTTGTTCTGATAAGCTTATCGGGATAATCTGTTTTCAAACAGCTTGTTCTGATAAGCTTATCAGAACAAGCTGTTTGAAAACAGCTTATCCGAAAAAGCTTATTACCTTATTCTCATCAAATATATATTTATTTAAAAAAATATAAATTTATTTAAATTTTTTACACATATTTAAATTTTTTTATATTTATTTAAAAAAATTTATATGCTATAAATAAATAAGATACAATTTGTATATTTATTTAAATTTGTTATTTATTTATATGATTTAAATAAATAAACAAAATTATTTAAATATATACACCATTAAATAAATAAACACAATAATGTTATGAACATAAAAATGATAACTAACCTCTATGTTCGCCCAAACCATCGCCTCAATCTCATCTGGGACATCATTCCAACTTGGGTAGTATAGTGGCACGAGCCTCCTGATACAATCTCCGACGTAATTAGCTAAATGCTGAGCATGCGTGCCGCGAGGCCGGAAAGAGACTTCTTCAAAATCTATCGGGACAGCGCCATGCGCTTCAACTTCGTCCAACAAATCGAGACATTGGGTAATGCCCCGAGTCTTTCTACCGGCCTCTCTGCCGCCCAATTTTTTTTCTTTTGCCTTTGCCTGCAAAAATCAAGTGAGTGACAAAGTAATAAAATATACACATTTAAACATATATATGCACCAAATTTATGATTGTGTTACAATAATCCAAATATTCTTACCTTTATTTCTAAATACGGCGAAACAACCGCTGCGGATGTTTGGCGTAGGAGGTTCATCCTCACCACCACCGTCACCACTGTGTGATCGTGCAATATCTGCTGACATCTGTACAACATTCCTAAGGTTTAGTCCAATAAAACATTTATATCATATAATAAAAACAGCTTATCCTGATAAGCTTATCAGAATAAACTGTTTGAAAACGGCTTATCCTGATAAGCTTATCAGAATAAGCTCAGAATAAGCTGTTTGATAATAGCTTATTCTGATAAGCTTATCAGGATAAGCTGTTTTCAAACAGCTTATTCTGATAAGCTTATCAGAATAAGCTTTTTGAAAACAGCTTATCCCGATAATCTTATCAGAATAAGCTGTTTGATAATAGCTTATACTGATAAGCTTATCAGGATAAGCTGTTTTCAAACAGCTTATTCTGATAAGCTTATCAGGATAAGCAGTTATCAAACAGCTTATCCTGATAAGCTTATCAGGATAATTTGTTTTCAAACAGCTTATTCTGATAAGCTTATTAGGATAAGCTGTTATCAAACAGCTTATTCTGATAAGCCAAGTTAACCTGTTAGAAATCAGCTTATCCAAAAAAGCTTATTATAATTTATTCTCATCAAATAGGTAACATAAGGAGTGTTTGGATTTACGTTTAACAAAAATTAACAAGTTTAAACATCCCGGACGACATATCGCCGGGGAATCTAAAAAAAAACTAAACAAAAAACAATATGTATTATCAATTACAATTAAAAGTTAAAAAAACATACCGTTAAAGTGTGGTCGGGTCTCGGCTGTGGTCAGGGCGCGGCTGTGGTCCGGGCTCGGCTGCGGTCGGGTCTCGGCTGTGGTCGGGGCTAATTATTGCCAAAATAAAATTTCTTATTACTTATATATTATTATAATTAGTAATAAAATAATTATTATTATTATTATTATTTATAAAATAATAATAATTATTATTATTTATAAAATAATTATTATTATTTATAAAATAATAATATCATCCCGGTCAGTTTAATTTCTAAATTAATTCCGATTTAGTCCGTTTAGTTTCTCGATTTATTCTAATTCGGTAACCATTGAACATCTAACGTTTAACAAATGCATATCGACTCATCCATAACATCTAACATGTAATCAAGACATGTCGAGTCATCCATTGAACATCTAACGTGTAACCAAGACATGCCGACTCATGCATTGAACATCTAGCGTGTAACCAAGACATGTCTACTCATCCATTGAACATCTAACGTGTAACCAACACATACCGACTCATCCATTGAACATCTAACATTTAACAAATGCATACCGACTCATCCATTGAACATCTAACGTGTAACCAAGACATACCGACTCATGCATTGAACATCTAGCGTGTAACCAAGACATGTCGACTCATCCATTGAACATCTAACGTGTAACCAACACATACCGACTCATCCATTGAACATCTAACGTTTAACAAATGCATACCGACTCATCCATTGAACATCTAACGTGTAACCAAGACATGCCGACTCATCCATTGAACATCTAACGTGTAACCTAGACATGCCGACTCATCCATTGAACATCTAACATGTAACCAAGACATGTCTACTCATCCATTGAACATCTAACGTGTAACCAACACATAACCAACACATACCGACTCATCCATTGAACATCTAACGTTTAACAAATGCATACTGACTCATCCATTGAACATCTAACGTGTAACCAAGACATGCCGACTCATCCATTGAACATCTAACGTTTAACAAATGCATACCGACTCATCCATTGAACATCTAACGTGTAACCAAGACATGTCGACTCATCCATTGAACATCTAACGTGTAACCAACACATACCGA
The DNA here is from genome assembly GCA_025667525.1 of Glebionis coronaria. Classification (NCBI taxonomy): domain Eukaryota; kingdom Viridiplantae; phylum Streptophyta; class Magnoliopsida; order Asterales; family Asteraceae; genus Glebionis; species Glebionis coronaria. The sequence continues at coordinate 21,809,304 of CM046874.1, forward strand.
CTCATCCATTGAACATCTAACGTTTAACAAATGCATACCGACTCATCCATTGAACATCTACCGTGTAACCAAGACATGCCGACTCATGCATTGAACATCTAGCGTGTAACCAAGACATGTCGACTCATCCATTGAACATCTAGCGTGTAACCAACACATACCGACTCATCCATTGAACATCTAATATTTAACAAATGCATACCGACTCATCCATTGAACATCTAACGTGTAACCAAGACATGCCGACTCATCCATTGAACATCTAACGTGTAACCTAGACATGCCGACTCATCCATTGAACATCTAACGTGTAACCAAGACATGTCTACTCATCCATTGAACATCTAACGTGTAACCAACACATACCGACTCATCCATTGAACATCTAACGTTTAACAAATGCATACCGACTCATCCATTGAACATCTATTGTGTAACCAAGACATGCCGACTCATCCATTGAACATCTAACGTGTAACCAACACCTACCGACTCATCCATTTAACATCTAACGTTTAACAAATGCATACCAACTCATCTATTGAACATCTAATGTGTAACCAACACATACCGACTCATCCATTGAACATCTAACGTGTAACCAATATTGGCGGGAAAACATTGGCGGGAAAATATTGGAGGGAAAATTTTAACAATTTCCCTCACTTTTTAGCATAAAAGGAGAACCACACACACTCCTTATCATCACAACCACCAACAGATCACACACACTTATCATCAGAAACACATTGTTATTATGAAGATATTGAATCATGAAGCTTTTCCGTGTACGTGTGGACGTGGAGATGTAGTTCTTCGACAATCGTGGCAAGATGATACCTTTGGTAGACAGTACTATGCTTGTCCACATTCAAAGGTGCAACCTTCAGTTTCTGAAAGTCCCTAAACAATGCTAGAAACACTAAACTTGACTAATCAACACACGTAATTACTTTTCAAACGTAACACTTATTATTGTATAATAAAGAATTACAAGTGTTATGGATAACACCGTTTGATGACAATGTGTTGTGCACACTTTTAACAACTAAAAACCCTAACTTATGAATACAGTCACAGTTGTTTGATTCAATAAGTTCTAAGCCTTAATGTGTGAATATTCTCAAAGTGTTAAACATTAATGCTTGGCTACACATCCTATTTATAGTGATACGAGGTTGACCTAAGTACTAGTTGATGGTGAGTACACAAGACATTCACTTTTCAGACATCTGTCACAAGATGCTCTTCTATTCTTGGTAGTCTGCCATAATGCTTTAGGGAAACAGAGCTTGACACAGTTTCTCTTTTCTTCATAGTCTCGTAAACACAAATGGCATGTCCAAAGTGTGCTGAGTGTTAATAGGGTATTGCCACCCCTGTTAACCCTCAACCCCTCAAAGTCCCTGATACATCTTGGCTGTTATCCATCACAGCCAATGAGTATGTCTTCAAGTAATCTTCGACTTCCTTGACAATGTCTCTGACATGGACTCCTCTGAGGTTGCTCACAGAGACTTAGATCTCTGCGAGTCTTGCGATACTTTCCTACCTCCTAGGCACAGGCAAGTGACTATCTAACAGCTTGATTTGTGTTTAAATCTATGATACAGGGAATCTAACAAACTTAGATTCCCAACAATCTCCCCGTATTTAAACATAAATACTGCTAGATCTATCTAAGTTAAGGTAAGTGAGATAACAGCTTCTTCTTACTCATAACAGATCTAAACAAACATACCTCATGATTTTATTCATACTTAAAGAAAATTACAAGTACAATACAAACGTGAAAGAAAATATGAAGGTAAAATTTAGCTGTGAAATCCTTCAATAGTCATCATTTTTGATTTTTTCTTCAACTTCAGCTATGTCTGTCCTAGTATCCAATTCAGCCTGCAAAGCTTGTGCAAAAACCTTGGAATACTCTTTGTTAAACTTGAGTCCCTTTTTGAGACAAATCAGCTGAATTGTTGATGCTAAGCCTAGCTCATCTTCCCTTTGGAATGCATATTGGCAAGCTCTGTTTATGAAGGCCATACCTTTTTCAGGCTCTGTGTAGGTCCGACCATCAATAGGACCAATGATTCCATTTGGTAGTACCAAATCCCTGTGCATTCCATCCACTTGAACATCATCTGTGACGAAGGTTTCCTTAACAAAGTTGAGTCATCCTTCTTCTTTTCTTTCCAGACTTTGGGGGTTCTTGTTCAAACAGTTGTGGCGGGGGATCTATTTTGAGCTTGGCTGTTGTTTCTTTAACCCAATTAAACTTAGCTTTGAGGGTCTTAAGAAGGGTAAAATTAGCCTGACCAGTTCTTTTAGCAGCCAAGGCTTCAAGTTCAAACCATTCAGATAATCCAAGTTTCTTTAACCTGAAGTCCTCAAAGACATCCATTTTCGCCTGTTGGTTATCTCTACACAAAATCATTTGTGGTGTGTTAGTAGACTTGTGAATGGTGTATTTGAACTTGGTGATCTTTCCAGGTACATACCTGTTGTTGACGCAGGCATCATAATCAGCTTTTACCTTTTTAGTGCCTCCGTGCGTTTAGCTTCCATTTCCCTCAACCTTTATCTTTGCTTCTCCCTTTTAGGTAGAGTCATCTTTCCCAGAGTTTCCTCATTAAGCTTGTTGATCCCAAAATCAGATCTTAATCCTTAATAGCTTATTTAAGGGTTGTGATAGAAAGAATAAATTCAATCTAACACTAGAGAAACTTTGCAAGGCAAAGTAACTAAACAAGATGCGGAATATAGTGTTTAGCACAAGAACAAAATGATTAAAGCAAACGTTGAACTTTAATATATCAAAGATATACGAATACCCAATAATGGTATTAGGGTTACAAAAACCTTAAAGTATGAAATGAAAGACAATAGAGAAAGACACACATTGCATGATAACCTAGTGAGTCCTTTTATAGGCATAAGGACTCACGTACAAGATCACTACTAACAAACTTGGAAAGTATCAAGGAATAGTAACAGAAACGTGTAAAAATCTATTCCAAGTTTATCTCTAGCGGTAGGGCCTTTGACTTCAGCAGGGGAACCAATCCCCCTGCCTTTGTTATTTGGCAGGGGGAACTTACTCTAGCAGGGGGACAAATGACCAAGTAGCAGGGGTAACAAATATACATAGATTTAATCCCAACAATCCTCCCCTAAACTATGCTTTCTCCTAAAGACAAGTTTCTGAATAAATACTAGTTGATGAGGGTGCTTACAAACTTTCTGGCCAAATCTAACTATGCATCTTACCAAATCATAAGCAACAGGTGTTATAGCATCTAAAATCAAGTTGGCATGTGCTAATTTCTTCAAGGTCTCCTGATTGAAGGGATAATAACGATGGTTGATCAAATAAACACTTACTCCTTCCATTACTATCTCATAGACCACATAATTGGTAAACAGCTTCCAATACAACAAATTTCCTTTGTTCACTGCATCAAATATGTGATCAAATAACTCATGCTCATACATCCTATGCATACATTCCCAGATCACCCAATCCTTCTCCACACCATCCATGGTAGGAGGTTTTGCAGCAAAGGTCTTTTTCAAAATCTTCCACAGATCTTCTTAGTCCTCACTATCCACGGTTTGAAACATGACATCTAGACTTAGAAATGTTTGTGCTGTATTGTCAGCTCTTGTAAGCTTCCACCAAGTCCTCCCTTTGTGTTCATAAACAACATATTCTATTATAGCAAACTTCTTCCCAAGTTCACTAGGTGAGATATCATCATTTTCCTGCACAATCAGCTGTTTATCAATTTCTTCATTTGAGGGACGTTGAGACTCTTTAGTAACTATGCCAACTTCTTCCATCCTCTTGAGTCTCTTGGCTGCCCTTTGTGCATTGAGTACAGATCTCTCTATTGCTGGAAAACTTTCACCTGCTTGATGTGATACCCCTGCTTGTGATGATGCACCTGCTTGGGATGATGCACCTACTTGTGTAGTTTCCAAAGTTATTCCATCAGCCTTTCTTTTTCTGGATTCCCTATCTTTCTGTAACACTTCACTTTGCCTCCTAAGATACTCAGCTTCCTCAGAAGAGTTAATGGTCATGAAGTTTTCCACATCATATTCTCTTAAAACTGGTCTGACTGCCCTTTCTATAGCCTCAAAACTCATGTCTGTGAAATCACCATCCTTCCACTTCTTATGTCTCTTGAGCAAAACTTTGTGATGTTCAAGTCTCCCCTTTTTAGACCTCAAATATTCTTCTTTCTGAATTTGATTTGCCCTCCTTTCCAGATATTCAGTTTGATATTTGTAAACAAGGCAAATCAACTCATACCTGTCTTCCAAAGGAGCATTTATTAACTCCTTTTCCCATTGATCTAGAAACTCTTAAACATGAGGCACTCTTTCATCCAACTCCTTATGCATAATTTCAACATGCTTAAGCATTTCTCTGGGCCTCATCTTTTGCATTCTCTGATCCTGCATATCAATCTCCTCTTGTTGTTGCTTGAGAGCCACCTGTGCATCATGTGCTTCTTGAGCCCTTTGCTGTTCAGGAGTTCTATGCTTGTATTTCCTCTTGGGCTGTCAACCATGATACCTTTTCCCTTGTCTTTTGGATCCACTGCTGGTGCTGGTTTGGCTTTAGGTGCAGGTTCTTTAATTGTGATTCCCTTCTGAGCTGGTTGCCTTCTATTCTTTCTAACAAAAGTTTGAGTAATAGGCTTAGCAGGGGAATGACTTACAGCAGTGGGATTAGCAATAGCAGGGGAAATTTTTGAAGCAGGGACTTCTTCTTGATTGCTCATAGTTAGCAATGTTTGAGCAATCTCTTTAGTTGCACTCCCCTTATCACTTCCTTTCTCAACACTTCCTTTCTCAGTCCCTTTCTCAGCACTTGCTATCTTTCCTTGTAAACCACCAGGATATGAATAATACTGAGTAGACTCTTCTGTATTAGGAACTTCCTCCCTTTGGAAGCATCCTCATCTGTAGATATTATAAGCCTGGGCTTTCTCCTCCCCTCAACTGTGGCAAGTCTGGTTTCCAAGTTATTGATAACCAGACCTTGCTTTTTGACATTTTGTACAAGTTGTGCATTCTGCTTTTTCAAGCTTATGCACATTTTCGTCAATTCAAAAATGGTCATAGGTTTCATGCTGCTCTCAACCCTAGAAGGGTATTTCTCCCTTTTTGGATATCATTGAGTGAGGGAGAGGACTTACTGATGGTGTCACTATCCTGCTCACCTCTTGAGGATGAGACAGTAGTGGCAACCAAACCCTCAGTTTGATCCAACCTCTTGGAGGCTCTCCTCTCTGCTACTTGTGAAGATTCACCAGGTAAGGGAGACCTGGCAAACCTGGATTTAGATCTCCTTTCATGTTGTGGATCAGCAGGGGGTAGAGTACTGGCAGGGGGTAGTTTCTTGGCAGGTGAATCAGAAGGTTTATGTGTGGCTGTTTTTGTCTTGGCTTCTTCCTGTCTTATTTGTTTCATCATGATTGAGGTGGGGGGAATAGACCTGCCAGAAAATTGTGGGGATGGTGTAAGAAGTGTGGTGAACAGTTTGGTAGTATGCTTGGTTGCTGAAAAGTAATTTTTGTGTGTGATTGGACCATGTTCACTCATATTCAGAAAAAGTTCTATAAACCTTGGGTACATACAAAATTTTGAATTGCTTGAAACATTTTTAACCATTCCTTTGAAAATCATTTGAGAAAAACAATACTTCCTCCCTGTTGCTAAGCAAATCAGGGCAGAAGCTATCTCACTACCAAATTCATTGAAAGCAGTGGTTTTAGGTGACAAACATTGTAAAATTGTATGAATCAAATATTTCCAATGTGGGGCAAACTGACCTTTAGCAAACTTACATTTTTGGTCAGCAGAAAGAGTATACCCCAATTTAACAAGACCCTCAAAGATGTCAGCCTCAGGTAGGTTGGTTATCCCATCCTCATCATCAAGAAGGAGTTTGTCTCTGATGGAGGCAAGTGAAATCACCTTGGGATGACCATCTACTGTGCTTTGAATTGTGACCTCTCCATTCACTGTTTTGGTCATGGATTTAGACCAAAACTGCTGAATGTGTGAGGTGTAAATCCTAGGGTTGATGAGAAGGGCCACTCTAAAATACGAGGATTTTAGAAAAGCCACAACATCAACAAACTATGTTGGTTCATCATGTAATAAAGCAATTTGATTATGATTAGCAGCAATTTTGAGAGGCATGATAAATGTTGAAAACGTTTTGAAGGTTTATAATGGTGAGAGGTAGGTGGGATTTAGTCGAGGGAGAGAGATGGACCTGCTGGTGAAGGGAATTAAGTTTTTATAGGCGAATTAAAGAGCTGTGATTGGACCAAATTTTCAAATTGCAAAAATATCAAAGATAAATCTTGATAAAAAAGTAATTTATTTGAAATAATAAAGAAAAGATTACCAATCAGCGAAGAAAGCGCCTTAAATATCTTTTGAAAAGAATAAAATATTCCCTAATCAAAATTTTAGCAAGCAGGCCCAACGGCTATAAGCAGGGTAACGGTATTGTCGATCAACGGTCAAACAAGGGAATGTTGATTAAGCAGGGGAATCAAAAGGTGAAAGCAGGGGAAACTTTCCTAAGGGTATTAGGCTAATCATGGAGAGACCGATGCTAACTTGCTCTACTCTAATGCACACCCTTGTATACACAAGGTAGATACATAGAAACTCAAGAGTCCTCTATTCAGCAATGATCTAAGCACAAAAAGTTAACACATAAGTCACCCTGCACCTGGTCAACCCAAGAAAATAAGCATACCCTAGTCACCATCCCTACCTTTTCCCTTACCTATGGTCAGTTAGTCTTGGCAATGTGTACCACACATCTGTACCTAAACAACAAGCTGTTTTGATATAGAAGTACAAGTACACATTACAGTGCCTCAAGGTTTCAGAATTCTGACAAGCTTTGCAGCAAGTCTTCATCACCCTGAACCCTTACTCACCAATGGATATGATCTAAGATCATATATGAGTATCCTAAGGATACCCCTCAGTCCTAAAGGTGTGACCTAATCTCCCCTGAAACATAGAGCATATCCCTGATTCACACATCAATGTATTATGCACCAATTGGATCTTTGCATTGTTAGTATAAAACCACATATAACCACTTTGAAAAAGAACAAACCCGTTTTAAAGAGAAAAACTATTTTAGCAGAGGAATGAACCCCCAGCAGGGGGATCTTTATGTCAAAAGCAGTGGAATGAAAAATGATGGAAAAATTGACTAACATTAATACAACAACAGCAATAAAGCAACCCTGGATATACAAGACATAATAGACATCAATTTTTAGGGAGAAACCATTCCAATACCTGCAACCAGGTACTGAAACCTCCCTACTTCAAAAGCTTTTGTTAAAAGATCAGCAACATTAAGTTCTGTATCAATTTTTTCAGGGACAATTAGTCCTTTTTCAAAACAATCTCTAATAAAATGATGTCTTATTTCAATATGTTTAGTCTTGCTATGAAAAACAGGGTTCTTAATAATGCAAATGGTGCTGTTGTTGTCAATAAATATCTTGGTTTTAAGAAAGTTATACCCATAATCAAGCAGTTGATTTTGAACCCAAAGTATTTGACCACAGCATGCAGCAGCTGCTACATACTCAACTTCAGTTGTTGATGTGGCCATAATAGTCTGCTTCTTACATTGCCAAGATATAAGTCTGCTTCCCAAAAATTGGCATCCACCTGTTGTACACTTCCTATCATTGTTGTCACAAGCATAGTCACTATCTGAGTAGGATATCAGCTCAAATGGTGACTCTTTGGGATACCAAAGTCCTAAGGTTGGATGACACTTCAGATACCTAAAAATTCTTTTTACAGCAAATAAGTGACACTCTGTTGGTGCCACCTGGTATCTTGCACATAAGCAGACTGCAAACATGATGTCAGGTCTTGAAGCTGTGAGATACATGAGAGACCCAATCATAGACCTGTAATTCCTGACATCTATAAGCTTTCTAGGACCATCTTTGCCCCATAGATGATCCTTGTCCATTGGTGTGGACACCTTCTTTCCCTCAGACATGCCAAACTTCTTCACAATTTCAGCCACATATTTGTCTTGTGAGATAAATATCCCATCTTTCCTCTGCTGAACTTATAACCCCAAAAAGAAGTTTAGCTCTCCCATGGCACTCATTTGGAATTTGTCCTGCATCAACTTTGCAAACTCTTTGCTAAGCATAGAGTTTGTGGACCCAAAGATGATATCATCAACATAGACTTGTACCAGTAGAAGGTCACCCTTTTGTTTCTTGATAAATAGGGTTTGATCAATCTTTCCCCCGTTGAAGCCATTATCCAATAGATATTTAGAAAGAGTTCCATACCAGGCCCTGGGAGCTTGGTGAAGTCCATACATAGCCTTTTTCACCTTGTATACCTTGTCTGGATGTTCTGGGTCTTCAAACCCTGGAGGTTGCATAACATAGACTTCTTCATCAATGGTGCCATACAAAAAGGCATTTTTTACATCCATTTGGAAAATAGTGAAGTCCATAAATGAAACATAAGCAAGGAATAATCTAATGGCTTCAATCCTGGCAACTGGAGCAAAGACTTCCTCATAGTCAATGCCTTCTTCCTGTGTATATCCTTGTGCCACCAGTCTTGCTTTGTTCCTGACAACTATACCCCTCTCATCCTTTTTGTTCCTGAGCACCCACTTTGTCCCAATGGGCCTTGCCCATTTTGGACAATCTACTAGAATCCAAACCTTTTGAATGTCAAACTATAAGAGCTCCTCTTGCATGGATTCAACCCAACTTGGATCATTTAAAGCCTAAAAAATCTTATTTGGCTCTTCTTGGGACAAAAATGCAGTGAACAGACAACACTACATGTTATCATGGTTAAACTTCATGGTGATGTTAGCAATGAAGTTGTGCTCCTTTGCTGTATACCTTGTATGTCTAGGGGCTTCAGGATCACCAATGATTTGAGAGATAGGGTGATCCTTATTGATTCTGTAGGTAGGCTGCATGATTACTTCTGTTTCATCCTCTTCCAAATCAGAATTTATGGGGCTATTTTGATTGGGAAAGAACTCTTCAAAAGTGCTTCCAAAAGATACAGCATGACCTAGAGATGGGTGCTGATGAGCTGAATGCAGCTCTGAGTAACTGGGATCTCTACTCTTAATTATTCTGCTTCCACTGCTGGATATAAGAGGACCATCAGATATGGGTGTAGATGAGGAAAGGAGTGGGGATGCTCTTTCTTCATCATTGACAGCTGAGTCTTTTGTAGCAAGGGAAGCAATTGATCTAGCAAGGGAATCCTGGATTCCACTGCTTTCAGCCATTCCACTGCTTTCAGAAAGTGACTTAGCAGGGGAAGAGATTGTCTGTTCTTTCCCTTGAGAGATATCATCTTCTTCACCTGTGTTTGAATTAGCTTCAATGGGAAATAGTGAGGGTACATTCAAGTACCTCAATGGTGGCTTCTCAATACTAGCTGGTTCTTGTATACCTGAAATGTTAGTATTCTGCAATGCAACAGGTACATAATTCATAGATTTGGAAAGAACCTCAATGTCAAAGAACCAATCAGGACCTGTTTGAACATCTTCAGGCTTGTCTTCAAGAAAATCTACATGAAGATTTTCTGTTATTTTGCTTGTCTTCTTGTTGAAGACCCTATATCCCTTGCTGTTTAATGAATAACCAACAAAATATCCATCATCCCCCTTTTCACTAAACTTACCTAGATTGTCAATTGTGTTCAAAATGATCACATGACATCCAAATGGTCTAAAGAAGTCAATTAAAGGAGGTCTTCCATTGAACAGCTGATAAGGGGTCTTGTTGTGTGCCTTAACCACCAAGGCCCTATTTTGGACATAACAAGCAGTGGATACAGCCTCAGCCCAAAAGATAACTGGAAGTTTGGAATCAGACAGCATAGTTCTTGTTGCTTCAATGAGTTTCCTATTCCTTCTTTCTGCAACTCCATTCTGTTAAGGTGTTCTTGCAATGCTGAATTCCCTCTTGATTCCTTTGTTTATGCAGAAAGTGTCCAGTTTTTGATTTCTAAATTCGCCACCATTATCTGATCTCATGGTCACTACCTTCATGCTTTTTGATAGTTCAATCTGATTGATGAACCCAATGAGTACGTCAGCTGTGTCACTCTTTTCAAATAGAAAGAATGTCCATGTAAACGTTGAAAAATCATCAGTAATCACTAGGCAGTACCATTTCTTCTTTATGCTTGCCACAGAAGTAGACCAAAAAGGTCCATATGCAGTAGTTCCAATGGCTTGGTAGTGGACATACTTGTTTTTGATTTGAAAGATGCTCAATGTTGCTTCCCTTTCAGACAAGCAACACAAGTATGATCATTGACAAAGGACTTGGAAGGAAGACCATGAACCAGATTATATTTCACCAGTTTGTTCATGTTCTTAAAGTTAAGATGACCAAGTCTTCTATTCAACTTCTTACACTCATCAAATGAGGCTTTGGCAATGAGACAGGTTTCATTGTCTTAAAGAGAGATGTCTTTGAGATCAATTGTGTACATGTTCTTTTGTCTTGGTGTTCGGAGTACAATAGGAGTGTCTGGTGGTAAGGCAAACTCCTTTCCTAACACCAGACATTCAGTGTCAGTAAACAAGACAAAATTCTTGGTATCAGTCATCTTTGACACACTGAATAGATTGTACTTGAGTTCTTTCACCAAGTAGACATTATCAAAGGTCATCCCATTGGTGACAATAGTTCCTTTTCCTGTTATTGTTCCATGCCTATCTCCAAAAGAAACACCATCATTGTCATGCAGGGGCACAAAGTTAGACATATAATATTTTTGTCCAGTCATGCTTCTTGAGCATCCACTATCCCAATATGCTCTATCATCCCTTGTCTTCTTTGTCACCTGCAAAAAGAAAAACAAATTAGTTTTTCTTGGGGACCCAAGCCATTACAGACTTGGATCTACCTCGTGTATCAATGTAGGATAGCTTATCAAAAACTAGAGATACACCATTAGATTGAGCACCCCTTTTGGGTACCCAAACCCAACGAGCTGAGGCTTTCACAGCTTTCCCCCATCTGCCCATGTTCCTAGAGGGCAAAACTTTGCTAGCAGGGGACAGATTTAGCAAGGGAATCCCTATGCTTAGCAGAGAGAACCCATATTTTGTTTTGGCCTCTATTTATATGTTGGTAAGGTCTAGGGACAGATCTATATGCATTATGAGGTGTTGGGTTGGTCATGGAAATGCTGGTCTTGGGATGAACATCATTCACCTTTCTTAGAGCAGGAACATCATATTTGTTAGTAACCCTGTTTCTCAAGGCAGGGGCAACATACTTGGAAGGGGAAAAGGATTTTGCCCCTGCATTTATGAGAATGGTTTTAGGTTGCATATCCTTCAAAGGATTTGCAGCCACAACTTCCATTGGTGTCTGACATTCTTGATAAGTGATCAAAACTGCCACATGTGAAACAGGGCTTTGTATTTATCACAAAGTCTTCTCCTAATTGGTGAGACTTTTGTTCATTCCAATTTCTTTGATTACCTCTGACAGACCTATACATACCATCATATTTTATGGTGGACTTAGAGGACTTTGATTTAGTTTTAGATTTGGGTGAACTACTCTTAGAACTAGAGTCACTACCAAAAAGTCATTCTCTTGAAAAGAGAGCAGGGTTATCAATTTTCCGTTGTTTTAAAGCAATCCGTTCCTTTTCAAAGTCCCTAACAATACTAGTTTTCACTAGTGGCTCTTCTGTTTCAAGACGGTTAGGTATGTAAGCACTCAAGTCAAATTCAATATCTTCCTATTTTTGAAAACAAGTGATACCAGTCCAAGACAAGTCTTTTCTAGGAAAAGGTGCATGAATATTGGCAGGAGGTGGTGGTATGGTAGCATGTTCATTTTTAACCCCAAAACCTGTTTTGTCCCTAGGAGATTGACCCATTTCAACTGCTTTAGTTAAGTCTTTGAAAGCTTTTCCTAATTTTTCAACAGTTTCATCATCTATCTTTTTATTAAACTTAAAAACTTCAAGTTCAGCAGTCAACTCCTTAATAGAGTCATTGTTTTCCTTAGCATCTCTCTCTAGAATCACAATGTGATCTCTATAATCACTTTCTCTTTGTTTAAACTCTCTTATAGTGGACTCTAACTGTTCTAAAGCACGTTTGTAATTATCAAGGTCATTGTCACAATTGATATAATCAACTTTTATCTTTCTTATTTGACTATTCAATGACTCAGTATTTTTCCTACAAGCTTTAGTGCAATATGAATCATCATATACCTCATTGTCTGAGCTGGAACTTGACATGGCCATAAGAGCAAAATCTTCCTCTTTTTCCTCAGCAACCAATGATTGATTTCTTTCCACATTCTCTGTCATGGCACTCCAATCCCATCCACCAGATCCATCTATCCTCTGCATGGCTACCATAGCTTTAGCACCAGAATCATCATCTCTAGTTTCCTTCCTATAGCTGTTCCCAGTCTTAGGTCCTCTGCATTCCCTAACAAAATGACCCTTCTTGCCACAGTTGTAGCATTCAACCTTTTTTTTGTCAAACCTAGCCACATCAGAGGGATTGATTGAGATCTTCTTCCTATATTTCTTGTAAAACCTGTTAGCTCTCATACTAAGCAGAGCCATGTTCCACTTGATATCCATCTCCTCCAGTCCTTGCTTACTGATTTGACTCAGATCTTCGTGTAACACAGTAGATCCTTGTGGCCCTTGGGATTCTATAAAAGCACAAGCAGTGTCAAGACTGAATGTTGCAGGCCTTTCTTCATCATAAGATTATCCAGACCTAGTAGCAGGGGAATAACTAGCAGGTCCTACTTTGATTCCACTGCCTTTGGAGATTCTACTACTTTGAGATATGAACGCCATGTTAGCAGGGGAATCAGAAGATCCACTTGAGTTGGTGGGAACTGTTACTTTTGACATCATCTCATTGACAACAGGTTCAAAAACTTTCAAGTTATTGTATATGTCATCAATGTTCTTGTTATCTAAGTCATCCTTATTCTGCCAAATATCTTTGTAGACAAACCATTCCTTCTGAAGGCTGTTAAGGAACCTGATATTCACCTGCTCTCTTGACACTTCAATATCAAAGAACTCCAACTGAGCCACCGTATCTTGAAGCCTATTGTAAATAGCGCCAATTAATTCATCACCAATTGCTTTGAAAGAACCAAAATCATCAAACATTTGATTCTTCTTCTTCTTCTTTGTGACTTCATTTCCTCCAAAAGTTGTGCCTATGGCTTCCCATAGTTCCTTAGTTGTTTTGTACTTTCTGAATCTTAGTTGATGTCTATCAGGTAGAGCCAACAGCAATAAACTATGAGCTCTGACATCATGCCTTCTGGCCAATATTTCCTTATCACAAAGAGCAGCAAACTTCTTCTTGTCCGTACCACCTTTGGAACTTTCACCTTTCTCTTCTTCCTTGCCATCTTCAACCGCCAACATTTTGTTGCATTGGTCACCAAACTCTATGATCTCCCAGAGAACATAGTGTTCCATTTTGAGGTATTGTTGGATTCTGAATTCCCATAGTTCAAAGTTTTTCAGGATCCAGCATAAGTAATTTGAGGTTATTGTGGTTGTTGCTGTTTGAGAAGAGTCCGAAGACATGGTTGAAATGAGGGTTTTGTTCTTGGTTTTGACAAAGTTTCTCAACAAGCTTTGATACCACTTGTTGATCCCAAACTCAGATCTTAAACCTTAATAGCTTGTTTAAGGGTTGTGATAGAAAGAATAAATTCAATCTAACACTAGAGAAACTTTGCAAGACAAAGTAACTAAACTTGATGCGGAATATAGTGTCTAGTACAAGAACAAAATGATTAAAGCAAACGTTGAACTTTAATATATCAAAGATATACGAATACCCAATAATGGTATTAGGGTTACAAAAACCTTAAAGTATGAAATGAAAGACAATAGAGAAAGACACACATTGCATGATAACCTAGTGAGTCCTTTTATAGGCATAAGGACTCACGTACAAGATCACTACTAACAAACTTGGAAAGTATCAAGGAATAGTAACAGAAACGCGTAAAAATCTATTCCAAGTTTATCTCTAGCGGCAGGGCCTTTGACTTCAGCAAGGGAACCAATCCCCCTGCCTTTGTTATTTGACAGGGGGAACTTACTCTAGCAGGGGGGACAAATGACCAACTAGTAGGGGTAACAAATATATATAGATTTATTCCCAACAAAGCTCCTTGGCTTTCTTGATTTCATTCAGCCTCTTGAATTCAACAGCCTGTTTCTCAATCTCTTCAGGTGTTAGAGGATTCTCATTAGAAGGTGTGAAGGTTGTAAATTAGGATAGGTCTGTGGTTGATCCTCCTGTCTCTAGCATCACAGCTATTTTCTTTAGTTTGGCGTCTGTGTCTACCATAACTATTTCCTTTCCTTTCTTCGAGACAGAGGATTCCACACTCATGTTTTTTAGCTCTTCAGCTCTTTTGATGAACGCTGACTGAGCTTGGGTTTGTTTTGCCTTGGGTAGGGAGCTAACAGTGAACTTGAGTTTCTTGGCAGCTGGTTCACCATCATCCACAGACTCGCTGGTGTTAACTAGAGTCAGGGACTTTGATGAATCAACTCCATCATTTGTCTATTGCTCCCCTTACTTTCATCCTCATCATCGGGTATGATCACTGGTGTGATGACTTGGAGAGGGACAGGTGAAGAAATAGTGTTATCAGCAGAGGTTGAGCCCTGATTGGCAGATTCAAGGTTAAGTACCTTTTCCTTCTCCCCCTCACGTTCAGCCTGTCGTTTCAGACGTTTGGATGAACGTGCCTGAAAGTGCCTTGCAATCTGTTCAATAGAGGCAGCCATATCACGTTGCCTGGTCCTTGAAGCTTTGGCAATCTTCAGCAGAAGGTTGCAATTTCCATTTGTGTTGCGATGAACGCGATCAATGATAAAGTTTGTGTGACGAAGTTACCTGCTACGAACAGCTTCAAACTCTATATGCATTGTTAACTCATGAGCATTAAAAAGGGCAGGGACCTCTGTTACAATGGCATCCTTGATTCTTGTGGACAAATGACTAAGTCCTTGGGACACCCCTTTTCTTGCACCATCTTTGATAGGTTCGGTGACTGCATCCCTAACCGCCTGATTGATGATCCATGGAAAGGTGACAGTGAAATTATGCATCTCAGATTTGATAACATCCAGCTTTCTTGACAGGCGCTCCATATCTGATTGATGATGTTCAGGTTTAAGATTATGGATGTTCAGGCATTGTTGTGCATAATTTTAAAACCCTGATACTATGCTTTTGCACTGGGTTCTAGAAATTCTCTCGATATCCTTTCGAATTAATCTCGGTTCTAAGTGGAATGATTGTTCTTGGTTACCAAAAAGGGAGTGGTTTTCTATTCTACTAAAGGTTTAAATGCACGAAAATGTAAACTTAAATCAAAAGTAATTAATTTAATAACAATTAATAAAACTAGAATTAAAATTAAAATATAAATATAAAATGAACATACAGTAAGTAAAAAGAAACAGTAAGTAAGACTTAAAAATGCTCAAAAAGAAAATTGATTCGGAAGTCACCTTGATTCGGAAGTTGTTGATCCGGAACTTCGCTCGGAACCTTCACTCGGAAGTTGATCCGGAACTTTACTCGGAACCTTCACTCGGAACTTTGATCCGGAAGTTAATTCGGAAGTTGGTTCGGAAGTTCACTCGGAACTTGGTTCGGAAGTTGATCCGGAAGATTCAAACTGATTCGGAACTTTTTAACATAAATTGATTCGGAACTTTTAAACAAACATCCATTCGGAACTTTTGAAAATAACATTCATCCGGAATTTTTGTTCATTCGGAAGATTTGGTTCATCCGGAACTTTTGTTCATTCGGAACTTTTGAAATTGACTCGGAACTTTTGAAAGGAAAATGATTCGGAAGATTTTAACTAAGATGATTCACTCGGAAGTTCTATGTTCATCCGGAACTTTTTGTTCATCCGGAACCTGGGGAATACTCAAGAACAGTACTATACCGAAGAACAGGGGAAATCGATTTTAAGCCAAAAATTCACCAAGTTTTCAACCAAAACTTAAATAAAACTAAACACAAATCATATACTAACCAATAACATCAAATCCCATCAATAAAAACATAAAACCCAACAACTTTTGAAGATCAAATCAATCAAATAAGAACTTAAACTTTTAACCAAATAGATGAAGATGAACAAGATGAAATGGAAAGATTGATATATTGAATGATTAAGGTTTTAACAATCACAAGACAAAGATTAAACTACAAGATTCTTGGAACAATAAAAATCAAAATCACCAAACACCCTAGTGGTGTTGGTGATGACTACGAACAGAAAGTGAGAAAAAGAGGGGAAAAGAAAACTAAAAAAACTCAATGCAAAGTGTGAGGGGAACCCTTTATATAGGTGTTCCCTTTGGTTGGTGAGTGGGCTTTCTCCCGTTCTTCTTGTCTTCTCGTCTTTTAAGAAAAGTTGACGTTTTCGATTCTGATTCGGGATTTGTCGTCGATTAAATTTAACTCGTCTTTTAATTTCTTCGTTTAATAGACTTGAGTTTCTTCGACTTATGTAAATCTTTCATCTTTGGTCCTTTTCTTCGATAAATCTTCGAATAGGCCCAGTGACTTCAAATCTTTTGCATCTCTTAGACAATAGACTTCATCTTGAGTCTTTTTCTTTGGTAAAACCCGTGCAATCCCATGTTTTCTCCATTATCCATCCGGTTGGCTCTGAAAACACAATAAACACAAAAACCACGCATAACTCCAAACAAATGATATTAAATACGCGTTTTGGTCTCGTTTTAGCCAGAATTAAGTGGTAAAGGATCACCTATCAAATCCCCTACACTTAACCATTGCCATGCCCTCATGCAATGCTTAGTGATAAAGCAATTTTACACTTTTCTCATAATCAATCAACCTTGGCCTTATTGAAATACTCCTAAACAAAAATTAGAGTACTTAAAGAATTTAAACTTTAAAGGAAACAAAAGGATAGAAAACTGTTTTCACCTGAAAATAGCTACATGGAAATAACTTGCAAAGAGATCAAGGACTTACATTAGGGCTTTGGTGCTGCAAAGATTTATCACCCTCAAGTTTCACGTTCCCCAAACTAAGCTTAAAAACGAGATCATTGTTATTATAAGTTAGTAAATCAAACACTTACACACATGGCTTAATTATATGCTTAAACTCCCTTATTCCTAGGTGTATCTCTTATATTTTATTTTTGTCTTAGAATGATCATGAAGATGCATTTTTGGACTTATTTCGATAGTTTATTAGGGCTGAAAGCAAAGTAGGACGATTTGATCAATAGTTAGCTAAAGGACAAAATCTCTTAAAACTGCTTCTCGGGATATCAAAAAGTTCATATCTTGGCATAACTCGGTTCACGATTTGAGACCTTTCTCGGGCCGATATTTGGCATGTACTTCATACTTCATATCTTGAGAGACATGCTTGAGATAATGGTCTTCTCATCGTTAATAGAGTTTCTTCACTTGGAGATTTTTGAGAGGTACTCCAACTTTGTTGACCACGACTTCATGATTATTTCTTCAATCTCTATTTGGGATTTTGAGATACAACGATCTGCCTCCTTTTCGGACTTAGATCTATTTATCCTCATACCTTGTTAGGGTCTTTTCGGATAGACTTCTCCATCATCTTTATGGGAGTTGATTGCTTTTCGTCGTGAGTCTTGATCCTTCATATTGATTTTGGGAATAATGCTTTTCACATCACTTTGGATCTTCAACAATAAAATTGAATCCTCATGCCTTGTTAGGGCCTTTTCCGACTCGCCAATCTTCGCGCCCCGCTTCATAAGTTATGCCTTGGCTATGAACTCTTATCATTACCGAGCAACTTTTAAACGATCTTGGGCTAGAAGCTAAGTAACTTTTCAAATCGTACGACCTTACTTATTGCAGATAAATTATTAGCAAGTGATGGGAGAATAGGCAAATAATTACACCAAGTGAGCTTGTGCAAGAATACCGACTTATAATTGACTCTATCATTTCTCTTTCTCCACAATTTAAAATCTCAAGTAATGAGACTCGTGGATACTTAGCCTAATAAACCAATTAAGGTCTACATGGTTAAGGATACTAGCTAGAATAAACTTGGATAAGTCTATTCGGGTTGAGTCAAAATAATCGCAACGGGCCTAATATGTCAAAGATTTATAAACTAGCTACACCACTTTATTAATATTTTTGACTTTATTGCGGAATATATACATATGAAAACAACGATAAAAATTTAAAAATTACGACTAAATGGCCAAAGTTAATAAAAAATTTGAAAAATGTTGAAAAATATGATTTTCCGGTTAAATGAAGGCATTTTCATGGAAAAGTCCACTTAAAACTTCGATAGAAGTCCCCCCTACACTTAAGATAAACATTGTCCTCAATGTTTAAGCATGTGGGAAAAGTCTCCCCTACACTTATGACATTGTGCACGTTGGTTAACTCAAGTTAAGGAAGAGACGACTAAAGTGATCAATTTCAAATGTGAGTATGAAGAAAATTGAATCACGATAGTTGAGATATAGAACCGGATTTTGGATAACACAGGAGCACGATTCTTCAAAGATTCCAAGAGTGCACTTATCCCTGTAATCACATCACCACACAAAAACAAACACCTATAGAGGTCCCCCTACACTTAGGAGGTTAAAACATAAAAGGATAGATACTCGGGCTGCCTCCCGAGGAGCGCTTGTTTTTGATAACCGAGTCACGAGCCTGACTCGACCCAAAATTAGTTCATGGGGAACATGGTGAGGGATGTAATCATCTCCTGAGAGGTGTCCTCACCAAAGTACAGCTTCAGACGCTGGCCATTCACTTTGAAATTGGGCCCATTTGGCTGAGAAAGCTCAATGGTCCCATATGGAAAGACTTTGGCGACGGTGAATGGACCAGACCAGCGGCTCTTCAACTTGCCAGTGAAGATCTTCAACCGAGAGTTAAAAAGTAAGACTTGATCACCAGCGTGGAACTCTCAGTTCTTGATTTTTGCGTCATGAAGGATCTTCGTCTTCTCCTTGTAGATCAGCGAGTTCTCATAAGCTTCATTCCTCAGTTCGTTGAGCTTGTTAAGTTGAGTCTTGCGATGATCACCGGCTTTGTTGATGTCGAGGTTAGCCCATTTCAAGGCCTAGTGCGCCTTATGTTCCAGCTCGATGGGAAGGTGGCATGCTTTTCCGTACACAAGACGATAAGGTGTACAACCGATCCGGTTCTTATAAGCAGTACGGAAAGCCCACAGAGCATCATCTAACTTATCGGCCCACGCAGCACGATGCTCTCCCACAGTACGCTCCAAAATTCGCTTCAATCCACGGTTGGATATCTCGACTTGCCCATTGGTTTGGGGATGATAGGCGGTTGAAAGACGATGATTTACAACATACTTAGCCATGACTCTTGCAAATTGATTGTTGCAAAAATGAGTCCCGCGGTCACTGATAATAGCACGAGGAACGCCGAATCGAGCGAACATCGATTTCAAAAAGTTACAAACCACCCTTGCATCATTAGTAGGTAAAGCTTTGGCTTCAACCCACTTTGAAACGTAGTAAACGGCGACAAGGATGTATTTGTTTCTTTTAGAGGAAGGGAATGGCCCCATAAAGTCGATACCCCAAACATCAAAGATTTCACCTTCTTGTATGAAATTTTGAGGCATATCATCTTTATGAGTGATCTTGCCTTGTTTTTGGCAGGCATCACAATGTTTAACCATCTCGTGAGCATCACGATAGATGGTGGGCCAATAAAATCCCGAATCAAACACTTTTTTGGCGGTGTAGTTGGGACCAAAGTGACCATCGGTGGGTCCTTTGTGGCAAGCGTCAAGGATTTCTAAAGCTGCCGGTCCATCAACACAATGACGAATAATCAAGTCAGCACATTGTTTGAATAGATACGGGTCATCCCAAAAGTAAGTCTTAATGTCGTTAAAGAACTTCTTCTTTTTCTGGGATGTTAACCCGTCAACGAGAATTCCACCCGCCAAGTAGTTTGCAATGTCCGCAAACCACGGGGTTTCATCAGAAGTCGAGTTGATAGACATTAAGGTCTCCAGGGGAAAAGAATCATTGATTTCTTTGTTCGGATGATCCCCTTGGTAAGTATCCTCAAGTCTACTGAGATGATCCGCGGCTAGGTTTTCAGCTCCTTTTTTATCGCGAATTTTGATTTTAAATTCTTGGAGTAGCAAAACCCAGCGAAGAAGTCTTGGTTTGGAATGTTGCTTACTTCAGCGCGGAATGATCGGTATAAACGATTGTGGTGGAAAGGACAAGATAGGGGCGGAACTTTTCAAAGGCATAGACAGCAGCTAAAAGCTCTTTTTCGGTTGTCGTGTAATGCAATTGAGCCCCAGTCATTGTCTTGCTAGCGTAATGGATTTGTTGGAAGTGTTTGTTCACTCTTTGTCCTAGAACCGCACCAATAGCAAAATCACTAGCATCGCACATCAGCTCGAAAGGCAGCTCCCAATTAGGGGTAACCAAGACGGGTGCCTTAGTTAGCTTATCCTTAAGCGAGTTGAAGGCTTCAATACACTCTTTGGAAAAGATAAAAGGAGTATCTTTTTCCAAGAGGTGGGTCATCGGGCGAGCGATTTGAGAAAAATCTTTGATGAATCGACGGTAAAAGCCCGCATGACCCAGAAAACTTCTCACACCCTTCACGGTTGAAGGTGGAGGCAACTTAGCGATAACATCGACTTTAGCACGGTCGACTTCAAGACCGGCTTTGGAAATTTTGTGTCCTAGCACGATGCCCTCTTTTACCATGAAATGGCATTTTTCCCAATTAAGAACAAGGCGAGTGTCTTCACACCGCTTCAGCATACGTTCTAAATTGGCAAGGCAAGAAGAGAAGGAATCCCCAAAGACCGAGAAATCATCCATGAAGACTTGCATGGTTTGTTCAACCATGTCATGGAAGATAGCTAACATGCACCTTTGGAAAGTCCCGGGGGCATTGCATAAGCCAAAAGGCATTCTTTTGTAAGCAAATGTGCCATAGGGACAAGTGAATGTTGTCTTCTCTTGATCTTGGGGATCGATGGGTATTTGGAAATAACCCGAGAAACCATCAAGAAAGCAGTAATATTCATTACCCGCTAAACATTCAAGCATTTGGTCCATAAAAGGTAGAGGGAAATGATCCTTTCTCGTGGCATCATTGAGTTTGCGGTAGTCTATACAAACTCTCCACCCAGTAACGAGACGAGTGGAAGTCAACTCGTTGTTTGCATTGGGCACAACGGTGATTCCGCCCTTCTTGGGCACACAATGGACTGGACTAACCCATGGTGAATCCGAAATAGGGTAAATCATACCCGCATCAAGAAGTTTGATAACCTCTGTTTTGATGACTTCATGTATTTTTGGATTCACCCTTCGTTGGCTTTGAATTGTGGGCTTAAAGTCGTCCTCCATGAGAATTTTGTGTGTGCAGAAGTGAGGATCTATTCCACGAATGTCGGAGATTTTCCAAGCGATAGCCTTCTTATGATCTTTAAGTACGGCGATGAGGCGAGTTTTCTCTTCATCTTTCAAATCCTTTGCGATGATGACGGGCGACTTCTTCTCTTCTTCAAGGAACACATACTCGAGATGGGGCGGCAACTCCTTAAGTTCTAAATCCGGAGGATTTTCGACGGGAGGCGTATTCGAAGTCGGAGTATCGATAGCAATAACCGTGGGAGATGGTGGAGAAAGGTTGTCTTCGTTGAGAAGGTTTTCAAAGAAATGCATGTCTTCATCCCCATCGGTGGGAGAATCATCATTAGCTAAGCTCACATCTCCCATGATGGCTTCAAGATCTTTCCAAAAGAAATCACTTTCTCCAAATAGAGACAGTGATGAATCAATAGAGGAAACGGTCTCAACATTGGGAAGAGAAGTAGGAATACTTTTGCAAGCGTCATTAAAGTGTTCTTCACAAGCCTCATCCAGAACGTCAATACAATTAAGACTCTCGTATGAATAAGGTTGTTTAGACAAATTTCCCATGTTGAAGACGATTTTATCGTCACCCACTCTCATGATAAGCTCACCGGCTTCAACATCAATGAGAGTGCGACCGGTCCTCAGGAATGGACGACCCACGATCAAGGGAACACGAGGGTCCATCTCGTAGTCAACGACGACGAAATCGGCAGGAAAAGTGAATTTGTCGACTCCTATAAAGACGTCTTCGGCTATCCCTACTGGATAAGCAACCGTACGGTTAGCTAATTCCAAAGTCATTTTGGTGGGGACTAGCTCAGGGAGAGATAATTGCTTCCAAACGCTTAGAGGCATTAGATTAATACAGGCACCTAGATCGGCTAGGGCCATGCAATTCTCTACTCCCGGGAAATTGCAAGGGATTAAGAAACGACCCGGATCACCAAGCTTGGTTGGCAATTTCCTTAAGAGCACTGTAGAGCAATTCTCATTAAGTTAGGTGTTGGCAATATCAAGAAGCTTTTCCTTGTCACTCAGAAGATCTTTAAGCATTTTCGCGTATTTGGGCATGTGAGCGAGAGCCACAGCGAAGGAGATGTTAAAATTCAGTTGTTTAAACATTTTAAGAAAGTTTGAAACCTGAATATCGTCCTTGCTTTTGAGCTTCTCTTTCCTCAACCTAGATGGATAAGGTATATTAGAAGAAGAGGAAGGCTTTGGGATCGAAGGATCACTCACATCCTTGGGTGGAGGAGGGGTAGAAGTAAGAGGTGGAGAAATTAGGGAAGGATAAGGATGAGGAATAGGAGCAGGTGACTCGTTCTCCTTAGTCACAATCACCGGTGGAGGTATAGGAAGCTCGGGTTCCTTGGTACCTTTGCCACTGCGAGTGGTGATTGCTTTCATCTCCCCTCTTGGATTCGCAACGGTGTTACTCGGAAGAGTACCCGAAGAAGAGGGTTGATTACCTTGGAAGAAACTAGCCATCATGTTCTTTAAGTCATTCGTTTGACTATCCAAAGTATTTCTCATATCAGCTCTCAGATCGTTCCCTTGTTTGACCAGGTCTGCTTTTAAGTTGAGCACTTCCCGCTGAAGATTTCCCACGATCACATCGTTAGTCCTCATATAGGTTTCCACTTCTTGGTGTAAAGCGGTGGGTTGGTTGGGAGGAGCATTGTATGCGGGTGGTTGATAAGTAGGTTGCTGGTAAACTTGGTTGTTTCGTTGAGGTGGTTGTTGCTGTTTGTGAGGTGGTATGTATGGTGTACGAGGTTGTTGTTGTTGTTGAGGGCGATTGAGGTTTTGTTGTTGGTTTGGGTTGTTTGGAGGAAAACCGGGTGGTGAGAGATAGTTGTTCGAGCGGTAGCTAAGCAAGTTACGGTCACCTTGAGGACGAGCCTGATAAGCGGGTTGAGGATAGGTGCCATAAGCTGCATTCACATTTTCAGAAGGGTAGTCTTGGGTGGCAGTACAAGTGGTGTAAGAGTGAGGACCCCCGCATATCTCGCATGGTTGGCTAACAGCATTGACTTGAGCGTCTTTAGCGTTTCTAGCGTTGATGCTGTTGGTGTTGCTGGCGGTTTGGGTAGCGAGCGATTCAAGAAGCGTAGTGATTTTGTCAAGTCGCTTATCGCTGTCACTAGTACTAGCACTAGCAACATTGGTCCGAACACTCTTGGTTTGCACACGAGACTTATTCTCAATGATATCCCAAGCAGCATTGGAAGTCTTAGCCAAAAGATTACCCCCCGAGGCACTGTTTAGTGAATCTTGGTCATTCATGCTTAAACCATTATAAAAAGTGTTAATTTGGTGCACTTTGGTAAAACCATGTTGTGGGCATTTTCTTAAAAGATCTTTAAAACGATCCCAAGATTCACTAAACGACTCATCGTACTTTTGTTCAAAATTTATGATTTCATTCCGCAAAGCGGTAGTACGAGAGGGTGGGAAAAAGTAATTGATAAACTTGGTTTCCAAATCCGTCCACGAAAGAATACTTTGTGGCGGTTACTTAGCAAGCCAATGCCGGGCTTGTCCCTCTAAAGAAAAGGGAAAAAGTTGTAACCAGATTACCTCTTGTGGAACACCATTGAATTTGACCGTATTGGTGAGTTGCAAGAATCTCTTGATGTGGTCATGTGGATCATCAATGGTACGCCCCAAGAATGGTTGAGCAGAGACCATCTGGATAAAGCCGGATTTGAGCTCAAAGTTGTTGGCTGCAAACGCGGGTATAACAATTGGATCAGTGTTGCCATCTACATGGGCTTGCAGCAGTTTAATCATCGGGCGATTATCCGGTAGAGGCTCATTGTTGTTGTTATTATTGTTGTTGAAAGGTGGATTATTATTGTTTTGAGGTGGGTTATTGTTGTTGTTTTGTACACCGGCCATGTCTAAGTCTTCGAGAGGCTCGGGCTCTTGATAAGACGTTGATCGAGTGTGCATACACCTGCGAAAGAACTAACAAAGCAAAAACAAAGCAAAAATATTTTTGGTTTTTATGTTTTTTAATTTTTTGTATTTTTTGAAAATTTTATAGTTTTTTGTGTTTTTGAAAGTTTTTATGAAAAAGTAACGTTCACGAGGAACGGATCCCAAAATCCAAGTTCTCACAAAAAACTGTTGATCTTAACGAGAAGAGCCGGCAGCGGCGCCATTTGATACTATGCTTTTGCACTGGGTTCTAGAAATTCTCTCGATATTCTCTCGAATTGATCTCGGTTCTAAGTGGAATGATTGTTCTTGGTTACCAAAAATGGAGTGGTTTTCTATTCTACTAAAGGTTTAAATGCACGAACATGTAAACTTAAATCAAAAGTAATTAATTTAATAACAATTAATAAAACTAGAATTAAAATTAAAATATAAATATAAAATGAAGATACAGTAAGTAAAAAGAAACAGTAAGTAAGACTTAAAAATGCTCAAAAAGAAAATTGATTCGGAAGTCACCTTGATTCGGAAGTTGTTGATCCGGAACTTCGCTTGGAACCTTCACTTGGAAGTTGATCTGGAACTTTACTCGGAACCTTCCCTCGGAACTTTGATCCGGAAGTTAATTCGGAAGTTGGTTCAGAAGTTCACTCGGAACTTGGTTCGGAAGTTGATCCGGAAGATTCAAACTGATTCGGAACTTTTTAACATAAATTGATTCGGAACTTTTAAACAAACATTCATTCGGAACTTTTGAAAGTAACATTCATCCGGAATTTTTGTTCATTCGGAAGATTTGGTTCATCCGGAACTTTTGTTCATTCGGAACTTTTGAAATTGACTCGGAACTTTTGAAAGGAAAATGATTCGGAAGATTTTAACTAAGATGATTCACTCGGAAGTTATATGTTCATCCGGAACTTTTTGTTCATCCGGAACCTGGGGAATATTCAAGAACAGTACTATACCGAAGAACAGGGGAAATCGACTTTAAGCCAAAAATTCACCAAGTTTTCAACCAAAACTTAAATAAAACTAAACACAAATCATATACTAACCAATAACATCAAATCCCATCAATAAAAACATAAAACCCTACAACTTTTGAAGATCAAATCAATCAAATAAGAACTTAAACTTTTAACCAAATAGATGAAGATGAACAAGATGAAATGGAAAGATTGATATATTGAATGATTAAGGTTTTAACAATCACAAGACAAAGATTAAACTACAAGATTCTTGGAACAATAAAAATCAAAATCACCAAACACCCTAGTGGTGTTGGTGATGACTACGAACAGAAAGTGAGAAAAAGAGGGGAAAAGAAAACTAAAAAAACTCAATGCAAAGTGTGAGGGGAACCCTTTATATAGGTGTTCCCTTTGGTTGGTAAGTGGGCTTTCTCCCGTTCTTCTTGTCTTCTCGTCTTTTCAGAAAAGTTGACGTTTTCGATTCTGATTCGGGATTTGTCGTCGATTAAATTTAACTCGTCTTTTAATTTCTTCGTTTAATAGACTTGAGTTTCTTCGACTTATGTAAATCTTCCATCTTTGGTCCTTTTCTTCGATAAATCTTCGAATAGGCCCAGTGACTTCAAATCTTTTGCATCTCTTGGACAATAGACTTCCTCTTGAGTCTTTTTCTTTGGTAAAACCCGTGCAATCCCATGTTTTCTCCATTATCCATCCGGTTGGCTCTGAAAACACAATAAACACAAAAACCACGCATAATTCCAAACAAATGTTATTAAATACGCGTTTTGGTCTCGTTTTAGCCAGAATTAAGTAGTAAAAGGATCACCTATCACACCCCCAAATTTACACGCAGCGGAATACATCTTTGGGTGCTAAACAATGATACAATAACACATAATTTATAAAGAACGACTCGGAAAGAGACGTTTCAAATTTATCATTCCTAAAACATTTATCAGAGTAGCGTAGTCCCAAGTAATCGTTACCATAAGATAAGTTAAAACAACATATTAGTTTGTTTTAAAAATGGAACGATAAATAAATCAAAGAGTTTGAACAACAAAAGTAGTGCACAACTTCAATCCACGTGACCTCCAAGCTTCCACTTCTTGATTACCTGAAATACATGTGAGTAAAACAATCAGCAAAAATTCCGAGTGAATCTATAGGTTTATGTAATCAATTTGAACACAAGCAAAGATTATAAGTTTGTGGCATGCTTATAAGCATCAAATAATA
Organism: Glebionis coronaria; assembly: GCA_025667525.1. Classification (NCBI taxonomy): domain Eukaryota; kingdom Viridiplantae; phylum Streptophyta; class Magnoliopsida; order Asterales; family Asteraceae; genus Glebionis; species Glebionis coronaria. The sequence goes on from CM046874.1 coordinate 21,836,023, forward strand.
ATTTGTATCAACAATAATAATTGTATATAGCATAAATTGCAATAAGCTCATGGAACCGAGCCCTTAAGCACTCCGATAGGTCTAATAAGACAAGATTTTTATTAATTTTCGTTACCTCCAGATTAATGGTACATTGCCGTATACCTGACTTCTCAATACAATATGTTCAAACAGTGCGGAGGTCGGGCCTAAGCTCCTGTGACAAGTCCACACAAACTGAACCGGGGCGGCTTCCCCCATAGATCTATTAATTGTACTAGCGGCTAGCCCACCATAAGCTAGTTAACGGTCCATAATTGAGGCTTTAACAAAGGCAATCACTTAATGCAATTTAAAGGCAACCACGGGTCCATTCATAGAAGGACAATCATACCATAAAAATCTTGTGTTCTAGGTTTATAAAACATGTATTCCCCCTCATGGGTTTTTAAAATCATATAATTACGCAAACGAGGCTATAGACTCAACTTAGTACTTATAGTAGTTGAAGACGATCGTCGACGATAGTAGATGCCCGATAAACACTACAACCGGAAACTAGCAAATAAGGTGCGTATATTAATAATAGACTCGAGAAATAAATGATACTTAATAAAATCAAACTCAAGTATAAAATCACGACAACTCGAGAGAAAACGATGCAAATGGTTCTATTATACTCTCCTATGTATTCATTTTATTGTTCTATGCCTTTAACAAAATCTGCCGGAACATACCAAATGTCCAAGCCATTTTCCCATACTTAGACACATCAAATTTTTATGATACTACTCAGAGAACTTACTTACTATATGTATAAAGTCCTCTCAAGAGCCCATCAAAAAATTTTACTTCTAAAGTTCCCTGCCCGACTCATCTTTGAATCACAAAATCCGGACAGTTTAGCGACCTTGACTTACGAAACCATTTTGACCATTCTAAACAACTCCATTTGTAAAACCGCCACTTGATTCTAAAAATAGACTCAAAATACTAAAATTGGGGCCTGAGAACAGCCCTTGAATCATTTTGAAACTCATTTTATAGTCCCCGAGATTCGATCCAAATATCGACAACAATTTTCGGATTCTGTCAACACTCGTCTCCCGGTACACGAAAATCAAAATAGTGTATCTTCCACCTCGTTTGGAGTTGGAAGGCCTACTTTATATCAAATCGAAGCTAACGAAATTCTCTACGGCATAATCCCATAATAACAACCTATATTCAGACTTAAGACCCCCGAAATTGGCCTCAAACCTACTGCCCAAAATTGACCATTTAAAAACCATACAAAATCAATTTTTCAACACAATCTACCCATTTCTATACCACTAATATGATTATTCTAACACTCCTACACTATGATCATCCTCCTAACACACTTGCACGACCCTTTTACAAATTTATTCAAAAATTTAAACACAACCACTAGCAAAAACACTAGTTACAATATAAAATTAATATATATACATGATCATACAAGCATCATCTTGATCAAAATTCATCAAAAATAAAAATGTAATGCATGTATAAAATTTTTATACCAAGGTGTAGCCCTTGTGATTTCTAGGATGGGACTTGTTTTAGTTTTTGGAGATTCAAAGAAGAAATCAAGAAATTTGAGGGTTTGTGTGGTGGGGGTTGTACGGCAAAAGGAAAGAAAAGGGGAAGGAAGAAGAAATTTTTGGTTAAATGAATTTTAAAATGAATTTGTGTTAGTGGAAATATTATATATAGTGTGGGGTTAGGGTAGTTTTTGCCAATTTGTGATTGTTTTGGTCCAAAATGTAATAAAATAGTTTAAGAGGGTAGAAAATATAAATTTTAAATTTTGAGATATTTACGAGACTTGGGTTCGTAAAAATACTAAAAAGTTTAAACGCACACGAAAAATAATAATATAACGACTCGATACGTAATTAAAACGATATCGTCGAAAGTATTAATTATCGAAACGATCGATAATAAAATATAATTTTTTTTTATTTTTTTTCTGGCATCCGTCGGTATCGCGATCACTAGTAGTCCTCGTTGCTCATCAAAATATTAAAATATAATATTCAATATCGGTTTCAACTTAAACCGTTAAGCACAATAGTATTTAACGTTATAAAATATTTCAAAATAATTAAAAATAGAATTAAATTATGACCTTATTTTTACGGGTTTTACATCCTCACCACCTTAAGGGCGCGTCGTCCCGGCGCTCAACTCTTCTCATACTCGAGTTGTTCACTACCCGGAAGGATGACGACATTCCTTAATAAGAAGTCCTCACGTTCCCACGTGTATCTCGATCCACGATCTCCACTGGTTCTTTTTCAAAACGCAACTTGTCGACAAGTTGTATCGCACCAAAAAGGAATATATAAATCCTTATCCACTAGTCACCCGTCAAGCTCGACACATCAAAATTTTATGAATCACACAAAGCTCATTCGACGACAAGAATAAATGAAAGGATTTTCGGGTAAGTCCAGTTAAAAGGAAAGTTGCAAATTAAAGGATATCCATCGGCCGGATAGCCATGGACACACATCAAAAAAACTAACAAGAAAAACATTTTCGTCATCGGAGGGTGCTCACACGCGGGTCCCTACTCAAAAGATAATACAAAGACACCACCTCACTTTCGCCAATGCGCATTAAAGTCTAAATGAACATCGTCGTTGAAAGTCAAAAAGATATTACATAATTTGTGTTCTACATGATCGGACGTCATCGGATGATGCCGTCTCAAGTTCTCACAACTTACGATCATTTGACTAGATCACACACCATATATGTACATAAAAGAAAAGGTCGAACATAAATATCGAGTATAGATCTCCACCGTTAATTATCGAGAAAACCTTGAACGAACCCTTGATAATAACCACTTGATCTCAAGAGTCTTTCCACTTACGGTGTCGGTTGCAACATACTCCTCGAGGTTGTAACGAATTTATTAACTCCATTCATTAAGAGATTTGGTCCATAATCATTCCACAAGTACACGCATTAATCCTGGTGACACTTATCATTTCTTCTTATACACTGCTTCCCGAGATTCATGTTAAACTCAGAATAAAATAGTGATCTTCAATACGAGGAATAGAACGAGATAAAAAAATGTTCAATAAACGCATAAACGGACAAGATGTGGTAAAATGATTTAAGGTTGACGATCGACGAGGGATCTCGAATCACGTAACCGTAAAACATAATAAATCACAATACTAGAAAAATGAGAGCGAAGAATAAATTAAACATTAACATTAAAATAATGTTTGTCACCATTACCCATCCCGGATTTGGTATTACCTTAAAACTCAATTGAGGTACTTTCTTGATAAGGATGATATATCAAAATAGGAGTTAAATAGCTTCATAATTTATTTTGGTTGTCTTAATAAACTTGAAAGAATGACATGAATTTTATAAATTAAACTCATATTGTTGGTTACAATTAGAAAATATAATTTCCAATTTAAATCACTATTAGGAATATAAATTAAACCGATAATTTCATTTCATTAAAAGTAAAGTATGACAAGTTAATTAGTCCAAAAGATAGAACATAATTTCATTTTAAACATTAGTTTTAGTTATACAAAAGATGATGTATAATTTGACCTTTTACTTGTGATGGTTATTTCGATAATTGAAAATCATTGGAAAAATGTATAAAAGTTCCATGAAAATTTTATAATACGTTGTAGAAATACATAAAGGTGTTTATTATTTCAAAATAAACATGGAATATATTCGAGTTTCGAAATGTGACAAGATAACAAACGAATACGAATGGAAATAATAGTCAACAATTAGTAATAAATCAACGGTACAAAAGGGGACGAAACAAATGTCGTATGAATTAATAAAGAGAATAATAAGATAAAGACGTTGATGGTAAGACGATAAGAAATAATAGATTAAACAAGTTGTCAATTTTGTTAGTGCGGTCGATGGTCCACCAATCATCAGCTCGTTAACTTAGCGGTGGTCGATACACGATCGGAAATAAAATCCATACAAAAATTTTAATAAAAGAAAATTCCTAATAATCACTTGTAATTAAAACAAATCAAATGAACGATGTTAGTGTTTAAAGAGAGAAGTCAAAGCACGGTTCACAAGAGTGGATTTCGAGACAAACGAGAGTGACGGACGTCATCCCGGATATACGGAAATCACTCTAATGATAATTCATTATTCACACGCGGAGACATTCCAAATATCTACCCAGTCGCATAAAGAAGATTGGACAAGAAGGAAGGATAAAACATCGAGACTTTCAAGTCATTTATCAACAGTCATTAATTAGACGAACAGTCAAAAGAAATCAGTTATAAGACAAATGAAGTAACAAGTGGAAAAACAATCATCGAGTAAAAACGTACCCATAAACGTGTAATTCATCTAAGAGAAGGTAAGAAAACATATGCGGATGCATAGAAATTGCGCTACTTGCATAAAATATGAAGGTTTTCAAAACTTCCTTTCACTTTATTTCATTTTATTTATCTTTATAATAAATACAAGTAAAAAGTTGATTATTATCAAGATTTTTAAGGTGTCTACTATTCAGCCTAGCATGGCTCCTTCTAAATTAGACATAGGTGACCAGGCCATGTATAATTTAGGGCTAGCAATGCAGTGCTCCGTTTCTTCGAAAAGTATTACGTTTCTTATGTTTATATAAACCATGCCATTTGTAAAATGGAATTTAAAAATAGTTTATAAATTTATAGGATACAAGTAATTTGTGAGATACTCAATAAGCAACTTTTAATGTTACGAAAAGTATTTTATAAGACCAAAGTAAAAACAGTTGGTGAAAATAATCGTAAAACAATATCAGATTTATTAATAATGTGACATTACGACAACGCATAAAGTAGCCAAAGGTTGGTAAAAAGTAGCAAATAGTAGCTCATAAAACAACCAATTAAATGGTCACGAGTTAATAAGGTTTCAAAAGGTTATAAGGTTTAGACGAAAACGCCATGAGACACGCGATAAAAAAATATCGACGAAGAATGTGAAGACAAAACTTCGAAACTCAACCCCAAATCAGTGGAAGGTTAGGAGAAAATAAAAATAAAATAACATGGAATGACAAATGAGTCATATATATAAAAAGAATAAAACAATCCATATGTGTATTCTATGTAAGATACTCGACACAACATGCTTTTAAGAAAATATATTATTCATTTTCAAATTACACCATTAATCCGGTAATTGCTAATCCTGTAATGTTTCTATTTTTAAACATTATCACATGCAACTAGTATTAGTTAGTTGTAAAATAATATCCGTTAAAATTTTACAATCTCAAATGAACTCAAAACTACTTAGAAACGTTTAAAACCCATGTTCTGAATTTTCTATCAGATTTGACTTTTAATATGAGCCGATTAATTGACCCGATAAACAACATCTCCAAGACTCGGAGTCTAAAGCATTTTGATGCAAAATGACATTTCAGACGACTTTCTAGTTTTGCCCGAGACCTGAAACCCAATGTAAAATGACCAAAATACCCCTTCAATTTTTGTGCAGGTTTGACTATTTTATTTTAAAAACGCATGTTTTACTCTTAAGTTTTGACCTGTTTATACTGCCCCTGCAGTTTCTGCATAAAATGTATTTTTCGACACTTCCTAGCCACTCAAAATATATATATACACACATGTCTTGTGGATTTTATAACAACGAAAAATAATTCTCATAATGAGCATCAAGTAAAAATATAGCATAATGAATGACAGAAGATGCTTCAAGGTATTCAACACGAAATTTAGGAAGCAAAACGGTGAATGACGTTCATAATTTAAGTTTCAAGGTGCAATGTAGGCAATTCTCCTTGATGCCACGATTGTCCAAAAACACAAAACATAACAAGAAAAGAATGGAACATTAACGGGTTGCGTTCCGGGAGAAAGAAGGTTAATGAAAGAGGATAATACAAGTTTATAGATGTAAAATCGTATTCTAATCTAGCGCCATAATCTAGACGATGATTTATAAAATAACGATGATGTTACCGAGATATAAGCGAACAATACACTTCGGAGTCGATACATATAAATGTCAATAAATAGCGGTTAGTCTATTCCAAGGACACATTGGGCTACACAATGGTCTAGAGATTACGTTTCAAGACGTCCAAGCACAAGCAGTCGAAAGACGATTTGGATATCTATATAGATATCACAAAGGGTTAAACAATGAGCATAGCGCACGCAGATGAAGGTATGTAAGGTCATAATATTAAATTTTGCAATAAAATAAAATTTAAATACTTCAAAAATAAATACAGAAAGATGTTGAAAATTCTGTATTTATTTAAGTTAATCATTAATAAATGATAAACTTTTATCGAAAAGTTTAACGACACAAATATATATCGATGAAGGGATCCTAGATATAAATATATATCCATAAATGGATCATAGTATTTATTTATAAATACTTGCCAATAAGGTACACGTAATAACGCATAATAAAGTGGTAATCCCAGAAGTAGCTTGAACCTGAAGTCACGCGAAGTCCGGTGCACATGACTCTTTGAAAAATAAAAACTGACAGTTATAGTTTAGGTTTTTAAAATAAAGACCTAGTTCTCTATAACTAATGGCTCTGATAACAATCTTTAACACCCCCAAATTTACACGCAGCGGAATACATCTTTGGGTGCTAAACAATGATACAATAACACATAATTTATAAAGAACGACTCGGAAAGAGATGTTTCAAATTTATCGTTCCTAAAACATTTATCAGAGTAGCGTAGTCCCAAGTAATCGTTACCATAAGATAAGTTAAAACAACATATTAGTTTGTTTTAAAAATGGAACGATAAATAAATCAAAGAGTTTGAACAACAAAAGCAGTGCACAACTTCAATCCACGTGACCTCCAAGCTTCCACTTCTTGATTACCTGAAATACATGTGAGTAAAACAATCAGCAAAAATGCCGAGTGAATCTATAGGTTTATGTAATCAATTTGAACACAAGCAAAGATTATAAGTTTGTGGCATGCTTATAAGCATCAAATAATAATTTGCATCAACAATAATAATTGTATATAGCATAAATTGCAATAAGCTCATGGAACCGAGCCCTTAAACACTCTGATAGGTCTAATAAGACAAGAGATTTATTAATTGTCGTTACCTCCAGATTAATGGTACATTGCCGTATACCTGACTTCTCAATACAATATGTTCAAACAGTGTGGAGGTCGGGCCTAAGCTTCTGTGACAAGTCCACACAAACTGAACCGGGGCGGCTTCCCCCATAGATCTATTAATTGTACTAGCGGCTAGCCCACCATAAGCTAGTTAACGGTCCATAATTGAGGCTTTAACAAAGGCAATCACTTAATGCAATTTAAAGGCAACCACGGGTCCATTCATAGAAGGACAAGCATACCATAAAAATCTTGTGTTCTAGGTTTATAAAACATGTATTCCCCCTCGCGGGTTTTTAAAATCATATAATTGCGCAAACGAGGCTATAGACTCACCTTAGTACTTATAGTAGTTGAAGACGATCGTCGACGATAGTAGATGCCCGATAAACACGACAACCGCAACCTAGCAAATAAGGTGCGTACATTAATAATAGACTCGAGAAATAAATGATACTTAATAAAATCAAACTCAAGTATAAAATCACGACAACTCGAGAGAAAACGATGCAAGTGGTTCTATTATACTCTCCTATGTATTCATTTTATTGTTCTATGCCTTTAACAAAATCTGCCGGAACATACCAAATGTCCAAGCCATTTTCCCATACTTAGACACATCAAATTTTTATGATACTACTCAGAGAACTTACTTACTATATGTATAAAGTCCTCTCAAGAGCCCATCAAAAGATTTTACTTCTAAAGTTCCCTGCCCGACTCATCTTTGAATCACAAAATCCGGACAGTTTAGCGACCTTGACTTACGAAACCATTTTGACCATTCTAAACAACTCCATTTGTAAAACCGCCACTTGATTCTAAAAATAGACTCAAAATAATAAACTCGGGGCCTGAGAACAGCCCTTGAATCATTTTGAAACTCATTTTATAGTCCCCGAGATTCGATCCAAATATCGACAACAATTTTCAGATTGTGTCAACACTCGTCTCCCGGTACACGAAAATCAAACTAGTGTATCTTCCACCTCGTTTGGAGTTGGAAGGCCTACTTTATATCAAATCGAAACTAACGAAATTCTCTACGGCATAATCCCATAATAACAACCTATATTCAGACTTAAGACCCCCGAAATTGGCCTCAAACCTACTGCCCAAAATTGACCATTTAAAAACCATACAAAATCAATTTTTCAACACAATCTACCCATTTCTATACCACTAATATGATTATTCTAACACTCCTACACTATGATCATCCTCCTAACACACTTGCATGACCCTTTTACAAATTTATTCAAAAATTTAAACACAACCACTAGCAAAAACACTAGTTACAATATAAAATTAATATATATACATGATCATACAAGCATCATCTTGATCAAAATTCATCAAAAATAAAAATGTAATGCATGTATAAAATTTTTATACCATTGTGTAGCCCTTGTGATTTCTAGGATGGGACTTGTTTTAGTTTTTGGAGATTCAAAGAAGAAATCAAGAAATTTGAGGGTTTGTGTGGTGGGGGTTGTACGATAAAAGGAAAGAAAAGGGGAAGGAAGAAGAAATTTTTGGTTAAATGAACTTTATAATGAATTTGTGTTAGTGGAAATATTATATATAGTGTGGGGTTAGGGTAGTTTTTGCCAATTTGTGATAGTTTTGGTCTAAAATGTAATAAAATAGTTTAAGAGGGTAGAAAATATAAATTTTAAATTTTGAAATATTTACGAGACTTGGGTTTCGTAAAAATACTAAAAAGTTTAAACGCACACGAAAAATAATAATATAACGACTCGATACTTAATTAAAACGATATCGTCGAAAGTATTAATTATCGAAACGATCGATAATAAAATATATTTTTTTTTATTTTTTTTTGGCATCCGTCGGTATCGCGATCACTAGTAGTCCTCGTTGCTCGTCAAAATATTAAAATATAATATTCAACATCGGTTTCAACTTAAACCGTTAAGCACAATAGTATTTAACGTTATAAAATTCTTCAAAATAATTGAAAATAGAAGTAAATTATGACCTTATTTTTACGGGTTTTACAATAATCATCCTCCCTTGGAAAAATATCAAAGTTGGTTTGGCCAGGATGATCAAACATAAGGAACTCAGCTGTCGGATCATAAGCAGGTCTTTGGAAGACTGTAGTGGCTGAGGTAGCAGAGGTGGGAGTTGCTATTGCTTCCTTGGGAGGAGGAGTGGTATCAGCAGTTGGTTTGGACACGGCTATTTCCTTCGGAGGAGACAGAGATTGTTGGTCATCATCTTCTTCATCGTCCTCCTCCTCAAACATCCCCTTAGGGAGAATCTCGTCCTCAGACATTGATTCAGGTTCAGAGAAATCATCAACTAATGAGAGCACTTCTTCTTCAATATCAAGCAGGGGCTCTTCTTCATTTAGCTGATCCTGAATTATTGTATCAGCTTCTTTTTCTGGCTGCTCCAGGGATTCAATGTTTGGCTGTACAATATCAGCCTGCAAATTGTTTCAAATTAGTAACAGGGAAATAAAGAAGGGGAATGGTCGCCAGTTCACTGTCCTAGAGAGGCTAAGGGTGACTACTCAGCCACTCCAAAGGATAAATCCTTGGGTTTCTTTTATGAGTGAAAAGTATGAGGTTAATGGTCACCATTCGCTGCCCCTAGGAAAGCTGAGTGTGATTATTCAGCCCCCCCAAAAGGTTAAAACCTTTGGGACTCTTTTGATTGTGAAACATATGTTGTTAAGGATCGCCATTCGCTGCCCCTAGGAAGGCTGATGGTGATTATTCAGCCCCCCAAAAGGTTAAGAAACCTTTGGGACTCTTTTAAGGATGAAACATATGTGGGTAAAGATCGCCTGTTACGCTGCCCCTAGGAAAGCTGAGGGTGACGATTCAACTCCCTCTGAAAGGATAAATCCTTTGGAATTCTTTTAAGTGTGAGAAAGATATAGGTTAAGATCGTCTTGTTATGCTGTCCCTAGAAGAGCTGAGGATGATTATTCAGCTCTCCTAAAAGTAAAACTTTTGGGATTCCTTTTTTGAGGGAACCAAGAGGCTGTGTGAGGTACAACTATTCAAGGTCGAGACATATATGTATTCAGGTTGTTGTTTGCCTGAATACTGTCTAGAGGGTGCAGGGTCATTAGGGTGCTTGAGAAACACAAATGAATCATTCCCTGGTGCATAGACAGGGTGTACAGAAGTCTTAAGGATTTCTAAGTGCATACAATGACTTCTATGGGTCGAGGATTACCCTAACTTCACCACTCTCACCTACAGACATTTGAGAGTGGCTGCTTGTGGACCTCTAAAAATTATAAGACTAATTACTTGTGCGATATCAGCAGAATTCGGCGGGTTCCCTGTTGTCTCGGCTGACATCGAGACACTAGACCCTTGTTGTTGGTCAGCTGAAGTCTCTGATTCCACAAGAGTCTCTGGAACATAGGTGGTTGTGAGGTTTGCATTCTTCTTTGCCCTGGCCTTTGCAACAGATTTGGTGTTGGAAGAAGATGGGTTTTTCTTCTTCTTTGGTTGTTGGCCAGTTGTTGCCTTGGACGTCGTGGTGTGCTGCCTAGAGGTCAAAGACGTAGACTTGCCAGACACATCAGATGTATTTACCTTCTCAGAATAAGGGAGCAAGGACTTCACAACAGAGGGTTGTTTATTTGCTATGTTCAACATGTGAGAGGTGACAGGGACATCGCCAGGTCCAATCTCCTTGTATATGGCTCCAGTGATGCGATAGGGCTTCAGGGAAGTGAGTGTAGAGTTGTGATAGCTGTCACCCAACAGGCTTTCGAAGATGAGAGATAGAAAGCGAACGTAGCAGATGTTTTTCTCCCTGACCTAGTTTGGTCCCTTCAGCTTTTCCACTAGGTTGGAGAATAGTAGACTTCCTACATTAATGTCTGTGTTCCAGATCAGCCCATAAGCAATAGATTGGTAATTGAAGGACATCTGATCTTGGGATCTCTGCATTCCTCCTAGGGATTTGACTATGTGAGTGAAGAGGACACGCCATATAGGGGAAAAATACTTGATCTTCATAGGAGACTTGGAGAGAACTTTAGCGGGTGTAAGAGCAAGGTTTACATCATGAGAGGGTTTAACTGTGGCAAGGGCGTCATTTACAGCCTTTTTGTCAACCACCTTCAGGCATTCATCGCCATGTCTTAACCCAGCCACACTTGCAAAGTCTTTTAGTGAGAAGGCAAAGGGGTGTTCGTTGCATGAGAGGCTAAAGGTAATGGTGTCGTCAACAACTTCAGCAGAGTACCAGAATTCCCTAAGGTATTCTTGGTAGAAAATGGATGGGGACTTTGTGAGCGCTTCACTTGCATCACAATTTTTCATGAAGTTCACCAGATCTGAGTAGGATTAGTTGGGAGCCTTGAGCCATCCGATGGAGTTGTTCGATGCAAGAATGCTTTCAATTAGTTCAAAGTTGACGTTTGCTGCCTTCGAATCTGGGAATGCCATGGATTCAAGGTTGAAGAGAAACGAAAATGGAGGATGGGTTTAGAGAGAGAAAGCTTAGAGAGAGAGAGATGAGATTGTGTAAAATGTGAATAGTGGTAGGTGAGGAGAGACGTGAGACAATATAGTTATTCAACCACATTTAATGCATAGTGGGAAAATGACTGCACATGTGGGTCCCTTGACCTTTCAAAAGCTATTTGTCTCCTCGTTATTCGGAAAAGAAATGATTAAATATTGAGAATGTTTTTTGGCATTTACTTGGAAAGTAACTACCTAGTTTCATGTGAAAAATATTTAATATTGAATCAGATATTTAATGAACACATTTATTATCAAGCCACAGGCTTTGAGATATTGTGCATCCCTAGCTCAGCAACTAGCCTGTTGAACGAAGGTTCAGCCAAAGGCTTTGTGAAAATATCAGCTAGTTGCAGCTCTGTGGGAACAAAGTGCAGCTCAATATCTCCCTTCATTATGTGATCCCTGATAAAATGACACCTGATATCAATGTGTTTGGTACGAGAGTGAAGAACAGGATTGTTGGAGATGGCAATAGCACTGGTGTTGTCACAGAAGATTGGCACTTTGTCATATAGGATCTCATAGTCAGCCAATTGACTTTTCATCCAGAGCACCTGAGCACAACAGCTGGCAGTAGCGACATATTCTGCTTCAGCTGATGACATGGCCATAGAGTTTTGCTTCTTAGCACTCCATCCAACCAATTTTTCTCCTAGGATTTGACAGCTACCTGAGGTGCTTTTCCTGTCAATACAGCATCCAGTATAGTCTGAATCTGAATAGGCCTTGAGATCAAAGCCTGATTCCTTAGGATACCATAGACCTAGGGAGGATGTTCCTTTGAGATACCTGAAAATTTTCTTAACAGCCACTAGATGGGATTCTTTTGGGTTAGCTTGGTACCTTGCACAAAGACATGTGGAGAAGTGGATATCAGGACGACTAGCTGTTAAACACATGAGTGACCCAATCATGCCTTTGTATAAAGTCTCATTAACAGAGACCCTTGACTTATCAGGACCCAAGTTGTTGGGTGGAAGCATGGGGCATTTCACTGATGCACAATCAGCTAAGTCATATTTTTTAAGTAAATCTTTAACATACTTTTCTTGACAAATTGAAATTACCTTAGGACATTGTTTAATTTGAAAACCCTAAAAGTAAGTTAATTCACCCATCATACTCATCTCATATTTCTTGGTCATTAATTTAGCAAAACGTTTACTAAGATTAACATTAGTTGACCCAAAGATGATATCATCCAAATAAATCTGCACAATGATGAAATCACTCTTATCCTTGAAGGTAAAGAGAGTTTTATCAATAGAACCCCTGACAAATTTGTTTTCAGTTAAGAAATTAGAAAGAGTTTCATACCATGCTCTTGGAGCTTGTTTCAGCCCATACATGGCAAAATCTGAGTCATGAATTCACTCTCTAGTGGTAACCCCTGCATTGGGTTCCCCAATGATGTTGACAAGAAGAATGTGTTGATATCTTGACCACTTAGTTTGAGGAGCTGGGGAATCATGGACATGGATAATTGTGGGGGTAGCTGGCACTATTTGAGTTTCATCCTGCTGACTAGGAGGGTTTTCTTCAAAGATGACTTCAGTGTCTGAGTCAACTTCAGCCATATCAAGGGGTACAGATTCATTATCAGCAAGAGAGTCTTTAAGGGTTTGAAGAATTGGTGAGTCATCTACAGCAGTTGAGGAAGAGGGACTACAAGAAGGCTGTGGTTCTTCTTCATCAAGTTCCTGAGAGGTAGGAACTTCAATGTTGTGTGTAGACAGAGGGTCAAAAGTAGGAACATAAGGAGTGAGAGTGTTGGAGTGATGATGGTGAGGACAGGAAGGTCTTGGTTCTGAGAATTCATCACTTAGGAATGACACGTTTTCATTAAAATCAATTTCATCACCCTCTGTTCCTGTTCTCTGTATGACATCATCATCTTCATTGAATTTGATATGAAAGGTTTCTTCTACTTCTTGTCTTCTGGTGTTGAATACTCTGAAGGCTTTGGTTGTGGGAGAGTATCTTAAGAAGAAACCATCATCAGCTTTTTCATCAAATTTTCCAAGCTTATCCCTGTAGTTATAAATGAACACAGGGCATCCAAAAACATGGAAATAGCTGACATCTGGAGCTCTGTTTCTGTAAACTTCATAAGAAGTTTTACCATGTCTTTTGACAATGATTGATCTATTTTGTGTATAGCAGGCAGTGTGAACAGCTTCTCCCCAAAATTGCTTTGGTAAAGCTGCACCATTTAACATAGTTCTGGCTGCTTCAATCAAAGCCCTGTTTCTTCTTTCAGCCACACCATTTTGTTTAGGGGTGCCAGCTGAAGAGAAGTTTTGTGATATTCCCTTTTCATCACAAAAAGACTCAAGTTGATGATTCTTGAATTCAGTACCATTATCACTTCTTAGAGCTTTGACTCTAACATCATTCATATTTTCAACCTGTCTGATGAAGGACATGATGGTATTAGCCGCATCACTTTTCCTTCTGAGGAATAAAACCCATGTATACCTTGAAAACTCATCAACTATGACCAAGGTGTATTTGTTGTGATTAATGGTCTGAGGTTTGACAGGTCGAAACAAATCCATGTGAAGGAGATGTAAGCACTTTTAAATAGAAAATGATTGCCTAGTCTTAAAAGAAGACCTGTGATGCTTTCCCTTGACACAGGCTGAACAAGTCTTGTCTTTAGAAAACATCACTGAAGGCAGACCAGCAACCAGGTTTTGTGTGGCTATCTTGTTGATGTTCTTGAAGTTGAGATGAGACATTCTTTTGTGCCACAGCCAATTGACACTTTCAGAGGCTTTAGCTAGAAAACAATTGGAGTTGTCTTCAGAGCAAATAGCCATGTTGATGACATATACATCTCTCCTTCTTGGTGCGATAAGCACTACATCATTGTTCTTGTTGAATATGGTTCCCTGATTCTTAGTAAACAAAACCTTGTAGTCAGCATCACACAATTGGCTGATGCTAATGAGATTTTGTTTAAGACCATTCACATATGCAACCCTTGTAAAAGTTATCCCATTGCAGTTCACTGAGCCGTATCCCTCTGTGTCGCCTAAAGAATTATCCCCAAACACCACTTTAGGACCTGGCTTGTAACACCCCATTTTGATAAATGGAATGTCACGCGTAATTATGGCGTGTCATCAAAGCATGCAAGGTAATATGTACTAAACATACATGACCATAGGGAAAACCGGAATCAAACATTGGTTCCCAGACATAAGCCCAAAACATAAATAAAGTATATGAACAAAAAGGAAGACTAAACAAGCATAAATATGAAGGCAAGAGGAGAAGGAATCTAAGGTAGCTCCCATCCTATGCGTGTCCTCCAAATGCTCCAGTCGGTCCTTGAGTACCTGCCGTTTTGGGACATGGAAAGGAAAGTAACGGCTGAGCAAAATGCTCAGTGCACGGATATAGTCATAGTATAAATGAATAAAACATGATAAAGACTTAATAGCAGCGGAAATGTTTAAGTCCTGGAAAACCTGGAACATGTTCATAAAACTGGTTTTATAGTTTGTAAAGCCTTATGTTTATCTTATGAAAACTGTTTAACATATTTTACCATTAGCCAATATAGGTCATGAAAATCCACCGTGCATGAATACTTGGAGGGGTGACCTCATCATGCGAATTAGAGGGGCTGCCTTTAACTTAATATACTGGTTTTAGGTAGGAGGGATCAGCTCCTTGTGAAGGATGCAAGGCACACACCACATTCACACTGAGTAATCTGCTGAAAACATGTAACTAGGATGCACCTATACGCCCCACATGATAAATATAATAATATGGCCAAAAGCTGAAGGGACGCCACGAGCAATTACTCCGCTGTGGTGAAGTCATAACATTAGTGCCTCTAGTGTTATGGTTATGGTACCTCCATAACTAGGTGAAACTGGCCATGCATGTATATGGCTTTAGGTATTCTAATTAAACATAAGAAATTCAAAAACATATAAAACATATACTGGGGAAAACAGTTGGCTGCATACGGGAAATCCTAATAAGGAAGAATGTCCATACTGAAAGGACGGGAATCCGTACCTTATGTCCAGTGAACGAAGAAGATGAACTGAGGAGAATCCTACTTCAGTATCACTAATGTTGTTTTCTTGTTCAAGTTATGATTTGAAACACGAGATACACCCTATTCTGATCAATCCTCGTTCCTGGTTATTGCTCCTTTGGTGTAGGTCGCGGCATGGAAGAGAAAAAAGAACAAAACTGGCGGCTGTATTTTATTTTTAGGGTTTCTGTGTTTGTGTGATGTTTGTGTCGACCAAAATAAAACAAAGCCCCCTTCCGTCTATTATTATACACGGCTAACAACACACACTTGGGCCTTGAGCCCAAGTCCTATCTCTTTCCTTCTTGTCAAGAATGGCCCTTATACTTTCTCCCCATTCGTTTGTATTAATCGATAATAAAACGTACACGTGTTCGTTTATTTAAAATGTCGTGCATTTCGTATTTATTCTTATTAGTAATATTAAATACGTAATTACTTGTCGTGTTAATTTAAGTATACGTAGTAATAATAATAATTTTGTTAAGTATTCGTTTTTACGTGCTACGTAATTATTAATTATTCATGTTATATTAATTATTTTGTTAAGTATTCGTTTTTACGTGCTACGTAATTATTAATTATTCATGTTATATTAATTATTTGTACATAATGACATTCGTCGTATTAATAATTACGTAAGTACTTAGTTATATGTTCGTGATTTCATGATCACATGTTCGTGATTATAATTATTATCTGAATAATTATCGTGTGTTCATACGTAATAAATACTTATCGTGTTCTAACACGTACGTAATTCTCATAACTAATATTCGTGAAACGTAAACATACTATAAAGGGAAAGTTATAATCATGTACGTACGATCGTGAGGGTATTATGCATGGTAAAAGCATGCGGGTTTTACATGGCTCCTTTGAGTATCTGTGCAGGTATTGTCGAATCCCTGTCATGTGTCTGGAACAGCCACTGTCTAGATACCATACCGATTCCTTAATATGTTTCTGCACAGATACATAGAGACAAGTTAGTTCCTATGGTGAACCCACTTTCCAGTGGGTTCCCTGAATTGCTGATTAGCAACTCTTGAGTTCCTGTAGAACTTTTGGCGATGGGAAGGACAATTAGCTGTCTCATGGGTGAAACTTCCACATATATCACATCTTGGGAAGTTACCACACTCATCTGAGTGATGGTCTGTGAATCCACAGAATTTACAGGGAGGATAAGGTCTGTAGTTCCCTAGTTGTCTCTTAGAACCCTGTTGTCTCTCCCTAGAAGGTGTCTGAGCTCTCTTAACAGCCATTTGTCTAGCATGGTCTGTGGTCATGTGATGAGAGTTTTTACAGATATTGAAATAAGGTTTGACTATCCTTTCACCCTTGGGTTCACCTAGAACAGACTTAGGTTCACGAGAAGTAGATCATTCAGTGGAAGGCTTAATGTGTTGTTTTAAGAGTTCTACTTCTTTCATTAATGAAAACAGGCGTTCTTCAGTTGAGGAATCAACTTTGTTCACAGATTTTGTTGAGACAGGCTTAAAGGCAACTTGCTTAACAGATTGTTTTGCAGGTACCGAAAATACTTTAGCTGGTGGTTTCTCAACATCTGTTTTAGGTTCACCCTTAGCTTCTCTAGAGGAACTGCTGGGTTCAACTCCTAAGAGTTTGGGTAAGGGTGGTAATTCAGCCATATCTTTAGAGACAGGGTCATCAGTCAAGATGGGATCTGACATATGAATTGTCTCTGTAGATTTGAAAACAATCTCTTTGGGTTTGGTGAGAATTTTCAGCTTATTTTTCTTAGCAGAGACATCCCTTTTAATATCAGCAGGTAGTTCATCATTAAGCAATTGATCTATAGTGAACCTACTGCACAGCCATTTTTCAATAACCTTGTTTAATTTATATACTTGATCATTTAAGGCACTATTCTTCAAGGTTAACCTATTGACTTCGTTTTGAAGGGATATTTTTTTCTAAATTAACCCGTTTGAGAGTTTCACATTCAGACTTAGCATTTAACAGTTCATTTTTAACAGAGTGAAACTTATCAAGAAAGTTCTTTCTTTGTTCCTCAACAAAGTACAGATCAACAATGGTGTAATCAAGGACATGTTTGCGTTCATCACTATCAGACATAGATAAAAGCTTGTGTACCTTTTTCATTGTGATGTCAACCCATTGTCCTGATCTTGCATCACCTTTCCCAACAACTGGTTCATCCTCAGATATAGCCATGAAAGCCCTGACTCTAGTGGTATCTTCCTCATCTAAAGTCAGCAGCTCATCATTCCAATCATATGCTTCAGCTAACAACCCTTTCTCTGTCTTTTTATCACCCCTTTTCTTCTTAGACAGAGCTTCAAGCTTCAAATTCATATGTTCTAACTCAGCTTTAAGTGCCTTATACTTGTTCTTGTAATCCTTCTTCTCATTGTCTGAGGAGTTGAATTGGCGAGATGAGTTTTTTGTTGTGATTTGAACTTGTAAAGTTTGTTAGAAGATGATGGATAAGAAGGTGAGGATGTCTTTATGGAAGGACGGACTTTTTAGAAGTGTCCAAGTTTTCCACAGGCAAAGCAAGTTTCTTTGGATCTGTCGGTTTGTTTGCTAGTTGATCCTATTCTCCCTGATCGTTTGTAGAATCTTCTTTGATTGGCTAGCAAGGCTCTTTCATGAAATTCAGCATTAAGGTCTGTTAAGAACTCTTGGCTGATGCGTGTGTCTTCTTCATCATCAAAGTCGCTGTCATGAGGGTGTGGGGTAGAGATCAAAGCTTTGGAAGTTGCTCCTTGAACTACAAATCTTTTTGTCTCTGATTTGTATATAGTATCAATCAGCCCTTCTTCATAATTGTACTTTCCATAAAGTTGAGCTAAGGTGTCATTCTTGATTGAGTTATTGGCTCTCTGAGTCTGATTCATACTCAGCCATTTTCTTGGAAGGCTTTTGATAAATGTGGCATTAATCTCAGCTTGACCAATGGTGACATCATTCATAGCAAGGTCATTGAGAAGAATCTTCAGCCTTGTATATGTTTGTTGAACCTTTTCACCTTCAAGTGCCTTGAAAGCATTGAACTGAAGTCTGAGTGTCTGAATCTTGGTTTCTCTAGTTTCAGAGGGTCCTTCATGACCAAGGATAAGGTCTGTCCACATTTGTTTGGCTGTGGGACACTGAATGACAGACTTCATGATGTGTTTGGGAAGACAGGATATGATGATGCTTTTGAGACGTTTATCTTGGTTTACCAATTTCCTATCAGCTGGAGTCCATTGTTTGAGAGGTTTGGGAAGAGGGTTCTCATCAGTAGAGGTAAGCGCCATGGGAACATAAGGACCATTGTCTAGAATTTCTAGAAGAAATGGTTCAAGTCCTTTGAGATACACGAGGAATTGACTCTTCCAACTAGCAAAATATTCTTCATCAAAGACTGGTACGCTGGTGACATGTGATCCGCCTCTTGAGTCAAGAAGTTGAGGTAGATCATCTTCATTAGGAGGTGGAGGAGTGAGTCTTGGTGAAGTTGGTGGTGCATTGTTGTTAGTGTTCCCAAAAGACGATGGTGGTGCATTGGTTGTTTCCGGCATGGTGGATCTTGATTATAAAACTGAGAACGATGTTTCTTGAAGGTTTTAATATCAAACACTGCTCTGATACCAATTGAAAGTCCCTAAACAATGCTAGAAACACTAAACTTGACTAATCAACACACGTAATTACTTTTCAAACGTAATACTTATTATTGTATAATAAAGAATTACAAGTGTTATGGATAACACCATTTGATGACAATGTGTTGTGCACACTTTGAACAACTAAAAACCCTAACTTATGAATACAATCACAGCTGTTTGATTCAATAAGTTCTAAGCCTTAATGTGTGAATATTCTCAAAGTGTTAAACATTAATGCTTGGCTACACATCCTATTTATAGTGATACGAGGTTGACCTAAGTACTAGTTGATGGTGACTACACAAGACATTCACTTTTCAAACATCTGTCACAAGATGCTCTTCTTTTCTTGGTAGTCTGCCATAATGCTTTAGGGAAACAGAGCTTGACACAGTTTCCCTTTTCTTCATAGTCTCGTACACACAAATGGCATGTCCAAAGTGTGCTGAGTGTTAACAGGGTATTGTCACCCCTGTTAACCCTCAACCCCTCAGAGTCCCTGATACATCTTAGCTGTTATCCATCACAGCCAATGAGTATGTCTTCAAGTAATCTTCGACTTCCTTGACAATGTCTCTGACATGGACTCCTCTGAGGTTGCTCACAGAGACTAAGATCTTTGTGAGTCTTACGATACTTGCCTGCCTCCTAGGCACAGGCAAGTGACTATCTAACAGCTTGATTTGTGTTTAAATCTATGATACAGGGAATCTAACAAACTTAGATTCCCAACAGTTTCATATAGATGCGAATTTTTTTTATGGAAAGACGAACGAGTCAGACTACTTGTCAATTCTCTTGGAGGTTCAATGATCTTTTCTCCTCCAAGCTCTTCTTCAAGACCTTCAACGAGCTTTTCTCCTCCAAGCTCTTCTTCGAGACCTTCAAGGACTCCAATTTCTTCTCCAAGCTCTTCAACGTGTGCAAACTATGTGCGCTTGAATGGAATGATAAAGATACTTGAGAGTACAGTAGAGTTGTACAAAAATTGCGATAGGCACACAATGGATTCAGCTGCACTACTTCACGACCTTTACGATGAGATGGGGAACCTTAGTTTGAACTAGTTTGTGATGTGTTTTTTTCCGTGTTTACGAGTCTAATATCGTTGTAATATCCATGTTTAATTAAGCGCGTGTTTAAGTGTCCGTGACGAATAAAATTATGTTTAGGAGTGTTTGTTTGTAAGTCTCCCATGTGATATTACAAAAGGTTTTATGTAATATTTGGAATAAATAAATATTTGTTTTATAAATGTCTAATTTTTGTTATATAAACGTCGTAAAAATAAAATAACATCGGATCGATAGTTAAAATAATAATTATTTGGAATAAATAAATATTTGTTTTATAAATGTCTCATTTTTATTATATAAACGTCGCAAAAATAAAATAACATCGGATCGATAGTTAAAATAATAATTAGTTGGAATAAATAAATATTTGTTTT
Source organism: Glebionis coronaria (assembly GCA_025667525.1). NCBI lineage: Eukaryota > Viridiplantae > Streptophyta > Magnoliopsida > Asterales > Asteraceae > Glebionis > Glebionis coronaria. Next base: position 21,856,864 of record CM046874.1, read on the forward strand.
ATAAATCTCTCATTTTTATTATATAAACTTCGCAAAAATAAATTACATCGGATCGATAGTTAAAATAATAATTATTTGGAATAAATAAATATTTGTTTTATAAAAGTCTCATTTTTATTATATAAACGTCGCAAAATAAAATAACATCGGGTCGATAGTTAAAATAATAATTATTTGGAATAAATAAATATTTGTTTTATAAATGTCTCATTTTTATTATATAAACGTCGCAAAAATAAAATAACATCGGATCGATAGTTAAAATAATAATTATATGGAATAATTAATAATTTTTCATAACAAGCAAAAACTAATTATATATATGACAGGGAGTTTCCCTGGCGACATGTCGCCAGGGAAACTTTTGAGATTTGGCGGGTAAAAGTCCGCCACACATTTTCTGCTTAACTTTGAAGCTAATTACGAATGACAAAGTTTCCCTAGCGACATGTCGCCAGGGATAAATTTGGCAGGTTATTATCAAAGAATAATTATTGTTAATTACGATGGACGAAGTTTCCCTGGCGACATGTCGCCAGGGATAATTTTGGACAAAGTTTCCCTGGCGACATGTCGCCAGGGATAGATTGGAGGGAAAATTTCGTGCTCTTTCATTTGGCATCTGATCTTGGACGGATTATCCTTGGCGACATGGCGCCAGGGATACCCTAGTCAAACTTTGACCAAAAAGTAGCTTTATTGTCACGTCAGCGTTGTCACCAGGGAAAAGGAGTTATCCCTGGCGACATTTTGTCGCCAGGGAAACTCCGGTCACCTGTTCCCAGTTTTCTTGTAGTGAAGTCACCTAATCAGTTATATTAGGTATATTGAACAAAATTTGAAAGTATACTGGGACTACTTAACACGCCAACCGTGTTCTCTGTTTTCAATATTACTAACAATTTTTCCGAAAATTAATGCTACTTCACAAATATGGGCAGCAATAGACTAGGTTCCTCTTGATATCACATAAAGTATGCGCATGAATGAGTTGAAAATAAAAAACATACTACCATTTAGAAGCGGTAAAATAACTTATGGCCTTTAATTGTAAGAACTTCAATTATCTGTAGTAATCTTGATGTGAAATTGAAAACCGTAAAACAGCATAGTATCATCTTTCAATCATGCCATTAGAATAAAATATGTCACACGACTAATTAAAATGCCCATGCGTTCTCTGAACGTACTTGTTCCTCTTCTTCAGGAGTGAAATCGTTCACAATGTCGTATACTTTTCTCATCTCTTCCACCGTCTTGCCCTTATTAATCAAGTCAGCAATAGCTTGAGCAGTCAGATCCATCAAGCTCTTGATTTTGAGATAGTCAGCAGCCTAAACATTACAAAGGATTATATATCAATATATTCATATATGCATAACTAAGCACAAACAATTAATCTAAGAAAGACATGTACCATAATAAGATCAAACAAAGCCCTATTATCCACTTTCGTAAACTCAACATCAAATGACTTGAGATCTCGAACGTTCGGAGGTGTCTCCGCATGTTTCTTAAGGTATTCAATTATCTTGTATAGGACTGCGCCAGTGACCTTAGCTAGAGGGATGACAGAGTGATCAACACTTTCGTCTTCCATTATGTATTTAATCGCCTGTGACTCCAAAGCTACCGTCTCATTTATGATTTATCTTGAATGTTTCACCGTCCGAACTCTTAAGCATGATCATCTTTGAAGAAGCTGAAGACATTGTTTTTCTTAATTTGGGAGCGATTATTGAGAAACCTTAATTGTTAAGAACTTTGTTTAGGGTTTTGGGAGAGATTTATGAGTATTTATAAACATTAAATTGGCCCATTGTACAAAAAGCAGCCCAATTGAACGGTATAGCATATAAAACCCACCGACATTTCATTTTTTTATGTACAATATTTTGTTTCAGGATTAGGTTTGATTCATTTTATTGGATTAAAGTTGTTTATTGTTTTTGTCTTCTATTTTTTTTGGTAATCAACAGGTACATTCAAGCTATGACTAATACAATACCGACGGATTCAAGAGCTACTAGGAACCTTTTTTTTGGGAGTTCCGTGTGACAATCCGTCAATTTATGGTTGATATTTTATTCTCAAGTGTTATTTAAAAACATTATTTTAATGTTATATTATGAACTCACTTATTTTTGGGAAGAAATTTGGGTTTACGTCTTGAAGTAGCATCGACTACGTCTAAACCGGAGGATTCTACGTTACGTGCTTATGTTTACATACACCGTTTTTGGTGACAGTCCGACATTTTAGAAAATAAATTTATCCGTGAATATTATTTTGGGATTTTAAATTTGTGTTGGTTCATAAACTCACAAATTTACTAGAAGAGATTAGGACTTACGATTATAATTTAACGTCCTTTACGACTAAACCGGAAACCTTAGGATTACGTATTTACGTTTTTGAACTCCGTTTTTGATGAGACAATTTTTATTAGATTCGTTTTGTGTCGTTGATTCATAATTTATAAAAACGGTTTTCGTAAAACGACTCGAGGGCACGCAAATCGAGGAAACTATAATCGAAGAATACCCGTAAATTAGTGGGATGGGACAAAACAAGTTTATCCCACCCACTCAAAATAGATGGCCAAAAGAGAACACCACATCATAAGATGTGGCACCCTTTTAGCTAGAAAGCTAACACATGTTAGCATAAGCTTAACATGTAAGCTAACTTAGCACAAAACCACCAAAACCACTTCATTCATACCATTTACACTTAGCAACTCATGCAAACCACTCACCAAACTCTCTCATCTCTCTAAATTTCGTCCAAGAACCACCCCTAAACACCCTCATTTGATCAAATTTAATCATGAAATCATATGTTATTCACACATATGATGAAGCCCTTTTCAAGCTCTATTGATTAGTGGTGATTTTAACATCCAAGGAGAATATTTAGTGATGTCCAAGGGCTGATTTCTAAGTTTACAAGTATTGGTGGCCTTGAAGATTGGTGTTGATCTACCACAAGTTTTGCCATCAAAAATCCAAGCCTTAATCATAAACTACACAACCTTGGTGGTATAGAGATTGTTCTTCCTATCCTCTTGTTATTTTGATTATGTAATCTTGTATTTTTTTATTTATGTATATGTATATGATGATGAATGATGATTAAAAATATTATGTGGGGATTTGGTGTTGATAGATCTGATAAACATGGGTAAAAAGATGGAAAAACCACATGTAAAAATGGTTAAATCTTGCTTAATAAGATGGCCGTATAAAAACAGTAAGTAACCAAATGATAAACTGATAAAATGGTAAAGTGGAATCAATATACAGTAAGTATTAGGTGTTATACACATGTGAGAGTTGGCCATACAATGGAATCATCAAAATGAGTGAGATATGATCAAAACAAGATGAGTGCACCGATCTGAATAGTCTGTTTTGTAGGGACTGTTAATGATAGTTAAACATGGAATGAGCAATAGCTATAACTAACTTATTTGTAGCACATAATATGAAGTTTATGTCATCCAAAAAATGAGCTTTTATCTCCTTATAGAACTCAAGATATGATAAAAATGGTGAAGATGAAACTAAAAATCAGATTTTGAAGAATTAATGTTTAATAGTATTATATAAGCACTCAAACTAATATAGTATAAAATGTGAATTAAAACCCACTAACTTATAAATTTCATTTATATAAATATGTATAAGATTAAACAAATGGACACTTTATAAAAATGGTAGTTGAATAAGATTTATAAGTTATAAAAACTATAAACATGATTTTTACGACTTTTTCGGCTATTACCGTAAAATTAACGTTTTTCGCCAATAAAAACTTAGACGATCAAACCCGTCTAATGTAAAGTTTTTAAAAGTCATATACCGACGTATAAGTACCTAATAAAAGTAAAAACTGATAAAATCCGAACTATATGACATACGGACATTAACGAGCTAAGTTAGCATATTTGGACTAATAATTTAACTAAATAAGTTAAACACTTACAAAAATTACTTATTGGGCTTAACCCATTTGGGCCCAACATGTAAAGTATAAATACTGATAATACAAGTATAAAATGGATTAATACAAGTTAATGAACTTATAATAGGCTTATTGGACCTAAAACATGTAAATAGGTAAAACTAGTAAACTAGTAAAAAGTTACCAATACATAAACACTAAAATGAGTAAATAAGAATATATAAACCCACTTGATCATCATCATATGTACAAAATCATCATATGTATATTTGTTATTTTTATAAAGTCATTGGACAAGAGTCTAAGACGAGTATTATTTGTCTAGATTTCCGTGATTGAAGCACGTATCGTACATCCGAATTGCCGATAACCCGCTTTCCCACATCAACGTGAGTTCATAGCCTCGCACTCTTTTAAATGTTTTTATGAAATGTTTTATAAACCCGCGAGGGAGATAACATGTTAGTTTTTATGAAATAGGACACTAGTTGTCCTGATTGTTTGTTTATTGATTTGGACCCGAATGATTGTATGACCCGATGAATGATTATATGACCCGATGTGTGAAATGAAATGGATTATTAAAGTTAGGTTATGTCACTAAGAGTCCCATTAGCATGAATTGTGAACTACCGGGATTTGGTAGACGCTTATGCATATAATAGTACTATTTGGGGACGATCACCCCAGTTCGCGCCTTGACGGTTGATCCCCGTCATGCCACAATGATTGGTAAGCGAATTTATGTATGAGAAGATTTCAATAAGCGTGATTATTGTGACGACACGCTGTTTTAGATGGGAAAATGATTGTCGGGTTAGCTACCTGTTGTTTGTTGTAGTAAGGTAACAATGTCATGCGGCTTATAATAATCCAAGTAACGAAATACTGCTATACGCACCGAATTACGATATATTGCCTGACTAGCAATACGGGGTCTTACTATTGATATTATGTTCGTATTTTGGTTTTCATAACCATATTCATATAATGGTTTTTATTTAACTATATACAACGTTATAAAACGTATTGTATGATGTTTTTAACGACAATGGTTCGTATAATGATTTTGAAGGCAAAAGCCTATATTATGATTTTGACGAGGATTTGTATAAAATGACTTTAGCTATTTTATGGCCTATTACAAAGATTTGTACAAAATGAATTTCGGTAATAATTTTATACCGATGTTATATTGATGGATTTAATTAAAACTCTATGAATTCACTCGGCGTTTTCGCTGACCTTTTCTTTTAACATGTTTTATCTCAGGTACTTGAAGATAATTCTCGAGAAGACGACAAAGAATTCATGGCCCGCACCTAAATAATAATTTCCATTCAAATTCTTTGTAAATCTTGTATGAAATATTATGACTTGGGACCTATGTAAACTTGATATTTATGAATGGAAATGCATTATTATTAAACGACGCGATTTTTAAGCGTTGTCTATGATGTGAGTAATGTGTTATCCCGTAACACCAATGAGTCTTCCGCTGTATTGAATTGTAAAAATTTTGGGGTGTTACAGTTTGGTACTAGAGCTCTCATTATAGAGAACGAAAGATTTTTAAAAACCAAGGTTTTGAATAAAATATTTCAAAATCTTTTAACTATAAACATTTTTCACAAAATGTCTGAAAATCTTTTGACTATAACGGTGCCGAAGAATTCCCGAGTTACCGACAAGGCCAGACTAAGAAGTTTTATTTTAATATATATATAACTTGGATTATATATATATATACATATGATGTAATTTGATTACATGATTGTTTGATGATTATTTTAATATTTATACGAGGTATTTATACGACGTAGATTGTCACAAGGAACCCTAAATCCCCTAGTAAATTTATCGAAGCTATTCCTGTAGGAAATTCTAGCTATTCTAGATTTAATCCAAGTTGCAGATATTTATGATCCCAACAAAATGGTTGATACTCGTAGGAATGTTGATATTAGTTGATTGGGATATTAAAGAAGAATTGGCGAGATTAAAACTGATATCGATGTCATGACGATCTTTCCTTATAGAGTGGAGTTTTACAAAACGTTACCACCTAGAAAGATGTCATCTGATTCGTTGTCATCCAATTCTTAAATTGAAATCGAAAGGGTGAATGTTGCACTTGAGGCTGTCATTAGAACCATTACCCAAAAGCCTCATGCCACTAGTACCTTTCCGACAAATATTGAATGCGTGAGTCATTTCATACTAGTGACTCATTTGATAACTACTGATGAAAGAGCCATAGGATTGGAAATTAAGTGTTTCTCATATCGAGCTTTTATTGTCCTTTTTAAGATTTAAAAATAAGGTTGAAAGTATTGGAGAATGAGGTAGGATATCGCATTAAGTATGACTGGGCTGAAACTTGAATAAAAGTAAAATTTAACTTGTATGGAATATGAGATTAAGAGGAAGTCGTTAAGTCCTGAGATTAAATTATAAGGTTTTAAATGATTGTTAGTTCGTGTTAAGGGTTGTTCCTAGGCCATTGTCCACTGACGAGGATGCCCAGTGTCCAATAAATAAATTGAAGAAATCTTCTTCTGAATTGGGACCGATGGATCTTTCGGGACATGTGGAACACCTAATGACTTTCGTAGATTAGCATTCATTGTGATATCTTTTTAAAATCCCTAACTTAACTGAGACATCAGTTGGTAGGATGAGTTATTGGAATTGTATGACATAGTGACACGTAATGTGTTACGGTACAATTTGACTTGTTTGTGATTAATGAAAAGACTACCTTTGATTGCTAAATTCTACATGTATCGATGTTACCTATCCTTTATTGCTTCATCCTAATGTTCGCATTAGTGATGCAACCATTGAACAAGTACTCATCTCGAATTGAGTTACGTTGTAGATTATTCTTTTTGAGTGCCATCGAGGTCATGAACCTCATGCTTAATTGGCTAAATTCATTTCCTAGCATATTGTAGTTAGTTCTTAGTGAACAACTTTTCATCACTCCTTTGCAGATCACTAATTGTTTTTATAAGTTAAAACAGTATCCCTTGAGAAAAATTGGGTTTTCATCACCATATGGATTATTTAAAGTGAGCCTTATAAATAATCGTTATCGAAATGAGGTTGTTTATAAAACACCTTGGAAAACTTAATTGTTTTCATAACAAATAAAATCTTTGTAAATTTATTTTTGATTCTTATTTAAGAATTAAGAATGAAAATGTTTTTATTATAAACATGATGATGAAATTTTGACGAACTGAGTATTGCATCGTTAATCTTGAAATTGTATATAGTTGCGCGCCTACATACAATTTGGAATGGACCATGCAAGACTGATTAGTAGTCACCATGAAATTATTAATAAACACTATATTTTCTTTGAAGATTGTGAAAGATTAAATTTCATGAGATCTGCAAGAAGTGAAAAATAGGACATAGTGTTAGGGACACCTACATATGTGCCTGTAGCATCTATTCTTCTGAGTCGAATTTACTCATCTGTGGAAATTATCTTATTTGACAGTTGATATTCCCTTCTTGTCCAATTCTCCCGTAGTGAGATTCTTAGGAAAAGTATTTGATTACCGAGTGTTGATACCCGACTGGATGTATCGACGTTCCTATCATTTCTTTTGATTATATTTCATTTGAATGACCTGGGTAACGATCCGAGGAGCTTTCGAATGCGTACTCAAATTATGAAAACATGGGATATATTCATATTCATTAAATGTTTTCGTCTTTATCTGAATTGAAATTCTCTCGCGTAAATTATGCGTTGACATTACTCTTTTGATGATAGTTGTGTCTCCATATATCCTTGAATTTGTGAAGGATTATGAATTATTATTAGTCTTTTGAGAAGTTCACATCTTATCGACGACAATAAAAATAAAAAGATGATAGTGCCAGTAGAATGGATTGATTGATTATGACATGACGACATTGTCTTAATTGATGGGAACTCGAATAGAATTCCCCTAAATGATAAGATGTTGATCATCAAAAGTGATCTAAATACTTCTTGATGGATGACCATATCCTGTATTTAGACTTGAAATTATACCGTGAATGGTTGTGAATTAGTCATAGATATTATAATCTAGAAAGAACCAAATATGAAATTATTAAAAGATGTTTCTGTTATTTGAAACTTTAGAAGGTATTTGTTGATGAATTACATAGACTTTCGCCATTAAGGCAAGTTGAATTTGGTATTGATTATATTCCCGGTGTTGCACCTGTGGCATGTGCACTGTATGTCAGCACCATCCGAATTAAAAGAATTAACGTACAACTGAGAGAGTTGTCGGAGAAAGCTTTTATTCTACCGAGCTCGTCATTATGAAGAGCTATGGTATTATCATTCCTTATATTTATTAATTACCGTGAACTAAGTAAATTGACGATTAAAATCTATATCCACTACCCAAGATGATAGATTGTTCGATCATTTACAAGATTCTAGCGTATATTCAGGAATTTGATCCACGGCATGGTTATCATCAATTTCGCGTCCGCGAAAAAGATTATCTATTCCAATCACTACATCCAGAACTTGTAATGAATATTATGGGTTTTATGTTATGTCGTTTGGATTGACTAATGCACATGTAGCATCTATAAATTGGGTGAATCACGTGTGTAGGCTGTAAATTGATAAATTCATGCTCGTGATCATTAAGGACCATTTGTTTGTTTATAAGAATAAGAAGGAATTAATAATTAGTTATAGACTGCCCTAAATTGGCCGAACAATGAAAACTTGTACCTTGAGTATTTAACATGTGATTAAAGACTTAATCATTTACATTATTTGACCGTGTGATTAATAAGATAATGGAATCTATATTGACTCTTAAAAAATTTAGAGCCCTTTTAAGACTTTGGGTTTTACCAAAAAGAAAGTGCAAATGTGTTTTGACAAATGTTTTATCAAAAAGAACTTTTAAGGGATTATTCCCTTATACCCAGAACATTTAACTAAAGTCCTGTTTAGGGGTAAATGTTTGTGTATACCTCAAGACAACCTAAGAGGGATTGAGGAAACCATTTAAACCAAGACTTGAAATTTGAAACGACACTTTTTGCTTTTCAACTAAGAAAATTTTGACCAAAGTATAACCGAAGATTTTTCAAACATTTACGAATCTTATTAATTATTTTCGATAAATCAACAAAAATCGCGTTAATTAAATTCAAATTTGTTTTGAACATTTTATTATAATTGGTCGAACTAAGAAATTTAAACTTTTAATGTTTACGTTTCATAAAAACTTAATATTTATTATTTAATTACTAGTAATACTTATCGACTCTTTAAACCTCGGATTGAGCAGAACTGATAAAAATAATAGTTGAGACGAAACTAAAACTTAGAAAATATGAAGAAAGAAATTTTGAATGAATACGGACATGATAATTATTTCATCAGGGGAGATGAATATAGATACTGACACATAATATAGAAAGGATAAAGAATCAATTAGAATGTGTTCCTTAGTAATGACTGTACAAATAAGTTGTCGAGCAATTTAAAATATAGCCGATTCTTATAAAAAAGGATAATATAGATAATAAAAGGGGGTTCGCGGCTAATGTGAACCATTAGTAATAAGAGCCGATGGCGTTAAATGTATATAAGGCCGCTTGTGGTTGCCTGAATATGGAGGATTTCGAGATTTAGTCATGTTGGAATCTTGTAAGTATAAGTATTCTATTCCTGTCATTTCTGATTTAATGTATCTTTATCAAAAGAAGTTGTACTGATGGAAAATTATGAAGGCAGACACCACCTCACACATTAGTAAACGTCTAGCTATTGCAAAGGTCATCATCTGAATTTGATTCGATTTAGGTCATCGTCGACAGACTGACCAAATCTGCTAATATCATTCCTATTAATGATAGATTCTTGATGAAGAAATTGACTCTTTTGTATTTAAAGGAGGTTATGTAAACATGGTGTGCCTGTATCGATCATCTCTATCAAGATCCTCGCTTCGCATTGAATTTCTAGATATTTGCTCAGAAGTCATTGAGAACTAATCTTGATGAGAGTACTGTACCACCCCAATAGAAGGGACGAGGTAAAGTAACGATACAAAATACTATAAGTGTTGTTTTATGTTTGTATGATTGACCTTTGGTAATAAACTGTAAAATCGTTTTCCTTTGGAGATATTATCCTTGATAATTATCGTATTAGGATCAAGATCGAATCTTGTGAGGATATATATTAGAGCATCTGTAAGCAGGAGTTGGGATGAAGACACCCGACATACACCCATTGTGAGTTGGACATGTCTTTTAGGTTTAAGGTTTCCTATGATGACAAACCTAACCTTACAAAATACCCGACCCGTGAGACCTGAAATGATTGTTGAAATTAGGATCTGATTATTGACTGCCGGTAGTGGGCAGGAGGTTATGTGAATATGAAATGTAGATCTTGAAGTGCCAGATGGGTAGCGAAGTTATGCCAAAAATTTTAACCATGGAAAAATGAATTGATGATCTGGAAGATCATGGGATATAAGTCCCCATTGTATGGGACCATAGAGATGATGTAAAAAGATTGGTTTGAAAGGCATATAAGCTGGATCTACCCTAGGACTTCAAGAGCTGTGAGAATTATGTTTCGTATATCGAACTTGATAAAATGCCTATCAAGTGAAAATCTGACTATTCCTTAATGAAGTTTAGATCATCATGGATAGAGAAAGTAAGTCAACAATAAGCCTGATCTTATTCCGTAGATATGTTTGATGAAACTCGCGTATTGTAATGGATTACACTTGTGAGAAAAGACCGAATGTGGAGGAAATACCCACATGGATTTAACTCTATAAGAAGCAAGTAGTAATATAAGATGATCTTTGAGGACAAAGATCCTGTTTAGGGGTAAATGTTGTGACAATCCGTCAATTTATGGTTGATATTTTATTCTCAAGTGTTATTTAAAAAACATTATTTTAATTTTACATTATGAACTCACTTATTTTTGGGAAGAAATTTGGGTTTACGTCTTGAAGTAGCATCGACTACGTCTAAACCGGAGGATTCTACGTTACGTGCTTACGTTTACATATACCGTTTTTGGTGACAGTCCGACATTTCAGAAAATAAATTTATCCGTGAATATTATTTTGGGATTTTAAATTTGTGTTGGTTCATAAACTCACAAATTTACGAGAAGAGATTAGGACTTACGATTATAATTTAACGTCCTTTACGACTAAACCGGAAACCTTAGGATTACGTATTTACGATTTTGAACTCCGTTTTTGATGAGACGATTTTTATTAGATTCGTTTTGTGTCGTTGATTCATAATTTATAAAAACGTTTTTCGTAAAACGACCCGAGGGCACGCAAATCGAGGAAACTAGAATCGAAGAATACCCGTAAATTAGTGGGATGGGACAAAACAAGTTTATCCCACCCCACTCAAAATAGATGGCCAAAAGAGAACACCACATCATAAGATGTGGCACCCTTTTAGCTAGAAAGCTAACACATGTTAGCATAAGCTTAACATGTAAGCTAACTTAGCACAAAACCACCAAAACCACTTCATTCATACCATTTACACTTAGCAACTCATGCAAACCACTCACCAAACTCTCTCATCTCTCTAAATTTCGTCCAAGAACCACCCCTAAACACCCTCATTTGATCAAATTTAACCATGAAATCATATGTTATTCACACATATGATGAAGCCCTTTTCAAGCTCTATTGATTGGTGGTGATTTTAACATCCAAGGAGAAGATTTGGTGATGTCCAAGGGCTGATTTCTACATGAAGTTTACAAGTATTGGTGGCCTTGAAGATTGGTGTTGATCTACCACAAGTTTTGCCATCAAAAATCCAAGCCTTAATCATAAACTACACAACCTTGGTGGTATAGAGATTGTTCTTCCTATCCTCTTGTTATTTTGATTATGTAATCTTGTATTTTTTTATTTATGTATATGTATATGATGATGAATGATGATTAAAAATATTATGTGGGGATTTGGTGTTGATAGATTTGATAAACATGGGTAAAAAGATGGAAAAACCACATGTAAAAATGGTTAAATCTTGCTTAATAAGTATAAAAACAGTAAGTAACCAAATGATAAACTGATAAAATGGTAAAGTGGAATCAATATACACTAAGTATTAGGTGTTATACACATGTGAGAGTTGGCCATACAATGGAATCATCAAAATGAGTGAGATATGATCAAAACAAGATGAGTGCACCAATCTGAATAGTCTGTTTTGTAGGGACTGTTAATGATAGATAAACATGGAATGAGCAATAGCTATAACTAACTTGTTTGTATCACATAATATGAAGTTTATGTCATCCAAAAATGAGCTTTTATCTCCTTATAGAACTCAAGATATGATAAAAATGGTGAAGATGAAACTAAAAATCATATTAATTAATGTTTAATAGTATTATATAAGCACTCAAACTAATATAGTATAAAATGTGAATTAAAAACCACTAACTTATAAATTTCATTTATATAAATATGTATAAGGTTAAACAAATGGAAACTTTATAAAAATGGTAGTTGAATAAGATTTATAAGTTATAAAAACTATAAACATGATTTTTACGACTTTTTCGGCTATTACCGTAAAATTAACGTTTTTCGCCAATTAAAACTTAGACGATCAAAACCGTCTAATGTAAAGTTTTTAAAAGTCATATACTGATGTATAAGTACCTAATAAAAGTAAAAACCGATAAAATCCGAACTATATGACATACGGACATTAACGAGCTAAGTTAGCATATTTGGACTAATAATTTAACTAAATAAGTTAAACACTTACAAAAATTACTTATTGGGCTTAACCCATTTGGGCCCAACATGTAAAGTATAAATACTGATAATACAAGTATAAAATGGATTAATACAAGTTAATGAAATTATAATAGGCTTATTGGACCTAAAACATGTAAATAGGTAAAACTAGTAAACTAGTAAAAAGTTACCAATACATAAACACTAAAATGAGTAAATAAGAATATATAAACCCACTTGATCATCATCATATGTACAAAATCATCATATGTATATTTGTTATTTTTATAAAGTCATTGGACAAGAGTCTAAGACGAGTATTATTTGTCTAGGTTTCCGTGATTGAAGCACGTACCGTACATCCGAATTGCCGATAACCCGCTTTCCCGCATCAACGTGAGTTCATAGCCTCGCACTCTTTTAAATGTTTTTATGAAATGTTTTATAAACCCACGAGGGAGATAACATGTTAGTTTTTATGAAATAGGACACTAGTTGTCCCGATTGTTTGTTTATTGATTTGGACCCGAATGATTGTATGACCCGATGAATGATTATATGACCCGATGTGTGAAATGAAATGGATTATTAAAGTTAGGTTATGTCACTAAAAGTCCCATTAGCATGAATTGTGAACTACCGGGATTTGGTAGATGCTTATGTATATAATAGTACTATTTGGGGACAATCACCCCAGTTCGCGCCTTGACGGTTGATCCCCGTCGTGCCACATTGATTGGTAAGCGAATTTATGTATGAGAAGATTTCAATAAGCGTGATTATTGTGACGACACGCTATTTTAGATGGGCAAATGATTGTCGGGTTAGCTACCCGTTTTTGTTGTAGTAAGGTAACAATGTCATGCGGCTTATAATAATCCAAGTAACGAAATACTGCTATACGCACCGAATTACGATATATTGCCTGACTAGCAATACGGGGTCTTACTATTGATATTATGTTCGTGTTTTGGTTTTCATAACCATATTCATATAACGGTTTTTATTTAACTATATACAACGTTATAAAACCTATTGTATGATGTTTTTAACGACAATGGTTCGTATAATGATTTTGAAGGCGAAAGCCTATATTATGATTTTGACGAGGATTTGTATAAAATGACTTTGGCTATTTTATGGCCTATTACAAAGATTTGTACAAAATGAATTTCGGTAATAATTTTATACCGATGTTATATTGATGGATTTAATTAAAACTCTAAGAATTCACTCGGCGTTTTCGCTGACCTTTTCTTTTAACATATTTTATCTCAGGTACTTGAAGGTAATTCTCGGGAAGACGACAAAGAATTCATGGCCCGAACCTAAATAATAATTTCCATTCAAATTCTTTGTAAATCTTGTATGAAATATTATGACTTGGGACTTATGTAAACTTGATATTTATGAATGGAAATGCATTATTATTAAACGACGCGATTTTTAAGCGTTGTCTATGATGTGAGTAATGTGCTATCCCGTAACACCAATGAGTCTTCCGCTGTATTGAATTGTAAATATTTGGGGGTATTACATTCCGTTGCCTTGTTTGTCTTGGTTTGAGAGGCATTATGATACGACCCTCACGTGTAGTATCGGGATTGGACATCACTTCTATCGGGTGCTGGCTCCTTATGAACGAGAGATGAGAGCTAGACATTTGTTTAACTTTAACTTTATTGATTGAATGATAAGTGATTACATTATGAAACCTTAAATATTACTTTATAAGATAAACATAAAAGATAACAGATACCAAACAGATAAACATAAAACATAAATATATATCATAAATAAAGGAAAGATATCGATGCGTAACATTCCTCGCTCCTTGAATTCACCTTGCCCTCAAGGTGACGTCTTGAAAAACACACTTGATTCCCGGTTCCCAAATTTTGAAACGTTTCCTAAGCATTTGCACACTCCGTTCCAACTTATTCTTTGGCTCAGGAAGTAACAGTTTTTGGATTTTTTTCTCTACACTTCTTTCATTCGGATGTAACAAACCACGTGGCTCTCTTAAGCGATTCATCAACAACAAGGTGTAATTCACTAACCACAAGCCGCGATTCACCAACCATAGGTTGCGATTCACCCACCATAAGCTGTGATTCATCAACTATAGGCTGTGATTCATTAGTAGTCTGTTGCAGTTCACGAATAAGCTGCCGCGATCCCCCAACAAGCTCAAGGCGATCTTTGTTAGGTACGGATGTAACATTCCCCACTTCTTCTGGTGCAAGTTCTAGTGCAACGCCTTGTGTTGTAGAAGAATCAGTCGCCTTCTTTTCAATGGTATGCTTTTCTTCTTCAGTTGCTTCAAGACGGGTGTCTACTATACGGGATAAGTAGAAGGCTCCGCCTAATGTTGTAGGTTTCGGGTAAAACCTCAACAATTCTAGTTGTAGCTTCGGTTTAAGTCCGGATATATAAAACGAGGCATGTAAACTTTCAGAGATATACCCGTTACTCGAGTTATAAGATACTTAAACTCACTTTGATATTCAACCACGGTACCCATTTGCAAAAGCTTAGATAATGCATCCCGATCGCTAGTGCTCGATGCCATAAACAATAAATCAAGAAAAAAATAAAAATATTATTTTTCGTCAATGAACAGTACCGGTGAACAGTATGAATGAAGAGTACTCGAGGAACAGTACGTCAAATGAACAGTAACTCGTCGGTTAACAGTAGATTCGGATGAACAGTGTTTTTTGATGAACATTAATTTTTTTTATTATTGGAAACCTAGATCAAAATCCCTCCACGAGTTGAGGGCTCTCACTGAAAGTACCAAATGATACGACCCTCTCGGGTAGTATCGGGATAGGGCACCACTTATAGCGGGTGCTGGCTCCTTAAGAACGAGATATGAGAGGACCAGACATTTGTTTAACTTTAACTTTATTGACTGAATGATAAGTGATTAAATTATGAAACTTTAAATACTACTTTAGAAGATAAACATAAAAGATAACAGATACTAAACAAACTAACATAAAACGTAAATATATGTCCTAAATAAATGAAAGATATTGATGCATAACACATTACTGGGAAAAGTTTAAAACATCACCGGACTATAACTCCGTAGGTTTAGATAATATTAAGAAGCTCATTCACAAGATGGAAGATGAGAGTATGGTGGTGTTCTCTAAATAGCCAGAAAACAAGGAGACATATGTGTTGTCTGCTCTTATGGACAAACGAGCCTTTATGAAGCTTGATGTTCAAGAATTACTTGATAGGCATAGTGGTGAAATCGTATTCAGTTAATTTGATAATTTATACAAGGATCACTTTAGGGTGAGATTTACCAATACTATAGTGTCATGTCTTGAAAGATATTCTGGTAGTAGAAGCAAACCCTTCAGGAGAGAAGGTGATTAAGGCGGTCAAGAAAGACTCCTCGGGAGAGAAGCTGATGAAGGTGGCGGTCAAGATCTACAATTTAAGAAAAAGGAAGAGAAATGAATGAAACTATAGAGGCTTGTAGGACAAAGTTATCTACTTATGTTTTCAAACATTGTTTCAAATTCTTCGTTTTGTTGAGTCAACTCAATGTTTTTATTTATATAGTAAAATCAATGTTTGTTAATTATATGCCATAGCTTTACAATAATTACTATACTGAATAATCATTGTGGAGCATATGATATGATCTGATTGAATGTTAGCTATACTATCGTCCTTTATGATTAGTTCCTTGGTGATTTTTTTGTAACTTGGCGCTAAAAATTTTTTTTAGCCCAAAAGGCATTTTGGTCTGTTCATGTTTTATTCTCCAAACACCCCATTTACACCGTAGTAATGAACTCTATTACAAAGCAAACCAGATCTGCGTACTCCAGTTTTTATGTGAAACGGGCAATGAGCTTTATCCTGTAAAAAATTAAGAAACATATGCCAATACATAACAAGTACACTAATACTATACAAGATGGTAACAGAAAGAGGCTACAAGAGACCAACCTATTCTACTCCAAAGTTTGGGAGATGCTGTGCAACAGTGTCCACTAACTCTGTTGAAGTAATGGGTGCATTTTTGTAAGAAGAATATGCTTCATATTATACTTGTGAACACTGTAATACTGCACTATATGTGGATATATCATTTATTTATACCACAGTTAAACAAACGCACACATATATACCTCAAAACACATTTAAAAATGCCCTAGCGTACACACGATGTTTAAGCTTATTCCACCAATTTGCTTCTTTTTTGCTCGAATGGGTTTTATTCAACCGGTGATTCAAGCATGGCCCAAGCCACTTAGTAGTTAGTACATCCGTCTTGTATCAAAATAATGTATTTTTCTTATCAAATATATAAAATTGACCCTGCTCATATTTAAACTACAGTCACTCCATCATCTCTTTATCTCAGAGGTGGATAATTGGTTCACAACGTTGCAAGAAAAATTCAAATTGGACTCTCATTCAAGCGCTCTTGCTCATCAACCATAACTAGAAACACAGTCTTGGTGACAAAGTTGTGAATCAATGAATTGTCTCTCTATCAAATCTCAAGGTCTTGGTGACCTTAATAAGAGGCGTTGGCTGTGTTTGTTATGTCATATTAATAATGATAATTTTCTAGCTATTCAAGAAACAAAGATGGTTTATACAGATCTTTGGATGCGTTGTCAAATTTGGGGTAATATTCATTTTGATTTTGCTTCTTCTTCAGCTCGAGGTTTATCTAGAGGCATTATTTGCGTATAAAATTCTTTCATTTTTTGTAAGACTTGTATTGTTTTTCATGATAATTATGTTGCTATCGAGGGATTCTAGATTCCTAATGATATCCAAGTCAAGTGGATTGTGGTTTATGCTCCTCAAAGATTGTCTGAAAAATCATCCTATGGTCTACTTTATCATCTCTAATCAACAATTGGAATGGTACTTTGATTGTCATGGGTGATTTTAATGTTGTTCGTAATGTGGGGGAAATATACGGCTCAGTGTTTTCTGATAGGCAAGCATAGTATTTCAATACGTTTATTGATAACAATTCGCTAATAGACATTCCTTTGGGGGGTTACAACTACACTTGGACTAACAAATGGGGGGACGAAGATGAGTAACTTGATAGATTCTTATTTTCTGATAGTTTCTTTGAGGCTTTTTCTCATGCAATTGGGATTGTTTTGGAAAAGGGTACCCCGGATCATCGTCCTATTCTCATGAAAGAATCCCAAGTGGACTATGGTCCAACCCCCTTTCGATTCTTCCATTCACGGTTAGATATGGAAGGGTTTCATGAGTTGGTGATACAAACCTGGTCTAATGATGGTATTACGATTGAGAATGGGTTTATTTTATTTAAAAAGAAGCTTCAAAATCTCAAAAAAAATCATTCGGGTTTGAATTACGTCTCGGAAGGCTGATGTTCATGCGTTAAAGAAAGAACATACAAGTAAACTTTCTGATATGATTCTAAAATTGATCTTGGTAATGCTAATGAAGATGATTTTGTAGCTCATCGTGAATCTCTTAACATTTTGGGTAATATGGAGCGTGTGAAGGCTAATGATCTTGCCCGAAAAGCAAAATTAAAATGGGCTCTTGAAGGGGATGAAAACACAAGTTTTTTCATGGTACGCTTAAGAAAAACAGGCGACAGTTGGCTATTCGAGGTATTCTAAAGCATGGTGATTGGATTGAAACTCCAGAAGAAGTTGAAGATGAACTTTTTATGCATTTCCGTAATCGTTCCAAGGAACCCTCGGATCACCCTATTGGTATTGAGTTGCTTCAATTTAATACTTTGTCTCCTTCGCATCGTGATTATTTAGAGCTTCTGTTTTCTCGTGAGAAATTTAAAAGGGCGGTTTGGGATTGTGGGAGTGATCGAGCTCCTGGCCTTTATGGTTTCTCTTTTTGATTCTTTACTGTTTTTTGGGATACTATCGAAGAAGATGTCATTCGTTTTGTGCATGAGTTTTATTCTTCTCTGGATATTCCTATCGGATGCAATCCATCTTTTATTGCTATTATCCCAAAGGTCCCTAAGTTCGTTTCTAATTTTCGGCCCATAAGTCTTATCGGCTGCCAATATAAGATTATTGGTAAGCTCTTAGCTAATCGGCTCAGTAAAGTCATTAGAGATTGTGTTAGCCCTGTTCAACCAGCCTTCATAAAAGGGAGATACATTCTTGATGGTACTCTTATATTGAAGAGATTTTGGCTGATTATAAACATCTTCATAAAGCGCTTCTTGTCTTTAAAGTTGATTTTGAGAAAGTCTTTGATTCTGTGCGTTGGGACTATCTTGATGCAATTATGGAGAAGATGGGTTTTGGTACTAAATGGAGATCTTGGATTTCGGGTTGTCTCTGTAACGCTAGATCTTCCATCATTGTTAATGGCTCTCCGACTAAAGAGTTTAAGCTCTTCAAAGGTCTCAGGCAGGGGGATCCTTTATCTCCATTTCTTTTTATATTGGCTATGGAGGATTTACACTCTCTCACGAGTAAAGATGTTAATTTGGGGCGTTTTAAGGGTGACTCTATTGGTCATGATAACTTTTGTATTTCTCATCTTATGTATGCTCATGATGTGATCTTCTTTGGTGAATGGTATCATGTTAACACCCAAAATCTAATTGGAATGCTTCGATGTTTTATCTCATTTCAGGGCTGAAAGTTATTGTGGATAAAAGCAATGTTCTTGGCATTTGTAATACCCCAAATGATCAAATGCAGCGGAATAGTACGTGGGGTGTTACTTTTGGTGGATCGATAACACACAGTATAAAGAGCAATGATCATCAAATGTCATTAAAACATATCACATGAATTTAATTGTGCAACTTAAGTAAATTGGCTTGAAAACAACATTTATTATTAACTGTAGAAATATCCCTGCCCGATGGTAAACATGATGCTTCCTATGATGCTGAAATCTAATGCATGAACCTGCTTACTTTCCTAAGAAAACATAAAAAGTAAAATGTGGGGGTCAACACGAGGTTGGTGAATTCACAGGTTTAGTTATAAAATAAATGTACTGATATGCAAAACACCATGAAGATAGTAGAGCACCAAGCTACATACTATAGTAGTTCCTATTGCCCTGTAATTGATGCTAGACAATGTTTCTCATGTGCCTATTTGGATCATCCTGATGTGAGACCCACAGTCTGACAATGAAATAAACCTGTTGATTGGCCTAAGCATTTCGTGATAGCTACTCACACAAGCCGGGTATTGTCAATACCCAAATAGATCTATTTATAACATTTTGCGCTACACTATTAACTATTACAGTCCACAGGAATAAATGGGGCAAACAACATGTAGTAAATATGTTGTTGTCTGTAAGTGTTTGCATACACAATAATTTAGTATGTTTTCTCCCCCAATTATAAAGCAGTAAAAGATGGGACCATGAACTCACCTAACTGATAAAGCAGTAGTAGTATGTCACTGGGTATGTTGGTATGGTATGATCACGGAGCAGTAAAATTAGCTAAGTAATTTATGTGACTCGGTATATGTACAATAAAATGCACAGATAAATGTAACTGATGAAAATGCATGATCACAAATTAATAAGTTATTACTATTGTTTAAACGTTAAACTTATAGTAAGTTATCGATAAAGGTACATTTTAGTTTCTAAAAATGTATTTAAATTGTTCGTACGTCAATAGTGTAATTAATTAAATAAATAGATTTTATTTATTTAAGAGTTTGTAAGGAAGATTTACGTTTCACCAAATTTCCTTAGGGCCGTTTGGTTCAAGATTTTAAAATTCTGGAATTCTAATATATAGTAAATTAAAAATCCTCAGAATTTAAAATGCTTACGTCTGTTTGGTTGACAGAGATTTATCATATTTTGAGATCTTGATTTTGGATTAAACCAATTAAAAAATAATTTTTTTATAAATTTTTTATTTAAAAGAGTAAAAATAGAATTTTCACTTTTTATATAAATTTTATAAAAAATTTATAAATATTTTTATAAAATTTATATAAATTTTTTGTAACAATTTTTATAAATTCTATAAAAACATTCTATAAATTTTATAAAAAAATTTATAAAAAATTTATATAAGTTTTATATAAAATTTTATAAAAAAACTCATTAAATATAATAAAGAGTTTATATAAACATTTATAAAAAAATATTTAAGTTTTATTAAACTATTTATATAAATATTATTAAAAATTTGTATATATTTTATAAAAAAAATCATAAAGTTTATAAAAAATCATTAAATATTATAAAAAATTATATAAATGTTATTAAAAATTCATTAAAAGTAATAAAAAATTTATATAGATTACATAAAAAGATTCAGTAAATTTTGTAAAGAATTTATATATTTTTTATAACAAAATCTATACATTTTATAAAAATTGATATAAATTTTTATTTCAAATTGATATAAATTTTATAAAGAATAATTTTATGTAAATTTTTTAAATTTTATAATTTTTTATATAAACATGAAAACCCGAATAATAACGACTAGAAAAAAAGTTTATAAAAAATAATTTTCAAGTAAATTAAAATTCCTCACTTTTTAGAGTAATTCTAATATCCTTCATTTTGGGAATTCAGGAATTTTAAATTCCTTCGTTGAAAATACTAAACACAATATTTGAGGGAATTTAAAATGTAAGTATTTTGAATATCCCCCCAATATCCTCACATATGCTCCAACCAAACAGCACCTTAGGGCTTTAAGTATATTAATTTAGTTCATCCGTTACGCAAGTGTTATAATAAACCCTTATTGTTTATTTAATTAAATAATTAAAAGAAAAATAATTTAATTTAATTACAAAACAGTATTATAAATGTTTAAATTAATTTGTACATAGTCCTTGATAAGATAATAGTTTCCAAATCAAACCCTAGGGTTTCGTCTGTTATTTTGTTTGCACTGTTAGTCCTAACCGTTACATTTATTATCAAAACAGCCCCTAGGGCTCACACAAGTTTCGGTATAAGGCAAGATTGGTCCCTAGGGTTTATATCTTTTGGGTTTGTGGCAAAACGAGTCCCTAGGGCTCGTTTGGAGTTTGTAAATTGACGAAATTAGTCCCTAAAGTCTCGAAAATAATTATAAGGCACAAAAGTAAAACTAGGGCTTGTTACAAGTGTGGGAAAATGGCAAATATGCCCTTATGGTTTATTAAATGTCTCGATTATAATAAAACATACCCCTTCACTTATGAAAATAACCGTTTAACCCCTAGACATTTCAAAAGTCACGAAATATTTATATATGTTTTATAACTTTACCATTTTGACTTATACTTTCACATAATTACAATTTTGGCCGGAAAAGTCTATTAATAATGTTTAGCAAGTTTAATGGGCCTCTAAAGCCCAATAATGGCTCGGCTTAGTTTTAGGATTGCGGATTTGTACTCTTGGGCTTATTTAATATTTTACACATTTACTAAACACCCTATTAGTCCAAATAATAAGATTAACTAAATGGGCCTAGTGGGCTTTGGTTAATATTTGACTTATTAATATAAGCCGTGTACTATAGCTTATGGCTTATTGGTTAGAGACTTACATGTAGCTTATGGGCTTATACTTTGAGCTTGTGGCTTATCTATGGTTTAGGGCATGATTATCTACTTAGTTTCTCTAGGCTAAGCTTAGGTTTTAAAACAAGGTCTACCATAGTGTTCCTAGATCCATGATTTAAACATGAGTACTATGAAAAAAAATTCAAGCCGTGGGCTTGATGTCCTTGTGGTTCGAGTTTAGAAAAGTTTTACGTATGCATGCTATCCTAGTCACATTTTAACATAGATGTACAAGTATAGGGATATGTATTCGCATGTTCATGATGAGCAAAAGGAATGAATATGGATATGGGGGTGGTTTACTTACTTGTTTAGTGAAGGTGATGACAAATGAATGAGAACTAGCTAGGACTCCTTGATTCTCCTTATAGATCTATACGTCTTAGTATATAGACGAGCCCAGGGTGACCTTGCTTACCTTGTGAGCCAAGAATCAGGATAGTAGTAGTAAATGCTTGCACTAAATGTCCCTTGACAAAGATTTGGTGTAGTAAATGTTGTAGGTAAGTATGTTTCGTGTATGTGTGTTGTATGATCCGAATATGGAGGTTTGTAAGTGAGATGGAAGTGTTTAAGTTAGCTTATAATCCTAGATTGGGTATGTGTGTGTGGTTTGGTTATGTCCACACAAAGAAAGAGAGTGAATCTAGGCTTAGAGATTGTGTAAGTACTATGTAAGGTTTAGGATGTGATGTGAAGTACATAACCTTAAATGCAAGGGTTGTACAAGTTGGCTTTTGGTGTCTTTGTAGCCGTCGGGTATAGGGTCAAGGGGACATTTGGGATGCCTAAAATAGTGTAAGTTTAAATGCTAGATGTAGTACATGATCAAGTTGGTTCTATGAGTAGTGTACATGGTTTTTAAGTAGCTTATGTTAGGATTGGCAACGGGGCGGGTTTGGGGCGGGGCGATCGTCCCCATCCCCAAACCCGATTAGTAAATTTCTTCCCAAACCCGCCCCGATCCCTGTTAGGGATTTAATCGGGGTGTCCCGTTGGGGCACAATGCTCCCCCAAACCCGCCCCGTACTAAGCGGGGACCCTATTTTGGGTGAAATTTTCTATCAGAACCACATTATTTTACATTTATTATTATTTTTAGACTGTTAGAAATATGCTTGAAGTATTAAAAACTTACTTATTATATAATAAAAAATTACAAACAAGACTTATAAGGTTTAAAATGATACTATTATACATAAATAATGACACGTTACACCATGAAAAACTTATAATACATTAAACAAGTTTCGGTAATAACAATTTGTAATATTGAAAAGATAAAATACTAAAGAAATATTTATTATGAAGTAAATAGTAAGAAAATATTATATAAAAATACTTATATTTGTATATGTGTATATCAATCGGGCGGGGCAGGACGGGGACCTTATTCCCCGCGTTTACCCCAAACCCGATTAAAAATTCTCGTTTAAGCCCCAAACCCGCCCCATAACCCAATAAAGTTAACCCGCCCTGCCCCAATTATTCTAGGTTTCGGGTTTCCCCATCGGGTTCGGGTTTTTTTGCCATCCCTAGCTTAAGTGTAGTATAGGTATTATTCGGCTATGTTTGTATGTCTAGGAAGGTTTAAGTTTAGTGATTAGGTAGAGTTACTAGGAGTCTAAGTAATATAAAGTGGGTGTACGTTCAAGTCTAAACCAATTTGGTTAGGTTCTAAAGTTTTTGTTGAAAGTATAGTCATTAATTAACAAATGCATAGTTTTATTAATTGAAAGTGTAAGAAACTAAATAAAATGTAACAAAGTTCTTAGGTACAAAATTATAATATGAAAATAGCTTTTGTTGACTTGTAGTAACACTTACAGTGTATAGAAAATACATAGAATATATATATATATTGTAATAATTTAGTACTAGATAAACGTTCTTAATTGTGATCACGGTTTTAGATTTTTATAAACCTAAAATGATGTATGAAATAATCTCATGTGTTTCAGATGACTTAATAGTCCCAAAAATGATGTCTTATGTCCTGTATGCTCATAAAGATGTAGTCATACGTAAAGTCCACTGATCAAGTGTATGTCCTGTATGCTCATAAAATGTAGCCATACATGTTTTTCCTATGATCCTATGATTGAATACTCACAATCATAATGTATTGTTCAAAGTTCTTGTTGATCAAATTTTTCCAATGTTCCCAGATATGTTAAAATACTCAAAGTTCTAGTGATCAAAATGATGTATGCTCATGTATGATGCATATGATTGTACAAAGTTTTCATGCAAAGGTGGTAATATATATAGGGTGTGGTTGTTTTTAGAACCAAATAAATGTACAGAACTGCGGGAACCACCTTTTTACTCTTAAAATGCACATGTATATTTATCGGGTTAGTTTATTAGGTAGAAATACATGAATTTATATTGTCTTAGGTCCCTAGGAACATGTATCCTAGGACCATGCACATGTATTTGTTTTGTATGTATTATAACTATCTTTTCGTAGGATAATATGAAAACACATGTGCACTCTTCATATCGCTCATTATACTCGGGACTATAATCAATAAAATAATTATTAAATGTTAATTTAAACATAATAATGAAAATACATATGCATTGTTAAGAGTATAAAGGTGGTTCTCGCAGTTCTATATATTTATTTGGTTCTGAAAATAACCTTACACAATATATATATATATATATATATATATATATATATATATATATATATATATATATATATATATATATATATATATATATATATATATATATATATATATATATATATATATATATATATATATATATATATATATATATATATATATATATATATATATATATATATATATATATATATATATATATATATATATATATATATATATATATATATATATCTTTACTTATATATGGGGCTAACTATGATAGGGATAATGCTGACATGGCACGATGACATAATCCCATAAACGATGACATGGCACTAGAATTCCTAATTTATATTTGTCGAACTCTTTTATTAGAAGGTTTTGGGTCGATGTTTTAATTTTGGTATAGATATTTTCAGAAGGAAAAAAAAGCTTCCTTACCATAATACTTACCAAAATAAACTCTTCAATGGTATGTTTTTAATTCTAGGCCATTGAATCTGTATTCCCCAATACATAATCCTCTACTTCAGTCGATAATTCAATCGAATACTAAATCAATCAAGTTCAGTTAAACCCTAATTCGTTAAATTCGTTAAGGTAATTGATTTTAATGGGACATGTTTTTCATTGTTGTTATGGTGCTTACTGCTTAGGATACGATTACAATGACTTTGATTTATTTGTTTGTTCTTTTTTATGTTACTGCGTTGAGTACGAGATTTGTGTGCTTAAGGGATGTAGATTTGATGATTCAATTTTTAATCTATCCAGGAACAATTTTCACAGATGGGCAATTCTTATCTTTTTTTGTTCAAAATTGTCTATTGTGTTTTTAGGTGTTGTTTGATCATATTATGCAAAATCCATACCCTCGATGATTTACATCATACAGGTAAACCTTATGTATCTTTTTACAGTTTGTAATGATATTGGTAACTTTAATCTTTATAATCACGTATCTTTTGGTGTTGTTCTTTTCAGGGGAGTTATATTGACTGACAAGGGAAAGCAATCACTAAGTGATACAAGTAGAGGAGATCATAATCATAAAATGATGAAGGCTTTATTAGCTCAATGGTGAAAATTGTGTTTGCATAGTGTTTGAAGCATCAAAGTGTCACTAAGCTGGTAACACCGCTGAAATAATATTATAATATGGTTAAGTAAATAGAAGGACATAAGTACTATACATGTTTATGCAGTTTATTTTTATCAACAAGAACATATCCTTTGTTTGTTTCTAACAAAGGAATTCCTTTCGATTTGAGCTTTTTTAAGAAAAAAAAATTGCATAGCTCTTTTGGTGAAAATCTTTTGCTCAAAAACTTCTCACAATTTGATAGTCAAATGCTATTATTCAGTGCTTCGGATTTTAGGCAGTCGTTATGCATTGTTATTGAAACGTACTATGTATAACAGCAACAATTTTTGTATTATGCAATTACAGTGAAGTAATTTGTTATATTTAACATATGGTATGCACATATGAGGGTTGAAAAGAGGTTTCACACGAGACTTATATGGTCGTATCATCTGCCAACCGCAAGTGTGTCTAAGCCATAAAGACGCATCGAGCGAGTCGCAAAGATGAGATCGTAAAGCAGATACGTATTCTTCCTTTTAAGATATGTCTGCATTAAATGTATACAAAGAAGTGTAACATGTGAACTTACGGGATATAAGTTTTTCAGAACTCTGTTCTCTTCAAAGATTCTGATTTTGAAAACTTTCTTTTTTATTTCAGAAATTTTTTTTGGGCATACCAGGTATGAAGGCGAAAAAAATTAAAGTAGCGCATGCACCAAGTATGCAAACGCCACCACCATATATATATATAAAGAAGCCTATAATTGCTTCCTACTGCTCCAATGCATAATTATTTGAATGGTGGTGAATTTACACCATTGCTCTGAAAGAAGGTTTGCTAATATGTTCTTGCTTAACCGCACATGCCATGAGTAGGTGGGACATTCATCAGGGGTAGTAGCTGCTGCTGCAATTAGAAAAGCAAAAAGACCAGAAAAAGCTAGAAAGCTATCATCATAAGACTACTTTAATCTCCCCTAAAACCAATTAAATATCATCCTTTACCGAATGATATGTTGTATTGTTTGATTCTGTGAAGCTTGAAGTAGAACCTCATACAGAGGCCATGGATGATTTCAGATACATCAAAAGCTATACAACCAGTCAATACTATAGTGTCGAATTATGGAGATGAAATAACACAACATCAGTCAGCTCTGAGCAATGAGGTTAGTACTAATGCAGATGAGACAAAAGACAAGAGTAGAATTATGCGAATGCAAGGTAGGAGTTTATCATTTATACTCAACCGTTTCTCATAGTTTCTTTCTGAAACATTCGTCACCTACTCGTGCACACACATATAAGGAGAAGCACATCGAATAATCAAAGAGACAACACCTACACAGTAGGGATGAAGCAGAAATATGAGCTGACTAATTTGGGTCGAGACACAAGGCCTCTCTTAGTCTTCATTAACAAGAAGAACGGTGCACAACGAGGGGATTCACTCAGGCTACGGATGAATATCCTCTTGAAACCTGTTCAGGTCGTGCACCGCAAGGTTTCAAAAAACTTTGAGGATGTTTCTTTCATGAGTGTTTCCGATTTTACATTATCTACCTTTTTCCTAATAGCTAGGTATATTGATTATTTCGATTCTAATAATTAGATCCCTTTTAACTACTAAAAAGAGAACGAATGCTAATTGTGAATAATGGAACTCTTAGGAATCAGGTGTTTTAATATAACGCTGAAACTTATTTTTCTAAATACACAGGTTGTGTTCTATCTATTGCATTGATTCCACGTATGTTTTTGCCATTTTCTGACGCTGATATTCGTAATCGTAGTTTTAATTTCTTATAATTTGAGTGTCGGGCTATCTTTGTACTTTAAGCGATTATGTGATATGGAATGATCAGCATTACATAATTAGTTGCGAAAATTGGGCTGGAAGAGTGTTTGGATGTGCCTTATCTGATTATTAGGCAAAATTCTGATTATTAGGCATTCATGGATTATTTGCAGGCAACAAGTGCTGGCTTGAAAGAGGAGGCGATCAATTTCTTGGACAACTCATATATGATCCTTACAAGATTTTACGATAGCTTATCTATCTTTCTGGCTGCATCATATTGCCTACTGTAAAAGGGCCTTATTTTTGCTTTTTTTAGTTTATATTGTTATGAACGGACAATAAGTTTAGAATGAAGGAATACTTTCATTCCTAAGAAACATGATAGTCTTATCTATCTTTCTGGCTGCATTTAATAAGATTTTACGATAGCTTATCTATCTTTCTTTCTGGCCCTTTTTAGCCTGGTCCTATGGTAAAAGCTTTAGCTAAGAATAAGGCCCTTATTTTTGCTTTAACTATTATCAACTGCTATTGTGCGTTTGATACATGATAGTCTGAATGAAGGAATACTTTCATTCCTAAAAAACATGTTTGGTCAAGACTGTTGCTTTTTAATCGTAAATAGTATCGGAACATTTGACATACTTCAAACCCACTAACAGGATGTTTATGCAAATCTATGGTGGGCCTGAAGGTTTTTTTGTTTAACACTTGCCCATAAATTTTCTCAGCAAGTTCTCTAGAATGAAACAGAACAATGTGAATGTCCCTTTTGACAAAGTAAATGAAAATGTTCCAGTTGGTGATGTTAGAAAGTGCGCCGTTCTCATTACGAGAGCTCTACATATTTCGTCTCCCTTGGGAGTTAAGTGAGAAGCGTTACAGTGGCTACATACATCCTGTCAGAATATTAATGGTATGCATGGCATTTTAAAGTATATAGAGTCTGGTTATCTTTAGCTTTTTCGTGAGATAGTCGTCTCTGTTCTTGATGTTGCATCTCATAGGGAACCAAAAGTGAGGTCTCAGGTTGCATATGTGTTGGAAATGTTTCTGCACTCCAAACTTATACACTGTATGCTTTAACTGAAGTTATTCTTCAAAAATCTTGGAGATTCAGATGAAGAAACTCATCAAACCTGTTTGGCTTTTAAACAGTTTAAATAAGCTAATTCAAGCTTTTTTTGTTTTTAAACGGGCATTTGGCAACACGTTTAACAGCAACACATATAGTGTATTGTTGTTAAACGCGTTTCCAAACACCTCTTTAGAAACAGAAAAAACTCAAATTAGCTTATTTAAGCTGTTTAAAAGCCAAAATGAACGATTACTAAAAAACGATGGTCATGTGTAACAATCGCGTCTCAGTATTACAGAGTACTAATTTATGGTTCTTACTCGGTACACCTACCTACAAATAAATTTCAGGTTAAACCCCAAGAGGTAGTGATGTTGGCTACCAACCTGGTACCTTCACCAAAGAGTGGGAAGTTGTGATAAAGAATTTCAAGATATCCTAGAAGAGTCGCAGTATAGTGGCTGGTGAGTAGATGTAGTATGGTTAACTGATTGGAGGAAAATTAAGTTAAAAAGATGTTTGTTGTAACAAAGACGTGCTTAGTTGATGTGTGTTTGCAGCAGTGATTTATATTGAGATAGATGTGGTTCTGGAACTTCTGGTTTAATGTCATCAAATGCAAGTTCAGTGACATTCTGAATTTCAGGTAAACTTTTGACATAACACTCCTATACAAAGAACGTGTACAGATAGTTTCTTATTAGCTCAACATAAGGACAACATATCTACGCTGGTTTTAGTCATACTCATATATGAGCATTTTTTTCTTCCCCGTTAATGCAACTTCGGCTGACTCACACAAGAGTTGTATGCTGAAGTTTGCCTATGTGTATGACCTCAATATGAACAGAACTATTGTATCAAATTATACCAGATGTGCAGAGGCGGAGATAGGCAGGGGTCAAGGGGGTCAGCCGACCCCCCGAGCGAAAAAATTGTAGTGTAAATTTTCGAAAATATTCGGGTTTTTTCGATAATTTGACCCCCTAAGAACCATTTTGTAGTGTAGTTTATAAAAAGTATTAAAGTTTGACCCCTCGAGCAAAATTTTCTGGCTCAGGGGGATGTGTCGAGCAATTTTATTCCGTGTTTGATACTCTTTGACCAGATAGAGATAATACATGGCCCAGCTCAACTAATTCATAAGTAAATCGATCGAACTTGCTACCTATTTTAAATAAAGAATGGAAGTAGGATAGTCTGAGGCGCTTCCCTTTTACCATGGCTTGGAGGGCCCGTTGTTAAAAGTTTAAAAAGAAGCAACCAAGACGTAGTTACGGTGCGAAGATTTTTCGTGTATTGGAAGGCTACTGGAATGGGAATCGACAACATGTAGATACAAGGAAAAGAACGTTCGCACTCTGAATCTACTTCCACGAAGAGGACCCCTGGCATATGGTTATTTACTTACGGTTGTGGGTTATTCCTATTAATGCTACTGATGCGAAATATGACCATCATTTTTCTGCTTTGTTCGTTGGATGTACTGTGATTTATCTTTATTTAGTTAAGCTATGCAGTACCTTTTTAGTTCTCTCATTTTTTCGTTGCTCTTATTTTTTTCTAGCAGGAGGAAAATTGTAGTAGATCAGAACTCCAACCATGAGATTGCAGAAGACCAGAACTTGAACCATTAAAATAAACAATTCCAAACACTCCCTTGTGAGTCGAATAAGATTTTTCCTCTCATTGTATGCTATAAACAAGTGTCAATATTATTCGTTAACATAGATGTTCTGTTTTTTCAGGTGGGATATTAATGCTATAAATAAGTCAATAAATATTGCGACACGCTAATAGTTGTCAGACCGTCAGGGTCACAAAAATGACATCTCAGTTCAATGTTGTAAAACCCGTATTTAAATCGAGAGATATAAATACGCGGGTTATTTTACTTAAACCGTTCACGTAGAAATTATCAGCGGAACAACGCGAGAAAATATTACAAGCATTATGTCATTACAAGTATTATTATTATACAAGTTAAAAAAAATAAAAATAAAATATTATTAAAATAAAAGAGTAGAAGGGCCGGTTTTTAAAACTAAATAAAAGGAAAAGGGACTTGGGATTTAGCCCATTTTGGCTATACAAAACAATCGGGGTTTCCCTTTCTCTTCCATATCACACGAACAAAAAAAACATAGAATTAGGGTTTGAGTGGTTGGCCGCCGGGAAGAAAACAAAAAAAAAAAAGGAATCTGTTAGCTCTCCGAGTAGCTTCATAATCATCACGGTAAGACCTTTTCTTTCCCTTCTTTTATTTTGTTTCGGCAGGGGGGTTAGGGCTTGTCACAACTGAGATTTTTCGGGTCTCGGTGGGTTTTCTTTTGCCAGCCACGATCAGAAACAAAAGGGGGTGTCGGGTTGAGTGATCGTACACCAAACCGAGACATCTATGTCTCGGTGGTGGTGGTCTTGGTTTTACAGCCGCAACAAAACCCGAGACCTAGAGTCTCGGGGGTGTTTGGTTTGTACAGCCGCAACAAGAAGGGGTCGGGTTTTGGTTGGCCTCACAAAAACCGAGACTTAATGTCTCAGTGATCCTCTCCTCTGCCCAGCCGTGACCCATACAGGGGCGGCTAGGGCCAGCCTTGACCAAAGGGGTGCGTTTGGGGCTGCGTACAAAATAAGGGAGCGTTTGGTTATGTAAACAGTGGGGAGTCATAGCATAGCGGTGGGAATATAGTAACCTAGCAGTGGGAACACAAGTAAAAACAGTGGGAAAAGATGGAGCTTAATATAGTTGTGTTAAAATAACATTAGCGACAGTTTAGCAACAGATTTTTCTGTCACAAAACTGTTAGGGTTTATGCAGTTTTAAAGGAGTAGTTTTTAGCAACAGTTTTGGCGACACAAAAATTTCTGTCACTAACTCTTGGACAGATTTTGTATTGTATGTTAATTCGGGTAGTGCGACCGAGATAGGCTCGGTAGGCTCGGGACATGTTTATAAATAATAAAATAAATATTTTTATATTATACCTTTTTAAATTAAATTGTTTTATAAATATTTAATATATATTTCAAGTGTATTAAATTAAATAAATTCTTAAATATTTAAAAGGGTATTTTTAGAATTCGAATTAAACAATTTAAGAACTTTCTAAATTAAGGAACTTCTATTTTTAGCGAAATACTTATTATAGAAATATTTATCGTCAGAAATACGTTGTACGTAGCTATTAGTAGAACGTTAATACATTAAAATGAATTATTTTAAGATCAGATTTAGCCGTAATTATACGTATAGTATATCAGAAATAAATAAATAAGAAACCAATAAGATCAGTAAAATCTAATAACGGATATCAGTTAACTTATTCGCGTCCTTTATTTATGTAGCACGCGTGAAGCCCGAGTAGTAATTGTTCAGTCTTCCATTCAGTCAGTTACTGGACTAGAGGTACGGATTTCCGTCCTTTCAGTAAGGACTTCCTTTCCTATGCATGATTAGGATTCCCCGTCTTCAGCCAAATGTTTTCCCCAGTATATGTTTAAGTTTAACAGTAATCATGTTTATAATAAAATAAATTACCTGAGCGTTATATACAAGCATGATTAGTTTATGTACTAGTTACGGAGGTACCGTAACCACGACACCAGAGGCACCGGTGTCGTGACTCACATGCAGGAGAGTGATATCCTGCATCGTCCCACTCAGCTCAGCTTGGCCATTTTATCAGTATTATTAGTGGGGCGTATGGATGCATCCTAGGCTACAGTTTACAGTTTAGCAGGTGAATGTGGTGTGTGCTCTACATCCTTCACATTGGAGCTGATCCCTCCACCCAGCACAATTATTTAGAGGTCACCCCTCTACAGCATGACGAGGACACCCCTCTATGTATTCATGCAGCAGTTGACTCAGTTCATGACCTATATAAGCTCTTGGCAAACTAAAATACAGAAAATGCATGTTTTCAGAATTAATAAGTTATATTTCAGTTTCAGTATATATGAACAGGTTAATCAGATTTTATGCAGAGTTTTACCACATGTCATATCAGTCTTATAGTTTCATTGTAGCCTTCTGTCTCATTACTTTTAGTACTTCCTATTCATGCTATATCCGTCCACTGAGCGTCATGCTCAGCCGTAGTTTTCCTTTCATGTTTTCAAACGGCAGGTACACAGGGACGATCTTAGGACTTCTAAGAGAGTACGTGCATTTGGATGGGAGCTATCCAGACTCCTTTATTTTTATGCACACATTACGTTACTTTACTTTGGTTGTTTGGACACTGTTTCGTCCTTTTTCTTTCAGTACTTAATCTTTATCTTTGGGCTTATGTTGGACTACCGATGTTTGATTCCAGTACTTCCGTTTGGTCAGTTAATGTTTAATACATTGCCTTGCATGCTTTGATGACACGCCATAAATACACGTAACGGTCCATTTATCCAAGTGGGGTGTTACAATTATGGTATCAGATCGCAAGGTTCGACCTGTAGGCTCTAAAACTTGACCTGTGACTAGTGGGTAGTCACCAAGAACTTCTTGTATTTTGGCGTCGTTATTTTCCATGTTACTCATGAATTTTATCAGTCAGATTTTTAAAATTTTGATTAAGTAAACGGTTGGTACAGGACTGGCCATACTTAATCGCATATGCTTTTCAGCGAACATTTCGTTTTGGTGAACTGACCATAGGCGTTCACCCTTGCAGTTTAAATTTTGTATGGATGAACTGACCATAGGCGTTCATCCTTACGCATGTCATATTTATGTTTCAGTAATTGTCATTTTGTGAACTGACCCTAGGCGTTCACCAGTATTCATGTCATATTTTATTGGCTATACATTCATGAATTTCACTAAGCATATTCAGATTTATTACCTCAGGTCCTTACAGTTTTATCAAATTATCCTCTTTTATTTCAGATGCCACCCAGACGCGAAACCGAGAATGATCCTAACGCAGCTGCCATTGCTGCTGCTGTTCAGGCTGCTATACAGGCCATGTTACCTCAAATTCGTGATGAGATCCGAGCTGAATATCAAAATGGACCTCAGCAGAATAACAACCTTCCTGCTCCACCACCTGCCACTTTACCCGCTTGGCTGGATCTGTTTAACAAGCAGAAACCCCGACTGTTTGAGCAGACTGTAGCTCCAACTGACGCTGAAGACTAGATCTACCATATAGAGAAAATTTTTGGAGTTATGGGTTGTGGTGATGTTTTCAAAGTTAGGCTTGCAGTTTACAAGCTGGAGGGTCCTGCTCTACATTGGTGGAGGTCTCAGAAACTGTCCAATGGGGGAGATGCTTGGGAGCTTGCATTGACCTGGGCACGTTTCAAGACGATGTTCTATGACCAGTTTTTCCCGCATGCGGAGCAAGCTAAGATGAAGAGGGACTTCCACGTTATTCGTCAGAATAATGGCGAGAACAGTATAGAGTTCATGCACCGATACCTCAGGATGGCTAGATTCTTAGGGGAGGCTGCGGGTACCATAGAGGAGCAAGCGAAGCAATTTCGCTGGGCTCTTCACTCTAGGACTGCAGATAGACTGATGAGTGCCACATTCACTAATATGTCACAAGTAGCTAATGCAGCTCGAGATGTCGAGATGCTCTTCGAGAGAGAGAGATGAGCTCGAGAATGTAGAGCGTCTGGAGAAGAGGTACATCTCACCCAACAGACTTAAACAATTTAGTCCCATTATTGCTTGTCAACTTATATGTATTGACTTATCCAATTATAGTCTTACAGACACAGAGGAGGAGACCGGTCCCAATCGGCTAATCCGAATCAGAACTACAGGAACCACGGTCAGTCATATGACCGTAATCGGTCAGATAAGAGGAACGGCGGTGATAATTACCGCGACAGCTCCAACTCATCTGGCAGCTACAGGTGAGTCTTTAAGCTCCAGAAACACTAAACTATCGTGTAAAATAGATCTTAAATTTATTTGTAAATTCCAACAGAGATGCTGGACAGGGGCGTGACCAAAACAACAGGGGTCAGCAGGTTGCCCGACCGGCAAATTCTGGTAATTTTAAATTTCAGTCAAACAGTCTCATTCCAGTTTAGGATATCAGCATCGTGACACGTGTTTATCATCGTGAATCAGGTTCTCAGCAAACCAGAGATGCTTCTGCCGTGTACACTTATCCCACTTGCGTCACATGTGGAAAGAAGCACACGGGACCGTGTCGTCATGGTACGAGTGGTTGCTTCCAGTGTGGCCAGCCGGGCCATCTGAAGAGGGATTGCAAGAGCGGGAATGCTGCTGGTACCTCAGGCCAGACTCCTCAGATGTTACCTCCGCCACCACCACTACCACCAACCACTGGTCGTGTCTATACTACTACCCGTGAGCAAGCAAATAAGACCGCAGGTACCATTACTGGCATTTTATTTATACACGGACATGTTGCTTGCGTACTTTTCGATACAGGCGCCACCCACTCAGTTATTTCCACTTCATATGCTGTTAAAATAAACATGACCCCTACGCCACTAGACAGCGCACTTAGTATATCTACCCCCATGCGAGACTCTGTACTCATCACCCAAGTGTATAAAGATCTACCTCTTGAGTTTGATGATAAAATCCGTCCAGTCAGTGCTCTTCCTTTGGATATGTGTGAATTCGATATTATTCTGGGTATGGATTGGTTGTTGGTTCGTCATGCCACCATAGATTGTCATGCTCACCAGGTCATCTTTGGTGATGTCCAGACACCAGAGCATATTCACCGAGGCTTCCTACCAGGAAAACATGTTCAGATTATTTCAGCTTTACAGGCTCGTACCTTACTATACCATGGTTGTGAGGGTTTCCTAGCTACAGTTCATGACACGACTTCGGAGACACCTTCAATTCATGATCAACCAGTTGTGTTAGAATTTCCAGATGTCTTTCCCGAGGAACTTCCAGGTTTACCTCCCATGCGAGAGGTAGAATTTGGTATCGATCTCATTCCAGGTGCAGAACCAGTATCTAAAGCTCCTTACCGTATGGCTCCTGTAGAGCTTAAGGAACTGAAAGATCAACTTCAGGAACTTCTCGAAAGGGGTTTCATTCGTCCAAGCGTGTCACCATGGGGCGCTCCAGTTTTGTTTGTCAAGAAGAAGGATGGTAGTATGCGTTTGTGTATCGACTACCGTGAGTTGAATAAGCTCACTATTCGTAACCGTTATCCGCTTCCTCGTATTGACGATTTATTCGATCAGCTTCAGGGTGCCAAGCACTTCTCAAAAATCGATCTACGATCAGGTTACCATCAGCTGCGTGTAAAAGAGCAGGATATATCCAAGACTGCTTTTCGCACGAGGTACGGTCATTACGAATTTGTCGTTATGCCATTCGGTCTCACGAATGCGCCCGCAGTATTTATGGACTTAATGAACAGAGTCTTCCACGAATTTTTAGACAAGTTTGTGATCGTATTCATCGATGATATCCTTATTTTCTCCAAATCCAGAGAGGAACATGAGCATCATCTCCGTACAGTTTTGCAGATTCTCAGACGAGAAAAGCTATATGCTAAATTTTCGAAGTGCGAATTTTGGCTGAATACAGTGGCGTTTCTAGGTCATATTGTTTCTGCGGACGGAATCACCATGGATCCTACGAAGGTGGAGGCTATCACCAAATGGCCAAGACCGACGTCTGTCACGGAGATACGTAGTTTTCTTGGGTTGGCAGGTTACTACCGCAGGTTTGTGGAAAACTTCTCACGTTTGGCGTTACCATTGACCCAACTTATGCGAAAAGGTGAGAAGTTTATATGGACCGAGGAGAGAGAAAAGAGTTTTGAGGAACTCAAGCATCGATTGATCTCAGCACCGATACTTACTCTTCCATCCGGTACAAGCGGTTATCAGATTTACAGTGACGCATCAGGAAAGGGCTTAAGTTGTGTTCTTATGCAGCATGGGAAAGTCATTGCTTATGCTTCGCGTCAACTGAAGCCGTATGAGAAAAATTACCCTACTCATGATCTAGAGCTCGCAGCAGTCGTTTTCGCCCTTAAAATCTGGAGGCATTATTTATACGGTGAGTCGTGTGATATCTTCACCGATCACAAGAGTCTCAAGTATATATTTACCCAATGAGAGTTGAACATGAGACAGCGGCGATGGTTAGAACTACTGAAAGACTATGACACTAATATCCAGTATCACCCAGGTAAAGCGAATGTAGTGGCAGATGCCCTTAGCAGAAAGTCGGGTATGGTAAATGGCATCAAAGTTCAGGAAGAAATTATTCAGGACTTAGAGCGTTACGATATTGAACTCTTAGTACGCGGACAAAGGGGATACTGGGCTAGTTTGAGGGTAGAACCAGATTTGCTCTCTAGGATTAAAGCCGCACAAAAGGATGATGGTGAAATCTGGGCAATTGTCCAGAACATTGACCGGCAGACCGAATTTCGCATCGATGACGATGGTATTGTATGGCAGGGTACCAAACTCTGCGATCCAGAAGACCCTACACTCAGAGAAGCCTTAATGACTGAGGCTCACAGCTCTCCGTTCTCTATCCATCCGGGTTCCACAAAAATGTACCACGATCTTATGCAGCATTTCTGGTGGAGCGGCATGAAGCAGGATGTCGCAACATTTGTGTCTAAATGCTTAACCTGTCAGCAGGTTAAGATAGAGCACCAGCGTTCCAGTGGTCTTCTCCAGCCATTAGATATTCCAATGTGGAAATGGGACAAGATCTCTATGGATTTTGTTACCGGACTACCACAGACTCAGCGGAGACATGATGCAATCTGGGTAGTTGTCGATCGTTTGACCAAGTCAGCACATTTCATTCCTATTCGCAAAGATTTCGCAGTCAGTAAATTAGCGAAACTATTCACCGAGGAGATCGTACGATTACATGGTACCCCCTCCGAAATTAGATCAGATAGGGATCCCCGTTTCACTTCTCATTTCTGGGGAGGTTTGCATAAAGCTTGGGGAACCAGGCTCAAGCTCAGCACAGCTTTCCATCCACAGATAGACGGTCAGTCAGAGCGTACCATCCAGACCTTGGAGGACATGCTACGCGCCTGTGCATTAGAATGGACAGGACACTGGGATGACTATATTTGCTTGGTCGAGTTTGCCTACAACAACAGTTGGCATGCTAGTATCAAGCGTGCTTCATTCGAGATGTTATACGGCAGGAAATGCCGTGCTCCTATTTGTTGGGATCAGGTTGGAGAACGCTTGATTGAAGGACCAGAATTGATAGAAATGACCAATGAAAAGGTCGCCATCGCTAGGGCAAAACTGCAAGAAGCGCGTACTCGCCAGAAGAGCTACGCCGACAAGCATCGCAGAGACCTATCATTTCAGATTGGGGATCGTGTGTTCCTCAAAGTATCACCCGCACGCGGTGTCAGACGTTTTGGCCTCAAAGGCAAACTGAGCCCTCGCTACATCGGACCATTTGAAATCCTTGAACGCGTCGGGGAAGTATCGTATCGGTTGGCGCTGCCGCCTCAGCTTTCACACGTCCACAACGTGTTTCATGTCTCATTACTCAAGGGGTACAACTATCACGAGCTTCACAAAGTAAATTATCTACTCGATCAGATTCGGGAGGATTTATCTTATATTGAGGAACCCGAAGCAGTTTTAGATCGCCAGGATCGAATTATGAGAAGGAAGACCATTCCTTTCGTCAAAATCCTGTGGAGGAACCATACCGAGCGGGAGGCCACTTGGGAAACAGAGGAGTCTATACGGACTTCTTATCCTCACTTTCAGTTTTGATTCGGGTATGACTTTTCAGCCTTTATGTCGTCCAGTTTATTAGCATTTTAGCTTTTACTGCAGTCAGCTTAAATACCTTGTAATTCGGGGACGAATTCTTCTTTTAGAGGGGAAGAATTGTAAAACCCAGTACGGCCGTATCTTTAATTCGGGGACGAATTATTCCTTTTAGAGGGGAAGAATTGTAAAACCCGTATTTAAATCGAGAGATATAAATACGCGGGTTATTTTACTTAAACTGTTCACGTAGAAATTATCAGCGGTACAACGCGAGAAAATATTACAAGCATTATGTCATTACAAGTATTATTATTATACAAGTTAAAAAAAATAAAAATAAAATATTATTAAAATAAAAGAGTAGAAGGGCCGGTTTTTAAAACTAAATAAAAGGAAAAGGGACTTGGGCTTTAGCCCATTTTGGCTATACAAAACAATCGGGGTTTCCCTTTCTCTTCCATATCACACGAAAAAAAAAACATAGAATTAGGGTTTGAGTGGTTGGCCGCCGGGAAGAAAACAAAAAAAAAAAGGAATATGTTAGCTCTCCGAGTAGCTTCATAATCATCACGGTAAGACCTTTGCTTTCCCTTCTTTTATTTTGTTTCGGCAGGGGGGTTAGGGCTTGTCACAACCGAGATTTTTTGGGTCTCGGTGGGTTTTCTTTTGCCAGCCACGATCAGAAACAAAAGGGGGTGTCGGGTTGAGTGATCGTACACCAAACCGAGACATCTATGTCTCGGTGGTGGTGGTCTTGGTTTTACAGCCGCAACAAAACCCGAGACCTAGAGTCTCGGGGGTGTTTGGTTTGTACAGCCGCAGCAAAAAGGGGTCGGGTTTTGGTTGGCCTCATAAAAACCGAGACTTAATGTCTCGGTGATCCTCTCCTCTGCCCAGCCATGACCCATACAGGGGCGGCTAGGGCCAGCCTTGACCAAAGGGGTGCGTTTGGGGCTGCGTACAAAATAAGGGAGCGTTTGGTTATGTAAACAGTGGGGAGTCATAGCATAGCGGTGGGAATATAGTAACCTAGCAGTGGGAACACAAGTAAAAACAGTGGGAAAAGATGGAGCTTAATATAGTTGTGTTAAAATAACATTAGCGACAGTTTAGCGACAGATTTTTCTGTCGCAAAACTGTTAGGGTTTATGCAGTTTTAAAGGAGTAGTTTTTAGCGACAGTTTTGGTGACACAAAAATTTCTGTCACTAACTCTTGGACAGATTTTGTATTGTATGTTAATTCGGGTAGTGCGACCGAGATAGGCTCGGTAGGCTCGGGACATGTTTATAAATAATAAAATAAATATTTTTATATTATACCTTTTTAAATTAAATTGTTTTATAAATAATTAATATATATTTCAAGTGTATTAAATTAAATAAATTCTTAAATATTTAAAAGGGTATATTTTAGAAAACGAATTAAACAATTTAAAAACTTTCTAAATTAAGGAACTTCTATTTTTAGCGAAATACTTATTATAGAAATATTTATCGTTAGAAATACGTTGTACGTAGCTATTAGTAGAACGTTAATACATTAAAATGAATTATTTTAAGATCAGATTTAGCCGTAATTATACGTATAGTATATCAGAAATAAATAAATAAGAAACCAATAAGATCAGTAAAATTTAATAACGGATATCAGTTAACTTATTCGCGTCCTTTATTTATGTAGCACGCGTGAAGCCCGAGTAGTAATCGTTCAGTCTTCCATTCAGTCAGTTACTGGACTAGAGGTACGGATTTCCGTCCTTTCAGTAAGGACTTCCTTTTCCATGCATGATTAGGATTCCCCGTCTTCAGCCAAATGTTTTCCCCAGTATATGTTTAAGTTTAACAGTAATCATGTTTATAATAAAATAAATTGCCTGAGCGTTATATACAAGCATGATTAGTTTATGTACTAGTTACGGAGGTACCGTAACCACGACACCAGAGGCACCGGTGTCGTGACTCACATGCAGGAGAGTGATATCCTGCATCGTCCCACTCAACTCAGCTTGGCCATTTTATCAGTATTATTAGTGGGGCATATGGATGCATCCTAGGCTACAATTTACAGTTTAGCAGGTGAATGTGGTGTGTGCTCTACATCCTTCACATTGGAGCTGATCCCTCCACCCAGCACAATTATTTAGAGGTCACCCCTCTACAGCATGACGAGGACACCCCTCTATGTATTCATGCAGCAGTTGACTCAGTTCATGACCTATATAAGCTCTTGGCAAACTAAAATACAGAAAATGCATGTTTTCAGAATTAATAAGTTATATTTCAGTTTCAGTATATATGAACAGGTTAATCAGATTTTATGCAGAGTTTTACCACATGTCATATCAGTCTTATAGTTTCATTGTAGCCTTCTGTCCCATTACTTTTAGTACTTCCTATTCATGTTATATCCGTCCACTGAGCGTCATGCTCAGCCGTAGTTTTCCTTTCATGTTTTCAAACGGCAGGTACACAGGGACGATCTTAGGACTTCTAAGAGAGTATGTGCATTTGGATGGGAGCTATCCAGACTCCTTTATTTTTATGCACACATTACGTTACTTTACTTTGGTTGTTTGGACACTGTTTCGTCCTTTTTCTTCCAGTACTTAATCTTTATCTTTGGGCTTATGTTGGACTACCGATGTTTGATTCCGGTACTTCCGTTTGGTCAGTTAATGTTTAATACATTGCCTTGCATGCTTTGATGACATGCCATAAATACACGTAACGGTCCATTTATCCAAGTGGGGTGTTACAAATGTATCCTTCATTATCAGTTGTCTTTTAGACTTGATTAATTTCATCAGTAACGCTGCTTTCAGTGTTATACAGTAGGTGCAATAAGATTTATGTGGACACAACAAGTTTCTATATTGTACAACATTGGAGGAACCCACATCAAATTAATAGATACCAAAGTGCAGAGAATGTGGTGATGAGATTGTTATGGACACAAAACAGTAGATCGACTCTTCTTATTTTTTTTTGTAAATTACATTTTAATTAGTCTCTTTAGATATTTGGCTTGCTAAATGAACCATCAGTTGTTAAAACTCTTGGTGGGAGAGAAGGAATGCATGTTTTTGTTTTCATTAAAGGCTTCATAAATCAAGCTAAATTAGCGACTAATTCCTATCAACTTAACGACTAATTCCTATCAACTGATTTTTTTTAGTACCTTTATAGTGTCAATGCTCAACCAAGAAATAAACATATAGCATTAAAGCTCCTATCGACTGATTTTTTGTTGCTTATGTTTAGGTGATGTATTGAACTCGAATATAAGGTTTCAGATAGTTTTAAAAGTATTGGATATTAAGATTTGTAATAAGGTCTTTCAATATTAAGATTTACTAAAATGATACCGTGAATGGCAATATAGATTTGTGCGTATAAAAAATTTCAAACAAATTTTATAAAAAAATAAACCAATCATTAGTTTGTTGCGTGAGCCAAGCCCAATTTTTTTAAAAATATATCCATTTAAGTTTTCGCTTAAAGAAAACGAAACTTACTATAAACGAATTAAATAAATACACTAACATACTTAAAAAATAAAGAAGCAAACACGCCGATATTAGTAAAATAAAATATTGGCAAGAGACTAAACAAGTATCCTAGGTGGGCCAAGCCTTAAAAATATAAAAAATAAATAAGTTTGGTTTTAATAAAAATGAGTCCCACTACAAAAAAAATTCGTATGAAAACGTACTTTTAAATAAGATTTATGAAACGAACCTGTCCATTGAGCGGTTACGCCGCTAACATTACTAAAGCCGCTCATAATTTGGAAACGTGAACTTTATACATATGTTTAATTTCTAATTTGGGATATCAAAATAATATGATGTCATCTTCCAGATCAATCATGATTCTACAACATGAAGTGCTACGACTACCTTTGTAAAGCGTACATTTGAATCAGTCCCACACAACAAAACGATATGTGGTTTTGAGAAAACTCCTTCAAATTCAAACAAACCACTTTTAAAGGGCCACTGAGAGAATGATAAAATAATATAAATATATTATAATATTTGTATTTTTGGTAGCATCACAATAAAAAAAAGAACCTTATGTTTAGCCATCGAAAGACACAGTAGCTTTTTAACTTTTGAGATATGTTAAATTCATGTAAGTGTCGTTTTATTGTCTAGATTCTTGGCAATGTTCTTCCATAAAAGTTGTTGTGATCAACTTAATTTCATGTTTCTTTGATGAGTCTTCCATTCTAGATCCTTTGGTTAAGAACAAATATGTGGTTTTGACAAGCTCAGCCACTTCCAGATAATAGTGGTTTGTGTCGCTGATTAGATTCATTTTTCAGGTTATATATTTTCGGTAGATCGGTTATGTCCGGATAATAGCGGTTCATTTATACTATTTTAATTTTTAACGTACGGTTCGTTCAGATCTAAGAAAAAAAGACAACCCTGCCTGTTGACCACAAATAAACGTTAAATTAAAAAATCAAGAAACTAAAAGCACACAAACCATAAA
Organism: Glebionis coronaria; assembly: GCA_025667525.1. Taxonomy (NCBI): domain Eukaryota; kingdom Viridiplantae; phylum Streptophyta; class Magnoliopsida; order Asterales; family Asteraceae; genus Glebionis; species Glebionis coronaria. Next base: position 21,900,016 of record CM046874.1, read on the forward strand.
CCATAAATCCTCCGAAACAAGAAAAAAAACCACCCCGCCCGTTGGGCGGGTTACGACGCTAGCATATATATATATATATATATATATATATATATATATATATATATATATATATATATATATATATATATATATATATATATATATATATATATATATATATATATATATATATATATAAATATATATATATATATATATATATATAGGGGCGCGCTATTTGCAGAACCCTTTTTTTGGTACAGAACCTACAGAACCATATTCAACCAATCATAATTTAGTATTACCAAATATGTTTTTTTTATTCAAAAGGGTAATATAGTCAAAATACATATCCATTAATTTTTCTTAATTAAAAAACGTATTTATTATCCTATTATTTTTTTGAAACTAAAAAATCATTTTAAAAAAGTTTTTTTTTAATAATATTTTTTGTTTTTTTTGTCTTTTTTCAAAAAGAACAAGTGCATACATGTCCTTGAAATATTATATATTTTGTTTCTGTGTACAATTTTTGTTTGGAATAATAATTTCATATACGTCTATGATGTATATTATTTAAACTTTGAAACTTATAGTAAAAAAATAAACCTATAAATGTATCATCTAAATTTACAAATATGAAAACATAAATCATACATACCAAATTTGATATAAAATAAAATACAGTTCAATTACAAAAATTTCTTGTTATACGTATAACATGTCTACACTCTCTCAAAAACATACTTGCATGCTTCACTTTCTGACCAAATTCATTCACACATATGAGTACCCTTCTAAACATGTATGTACCTGCTCTCACGACTTCAAAAAAACATGCATGTTTCTAGTAGCCACATAAACTTCGATAAAAAACATGTATGTTTCGGTGAACACATAAACTTCAATCACGAAACATGTATGTTTTCGGCGACCACATAAACTTCGATCAAAAGACATGTATGATTCCGGTGGCCACATGAACTTCGATAAAAAAACATGTATAAAAAACATGTATGTTTCCAGTGGCGACATAATCTTCGATTAAAAAACATTTATGTTTCTGGTGGCCATTTAAACTTCGATAAAAAAACATGTATGTTTCCGATGACCGCATAAACATCGATCAGACCCATATGTTCAATGCCCCGAAAACACGATCCTGTTTCAAAAAAAAAGTCATAAATTTAATCATGTTAGCTAAAAGAATAAAAAATGCATTAAAAATCATTCAAAAAAGAATCAATAAAAACAATTATACCTTTTGACAGAAAATTTACAAGTTTCACATCTATACATAGAAAAAATCTTTACATCTAAAGTTATATAGATAAACATACGGCGATGAGGCGACTAAAGAGCGTGAAAAAAATATTAATTTCTAGTATGTAACAATATTAAATTTTCATTAACCATTTAACACATACGAGTAACATAAATGTTTGATAAGTAAAAAAATCGATCAGTGAACCAAGAAAAGATTTTTTAATCATAAGCAACACGTAAAACTTTAAAAGTTATCCAATCTTTTTTTCTTTGATATATTTGTCATATTAAAATATTGCAAATCCATTCAAATGAAAAATCTTTAGTCAAAGATACAAATTAGTTATTAAATGTCTTTCCACCTTATTGTATAAGATTTTTAAGGAAATAGTTAAAGAATTGCATTGCTATGTTTATTAAAAAACGTATGTACCATTAAAGATCATAATAAATCAAAATTGTTTGCAATCTACAGAAGAAAAAGTCTTACCAACTTGGTAGATCCCGGTAGAGAGACGACATATGGTGTTTATTTTTCCTCATACTTGTTGATGGTTGATGATCCAAAAATTATCGGTGATGTTTTGATCTAGAGGTAGATAGATAACATATGAAATTTAAGAGGCGGTTAATTATTTTTGTGAGGATAGATGGTGGGTAGCCCATCAATAGGTTATTTTTAGATCGAATCTATGATTTCATATAGATCGGAACTGTAATAAACTGTGAATTTATGATGCTAGTGGCTAAGCTTTTTATGATGGAGATGAAGATTATAAAAGAAGCGTCACTTTAGATCTGGAGAGGAAGGGAAGATGTGATAATAATTTTATTATGCAACCGACTTTTTTAAGAATGCTATTTTTATGGAAAGTCATAATACCATATTTGCCCTTTTTATTTTCTTTTTTTATAAAATAATTAGTTTATATTTTCAAAATTGCCATTATGTATTAATAGGATGTACATCCTGCATTTTTAGTAGTAAAAAAGATGGTTCTGTAGGTTCTGTACCAAAAAAGTGGTTCTGCAAATAGCACTACACTATATATATATATATATATATATATATATATATATATATATATATATATATATATATATATATATATATATATATATATATATATATATATATATATATATATATATATATATATATATATATATATATATATATATAATTTGGATCAAGTGAAAACTTTTTAAAGTTAAAAAAATAAGAACTACTTAATAACCAATAGGATTCAAACAAGTGTCAACACATTTTAAACTATAAATAAAAAAATCAAAATCTAATTAAAATTAATTAATATGAGTTTAAGGGTATTTTAGTAATGTTAGCATATCACTGCATTTAACTAAAAAACTGCATACGTTTCTAAATAGGCTTGTTCGCTCACTATCACGAAAATTCTCATGATTTTAGCAAAATAGCATTCAATTCTATCATTCTTCTACAAGCTCTATCATATATACTACCAAATTCTAAATTTTTTTTGTAATCGTCATGATGATTCTAGAGAAATTGAGGTAGTTGATCATTATTCTCTAAAGTTAAAAAATTTGTTTCTTATATATGATCATTATGTGTATTCTTTTCTACAAAATTATGTTAAGCTTTTACTAAGTGCGTAGAATGATTTTATTTAAACAAGTTTACTTCAAATTCATCATTTAATTTGTAATGTATTTTTTCGTTTTGAATTGAATAAGGTTACGTAGTTCAATATTTTTGAATCTCACGTGTGACATACTATGTCTTTTTAGATAAGCTTAACACGATGTAGCTAATATTTTTTAGATGACATGTTATGGCGCAATAGTTATTTAGAGGATGACGTATCACGATGTATCGATTATTTTTGAGATGACGAACCATGGGGCATCAATATTTTCGAAAGGACGTATCACGCGCATCATTTATTTCAGAATGACGTACCATGATGCATTAGTTACTTTCGAGATTATGTACCACGACGCATCAGTTATTTTTTGAGATGACGTACCATGATGCATCAGTTATTTTCGAAGTGACATACTACGACGCGTCAGTTATTTTTCGAGATGACGTACCATGATGCATCAGTTATTTTCGAAATAACGTACCACGACGCGTCAATTATTTTCGAAAAGGATAAACTTGTATCAAACAATAAGACATTTGTATATATCATTTAGGTTTGTTTTTAAAAAATGTACTAACGTAAGCTATTTCTTATAATATGTATCAAATTTGTTTATTTTATTGAAATGTTTCATTAAATTATTATTTTTGTATTAATATGTGTTATGGGTCAACAATTTTTTATATTTATTGATTTTTAAATGATTGAACAAAAAAATGAATAAGAAAATACGTATGAGAAGTTTTTTATATAAGCCAAAAATTAGGAGAAAAACATTTAAGTAGGTTGACCAGATGTATTTGACTAAAATGCCCTTCACACTACATATGTTCATCATAATGTCATTGATTAATTATGAATCTCATCAAGAATCAATTAATAGATCCGACGGTTGTAATTAGTTCTCACTTTTATTATTTTAAATTTGTTCTTACGTTAGCCTTCCTCTATATATATATATATATATATATATATATATATATATATATATATATATATATATATATATATATATATATATATATATATAGAGAGAAAGAGAGAGAGAGAGAGAGAGTTAGATTATTGTAGTGTAGTAGCTTAAAGTTGTTAAAATAAAAAGTCATTTTAACCATTGATTTTATCAATTAACATGTGATTTATTTAATATTAAACACAAAACAATAAATCTTATACATAAAAATTGGTATAAAAACATTAAAAAATTTGATACGTAAAAAATTTATAGCTGCTACATATGATACATAGTTTTACTTAAAAAATATTATTAGCATAAATAATCATTTATTTCTAAAATTCAGTGATACATTATCACATGTTACAATCTATATAACAAAATAATTTATAAACTATGATACACAACTGATACACGAAAAACTTGTAATATTAAAAATTGTGAACTAGCTACTCGTACATGAACTAAAACTTTCAAAACACTCGTACACGAACTAAAACTTCCAAAACACTCGTACACGAACTAAAAAATCATAAACGAACCAAAACTAAACAACAAATGGGATATTTGCCTATTTTCTGTTACTTCTCATTTTAACAACTTTAAGTACCTAAACCATTTTATCTAAATTCTATATATATACATATATATATATATATATATATATATATATATATATATATATATATATATATATATATATATATATATATATATATATATATATATATATATATATATATATATATATATATATATATATATATATATATATATATATATATATTACAGAACTCATTTTAGTGACAGAACTTACAGAACTCTTGTTTTTGAAGGCAAACGTGTATGTCTGAAGGAGTACATGTATGTTTTTTTGAAAGCGGACATGTATGTTTTTGGATCGGTGCACATACATGCATGCGCGCTTTCAAAAATGAATTTTTTTTAATGCGCGCACATACATGCATGCACGCCCTCAAACATGTATGTTTTTTATATCTTTATTTAATTTTGACAAAAAGAACTTCAAATATGCTTCCTAAATACAAATATTCTCTAAAAACATACATGTACTCCTTTAGACATACATGTTTTCCTTAAAAAACAAGAGTTCTGCAAGTTCTGTCACTAAGATGGGTTCTGTAAATAAAGTTACACTATATATATATATATATATATATATATATATATATATATATATATATATATATATATATATATATATATATATATATATATATATATATATATATATATATATATATATATATATATATATATATATATATATATATATATATATATATATATATATATATATATATATATATATATATATATATATATATATATATATATATATATATATATATATATATATATATATATATATATATATATATATATATATATATATATATATATTAGGGATCCAGTAAGAAGAAAAAATAAAATGAGAAGAATAAGAAGAAATACTAACCACAAATTCCACAAAGGAATGAGAATTTTAAGGGGAGATGCATCTGACTTTGTAGGTGCATCTGAAATGTGTGGCTATGGTTTCTTCTCATTCTTTTCATTTTACTTAATCTTCTTATTTGATCCTAACTCTATATATATATATATATATATATATATATATATATATATATATATATATATATATATATATACATATATATATATATATATATATATATATATATATATATATATATATATATATATATATATATATATATATATATATATATATATATATATATATATAGAGAGAGAGAGAGAGAGATAGAGTTAGGTTAATGTAGTTGTGTAACTTAAAATTGATAAAATAAAAAGCTATTGGAACTGTTAGATGTATTAGTTTAAGTTTGATGAGATTAATTAAAAGATATCATTTATAGGTTACATTTTTATTATTTATTATGAAGTGAGGGGAAAAAAAGAATTATATCTTGCACAATTAATAACCAGCTTTTAAATTTATTTGTTTTACTACATAAGTATTTTTTTTCTATAGCAATACTATAGTATAGTACGTAAGTATCTGTATCGTATATTTTCTTGTTGTAGATAGCACACATGTGATACATCTCTTTTTAGTAGTCTAATTAATCTATTGTTTCTATTATACACTCGTATAATTAGTCTAATTATAAATATACACTCGTATACCATGTGTACACTATCCATGTGCCTAGTATACCTCTTTTTAGTAGTCTAATTAGTCTAATTAATACACTCATACACACATGCTTATTATAGATAAACGTATCCAAATGCTACAACATATAGACCAAATAGTCATATCTTTTAGTTATTGACACATAAAAAAAGATCATAAAATAATCGATACATATACAAGTTACAATCAGTTACACATGTGTATCATCACATGATACATGAAAAATTAGTTTGTCATAATTAAAATGCTAATATGTGACACAGAAGGTTGAAGTTACACATATTAGAAAATGTGATACAGCATGGTACAATCGAGCCTCTCCACACACGACTGCTACGCTACCCACTCGTATATCATGGCGAACTCGAGCCTTGCCACACACGACTTGCCACACATACATCATAGTGAACTCTAGCCTCGTCATGCACGACTTCTACACCACCAACTAGTAGACCACCTAATCGTACACCACGAACTCGTACACCATGGTGAACTCGAGCCTCTCCACTCATGACTCGTATACGACCGACTTATACACCACCCACTCGTACACCCATGGTGAACTCGAGCCTCGCCAAACGACCGGTACACCACCGACTCCTACACCATGGCGAACTTGAGCCTCGCCAAACGACTGGTACACCACCGACTCGTACACCATGAACTCATACATCATACTATCATAGTGAAATATAGCCTCGCCACACACCACTTGTACGCCACCGACTCGTACACCACAAAATCATACACCAATATGAACTCGATCCTCTTCACACTCGACTCATATACCACCGAATGTTACACCACAGACGCTGAAGCGCTAGCCTCCAGCTTTCTTTACCTCGACAAATATCATATTCAACAAATGTGTAGTATCTTAGGAAACAATGTGCCTTATCTTCAACCATTGACGGCTTAACGGAACCAACAAAAACCGTATATAGACATAACTGCTGCAACCCTTTTTACCCCTTGATACACAACTCAAAATACACAATACCCAACATACAAAAAATACATAATTAGGCGGCGGTAAGGGGTCAAACCACAACTACTATATCATCATTCCGACTTGAAAATCTTCACAAAAAATGACGGTAAATCTCTTATGACTTTGGTCTCCATGTCTTCGGAGTCCGATAAAAGGCATATCGTTGATTAGGTCTTCCAGATTCGTAGGGGTGGATGTAAATATCGTCATGGTGGTTCGATTGGGTTTCGGACCCGAGCTATATAGTATAGATCACATAGATAGATCTGATATGCAATAAAAAAACCTAGATAGATCTGATCATCTTTTTTATGGTGCTTTTTTATCATGAAAACTAATAAGATACTTAGTTGTTACTTGTTAGAGAAAAAAAAAATGGAAGTGAGAGGATGCTATGATGATTATGAGATAGAGTATGAAAAGTTACAAAAACATTAGATATTCGTAACATATAATGCCATTAATATGAATACCAAAAGTACCCTTAAAGAATAAAAAGTTACGTAAATTCATATTCATTTTTCTTTTAATTATATAAATGTTCATCATAAACCTACTAAAGATTCGATGGTCCATAAGACTTTTCATTTTAATAATTTTAAAAAGGTAAACTATTTTAACCAAATTCTATATATATATACTAGTGTCGTAACCCGCCCAACGGGCTGGCTCGTTTCGAAAATCTTTTTTAAAAGTACGTTTGTGTATTAGTTATATATGTTTGTAGTGGGACTCGTTTTTGTTAAAAGAATACATAAACGAAACTAATTTTTAATATTTTCAGGGCTTGACCGACCCAACGGACGTTTTGTGTCTCATGTCAACCTTTCATCGTACTAATATCACAAAACTTGGGAGTTTTTTTTCTAAAATACGTACATATGCTATACACTGGTTAAAATTGGGAGATTTATTTTATAACTTGATACCACCTACAATTACATCATATTATCATTAGTCTAACAACGGAGAAAATAGAGGTTTCTTGGAACACCAGCAGGAACATTAGCTCCCATATCAGAGACCAAATGTAAGAACTTTATTAATCACAATTACTGAGATTAAAAAGGCCCTTGGGACTATAAAAGATTACTATACATGAGGAAAGAGATTTGATGGGATAACATTCGGTCCATCTGAAGGCACAACTGGTGGTTGTGCATCTTGTAGGATCTGATTACGGGGTTTATAGCCTGCAATAACAGTTAGAATCAATATGAAAATGCTAAAATGCATAATATCTACATTAAAAAATTACTAAGCTGAAAATCGATTTTAACAAATACTAAGCATAACTGTATTACTAATAACTGATTAAATCGACTGAATATTAGCCTTTTGTTACTAATATCTAATAAATTCGGAATGTTATGGATCAACTTCATACAACTCGTTGCAACTCAGAGAGTGTTATCTTCTAGAACTCATCGTGGTTTAAATTTTGGATGTATTACTGACTCTTAACAATAACCACATCAGTATAGAAATACATCAACATAGCAAGTATCAACAAACGCACGCAAACATTAGTAAACGCATGCGACCAGGGCTCTTGGTCTGTCTCTGCAAAATTTAAGATTTCCATTTCTCTTGGCCTTTTCTTTATCGAGTAGAGGTTGTGCTTTCATGGCTTTCATAATCTAATTGTCTTTTCCTCTTATTTATGCTGCATTTCAAGTATCATCTACGGTGCATATCTACTGTCTTCAAGTATACATTAATGACAACCTCCTGCATATAATGAGTCAACTATTCAAACACAAGTTTAAAAATATTTTATGCAAATGGTAACTAAGAAAATAACAACTAAGGTGTAACTTCAATATAGAAAGTATCAACAGGTTACTTAAATAAAATGAGATGAGCAGGTTAGACTGATTCAAGCAGATGAGATATTTGAGAGAGCAGGATTTTGAAAATCAGCGAATTGGAAACTACAGGAATGTAGAATAGAGTTTATAAAAAAAGATGGTGATGCGGTTATGCAAAAACAACTTCGGGGATGAAGAAGACGTTGCTGCAACTAAACTAAAACTCTTTCCAGTAAATCGACCCCCTTGTTTTCTGCTAATTAAGACTCGTCCTCACTCCTCAGTTCGAATTAGTTTGTGTTTATCCAGTTATAACCAAAAAAAATACAAGCATGGTTAAAGAATTTTCCTACAATACACTATGCACACTATATCACTAATTTACTATCTCTTTCATGACTCTAACCCTCCAAAACACAAAGCATAATGTTAATCAATGGGAAACAGAATTCATGTTCTAAAAATTTAATTATGAAGTCAAATATATAGTTGTAAGGGTAGTAGGTCTACCCTGAACTTACAAATTCTTACCCTAAAATGTTTGAAAGTCTGACTGAAGCAATCTATTTACCCTTAGGAAACCAATCATCAATTTAACAATAATGAAACTAACCATTCTCATCGGTTTAACTATTGCAATTAAAGGTATTTGTATCGAGGGAAAGGGCTTCTTGAAAATCCAGCACAGTTTGCATCCAGGAAAATCGTATTATCATAATCAGTACCTGTAAATCAGTCTACATTAGTTACAAACTTTTATTTGTTAGTGCTAATTTACCTGGAAAAATGATCACGGATTCCTCTATAGTCAACTTCATACATAAGTCAAGTTGCATTTTATTCAACTTACATATATAAACATTAGTGTATCAGTACGAAAGTGGCATTTTTATTAAGCTAAGAACATCAAGAATCGCAGGTAGTCTAACTCATGTTTCAGACCAGCTTGTTCCCTAACCGCCTAACTAAGAGTCTAGGTTACTAAACCAAGTTGGTAAATGTACGCGTACGAGTGCAGTAGTAGCTTTTGCACCTAGGTAAGAAAGATTACACAAAGCTCACCGTATAATCATGATCCAACATGCTCCTGTGAATACACACGTCTTACATCTGCACAAATAGTATGTTTTTTAGAGCCAACAAAAGAGTGCAAACTTTCTATCAAAACTCAGATATTCCCTAAAAATGTACAGCGCTTGCTCGTCATTTTACCTTTATCACAGTTATGGGATACTAATACTGGATCTCATCGGTTTCATGCTTGCTGACATCATTTTGACCCAAATCAGGCCCTACCAAAGATGATGCAGCAGGTGCAGCCCTATTCCAATTGGTAGTGTAAGGTTACTTTGCCATATCCACGTGTGCACATTCGTCCAGGCCCAATTATCTCATTGTAAAATGAAAAAAGTGATACACAATAGGTGGGTGTTTTTTTAGCCAAAAACTGTGAATATGTACACGTGCCAATAGGTTCAGCTTATTGAAATTTTGAATACTAATAGTTGGAACTCCATATTCTACCTGAGAAACTGGAATATAAACGCATACATGTTATTTATTTTTAACAATAAAATCATCATAAGCAGATAGTGAAAACCGACCAAAGTTCAAGCTCAGTTGCAACTTTTAACTGCTTAAATCTTGTATCAATATAAAAATGAAGGCTTTCAGGCGCTGTTAGTTCAGGTATGTTGCTCTGTCTATGTACTTGTTTAGGTTAGCAAGATGGTTCCTCATTATCTCACAAACCCTACGAAACTCAGTTGTCGTTTTGTATTGTTTGCAGAAGTGAAAAGCACGATGAGCGATATCCTGCATATAAGTAATTCAACATTATATTCTGTTTGATATGAACAAATTAGAACCTATATTATATAGAAAACAAACTCCAGACCTTGGTACTTGCAGATATGTGTAACCAAAACGGAGGATTTAATTTCTCAAGTGACAAAAAAGTTAGATGTAAATAATGGCACCTCGAATATCGCCTAACGAAAAGATTGAAATGAGATTAAACTGATGTGATTTATTACCTTTTTAGCTCCCTTGATTAAGAAATATCCTTTGCAGTCAAAGTTACGATCACCTATCTCCATTTCAATCAATATGTAATATACTGTTGTAGGCGAGCATGTTTTGGCAAGAGGAGCAGGTACTCTGTACTACTTTTAGTTGAGAAGCGCCCATCAGTCCTAAACATTGGATTCTTTAGGGCGACTTTATCAAATTTACTACAGTTTCACTTCCAAAGGGGTCATGTGTCCGGCCTGAATATTAATCTCACCCAATGAGATGCTGCTATAGAAGGTTGAGCACCCGGAGACATGACCGGGCTTACACGTCCTTGCATCTCATAACTATTGACACTTTCAGATCTACACATACGATAAACAAGCAGAATAAAAATGATTGTACTCTTTTTACTGATTAAGGTCACGAATTTGGCATAGGAACCATAGGGGAAAGTAAAATGGGAGCATAAGCACCTGGTGTGTATGAACCAGGTACTGATGGGGGCCTTGCAACCCTATAACCGTCACATTAATTTTTTTTTGTACGGCGTTCAGTGACTTGACAGATACATATGATCTTCTGAAGCTTGGAGGTTTAGATTATCATACATTGGGCGACACATGTGACTATGCTCTTGGAAATGTGAGCTTTCCTGTAGGGGTAGTGCATGAATTCCTCAAGGTTGCTCTTTTGCTTCTAGCTGCGACTGTCAGAAACTCTAAAAAAATGAATGAATAGTTGTCTTCAAAATCACCAACACCTGTGCATACAAATTATAACTTAGGTTATCAAGTTATAAAGGCAACTGTATATCTCAGTAGTTCCCACTAAAAAGTTCAAATTTGCGTAGAACATAAGAGACATAAAGTTATGCAAAGATGTATATAACTCAAAGAAGTTGAGCAATGTTGCTTACTTGTAAGAGAACTTTTCAAACAGAATCTTTTTCTGTTTCTTATATCAGTGTACCAGCAGCTTCTTCAATCATGGACAATATAACAGAAGTTAACATGGTCCTTTTGACACATTTTTGCACATGAAATCAACAACCTCAAAACTAATTAAGGGGGCTGTTTGGGATTACCTAATTTTTTGGCAGATGGGTCTTCTTAGAACAGCTTTATTTGCACAGGTGTAGTCGGCACCGACTTTGGCTTCTCGATTTCCTCAATTTTTATCTTTCTGTTTATTCTCAAATAGACTAATTTTATCTTGCACTCATTCTCAATGCATTTTTCTTAGCGGGTGTTAGCGAGTCTTCTTCATTTTCACTACCGTGACCAGTAGTATCTCATTGAGTTGCTACCTTTCAGGTTTGAGGGCAATGATGTTTTTTTAACTTAAATGCATTGCTACTTATTCACACATATTCCTGGACTTAACAAGGAGAATGTTAAGTCAAAATTAAAGGTCAAAGTTCTTCGGGTTGACAATCGAAGGTCAAAAAGTGCAGGAAGATTACAGAGATAGCGTTTTGATACCAGAATACATTAGGGGGAGTGATATTGTAGGAGAAATGAAAGATGGAGAGTTGAAGATAACTCTTCCTAAGCTAAAATAAGGGGAGGAGAGCAATGAATATTTCAGGCTTGAGATCAACTAAAACATCTTACATCTACATTATGAAACTTATCATTTTAAGACAGACCCACAATTACAACTTGTTCAGGCCAAAAATTGAAACAACTCGACACGTAATATTTATTACAAGTCGGGTTGTTCATGTCTATTCCAGAGACTCTTATAGTAGACACCATTGATGTAATTTAGTAGTATAACTCAGACTTAAGGTAGCATAACTCAGATGTAAGTTCGAGTTGAATCTGCTTGCGTAATTTAGTTCAGGGTTGCTTATACCAGCCTCCAAATAATTGTAAAGGTCCTAAATGATTCCAAAAAGATTTTAATTTAAATATGAAAACTAACTCTGTCTGGATTCACCTCATTTGCCTCCACCAAAGCCCAATTATACAATATTTGAAAACTAACGACTTTCTTACATGATTGCAGTGAGACACCTGTCGGCGTTGATTCACGTAAGTCACAAACACTGCCCCGATGACAGTTGTTTTGTACTTTGTGCGTGCCTTGAAGTTTTGTCTAATTTTTTCCAATATACAAACCTGTTGGTTTTTAAATTAACGTGTGGGACAGCCTACAGTGGGTTAAAGTTGGTTCATTCAGCGAATAGCTTCATCTGTTAAGTTGATGGTCTTCTGCTGGAGGTTCTATTGGAACCTATGGGGTCTCATATTGTCCTTCTGCTTTTCTATTGTATTCCATTCTCCTTTAAGACACAAAGGGACTTGAGAAACAAAATTCTTACCATTGTTGGGATGAAGATAAACAGGGAGTACCCATATAGGCAGAATAGCTGAACCAGGGTTAAAGGTGCAGAGAAGTACTTGAGAATTATATACAGACGTAGATGGACAATAAGAAAATAGCCATAGAACACACCAATAGACCATGTTACCAGGTTGATATCATAAAACCGCAACAAAAATCACGAGTACTATAATAAGAATTTAATTAGAAATTCAGCAAGCGTGTAAGAGGTGTTGGGATTAAATTCTCAAAAAAACATTGTGCATTTAGGTATACTCTTATATAATGCAGATTATCTATGTTTAAAAAAAAGACTTTGCGACCTTTGTCCCTCCTTAATGCCAGTATTAGCAATTTCTTAATAAAAAATTTAACGTTACCTCGTGAAGGGGAAGGGTTCAAATACATAGCTCACCAGAGATCGAGTGAACGCGGATTTGAAACACCCCTATGTGCCATTATAAATAAATAAGTCAAATTTTAGCCACATTACCTCAATATAAATCCTCCAACAAGTTGCATTTTTAGCTAGAATAGACCCTGATTTTCTTGGTTGTTTCTCGATAATTTTCTACACAAGTTGAGCTGTGTAAGAAAATATAGCTAAATTTCCACCACAGATAGTTGAAATATAGCATACCATATCTAAGTTTCCATAAAGTAAACTTGTGTAGCCCACGGTCATTTAGTACCAAACGTCCATGTAATTAGTGTTTATTCTACTGTCACTTCCTTTTGATGTTGCTATATGCTAAGGAAAAACACGAACCACTATGAATGTCAGATTGAGGTATGTCCAATTCAATAATAATAAATTTACCATCCAATATGTGAAAAATCAATTGCCTGGACACCTAATGTCAGCACAACGGACTCATCAATTAGTTTGCAAATTGTTTATCTTTTAAGAGTGATAAACTACCGTCATAATATTACCAGGTAGCAACGCTGTCCTTTTTCTGCAGATTTGGCAGTCATCAGACACATAATGAGCGATCAATCTGCTTGCTATTGCCTTGCTAGGCTTTGCTAGTTTGGTAAACTATATGCGTTCCCAAAGATGAACTCGATGGTCCACAAGATGACAGAATTGTATAAATCAAACGCTTATCACAACACTTTTACATCACAAACTCATTTGGTTTGTCATCACTGTCCAGCATTCACCACCGAACCAATCCCACCACCATTGGATCCGACACCACCTGGTCTTGGTAAATATCATAACCCTATTCCAGCATTTCCCATATCACCTTCCCAACATTGATTTTTTACCCATGTTGGTTCAGGATGGTATTCAGATAATTGTAGGCGTTCACACAGCCAAAAGAGCACGTAAACACGCCAAAGCATAATAAAGCTGTCTTACCAGACATTAGCCGAAACTGAATAAGCTTAAACAGACACCTCCTAAGTAGTTTCACTCAATAAGAAATTCCATACATCCCTTAGTAGTTACTATTTTGGCTTATTTTAGAATGATTTATCACTTAAAAATAGTTAATTTGGTACTTGGTACCTTTTAAATAATACATCCCATTAGTAGTTAGTGTATCAGGCAGTGAAGGAGATGCATGTAGTGTGAAAGCAACCCCAAACATCCCATTAGTAAGTAGTATATCGAGTAATGAAGATGATGTGACAAGCTTATAAAAAAATCTGAGAAAAAAATTGGTGACCAGGTTCGCTTGGAAAAAAGATAATATAACACAGCGTTGGGGCATCTTTGAGTGTTATCACGGTTGATTTAATTCATTTCTAATTTTGCAGGTATATATATTTATATGACTGCCCAAACCCATAAAACATTAAAACTTTGTTTGAATTGTATTAAAGGGATTAGATATGCTCGAGTACAAGTTGAAAGTTGTTTCTACTTAAGTCACTTTCATGAAGTTTTTACTATATGTGTAAGCAAACTTATTGTAATTGTGTACTAAGCTCAAAAGGTATTGGCTGTTCTTTAAAATGGTTTAATAGTTGAGAAATATAAGTTCAATTGCTGATATTTTAATTTATAACACTTTTATAATTGTTCGACAGATTTTGATCAACTACACCATCCTACTACATTCTTAGGTCTGTTGAAGAACTCATCAACGCATACAATTGATACGCGGATCAAGCGCCTTTTAGTTTAGTTTTAGACATCCAATTCTTCTTTTACTAAAACCTTGGAGGCTCAGGGAAGGTGAGATAATTCGACAATTAGTACATGCCTTTTAATGGGTCGGGTTGAACTGGTACTTACCTAAGGTATGGTTAATTGCCATTGTTTGGCCATGGAAGACGATAGGCCAGCATCTTGTAGTCCTCCCTATTATCAAAAGCAGACATAATTGATGACCAACCATAATTACATGTATCCCATCATCATCTAGACTCAAACTCACGGCGTCTTGTGTAGAAGAACCTCCTGGTACATTATTGGCAGTTTTTGATGGTTGCTTATAAATAGTTACAATAAGTACAAGGGTGGTTGATATTTCGTATTTTTATCTTCATAACTGCTTATTTACTAATGTTGTAACAGATAAGCAATTTGAAGTGTTTGGATCATTGAAACTATTTATGATCATCTTCTTACTTTGGGATAAAGTGACACATAGCACGAGCAGGTTTGCAACATTCTTTACCCATGCTGATTTCCCTGCTTTCGATTGAGGTTGGTTAACCGGTTGTCTTCTCATCTTTGAACAGTTCACAGAAACAAATCGTAAGCAAGATTTCAAGATAAATGCAATTACCTCCATTGGAGCGTGGTTAAAAGATCTATTGATTGCCCGGGGGATCTGGAAAAAAATGAGAGCCGACAAATTATATAGAGATCTAATTAAAGAGATCATATGATAATAATAATCAGATCATCCCTTGTCTATTAGAACATATACAGATCCGATTAAACGAATGATATGATGATAATAATAATAATAATAATAATAATAATAATAATAATAATAATGATTCTGTAGAGATTAGCTTTAGAAAAGAATAAAGATGGAGAAGATTGAGGAAGAAACGAACTCAAGAAGAGGATAAAAGATAGTGACGGCTATTTTAGGGTTTTGTGTGTGTGTGTGTGTGTGTTTTCCCGTGTGTGGGAAAAATGGGGAAAAAGTATATATACCCACGGTATGAAAACGCGATTTTAAACCGAAACGCACTTTCAAAAACTGCGGCCCGCCCAGAATGAGTTAAAAAAGGAAAAAAGTGAGATTTTTTAGCAAATTCTCAAATCCTATTGGTCAAAAGATGTGACTGGGATATGACATGGATTAAAACTGTGGTTTCAAGCCATAATTATACCTATATAATATATATATATATATATATATATATATATATATATATATATATATATATATATATATATATATATATATATATATATATATATATATATATATATATATATATATATATATATATATATATATATATATATATATATATATATATATATATATATATATATATATATATATATATATATATATATATATATATATATATATATATATATATATATATATATATATATATATATATATATATATATATATATATATATATATATATATATATATATATATATCATGAGGTGACGTGTACAATATGTCATAATCAAACCTGAAAACTATAGGTTTTACAACACTATCCCGTTATTTTAGCTTTGTCCTCAAAGCTTAAGATGACGTTACTTCTCAGGTGAACAAGTGTGGGTACTTAGCTCCGTAAACGAGTCTTCGCATTCCCAAGTGAACTCAGGACCTCTCATGGAGTTCCAACGTATCTTAACCAACGGAATATGGCTGCGCTTCAGCTTCTTGACTACTCTCTCCATGACTTCTACGGGTTCTTCTGTGAATTGGAGTTTGTCATAAAAATGAACTACCTCCAATGGAATGGCTAACGGCTCATCCGCGTAGCACTTCTTTAGGTTCGAAACATGGAAAGTAGAATGTACTCGGCTCAATTGTTGGGGTAACTCTAGACAATAGGCGACTTCGCCGATTCTGGCAATCACTTTGAAAGGTCCTACGTATCGTGGGTTTAGCTTCCCACGTTTCCCAAAACGTACAACACCCTTCCAAGGTGATACCTTAAGCATAACACGGTCACCTACTTCGAATTCCCTAGGTTTCCGTCTGCAATCTGCATAGCTCTTCTGTTTGTCTTGTGCAGCTTGAATTCTCTGCTTGATGAGAGTGATCTTCTTAGTCGTTTCTTGGATTAATTCGGGTCAAGTAAGCTGAAATTCCCCTAATTCTGTCCAGCACACGGGTGATCTGCACTTGCGGCCATAGAGAGCCTTAAATGGTGCGGCTTTGATGTTGGCATGGTAGCTGTTGTTGTAGGAGAATTCAACTAAAGGTATATGATCGACCCATCCTTTTCTAAAGTCGATCACACATGCTCTTAGCATATCTTCTAAAGTTTGGATTATTCTTTCACTCTAACCGTCGGTCTGTGGGTGATAAGCGGTACTCATGTCCAGGTTTGTTCCTAAAGCTCGTGGAAAATCTTTCCAAAAGTTTGACGTAATTCTACCGTCTCGATCATAAATAATTGAGATTGGTATACCGTGTCTAGTCACAACTTCCTTTAGGTATAGTTTTGCTAACTTGCTCAAAGAGTCATTTTCTCTTATGGGTAGAAAATGAGCGGATTTTGTGAGTCGATCGACGATTACCCAAATTGTATCGTAACCGTGGGATGAAGTAGGAAGTTTGGTAATAAAGTCCATGGTGATGTTGTCCCATTTCCATTTTGTTATCTCAGGTTGGACTAGTAATCCTGACGGTCTCTGGTGTTCAGTCTTCACTTTGGCACATGTCAGACATTTCTTTACGTATGATGCAATGTCTGCCTTCATGTTTGGTCACCAATAAAACTTCTACATATCCTGATACATCTTTTCAGATCCGGGATGTATGGAATACTTAGAGTTATGAGATTCGTGCATGATCACGCTTCTCAAGTCTCCGTAACATGGTAACCAACTTCTTCCATGTAAACATAATGTTTCGTCTGCTCTTGGTTCTAACTTCTCTTGCTTAGATCCGTCCTAAGCATTCCTCCTATGTCTTCTTTCCTAATGTTTTCAGGCTTCTGTGCTTAGAGTTGAGCCTCTAAGATTTGCTTGGGTAGATCCAAGCTAATGGTCATAAGTAAGGCTCGAACTCTCATAAGAGGATCATTTCCCTTGCGTCTTAGTGCATCTGCAACCACGTTGGCTTTACCTGGGTGGTACTTTATGCCACAATCGTAGTCACTAAATAGCTCTATCCAACGACGTTGTCTCATGTTCAGCTCCTTTTGGTCTAGAATGTGTTGCAAACTTTTGTGGTCGGTATGCACAGTACACTTTGTTCCGTATAGGTAGTGCCTCCATATTTTCAAGGCAAAAACTATGGATCCAAGTTCTAGATCGTGAGTAGAGTAATTATGTTCGTGCTTCTTCAGTTGTCTTAAGGCAAAGGAATTACTTTCTTTCTTTGCATCAGTACAACACCTAAGCCTTTGTGTGAGGTATCACAGTAGACAACAAAGTCTTCGTTACCTTCTGGCAAGGCTAGAATAGGTGTGCTACACAACTTTTGTTTAATAGTTTGGAATGATGATTCTTCTTTTTCTCCCTATTCGAACTTTACGCCTTTCTGAGTAAGCTTCGTCATAGACTTAGCTATCTTAGAGAATCCTTCTATAAATCTCCGATAGTAACCAGCAAGACCTAAGAATTGACGTATCTCTATTGGTGACGTAGGTGATGCCCAATACTTTACGGATTCGAATTTTGCGGGATCTACTTGAATTCCCTTGCTATCAATCACGTGGCCAAGGAAATGTACCTTAGGAATCCAAAAATCACATTTAGAAAACTTGGCGTACAGCTTATCTTCCTTAAGCAATTTCAGTACCTGAGCAAGATGTTCTCCGTGCTCCTGTTCATTCTTGGAATAAATGAGTATGTCGTCGATGAACACGATAACGAATTTATCCAGATACCTTGCACACTCGATTCATGAGATCCATAAATATGGCTGGTGCGTTGGTCAATCCAAATGGCATGACCTGAAATTCGTAATGACCGTAACGAGTTCTGAAAACTGTTTTTGGTATGTCTTCTTCTCTGACCCTTAATTGATGGTATCCAGATCATAAATCGATCTTGGAGTACACACTTGATCCTTGTAGTTATCAAATAGGTCATCGATTCGTGGAAGTGGGTAACGATTTTTCACAGTTAACTTTTTCAGTTCTCTGTAATAAATACACATTCGAATAGAACCGTCTTTCCTTTTTACAAATAGTACTGGAGCTCCCTAAGGTGAGGAAATGGGTCTAATAAAACCTTTGTCTGATAGTTCTTGGAGTTAATCTGTGAGTTCTTTCATCTAGGCTGGTGCTAACCGGTATGGTGCTTTAGCTACAGGTGAAGCTCCTGGTATCAAGTCAATCTGGAATTCTACTTGACGGGTTGGTGGTAAACCAGGTAAGTCGTCTCGGAAAACTTCAGGATAATCACGGACAATCAGCACGTCCTTGATTTGTTTCTTCTCTGGTTCGTCTTCCTTGTTTGCTTGGGAAATATGTGCTAGAAAGATGGGACCTCCTTTCAGTATGTATTTATGGACTTTGGTGCATGAGATGACACTTAGTCTGGTGTCAGTCCTGTCCAAATTTCCTTCTCAGACAATTAAGTTTTCTTTTCCCCACGGTATACGGACTATCTTTTCGTCACACACAAGGGTTGCGTGATATTTTGCTAACCATTCCATACCGATGATAACGTCAAAACTACCAAGGTTTACTGGGATTAGATTGATATCAAAGGGATGTTTCAAAAGGTTTAGGGTGCAACCTCTTAGAATAGCATTTGTTTCAACGATTTTACCGTCGGCTAATTCGACTCTGTAACAATTGTCTAACTGGGTAGGAGTGATGTCTAGTAAATTACTAAACTCGGTAGATATGAAACTCCTATCATCTCCGGTATCAAACAAAATAGATGAATATCGATTGTTCAAAAGAAACGTACCGGTAACTACATTGGAGTCGGTCCTGGTGTCTCCTATCACGTTAACTCTGGCTTGTGCTCCTCCATCGTTCCGGTTCTTGCTTGCTTTCTTCAGGCACTCGGGTCGGATGTGTCCTGTTTCCTCGCAACCATAGCAACGAACCTCTTTCCGTTTCATGTCATTTCCACCTGTGAGAGGGAGATTCGCTGCTGTCTATTTCTACGGAAGTTCTGGCCTCCGTTGTTGGGCCTGAAGTTGGTTCTAGATTTGTTTCTATCGGCCGAAACGTAGGTATTGTTTTGTCCGGGCCTTCGGCAAGACATGTCACTGTAGTGGTGAAAGTTACACTTGGGACACTTTGGCTTGGTGCCTACGTATGGAGGCGGCCCTGAGAAGGTAGCACTATAGATCTGCCCTAAGTTCTGTCTCTTTGGTTGTTGGGTCTGATGATGATTACGGAAGTTCTCATCAACTTTCCTCTTGTTTTCGGTTTGTCTTATCGCATGATCACGGCCTCGTTTATCCATCAGTTCAGTGGCGAACTCAATGGCACTCTCGACTGTAGTGGGTCGAGATGCTAGCACACTGTCATGAACGGATTCTGGAAGTCCACTAACGTACTTCTCGATCTTATCCTTCCCCTCAAGAAACATCTTGGTACACATCAAGGTCAATTCTTGAAATCTTTTGTTGTAGGCTGTGATGTCATGGTTTGTGCATTTAAGATTCCATAGTTCGATCTCTAGCTTCTTGATTCACCGCGAGGACAGTCTTTCACGGTAAGCCTTTCTTTCAACGCAGTCCAAGTCATCTCATAGGCATCATCATGCCCAAGGGTAGCAACTAGTGAATTGCACCATGTGAGAGCATGTTCTAGTAGTGCACATGTAGCGAATTTTACCTTGTTTTCTTCCGTACAACCACTAATACGAAACATAGTCTCGGTTCTTTCGAACCATTGCATGAGCTTGACTACTCCTTCTTTGCCTTTGAAGTAAATGGGCTTGCATTTGAAGAAGTCGGGGTAAGTACACCCTTTTGTAACTCGGTCATTCCTCCTAGCATTGGAGTTTTGACTGTCCCATTGGTTTCCGCTGGGACGTTTTCCCTTGCGGCCAGGGCGTCAGCTATGCCTTGACCGATGAGCACTCTGAGTTGTGCTTCTAAATTTAGTTGTTGCGGGAGAAGCTCCGGGGTTTTGTCGTGTAACTCTTTGTGCCATTTTTCTATAACACATAAGAATGAGATTTATTAGTTAATCAATATGATGGTTATATTAAATTGCATGGTAATATGTATGCATAGAATTCACAACAAATTGGATAACCTGTCAAGAGTTCATACTAATATAAGTACAAAGAGATAATAGAGTAATGTCGGTACAAGTAATTTTTGGCAAATAACAATATCATACAAGTACAACCGATCTAAGACAGGGATACATCATGCCTGTCTGAAATAGTGGTGCGGATGTTTTTGGTACAACAAAAGATAACCTACCTACTATGGTTAGGTGCTAAGGATAGGAATACAACTGAAAATAAGAGATATAGTACAAAAGTCCTAAATCATGTGAGTCGAGATGAAACTCAATGCTTGGCATGATATACAAGATACCTAAGCTACACTAGAGTGGCTGCGTGCTGGTGCGGCTGGTGCAACTGGTGGTATAGGTGCCTGAGCATCCTGCAACCTAATTAAAGCATTCATGGTCTCTCTGGTGAGTCTGAGAGCCTCCAAAAGTTTAATCTGGCGTGCGGTGTCTGCACTCCGAAGATACTCTGTCTCTGAAGTCGTCCCTTGATGACGAACCTCAGCTAAGTCAAAGAAGATCCTGAAAGTCTCCTCCTGGTCAAAACGGCAGTCTGGGTCTCGTACTTATGACCCTCGAGTGAAGATAAGTGGTGGCGGAGATAAGAGTTCTCCTCAAGTAGCCACTGCAAGGTGTTCTGGACAGTCTTCCATGAACCCTGAGCAGCATGTGACTTAGCAGTAACTGACCAATATAGAGTGTTAAGTCTCTCCTAAAGTATTGTGCGTCCCTGCTGGTCCGCGCGTAGCAAGGCATGGATAATGGCGGTATCCTGTGCCTGTCTAGCAGTCAGCGCATCTAACTATGCCTGAACAGTGTCGGGTCCTGCCTGACCGGCTCCCGAACCCTTTCCTATCTCAAATGTAGAGACAGGAGTAGAGGTGTGCCTCCTCTTGCGAGGTGGCAAAGCTCTGGTGGGGTAGCAGTGGAGTATAGATAGTGGTGGTAGAGGTGGTAGAGTAGGTACGACCTTATCTTCTTCCCTAGGTGGGGAAGTTGGTACAACTGGTGGTGATGAAGTGTGAGAATCTGACAGCACGATAACTCCATCAGTCGGGTGATCCCCAGACTCTGTGTCAGACTCGAGTCTGTGTAGTACTGATGTCGGTGATGCGGGCGCAATAGCAGGACTCATGAGTGCGTCAAAGGTAGTCACAATAGTCGGTGACGTCATGATAATCTGAAAATAATAGCATTTCAAAGTTGAGTAAGTATTAGCTTACACAATTCAAAAAGTTTTCAAAAATAATGCATATGCGATGCTATGTATGCATATGGTAGTGTAATAAAAATTACGTAGATACTTAGGTGATCATATAGTAGAAGCTATATATCAATGCACAGTTAGTTCACACAATATGTATGCTCTATATGGTGTATGCCTTTAACACCCCCAATTTACATTACGCAGCGGAAAATACACAATTGGGTGTTAATTACAAACTTTATTCCACAACTCTTTAATGACCCAAAAACAGTATATTTAGGAATAAATATGGAAATAATTTAAATCAATGTCTAAAACCTTCAATCCCAAGTAAAATCAGTTTAAAATATATCAGAGCAGCGTACAGGTTCCCCTAGGATCTTAATCAAAACAACAAACCTTTTACCAAAATATTTGACCATTTACTATATGTTTACGACAATAGGGAAAGAAATCTGTTTTATACCAAATTAATACAAAAGCAATTCCGCAATCCTTCTCTAGCAAGCTCCGCAAATCAACAACTTCAAGTACCTCAAATACATGCTTAAAATCATCAACACAAAGGTTGAGCAAGTCTATAGGTTTTACAAAATCATAATTGAACACATCATAAAAATCATTCACAATTGTTTAATAGAATTGTGGCCATACAATCTATTAATCAGGTATATCATATTATAGCAGTAGCTATTGAATTGTATTAAGCTCATGACACCGACCCCTTAACTTAGTCACCCATGCCAAATGCCAGCATGACTAGAAAAATTACCAGTGCCCCTACTAGGGTATTAATTGCAAGAATACCAATTCTCATTCACGTAAAATTATCCTTCCCAGCGGGTTACTCAGCGTAAAGCCCTGGTCTCAGATAGGGTTGTCAGCCCAATAGTACTATTATTAGAATAAGCGGCTATTCCCAACTCGCAACATCAAGTCAGAAGATAGTTAACGGCTCATGAATTTAGGGTCTTATGCAATTAGGTACTTATACAATTCATTTCATCAAAGGCAACATCGGGTCCAACAATTACTCATGACATGTGTTCATTTTTACTTCAAATAGCATGTATCCCCCTCGCGGGTTTTAAAATCATTAAAACAAGCAGAAAGCGAGGCTATAGACTCACTTGAAGTAATAGCAGTAGTAAGACGATCTTTGACGATAGTTGATGCCCGGTAAACACAAAAACCGTAACCTATCAAATAAGGCGCGTTCATCAATAATAACTCGAGTAAAATCCATACTTAGTAATATCAAACTCAAAATCATAAAATCAAAATCAATCCAAAATAAAAATAATACAAGTGACCTTTTTATTCCATTCTATATGTTTTCTATTAGTTAACTCCTTCGATAAAAAATCTGCCGGTACACACCAAATGTACAAGCTTATTTACCCCACTTAAACACGTCAAATTTTTATGATACTAATCAGAAACTTCACTGACTATATATAGAAAGCCCTGTTAAAAACTCATCAAAGGGATCAAATTTAAAGTTCCCTGCCTGACACATCTTTGAACTCCAAAAACCGGACAGTTTTACGTCAACAACTCTTACAGTCTTTTAACACATTTATTTTTCTCCGTTTATGAAACCGACATTCAACTTTGAAAATAACTCGACATCCTCATACTTAACATTAAAAATCAGTCCATGACATATTCCAAAATCCATTTTATAGTCCCCGAGATTCGATCCAAATATCGACAACAATTATATATTGTGTCGGTACTCGTCTCCCGGTACGCGAAATAATCAAACTAACGTAACTTTTTGCTCGTTTGGAGCTAGAAGTCCTACCTGTTGGGAATAAAATGTAGCCAGTCCACTTGAGCGCTGACAAGAGGAAAACAAGCGTTGATAGGAAGAGAACAAACGCTGACAGATCAAGCGTTGACAGGAAGAAGTCAAGCGTTGATAGGTTGAAGACAAGCACTGATAGAAAGATATGGTCTACGCGTATTATGTTCTAGTTAGTTTCTAGTATAGATAAGATCAATAATGTATTTTCTATAATTATCTTTACCTAGAATAGTTGATACGTAGACTTCTTGTACAAGGCTTCTTATGTCTATAAAAGAAGACCTTTAGGTTATTGTTCAATATAAGTTATTCGTACATTAAACACTTTCATTGTAAGCAAGTTCGTTATTATCAATCAAGTGAAAGTTTGTTTACATCTTTGTGTGTTCTTGTTTAAGTGTTAATTCCGCATAACACTTAGATTATATTATACATAAACAAAGTTTCTCTACGTGTATAACTTGATCTAATCTCGTATACACAAGCTTAATCGATCAAAGTTTGGGATCAACAAGTGGTATCAGAGCTTGTTGAGAAACTTTTGATCTTAAAGAACACAAGAACCCTAAAATCACCAAAACCCTAATTTTCACAAAACCCTAAAAACATCATGTCAAATCTAGAAGTAACCTCCTCCTCATCCTTACCAAACATCAAGATTCCTATGCTTGATGCAAACAACTTTGAGCTGTGGAAGTTCAACTTTGAGCAATATCTGGGGATCTATGACTACACTCTCTGGGAGATTATTGAATATGAAACCCATTCAATAAAGCTCAAAAGATTGCTAATGCCATTGCTGCAAGATCTGTTGTTACTGGATGTTCAGAAGCAAATAAGGAAGAAAAACCTGATGATGGTAGAGATGTGTCTGCTGAAGACATAGCAAAGAAAAGGGTTGATATGAAAACCCTAAACATTCTGAAACTCTCTTTGGGGTAAGAAAACCAACATAAATACAGAGGTTATGAGTCTAAAAAAGACCTTTGGGCAGCTCTTAAAGTTGCATATGGTGGTAATGCTGATACTAAGGAAGAGAAGAAGAAGCAACTCATGCATGAGTATGCTGTCTTTAAGGCTCAACCTAATGAGAAGCTTAGCAGTGTTAGAAGCAGACTGCTTGACATTACAAGCAAGTTGTCCTTCATGGAGACACAAGTTGGTGATGTTGACATTATTGCCACTTTTCTTAAAAGCCTTGGTGATGCGTGGAAGATTGAGGCAAGATCTATACTTGCCAATAACACTCACAAAAGTTCTACTTTTGATGATATCTACAACAAACTAAGGCTGTTGGAGAATGAAACTCTTTTGGAGCATGGAAGTAAGTCTACCAATAGTAACATGGCCTTCTTCTCACATAGTGAAGGTCAATTTGATCAGAAGGACTAATACATGCACCCAGTTACTGGATCAACATGTGTCAATGTTGGATCATGTCCTATCAATGCCTCACATCAAGACGCTGACACATACAAAATTGACTCTCCAAGTGTTAAGCCTGCTGGTTTAGATTTGGATATTGTGTGTGCATACATTGCTTCTTTGCCCAATGGTTCAGTGATTACATATAAAGACCTTGAGCAAATAAGTGATGAGCACTTGGAGGAGATGGATATCAAGTGGAACATGGCTCTTGCAAGTATAAGAGCAAACAGGTGGAATAGAAGGTTTAAGAAGAAGATGACCTTTAATGCAAAGGACACTGCTGGATTTGATAAATCCAAGGTGGAGTGCTACAATTGTCATCGTATAGGGCACTTCATGAGGGAATGCAGATCTCCAAGAAGGTCTGATGCTGGAAAACCCTCAAGCCAAATTGTTAAGGCTCAAGATCCTAAGGCCATGGTTGCAGTGCAAGGAATTGATGGCATTGGATGGGACTGGAGCTATCTGGTTAAGAATGGTGAAGAGGATAAAGCTTTGGTTGATGAAATAAAAGAAGAAGAGCATCTTCAATATGCTCTCATGGCACACTCCTCCTCTTCATCAGATAATGAGGTATATGATGATGCTTTTTGTAGTAAGGGTTGTCGTTTAAATACTGAAAAACTTAACAAAGAGGTTTTAAGATTGTTAGAAAATGTAAGTACTGAGAGATGCAAGTTGTCTAATTATCAAATTGCTCTCACTCAAACTGAAAAGACAGTTGAGGAGTATAAGAAAATGGAATTTGACCTAAAAGATAAAATAAATATCTTAAAACATGAGTTAAATGCTAGTAATGATATTATAAACATCATGGAAAGGGTTAATGGTGAATTACAGGCTAAGTTAGATGAGGCTATCAAGAATAAGGACAATGTAGGTCTTAAAATTCAGAGATTTGATAAAGCCACACAAACCCTAGGAGAATGTATCAGTAAGCAAAGGGATCCTAGGGATATGACTGGGATTGGGATGAATGACTATTCTGTTGTTCCACCACCAGCTAGGGATTTCTATGGTGTCCAAAGAAAGGACTTATCTTGGGCTGGTTTACCAGAACTCTAAGAGGAGGAATTTATTCCTCCGCCAAGAGTCATTACCCCAGTTGAAGAATATAAGCAAAAGTTGACAGATTTGGATGAATGGAAGAAAGCCAACCCTACCTTGTTTGTTAAGGGTGGCTTGTTGTGTGAAAGTCCAAATGAGTCTACCCCTATTAAGGAAACAAACCCAATCACTGGCAAGACTGTTGACCTTGGCTCAAACACTGTTAGAAAACCTAGCATTAAGTATGCAGAAATGTATAGGAATACTAGGTCACCTAAAAGCCAAGTTAGTGATAATGGAACATGCTTCTTCTCTTCTAGACCTAGGGTTGTGTATAGAAAAGCCTGTTACACTTGTGGTAGCTTTTCACATTTAGCATATAAGTGTGTCAACGCTTCCAAGGTCAACGCTGTCAAAAGGTCAAACATTGTCAGACCCAAAACGTTTGTGGAGCAAAGTCCACAAGTTGTTAGACCAGCTCCATTCTTCACTAAAAGGTCTAACACTCATGGACAAAGACCATTTCAGAAGACCAACACTTGGTCTAATAGGCAATGGGTTTCTGTAGCAAACCCTAGGTTCAACGCTGACAAGGGTAATTTTAGCGTTGACAAGACCAAATCCAACGCTGACAGAAACGTTTCCAAACCTAAATATTTGCAACCACAGGGTAAGGGGTTTAAAGCTTATTCTAGCTTGACATGGAGACCTAAGCAAGATCAAAACCCTAATTCAGATGGGCTTTCTATGACCTGCAACAGATTCAATTATATTTCGAAGGTCATTACAAAACCAATTGGGGTTAACTGGGTATTTCATCCAAAAAGGGATGAACAAGGGGTTGTTATGAGAACTAAGTCTGTTCTTATTGAACAACCAGATGAATGCAAGTCTGCTAAGGCTTGGGTTCCCAAAGAAAACTAATTTGTTTTCTTTATGTGCAGGGCATTCAAAAACAGGTCAATGATTATGGATATTGGGACAGTGGATGCTCTAGGCACATGACTGGGAAGGAAGATTACCTAACTAACTTCACTCCCATTAAGGATGGTGATAAGGTTTACATTGGAGGCGGATATGGAACTATCACAGGCAAAGGAACTCTTCTCACCAAGAACTTGCGTTTTGAAAACGTGTTTCTGGTAAAGGAACTTGATTACAATCTTTTTAGTGTATCACAAGTTTGTGATAATAAAAATAAAGTTCTGTTTACTGATACTGAATGCTTGGTGTTAAGCAAGGATTTTAAGATTCCGGATGAGAAATACATTGACTATAGAACACCTAGACATAAAGACATCTATAATGTGAATCTGAATGGAATTAGGATGAACAATAATATGTCATGTTTTTATGCTAAAGCTTCAGTTGATGAGAGTAATCTATGGCACAGGAGACTAGGGCACATAAACTTTAAGAATATAAACAGACTTGTGAGACTTGGCTTGGTTGATGTTTTGCCTGAAAAGGCTTTCCACAATGACCACTCTTGTGTTGCATGCCTTAAAGGCAAGCAACACAAGGTCTCATTTAAGTCTAAACAGATGCATTCTAGTTCTAAACCACTTCACTTGCTGCATATGGACCTGTTTGGTCCAACTAATATAGAGAGTTTGAATGGTAAATCATACTGCTTTGTCATCACAGATGACTTTTCTAGGTTTACTTGGACTTTCTTTTTAGCTACGAATAGTGACACTGCTGATACTTTAATTGACTTTATTACTCAGATAGAGAAGAAAACTGGTAATGAAGTTAAAATGCTTAGAAGTGATAATGGTGGTGAGTTTAGAAATAAACTGTTGGATGATTTTTGTGCCAAGAAAGGGATTACTAGGCAATTTAGTGTTGCCAGAACCCCACAGCAAAATGGGGTTGCTGAGAGGAAGAATAGAACCCTAATTGAAGCAGCCAGGACTATGTTGGCTGATGCTCACTTTCCCATAGCTTTTTGGGCTGAGGCTGTGAATACAGCTTATTATGTTCAGAATAGAGCATTGGTCAACAAGATACAGAACAAAACACCTTATGAATTACTTTGGGGAAGGAAACCTAATATTGGTTTTCTTAAACCTTTTGGCTGTCATGTAGTTGTTCTAGATACTAGTGATACCTTAGGTAAATTTAGTGCTAAAGGTGATGAAGGCTATTTCATGGGTTATTCAGTGCAGAGCAAAGGATATAGGGTTTACCTTAAGAAGGAAAAATGTATACTTGAAAGAGTACATGTTAGGTTTTTAAAGAGTAAACCTAGTGATCCTGAAAGTGGTCCAAATTGGTTGTTTGACTTGGAACCTCTATCTAGGACTTTAAATTATATGCATGTTTCTAATCCAGTGTAACACTCTCATTTTTCGTATCGGTACAACGGAAGGGTCTTTCAGAGTGTTACGGGATAGCACAATAACTCCAATCATAGACAACACATAAAAATGGTTGTACAAGGTTTAACAAACATTCATTCGATAAAAAGTTTCAAAAGCGTACAACAGGTCCCAAATTATACAGGTCATTAAGTTTACAAAACATAGATCGAATGAACATTTTTAATATTATGTGTGGGCCATCAGAGTCGATCTCCATCCGGATTACCTTCAAGCACCTGAGATAAAAACATGCAAAAATCATATCAGCGAATGCCGAGTGAATTCATAGAGTTTAAATAAAACCGTTATATAAAAACAATCATTTACAATCATTTAAAATCAGAACACAAGTATAATATCGGAAGTAAGTCCTCATATTGCTAGTCAGGCAATATATATCAAGCATACATCTTAAACCGTCCATGAGACCGTAGTCTCTATATTACCATGATAGGTAATATTTTCATCGTTAATAGCGTCGTTATTATATAGGATACTTAGATTATACAGGTCGTATAGGTTGTAGGATTATTATTAGCCGCATGACATTGTTACCTTACTATGAAAACAGCGGGCCGCGAACCCGACAAACAATTTTCCCATCTAAGTTAGCGTGTCGTCACAAAAATCACGCTATGGAATCTTCTCATACATAAATTCGCTTACCAATCAATGTGGTACGACGGGGATCAACCGTCAAGGCGCGAACTGGGGTGATCGTCCCCAAATAGTACTATCAAATGCATAAGCGTCTACCAAATCCCGGTAGTTCACAATTCATGCTAATGGGACTTTAAGTGACATAACCTAACTACTAATAATCCTTTTAGTCTCGAATATAGGGTCATAGCATCATTCGGGTCCATATCATTTAGCATACAATCGGGACTACTTGTGTTCTATTTTTATAAAAATCTAGCATGTTATCTCCCTCGCGGGTTTACAAATCATTTTATAAAACATTTAAAAGAGTGCGAGGCTATGAACTCACGTTGTTAATGGAAAGCGGATTATCGGCTACGGGCGTGCTTCGGTCACAGAAACCTATATAAATAATAATCGGTCTTAGACTCGGTCCAATGACTTTTATCAAAAAAACAATATACATATGATGATTTTGTACATATGATGATGATCAAGTGGGTTTAAACATCCTTGTTTACTCATTTTAGCGTTTACGTTTTGGTAACGTCTTACTAGTTCACTAGTTTTACCAATTTTACCTATTTTAAGTCCATTAAGTCTTTTATAAGTTCCTTAACTTGTTTTTACCCATTTTATACCTATATTATCAGTATATATACTTTTCATGTTGGGCCCAAGTGGGTTAAGCCCAATAAGTTCTTTTTACAAGTTTTTATCTTATTAAGTCCAATTATTAGTCCAATATGTTTAGTTAGCTCGTAAATGTCCGTAATTCTTATAGTTCGGGTTTTATCGGTTTTTACTTGTCTTAGTTATATATACATCAGTATATGACTTTTATAAACTTTACATTAGACGGGTTTGGTCGTCTAAGTTTTATTTGGCGAAAAACGTTAATTTTACGGCGATAGCCGAAAAAGTCGTAAAAATCAAGTTTATAGTTTTTATTACTTATAAATATTAATTTACCACCATTTATATAATTTGCCCATTTAATTAACCTTTTATACATTTATATAAATAAGTTTTATAAGTTGGTGGGTTTACATTTTTACATTTTATACATTATAATGTGAGTGCTTATATAATATTAATAAACATTATTTCCAAAAATCTGATTTTTAACTTCATGTTCACCATTTTTAACATATCTAGAGTTATATAATGACTTAGAAGCTCATTTTTGGATGACATGTTCTTCATAATATGTGCTACATATAACTTAGTTATAGCTACTGCCCATTTTGAGTTTAAGTTGCCTTAACAGTCCCTACAAAACTGCTTATTCAGATTATACCACCTAACTTGTTTTGATCATATCTCACTCATTATTTTGATTCCATTGCATGGCCAACTCTCACATGTGTATAACATCATCTACTTACTGTAAATGGATCAAACCATGAAATTTTATCAGTTCATCTTTTAGTTATCTACTGTTTTTATACAGCCAACTAAATAGTCAAGATTTTAGCTTCATTTCTTATAGTTATCATCATTTTTAAGCATATTTATCAACACTTGATCCCCACACAACATTTTTATCATCATATATACACCATATACATATACAAAATGAAAGAAAATACATTTGTTCTTTACAAAATAACAAGAGAAAAATGGAGAGGATGATCTTCTTTACCAATCCAAGTGGATTTCTTGTTTTAGGAAGACAAGAACTTGATGAACACAACAAGTATCTCCAAGACCATCAAATATCAAGAACATAGGTTGGAAAATCAGCCCTAGGACACAAGCAAATCACCTCCAAAGTTCTTAATATGGCCACCAAATGATCAAGGCTTCAAGAGAACACCTTAATAGAACTAGTAAACATGTGGTTTATGGCTAAAAAAGATCAAATGGGGTGTTTATTGGTTAATAGTGGACGGCAAGGAAGGGGGTGTTGAGAGGATTTTGGAGTGGATTGCATGTAAGAAATGGTGTAGGTGAAAACAAGTTGCTTGTTTTGTAGTTTAGTGGAATGGTTAGCTTAACATGTAAGCTTAGGCTTACACTTGGTGTAAGTTGCTTAACTTGATGCCACCTAAGTGTAGTGGTGTCAAGTTAGCCGTCCATATCATGCTAGTGGGGTGGGACAATGTGTTTTGTCCCATCTCACTAGTTTACGGGTATTTCTCGATTCTAGTTTTCTCGATTTGCGTGCCCTCGGGTCGTTTTACGAAAAACGTTTTTATAAATTATGAATCACCGTCACAAAACGAATCCAATAAAAATTGTCTCATCAAAAACGGAGTTTAAAAACGTAAATACGTAATCCTAAGGTTTCCGGTTTAGTCGTAAAAGACGCCAAATTATGCACGTAAGCCCAAATTTAAATCCGTAAATTGTGAGTTCGTCAACCAACACAAAAATAAGTTTCAAAATATTATACGAGAAAATATTTTACTACCTGAAAATGTTAGATTGTCACAGCTTTTCCTCCTAAAAGGGATCAACGTCCTCGTGATCCATTTCATTTGAATGTCCGTTTCTTATTGAAATCGAAGAGGTGCGGATATTTCTTCCACATTTCATCCTCTCGTTCCCAAGTATACTCCGGTCCATGCTTTGAATTCCATCGGATCTTGACAATAGGTATCCGACTTTGTTTCAGTTGCTTTACCTCACGGTCCATAACTTCTACGGGCTATTCGATAAAATGCAACTTCCCATCTATTCGAACCTTACCTAACGGAATTTTCTCATCACTCACTGCTAGACATTTCTTCAGATTAGATACATGGAATGTGTTGTGAACACCATGAAGTTCTGGGGGTAACTCTAGTTTGTAAGCCACCGGACCTACTCTAGATAAAATCTTAAAGGGTCCAATATAACGGGGATTCAATTTTCCTCGCTTTCCAAATCTTATAACGCCTTTCCATGGCGATACTTTCAACATTACTCGGTCACCCACTTCAAACTCCATTGGCTTCCGCCGCACATCCGCGTAACTTTTCTGTCTACTACAGGCAGTCAACAACCTCTTCTTAATCTGAACTATCATCTCCGTAGTCTCCCGGATCAATTCCGGTCCCGTGAGCTGGGTATCCCCAACTTCACTCCAACATACAGGAGATCTACACTTCCTACCATACAAAGCTTCAAACGGTGCAGCCTTAATACTAGAATGGTAACTATTGTTATACGAAAACTCTGCTAACGACAAATGTTTATCCCAATTCTTACCAAAGTCTAACACACAAGCTCTCAACATATCTTCCAGTGTTTGTATCGTCCTTTCACTCTGCCCATCAGTCTGGGGGTGATAAGCAGTGCTCATGTCGAGATTCGTTCCCAAAGATCTTTGGAGAGATTTCCAAAAATTCGATGCGAATCTAGGATCTCGATCTGAAATGATCGATACAGGCACTCCATGCTTGCATACAACATTATCAAGGTATATTCGAGTCAGCTTCTCAAGTGAGAACTGCTCCTTAACCGGAATGAAGTGTGCTGATTTGGTCAGTCTATCGACAATAACCCAAATCGAATTGTTTCCAGATGATGTTCTAGGAAGCTTGGTGATAAAGTCCATCGTAATTCGCTCCCACTTCCATTCAAGAATCTTTGGCTGTTGAAGTAGTCCTGATGGCTTTTGATGTTCGGCTTTAACTCTAGCACAAGTCAAGCATTGAAGAACATACATAGCTATGTCAGCTTTCATATTCGGCCACCAGTACAACTTCTTCAAATCATGGTACATATTATCAGATCCCGGATGAATGGAATTCTTAGATTTATGGGATTCTAACATAATCAAATCTCTTAAGCCTCCAAACTTAGGTATCCACATACGACCTCTTAAGCATTTCACTCCATCAGCTCTAACCTCTAAAGGATCTCCTTCTCCTCGGAACCCTTCATTAACAAAATTCTCCTTCTTACACGCTTCTATTTGCGCATTTCTAATTTGCTCAGGCAAATTATTGTGCACGGTCAAGACTAGAGAACGCACCCTGATAGGCTCTCTATCTTTCCTACTCAACGCATCGGCAACAACATTAGCTTTTCTTGGGTGATATTTTATATCACAATCATAATCACTTAACAACTCTATCCATCTTCGTTGCCTCATGTTCAATTCCTTCTGGTCGAGAATATACTGTAGGCTTTTGTGATCGGTGAATACCGTACACTTGGTGCCATACAGATAATGTCTCCACAACCTAAGAGCAAAGACTACAGCTCCTAACTCAAGATCATGAGTAGTATAATTCTCCTCATTCTTCCTTAATTGCCTAGAAGCATAAGCTATCACTTTCTCTCGCTGCATCAAAACAGCTCCATAACCTCTAAGAGATGCATCACAATACACTACAAAATCTTCACTCCCGTCGGGTAACGATAAGATTGGCGCACTACATAATTTTTGCTTCAATATCTGAAATGCTCCATCTTCATCACTTCCCCAAACGAAAGGTTTATTCTTCTGAGTAAGCTTAGTCAAGGGTTTAGTTATCAAAGAAAATTCTTTAATGAATCGCCTATAATAGCCAGCCAATCCTAAGAACTGTCGCACTTCCGTTGGCGTTGTCGGTGCAGACCAATTCTTAATAGCTTCAACCTTTGCAGGATCAACATGAATTCCATCTCTGTTAATCACATGACCAAGAAATTGCACAGAATCTAACCAGAAATCACACTTCGAAAACTTAGCATACAACCTTTCATCCTTCAACAAATTCAAAACAATCCTCAAATGTTCTCTATGCTCATCTTCATTCTTAGAATAGATCGGAATATCGTCAATAAACACAATCACAAATTTATCCAAGTAGGGCTTGCACACTCGATTCATTAAATCCATGAAAACCGCAGGTGCTTTAGTTAACCCAAATGGCATTACTTGAAATTCATAGTGTCCATAACGAGTTCTAAATGCAGTTATAGGAATATCTTCTTCACGGACGCGAAGTTGGTGATATCCTGACCTCAAATCTATCTTAGAATACACACTAGATCCTTGCAGTTGATCAAATAAATCATCAATCCTAGGTAAAGGATATCGATTTTTAATTGTCAACTTATTCAGTTCCCTATAATCAATGCACATACGAAAAGATCCATCCTTCTTCTTAACGAACAAGACTGGAGCTCCCCAAGGCGACGAGCTCGGTCGAATAAAACCTTTATCAGACAACTCCTTAAGTTGCTCAGATAACTCCTTTAATTCAGAAGGGGCTAATCGGTAAGGCGCACGTGCCACCGGTGCAGCACCAGGAATTAAATCAATTCGAAACTCTACTTGCCTTATCGGTGGAAGTCTAGGTAAATCTTTAGGAAATACCTCAAGAAATTCACAAATAATAGGTACATCTTCCAATCGTTTCTCCCTAGACTCATTCCCGGTCACTTGAGCTAAGAATAACTCACAACCGTTCCTGATGTACTTTTGGACTTTAATACATGAAACGATTTTCAAACGGGATTCACCTCGACTACCATCAATTACTAACGTCCTATTCCTAAGAGGAATCTTAACCTTCTTCTCTCCACATAAAATAGTAGCATTATTCAACGACAACCAATCCATACCAATAATAATATCAAAACTTCCTAATTCTATCAACATCAAATCAATCGGAAAGGAATGGTTCAAGAGATTTAGAGAGCATCCTTCTAATAGCTTATTAGTTTTCACTAATTTACCATCAGCTAATTCCACCTCGTAACTGGTACTTATCTCAACAGGTTCAATATCAATAAGGGCACTAAATTTAGTGGATACAAAGCTCCTATCGGTACCCGAATCGAATAAAGCAACAGCATAATGATTGTTGAGTAAAAACGTACCGGTAACGACATTCGGATCCTCTTTCTTCACCTCAATTGTTCCAAGTTGGTAGATACCACCCTGGGGGTTTCTTCCAGGTACAATCGCTTTCAACTTGAGGCATTCCGATTTCCTATGACCTTCTTCATTACAGTTGAAGCAAATGGTTCCCTTCTTACACCTTTCAACCTTGTGTCCAAGCTTTCCGCAATTTCGGCACTTCCAGCAGTCGCCAGCATGCCTCTTGTTGCCACACTTAGGACATCTATCATCGTTGCGCGGTGCATTGTTGGTAAGAGCATTTGCATTCCCCTTTCTCTTGTTCTGACGGCGATTGAAATTCTTCCTATTATCACCTCTATCTACACGCTCACCGTCTCCCTTTCTTTTCTCACCTACACGGGCTTCATCTTCCTTATCCTAAATTATCTGTCCAATGAGTTGGTAAGCCATTCGAACAGCATCATCAATGGTCAGTGGTTTTGATGATGTTACGTCCCCCCGGATATTCCTGGTCAACCCTTTCACATATTTCTCAATTCGGATCTCTTCGGGTTCAACCAATCGAGGACATAGCAAGGCCAACTCATGGAATCGATTCGTGTAACTATCAATGTCCACACCTTTCATTCTCAGATGAATCAACTCTTGCTCTAACCTAATAATCACACTACGAGGACAAAACTCCAAAGTCATCCACTTCTTAATTTCAGCCCAAGGAGTAGCGTTAGCAGCATCAAGACCCATGAAATCAATTCTCCCGTTCCACCAAGTCAATGCACGACCTTTAAGAGTAGCCATAGCAAAAGTCACCTTATCTTCCTCCTTACACTTACTAATCCTAAACACCGATTCAATCTTCTCAATCCACTGGCTTAATCCTACACCACCTTCAGTTCCATTAAAAGGTAGAGGTTCACACTTCATGAACGTCACATAAGTACAGCCACCAACTTCAGGTGCATTAGTTCCAAGTCCTCCTACATTTCCTCCAGCATTAGCATTCACATTATTAGCATTCACATTCACATTAGTACCGCCAATTCCACTACCGCCAGCTCCACTACCGCCAGCTCCACTACCGCCAGCTCCACTACCGCCATCTTCATTTCTAGCATTTGCCATAAATTTAGTCATAGATGCGGTAACTTGCTCCGTAATAATCCTACGTACATCATCCTCAGTCACATCCTTCTTGGTCGGCATAGTTCTATAATTTCACAATTTCAAAGTATTAAGCATTCATCCAACAAAGGATTCATATAATATGGATTGAATTCATAATCAAGATACAAATAAGGCACAATATGGAATTCAAGACAAGATACATATTTCATTCGATCTGAAACAAAAGTATTGTCTTAGTACATCCCATATCAAAGTTCTAACACTATATACACTCAAAATTCGTGCCAAGTCTACTACTAACAATTCGGTTCAGTCAAAACTACAAAGGCACAAAAGATATAAAGGTCACTACTAAATACAAACTGGTCTACTGAGAACCGCTAGATGGTCCATCATCCATCGTCTTCTGGATCTTCGTCGGACGATCGCTAGACACATCTTCAGCTGGGCGCTTACGGATTACTCCTCTTTCAACCATATCAGCATAAAATCTACTATTCCATCCCACGGATATATTCAGCTCCTTTTCGGCTTTCTCACGCATCGCACGAGCCACACTCAACTGAATCTCCATAGTATTCACCTTTTTCTTCATGGCAGCATACTCACCACTTTCCAACACTGATAACCTCCTAAAAGCCTCATTCAAACCACGTTCTACATCACTCAAATCCAAACTAAGCAATTCTTACTCTTTCTCGCCAACCTTAGCCTTCGACTCCAAATAAGCAACCTGAGTCTGAACAACACCTAATCCAACCTCTGTCACACAACTCTTAACACGGGAAGCATCTAGATCACGTCTCAAGGCCCATGGTGCAAGACCATCAATATGAGTAGCCTCTCGAGTACTAGACGACTCTCCTATCTCACGTCTACGAGTAGCAATACCATCGGTACCGTTAGGTGCATCGTCATCCTCATCCTCCTCTGATTCAGAATCAGATTCAGACGATTCAGACATTTCATCCCTAGGTAACTCATCCTCAGAATCAGACAAACAAACTGGTGGGGGCAAAGGCTCGCCCTCTGGAACATCATACGGATAAATAAGCTCAGCTTCCTCATCGTCATTAACCTCAACATCTATACCTAGATCCTCCTCGACATCCTCGTCGTCAATCTCGTCATCTAAATTATCTAATCCAATCTCATCATCATTCTCAATATCCACATTCTCAATCTCCACATTCTCAATATCCACATTCTCAATATCCACATTCTCAATATCCACATTCTCAATCTCATTCTCTACCAAGTCTACCTGAGGGGCAATCTGATCTCCTAGTCCTAACTCGGGCTCGGGATCCTCAAATGGTTCCTCCTCATCATCAATATCATAATCTACTAAGTCTAAATAAGGATCATCTTCTATATTAGGTTCGGGAATAGCATGGTTTTCTACAGGAATATTAGGGTCAGCCATGACAATCTGCATTTATATATTTATCTCGTATTAGGATAACATACTAGTTAAACAATTACATATGAAATCACGATATATACATATATATAAATTAAATTATATATATCAAAATATATATCTTCTCAATAAGGCTTGTTGGTAACGTCGGAGATCTCTGGCACCGTTATAGTCAAAAGATTTTTCAAATATTTTCTTAAATGTTCATTGTCAAAAGATTTTGAAAAGTTTTTGTTCAAAACCTTGGTTTTTAAAATCCTTTGTTCTCTATAACGAGAGCTCTGGTACCAAACTGTAACACTCTCATTTTTCGTATCGGTACAGCGGAAGGGTCTTTCAGAGTGTTACGGGATAGCACAATAACTCCAATCATAGACAACACATAAAAATGGTTGTACAAGGTTTAACAAACATTCATTCGATAAAAAGTTTCAAAAGCGTACAACAGGTCCCAAATTATACAGGTCATTAAGTTTACAAAACATAGATCGAATGAACATTTTTAATATTATGTGTGGGCCATCAGAGTCGATCTCCATCCGGATTACCTTCAAGCACCTGAGATAAAAACATGCAAAAATCATATCAGCGAATGCCGAGTGAATTCATAGAGTTTAAATAAAACCGTTATATAAAAACAATCATTTACAATCATTTAAAATCAGAACACAAGTATAACATCGGAAGTAAGTCCTCATATTGCTAGTCAGGCAATATATATCAAGCATACATCTTAAACCGTCCATGAGACCGTAGTCTCTATATTACCATGATAGGTAATATATTCATCGTTAATAGCGTCGTTATTATATAGGATACTTAGATTATACAGGTCGTATAGGTTGTAGGATTATTATTAGCCGCATGACATTGTTACCTTACTATGAAAACAGCAGGCCGCGAACCCGACAAACAATTTGCCCATCTAAGTTAGCGTGTCGTCACAAAAATCACGCTATGGAATCTTCTCATACATAAATTCGCTTACCAATCAATGTGGTACGACGGGGATCAACCGTCAAGGCGCGAACTGGGGTGATCGTCCCCAAATAGTACTATCAAATGCATAAGCGTTTACCAAATCCCGGTAGTTCACAATTCATGCTAATGGGACTTTAAGTGACATAACCTAACTACTAATAATCCTTTTAGTCTCGAATATAGGGTCATAGCATCATTCGGGTCCATATCATTTAGCATACAATCGGGACTACTTGTGTTCTATTTGTATAAAAATCTAGCATGTTATCTCCCTCGCGGGTTTACAAATCATTTTATAAAACATTTAAAAGAGTGTGAGGCTATGAACTCACGTTGTTAATGAAAGGCGGATTATCGGCTACGGGCGTGCTTCGGTCACGGAAACCTATATAAATAATAATCGGTCTTAGACTCGGTCCAATGACTTTTATCAAAATAACAATATACATATGATGATTTTGTACATATTATGATGATCAAGTGGGTTTATACATCCTTGTTTACTCATTTTAGCGTTTACGTTTTGGTAACGTCTTACTAGTTCACTAGTTTTACCGATTTTACCTATTTTAAGTCCATTAAGTCTTTTATAAGTTCCTTAACTTGTTTTTACCCATTTTATACCTATATTATCAGTATATATACTTTTCATGTTGGGCCCAAATGGGTTAAGCCCAATAAGTTCTTTTTACAAGTTTTTATCTTATTAAGTCCAATTATTAGTCCAATATGTTTAGTTAGCTCGTAAATGTCCGTAATTCTTATAGTTCGGGTTTTATCGGTTTTTACTTGTCTTAGTTATCTATACATCAGTATATGACTTTTATAAACTTTACATTAGACGGGTTTGGTCGTCTATGTTTTATTTGGCGAAAAACGTTAATTTTACGGCGATAGCCGAAAAAGTCGTAAAAATCAAGTTTATAGTTTTTATTACTTATAAATATTATTTTACCACCATTTATATAATTTACCCATTTAATTAACCTTTTATACATTTATATAAATAAGTTTTATAAGTTGGTGGGTTTATATTTTTATATTTTATACATTATAATGTGAGTGCTTATATAATATTAATAAACATTATTTCCAAAAATCTGATTTTTAACTTCATGTTCACCATTTTTAACATATCTAGAGTTATATAGTGACTTAGAAGCTCATTTTTGGATGACATGTTCTTCATAATATGTGCTACATATAACTTAGTTATAGCTACTGCCCATTTTGAGTTTAAGTTGCCTTAACAGTCCCTACAAAACAGCTTATTCAGATTATACTACCTAACTTGTTTTGATCATATCTCACTAATTATTTTGATTCCATTGCATGGCCAACTCTCACATGTGTATAACATCATCTACTTACTGTAAATGGATCAAACCATGCAATTTTATCAGTTCATCTTTTAGTTATCTACTGTTTTTATACAGCCAACTAAATAGTCAAGATTTTAGCTTCATTTCTTATAGTTATCATCATTTTTAAGCATATTTATCAACACTTGATCCCCACACAACATTTTTATCATCATATATACATCATATACATATAAAAAATGAAAGAAAATACATTTGTTCTTTACAAAATAACAAGAGAAAAATGGAGAGGATGATCTTCTTTACCAATCCAAGTGGATTTCTTGTTTTAGGAAGACAAGAACTTGATGAACACAACAAGTATCTCCAAGACCATCAAATATCAAGAACATAGGTTGGAAAATCAGCCCTAGGACACAAGCAAATCACCTCCAAAGTTGTTAATATGGCCACCAAATGATCAAAGCTTCAAGAGAACACCTTAATAGAACTAGTAAACATGTGGTTTATGGCTAGAAAAGATCAAATGGGGTGTTTATTGGTTAATAGTGGACGGCAAGGAAGGGGGTGTTGAGAGGATTTTGGAGTGGATTGCATGTAAGAAATGGTGTAGGTGAAAACAAGTTGCTTGTTTTGTGGTTTAGTGGAATGGTTAGCTTAACATGTAAGCTTAGGCTTACACTTGGTGTAAGTTGCTTAACTTGATGCCACCTAAGTGTAGTGGTGTCAAGTTAGCCGTACATATCATGCTAGTGGGGTGGGACAATGTGTTTTGTCCCATCTCACTAGTTTACGGGTATTTCTCGATTCTAGTTTTCTCGATTTGCGTGCCCTCGGGTCGTTTTACGAAAAACGTTTTTATAAATTATGAATCACCGTCACAAAACGAATCCAATAAAAATTGTCTCATCAGAAACGGAGTTCAAAAACGTAAATACGTAATCCTAAGGTTTCCGGTTTAGTCGTAAAAGACGCCAAATTATGCACGTAAGCCCAAATTTAAATCTGTAAATTGTGAGTTCGTCAACCAACACAAAAATAAGTTTCAAAATATTATACGAGAAAATATTTTACTACCTGAAAATGTTAGATTGTCACATCCAGACATTGTGAAGGTCACTTCAAATGTTGTGGAAGAACCAGTTGTTGATGTTTCAGGTACATAGGTTAATGAAGAGGTTGGATCACCAGCAGACAAGTCATCTCCCATACAAGAGTATGTCACTATCCCCATATGGACAGATGCTTTTGCTGCTACTGCTGGAAAGGAAAATGGTGTCCCCAAGTACCACCAATTAACAACATGCATGGTCCTTCAGGCGCTGACAAAGGAAAATCTGACGCTGACAGGACAAATTCAGGCGTTGATGGCTCAAACGTTGACAACACCATTTCAGGCGTTGATGGCCCAAACGCTGTCAACTTTGGTTCAGGCGTTGACAACTCCTTTGAGCATATTTTCTCTTCAAATTTTGAACAAGGTGGACCTTCCAACATAGATGGAGAGGTTCATTCAGATATTGATGGAAGAGAGTCTGGAGAGGATATTAGCAATATGGAAGATGAGATTGAGGATAACAGACTTTTTGAAGGAGGAGTTCTTACTACTACCACCAAAAATCATCCTCCTTCTCTTATCATTGGTGATGTGATGTCTCCTGTTCAGACTAGAAGATCTCATCAGAGTCTTGGAGGATTTATTGCTAATATTCAAAAGAAGGTTGATACCCCTCTTGTTCAAGCATGTTTGTTTGCCTGTTTTCTGTCACAACAGGAACCCAAGAAGATTTTTGATGCTCTCAAAGAACCAAGTTGGGTGGAAGCAATGAAGGATGAGCTTCACCAATTTTCAATTCAGGATGTTTGGGAGCTGGTTGATTGTCCCAGGTATGTCAGACCTATTGGGACAAGATGGGTTCTAAGAAACAAGAAAGATGAAAGAGG
Organism: Glebionis coronaria; assembly: GCA_025667525.1. NCBI lineage: Eukaryota > Viridiplantae > Streptophyta > Magnoliopsida > Asterales > Asteraceae > Glebionis > Glebionis coronaria. The sequence goes on from CM046874.1 coordinate 21,942,592, forward strand.
CATTGTGGTCAGAAACAAGGCACGTTTAGTGGCTCAGGGATATACACAAGAGGAAGGGATAGATTATGAGGAGGTCTTTGCACCAGTTGCAAGGATTGAAGCTATCAGGATATTTCTAGCATATGCTTCCTGCATGGGCTTCACTGTCTATCAAATGGATGTGAAGAGTGCCTTCCTCTATGGCACAATTGTTGAGGAGGTATATGTGATGTAGCCTCCTGGTTTTGAGGATCCAGAGAATCCAGACAAGGTGTATAGAGTCAAGAAAGCTATGTATGGACTTCATCAAGCCCCAAGAGCATGGTATGGCACATTGTCCACTTATTTGGTGGAAAATGGATTCAAAAGGGGGACCATAGACCAGACATTGTTTACAAAGAAGGTTGGTACAGATGTCTTACTTGTTCAGGTCTATGTTGATAATATCATCTTTGGTTCTACTAATCCAAAGATGAGTGAAGACTTTTCCAAGCTTATGACAGACAAATTCAAGATGAGTGCAATAGGGGAGATGAACTTCTTTCTAGGGTTACAAGTTCAGCAGAAAGAAGATGGTATCTTCATCTCTTAGGATAAGTATGTAGCAGAGATCTTGAAGAACTTTGGCTTTTCTCCACATGAAAAGAGGGCAACTACTCCTATGGATAGAGAACACCCTTGGGGGAAAGTTGGAGATGGAAACGATGTGGATGTCAGGCACTATAGATCAATGATTGGTTCATTGATGTATCTCACAGCCTCAAGACCTGACATCATGTTTGCTGTGTGTGCATGTGCACGCCATCAAGTGACTCCCAATGAATGTCACCTTTATGATGTCAAGAGAATCTTTAGGTACCTTAGATGTTATCCAAATCTTGGCTTGTGGTACCCAAAAGATTCACCATTGGAGCTTATTGCATATTCAGACAGTGACTATGGTGGTGATAAGTTTGATAGAAAATCCACAACTGGTGGATGTCAGTTTCTTGGGAGTAGGTTGATATCTTGGCAATGCAAGAAACAAATAGTGGTGGCCAATTCTACAACTGAAGCAGAGATGTTGCAGCAGCTGCTTGTTGTGGACAAGTCTTATGGATTCAGAACCAGCTGTTGGACTATGGGTATAATTTCATGCATACCAAGATATTTGTTGACAATAACAGCGCTTTATGCATTATTAAAAATCTTGTGCATCATTCTAAAACAAAACACATAGAAATTAGACATCATTTTATAAGGGATTGTTTTGAAAAGGGTTTAATACAACCAGATAAGGTTGACACGGAAGAAAATGTGTCTGATTTATTAACTAAACCTTTTGATGCTGGAAGGTTTCAATACTTGGTAACAAGTATTGGAATGATCAATCTTACATAATATATGTTTTGGGGTCTTATTGTAAAAGTATGTATAGGATAATGCATTGTTATTGGTCTTTTTGAGGATTTAGATTTTCCACTATATTTTTCTAACACTGACAAAGGTTACCTTAACGCTGATAAGTGTTATGGTGATGTTGTCAGCAATATATTTGTCTAACGCTGACAAAGGTTTCCTTAACGCTGACAAGTGTTATCGGGGCGTTGTCAGCAACAATGTTAGTTTTGTGGTTTTTGATCTAAATGTGCAGGTGGTGTTAGCATTATACCATTGGATACAGAGTTGCTTATGGATCCTTGAAAGATCATTTGAGCATGTTTTTATTTATGGATGATGGTTGGAATATTTATATTCCTATCTTGACATAAATTTTTATGCTCATGCATATTTTTTAGCGACTTATGTATCACAGTTAAAGGGGAGGTTTTAGGAACCTTTAGGACTTTTGGGTATTCTTATAATACTCTTATCACAATTCTAGATTGTGTCCACAGGTGAGTATGAGTTAGTTTTACTAATTCATGAGGCACTGTAGCATGCAAAGTTGATATACTATGCATGCTGCCAAGACATTTTTTGGCCTAGAATTGGTTGTGGTCTGTTGGGAGACTTGGGAATGATTTTATCATGGGTTTACCTGGGAGTTACAAAGAATTTTATGAGATAACTTAGTTGTTAAGAGTTTTGGTTAGCAAGGGACACTAGAGGACTGTTATGTCTATCTTGCATAAGCAAGTGTGCATAACTAGACAGTGCTTGCCGCCCTATAATAATTATCAACTTATAGGTTCTCTTCACTAGGATAAATTACTTTGTTAAGGTCCTTTTTCTTTTTTATTATTTTTATTTTGGACGCTGACAAGTATTTTTCCAAGCGTTGTTATGACCAATTTAGACGCTGACATGGCTTTGGCAAACGTTGACAAGAATATAGCCGTTGGGCGTTGATGGGTTATTTTTGACCGTTGACACTCATTGGGACCTACCCAGTTGTTATTTTTGACGAATTTTGGGGCCGTAATTTTGGGAGTAGATAACTTTTAATTAATGCATGAGATAACTTATTTTCTTTTCAATATTTTCATCATTATATTTTGAAAATAGTTGCCTCATTTTTTACCAATCACATGCATATATCTCTCCTATATATTTGGCTCCTATTTTTAAACAGGGTATCTACTATTCTTGTCTAACACTTTTCTCCTATAATTCATCTTTTCTAAATCATTCACAAACAGCTTTCTACAATGGCACCAAAATTTAAACCAAGTGATTTGGTATTGGGATTCAGGAGTCAACACAACATGATTGCATATTTGGACGCTGATGATACTCTGTTTCCCCAATACACCCAGATGGTGGCGTATTTGAATGCATCCCCAATTAGGTATGCTCTTTCTCATGCTCCTCTCATCTCTGTCACACATATTAAGCAGTTTTGGAACACAGTTAGTTCCTCAACATTTAATAATGTGACTACATTATCATCTATTGTTCATAGGCGTACATAGGTGGTTACTGAAGCCTTGGTTCGCCAGGCTTTGCATCTTGATGATGCAGATGGTATAACCACCCTTCCCATTCATGAAATAGAACAAGGACTAAGGGCTTTGGGTTATCCTTTCCCTGATGAGGGAACTCTAAACAAATATCATAAACAGGAGTTTCCCCCAACCTGGAAGTACCTCATACATGTCATCTTACAATGTTTGAGTCCTAAGTGTACTGCACACAATGAGATTAATAGATCAATTGCTAGTGCTATTGTGTGCATTGCAACTGGGCAAAAATTTAATTATTCTAAAATGATTTTTGATGGCATGTGTAAAAACAAAGGGAGTAAGATGACTTTAGCTTATCCCAGATTTTTACAAATGGTTTTTGATGTCCAAAATTATTGCACAAGGGATCATGATGATTTTTATGCGATCCCTGTGTAAAAGAAAGCTATTTTTACCAAGATGAATTCACCCCCTCACCGTGAATTACCCCTCAGTCCAGCTATGATTGCTGTTATTGAAGCAGCACAACCCCAACCAGACCCACAACCCCAACTTCACCCACTACCAGAACCTTTGCCTTCACCTCAAAACATGGAAATTGACCAAGAACCCTTCGACGTTGACACATTAAATGTTGGCGTTGACATGAGTAATCTGAACGTTGACACCATTCCTTCACAGACCCAAACACCCCTTAACCTTCAAACATCCACCCAATCCACATCATCTTCTACCCCACCACAATATAGGTTGCAAAAACGCTAAAGGACTACTGGAGTGTTCTCCTCTGGTGGTCCTACCCATGTAGCAGAGAGAACCACCACCACAAGTGTGGTTGGTGCTATGGATGAGGCTGGGACTATTGGTTCTGGCTTAGATGCTGGCCAAGGCGGTCCTAACATCTTTAAGACCTCATCCATGCCCCATGAATCTAACTTGGGAGGTCAAATACCCATTTTGGAGGAGGGCAGATTGGAACCATTTACATTGATGGAATTGACGGCTGTCTGCATTAGCTTGCAAAAGCAAAATGCAGACTTGGTACAAATTGTCAGTACACAAGGCCTTGAACGCAAGCAATTGAGGGAGAGGATTGTCATTTGGAGAATGCTAGCACAAGGTGTGGGATGGAGGATTCTTACAAAGGGGAGGAAGCTGCTATAGAGCCTGTTAATGTGAGTGATAAAGGCTCACATGAAGCTGCTACAGAGCCATTTGATATGAGTGGAAAAGGCTCATATGATAAGGAATCTTTGGGTGTTGCTGAAGCCCTTACTGAGTTGAAGAAACAGCCAGGTTTTGATACGTCTCTAGTTACTCCTACAAACTTAAACTTGTCTTTTACAGCTATGTTGGAAGAAATTACAAAAGGCACTGAGACAAGTAATTTGGGCGTTGACAAGCAAAGTTTGAACGCTGACATGAGTAATTTGGGCGCTGACACAAGCAAATTGAGCGTTAACAGACCTGCAGATATGGTTGATGTATTCCAGTCATCAACTATCATCAAAGAATTATCTTCACAGGTATTACCATCGTCCTTACCCATCATTGATCCATTAGATAAGGGTAAAGGAATCATGGTAGAGGTAGATGTTCCAAAGGATGCAGCACAGGTTGAGTTTGATAGAAGGTTGGCTGCACAACTTGTGGAACAAGAAAGGAAGAAGGTTGGTGAATCACCTTTTGTTGCCACTTCAGAGGAACAAGAAGGAAGTGATGAAGCTAGTTCAGACTCAAGTGTGATGATAATAGAACAACCAGAAAGACTTGATTATGGTGATGATTTGGCAAGAGAGAAGTTGAATGAGTTGAAATTGCAAGTAGATTTTGATATGCTAGAAGTTGTTCAGATGTACCATGCTTGGGAAGATAGGTGTATGGAGAATCCAGGTTTGACTATTTCAGACCAAATTTGGGGTTTGGAGATTCTTCTTAGAGTTCAAGCAGACTGCAAGGTAATTCTGAAACACAAAGCTAGCAATATTATCTCATTGCTGAAAAGGGATAGAAGGGAGCTTTACTACATGCTACTCAGATGCCATGGAATAGGATGGACCTATAAGAAACTATTGGGATTATCCTTTGAAGAGTTGGAGTACAAGGCCTATCCCATTTGGGCAAAAGTGCAGGAAATGGATACTATCAGACTTCTTTCAGATGAAAGGAAAGAAAAACTTGTAGAAGAGATGGAGCTTAAGAGGGCAATGATTGTTCCTAGACCTTTGAAGAAGGGAGTTCCTCTTGAGTTTCCTAAAGATATGGATAGATTGAATCCCATTGAAGCTGTTATAAGAAAAAGCATCAAGCTCTCACCATTGTAAGCTTCAGATATGGTACAAGTGTTACCTCTTGATGCCAGAAACCCTATTATAAGCTATGAAGAAGATGAAAGTGGGTTTTGGAAGATTGGCAGGTATGGTAAAGAGGTACACACTTTTAGTACACTTATATCTCTTTTTGCAAGTGTGGATAGAGAAGACTTGGTAGACCTTTGGAGGTTGTTAGAGGCCAAGTATGAGACTGAAGCTCCTACTTCAGTCAATGGAATAAAACTTTGGTACACATTCAAGAGAATGTGTGGACCAACAGAAGAAGATCCTACTGTTTGGAAGGATCTTGAGGATGATCTCAGTGGTCTTCAATGGCGTTTGTAGTCAGCTGCTGGTGTATATTATTTGAGCTCTACAAAGTTTGCTGAGTATCTTCTTGTAGATGGTCAGTATCCCATGTCCAAAGCAGTTTTGGAAAAGATGAAGACAACACAGCTCGAGATTGACTATTCAAGTGACGTGGCCAAAGATTTGATCAGACATGTTTATTACCAATATGATGAGATTTGTAAGATTCCTCCTAGTTCATAATGATTATTCAGAAACTTGATTACTAGAGTAGATATCAAGTTTAGGGGAGGATTGTTGGGAATAAAATGTAGCCAGTCCACTTGAGCGCTGACAAGAGGAAAACAAGCGTTGATAGGAAGAGAACAAACGCTGATAGATCAAGCGTTGACAGGAAGAAGTCAAGTGTTGATAGGTTGAAGACAAGCACTGATAGAAAGATATGGTCTACGCGTATTATGTTCTAGTTTGTTTCTAGTAAAGATAGGATTAATAATGTATTTTCTATGATTATCTATACCTAGAATAGCTGATACGTAGACTTCTTGTACAAGGCTTCTTATGTCTATAAAAGAAGACCTTTAGGTTATTGTTCAATATAAGTTATTCGTACGTTAAACACTTTCATTGTAAGCAAGTTCGTTATTATCAATCAAGTGAAAGTTTGTTTACATCTTTGTGTGTTCTTGTTTAAGTGTTAATTCCGCATAACACTTAGATTATATTATACATAAACAAAGTTTCTCTACGTGTATAACTTGATCTAATCTCGTATACACAAGCTTAATCGATCTAAGTTTGGGATCAACACTACCTTATACCAAAACAAAGATAAAAACATCCTCTACAACAATATCTAATTAGTTCATCTCAAACTCAAACTCATATTTTCAGAAAATTACTTTTAATAATCTGCTATAAAATACATGTTTAAATATCACTCAAAATTAATTTTTCACCACATTTTAACCCCATTTTTACCACTATAATCATTCTTACACTACTAGTTTACATCATAACATACTAAATCATCCTAGATGATTAATTCATAAAAACCCAACTCAAAAATATAAACATTCAATCATAAAAACATATACATATGAGCATAAACACCTACATACAACAACAATTTAAGATCAAACAACATGATCTTCATCCAAAAATGGGTTTTATAAAAATGTTCATGCATGTAGCTAAATTTCATACCAATGGATAGAGAATGAAGAGATTAAGATGGGTCTTTGATTATAATTAAGAGATTCAAGCTAGACTTCAAAATTTTTGGGGTGTTTGTTGCTTGGGGTGTGACGGAAAAGAAAAGGGAGAGGGAGGGGAGAGAGTATTTTGCATGTGTGGTGGTTGTATATGTGTTTGTGTGTTTAAATTTTTATTTTATATGGGGAAAGTTTAGGGTAGTTTTTGCCAATTGTGATGCTTTTGAACCAAAGTGCAAATACTTTGTTAAAAAGCGGGAAATGACTATTAGTCACTTTTGAAAATTTTTACGGGTCTCGGGTTTCATAAAAATGCTTCTCAAAACTTAAAACGCACACAAAATATGATATTATATAGTCCCAGCACGACTTAATACGACATTAAAATAAAAACGTCAAAATATTAAACATCGACACGTTTAAAAAAAACGTAAAATTTCTCGGGCATCCGTCGATGTCGTTATCACTAATAATCCTCGCAACTCGTCAAAACGTAAAAATAAAAATTCAACATCATCCAAATCAAATTACCAATCGTCATAATAATCAACCTCGTCAAAAATTTCAAAAATATACGTAAAAATATAATTAAATAATGACCACGATTTTGGGTTGTTACATTCTACCCTCCTAAAAGAGAGCGACGTCCCGGCGCTCAACCCGCCTCACATTCGCACTTGCTCACTTCTAGAGTCAACGTGACCTCTTATCCTCAAGAGATACTCACGTCTTTCACACCAGTCCAACTCAAATCTTATGATATCACCATATCCACAATTATTACTACACTTTAACTTTCAATTTCACCTTCTATTATGCTAATATTACTTCATCATTCATACTCCTTCTACATCACTTTCTCAGTTTCATTCCCGCCTCAATACTCTGACAACATACCCCACAACTATGTATGTTCTCAAATTACACCTCTTAACTACTGATATGACGATTATCATCGCATAAAGATTCCATCTTCACTCGTTTCCATTAGTCCTCATAGTGAAATATTAAGATATCATCATCCCAAGTTTATATTATATGTTGATGTGATTGATACCAATATCAATTACCATCGTTCAATTCATCCTTTTACTATGTCCATTGCTTTCCGAAAATATGCAATATTCCTTCTTAACTCAATTCTTCACACTTTCTGTAGAAATCTCTAATATCCAAAAGTCAATCTCAATCTCTGGGTTACATATAATACGTTCAAACCTTAATCAATACTCATACTTTATCACAGCGATTTCCAGTATTCAAAAATTACTCTGCCTCTATGTCCTGGGGTTACACTCAAACTAAATACAATGAGATTATCCATAATTCTAACCAGTCACTTAAATACTTCCTATACTCATCTTTCGCTTTTATTCAATCTAACAATCACTACACTGAATTACTGTACCTTCCATAGTATATTATTACATCTTCCCCGTATCATATACTGTTTAAATAACTCTGTTAGCATCATATATTCAAATCTAAAATATATAATGGTCAAATCACTTCCTGATATCGTAATATATTTTATTCCAGCCATTCTGTATCAATATCCAATTTGTAAAATCCCTTCAACACTACATGCGACACTCTCAGCACTCTAAGAATAATTAAATTCTCTTCTTAATCTGAACAATTCATTCACCACTGGTCCTTGCATTCTTAACACGCTCTCTGATCTAATAGAAGAAAAATTAGATAATCACAATAACCGTTTTTGTCCCACAAAAACATACATCTCGACTCTCTCATTTCTATTACCATTCTATTTCAAAATTTCCAACAATCTGTTGATCTTCTTTTATTGATATTCCTTTTCCATTAGTTTATTATCTTGATTCTAACTTTCTTTCCATTCCATCCATTCTACTTGTTGCGACCAATATTCCAATTATCTCAAAACTTAAGAGTCAATTCTCACTTACTTCAGAAACTTTATAAGCTCTTTTCCTTCTCCTCCTTACTAAATACTCACTAGTTGATAGTGAAAGTCTCCACACTTATCATTCATAATCTGAAACATACTTCGTAATACAAAACTATAACATATCCCATCTAAATTTTTTTACCGATTATTGTTTCCCCGTCATCATTAGGTAATCCTTAATTCCTCTTCCTTTAAAATCCCCGAATGGCATTTATACACAAGTCCTTCTTATTCTTATTTTCTTCATACTTGATTCCATACAAGTAATACTTTTCAATCCCAAAACAAATACCACAATGTCCAATCTCATGATCATATAAACCCCATTACACTTCTTTATTCAAGTCAACACACTACTATTGCTTTCCTTTCCACTTGATATTATCCAAATATCATCATCGCAGCTCTATAATTCCTTCAGATTCCTCCAATACTAATTATACAGGCACAAAACTTCAATCTATCCTCAGCATTCATAAAAAACTTCCTCAACTACAAAATCAGATCTCACAATTACAACTTAAATATATGAATGGATTTCACACATTTAGTTCTTCTTTGTTAGCCTTCTCGTTGGTTCGACAATCAGTGAAAACCTCTCGATAAACCTCCGATAATACCCAGCTTACACAAAGGAATTGACAAGCTTCAGTCGGTTTCGTCAGTATTGACAAAGCCTTAATCGTTTCAATCTAGTCAGATTTTCACGATCACTTCAGCCATAGATTGCACATTCTAAAACATCTGTATTACTCCAACTAAAATTCTTATCCAAATAATTTTTACATACCATTCCTCCTTTTTAATAACAATTTTCCAATTGTTAGGGAATATTTTTCTTTCCTTTAATCATCTAATCGTCACACTAAACATTCCCAATCAATAATGGACACCGATTTCTGGTGCTCAGTTTGTTCAGCCCCACAGCAATCATCTTATTCACAGAACATCCAGCTTCTTTACTTTCTTTCGTTATTACTTCTCTGATGACTTACCCTTCCAGTCAAATCAGATTATCCTTAGTGTCTCATATGCCAATCCTTACAATCAAACATATTACCATCCTCAACTTCCTAATAATGCCATATAATATAATATACAATCAGATAGCATAACTCCTATCACCAAGCTAACACAAAGCTTCCTTTTTTCCCATGATGACAGTGAACTCTACAATTTCGCAGAACAATCACATAGTATCCTCAAGTACTAACTCATCTTCTGATTCTTTTCCGACTACTACTAGTAAAGCGCACAGAAAATTCGACCTATTATAATTTCCTCCTACATACCTTCTCATCATTGACAAATAAAATTGTCAAATAGAAATTCCACTGATTACTCCCTGAAATCAGTACTCAATGCTCAACAACATTCCAATTTAATTCTTTCCACCTTTATAGATCATATCCTATGATATTCATCTTTATTCTGGTTAACTTCTCACAACTCTAGTTCAATTAATCGTTCAATACCTCTTAATTCCATAAGCTCAGAAAATATTCCCTTAATATATATATATAGATATATATATATATATATATATATATATATATATATATATATATATATATATATATATATATATATATATATATATATATATATATATATATATATATTATTCTTCCGTCGGTGAATTTCTCATTTCAATCAATCGAAAATTCTTGTTGATTTCTCATCCTCGAGTCAACTAAAATCTAACATCTTCAAATCTCAATATATCCTCAATAATACCTTTAGAATTTAATACACTATCAATAACACCTTCAGTATTTCAATAAAATTCTAACTCAATGATTACCAGATAAGAATATACAAATTAGTACATCTAAATCTCAAATCTTATCAGCATTTCCAAAATATAGGCTGTAATAGCAGCAACATTCCCTTCATATTGATCTTCCATTATCTGAATAATTCCTTTATTCAATCTCCTTTACCAAAATGAAAACGTTTCATTACCACAGAAATACTAATTTTTATACCACATTCCTTGCTATTCCTTTAGCAGCTCGACCTCCAGCTAGCCCGAACTTACGTCAAGTAAATAAATAATTACTTAAGTGATATAAAATACATGTGATACACACATCATACTTCCTCCTGTTTACCTGATTCATAATAACTGCTTGAATACCATCTCTTCTTATCTTAGACTATTAAATTCCAAGTTTACCTTCTCTTAGAGGAAATAAATTCCTATTCCTTATTGTCATTCGCAACAATACCGTTCCTTTACCCTTTTCTACCACACTTAATTTCGAATCAGGATCAATCTTTAAATTACCATCTCTTTTCGTCTAGTTGAACATTCCCAAATGACTATCGATATATTAAACATCCATCAGTTACTCGAACTTATCCATATAGTTGCACCTTTCCAATTACCATCAATAGTCGTACGGCACTCTTCACCGCATCTCTTCTCATTGAATCCAACACACATACATCCTTTTAAACTCTTGCAGAATAACAGCAACATCTCTAACTGGAACAGCAGCATCTTCAATCTCAGTAGCATCTTCAGTTTCAGCAGCATCTTCAGCTAAAACAGCAACATCTTCAACTAAAACAGCAACATCTTCAACTAAAACAGCAGGATTTTCAATCTCAGCAGCATCTCGTCTCCTCTCAGCACTATCAGCTTCAAACAATCTAACAACTATTCCCACAATCATATAATCTACCCTAATGGTTGGCAACCTTTGGAGACATATTTTAAGATACTCAGTCACATAGACACAAGAATCCCTGCTAATGACAGAAACATATCTCACTCAACTCTTTCCATTGTTATCACATACGAAAGAGACTTAATAAGTATACACATCGAGATAGAAAGAATAGGGTCTTTTCATCAAGATATAACATGAATACTGTATACGACATCAACACAATGCTACCTAAATTCCAAATCATCTCAAAAGAGAAGATAATAAAGACACATCAAAATACTAAAGGGTAATAGTAGATTTCATCCATAAATTCGAGAAAATCGCAACAAAATCTTGTCACTTACCCTTACCATCCTAAACAACAACAAAAATAATAATCCATTACAAAACTACCTCACAACATCTAGATAATCCAAATACAATACAACAATACATAAACTGAAATACAACAAAGATCCATCACTACATCACTCCATATGATGTGGTCCATCACTTTCTCCAACTTGACTCGTTCCTGCTTCATCTTCATCTGGTCCTAACTTGTAGCACCTCCCTTTTGAATCTAAACACGGTGGATTCCTAAATCCATACTTCAAAATCCCTCCTTGACACGGCGGATCTATCATATAATGAGAATTAGCATATACCTCACTATCCTGAAACTTCCAATGTCGCTCAAGATACGGCCCAACATGAGCTACATATTCACTTAACCTGCGAAGCCTATCTATCTCTTTCTAATATTTATCAAAGTCAGTCCCATAACTTCTTACTTCTGCTCTAACCTCAGTTCTTCCAACCTCACTCTCAGTCATATAATTATCACTATCAGATTCTACAACATTTTTCTTATCATTCGTATCATCCTCGTAATCTAACCATCCACCTGAAATCTTACGATCACCTACATACTGATTTTGCAAATTCCATTGACCTACAGCAAATCCCCGATTCTTGACGTAATATGGTAAGTCAGACATTTTCTGAAATCACATAAAATTCAAAAGTACAATAGGTCATTATTCAAAAATATATATATGCAATGCATAACTATGCAAATGAATTACGTATGCAAAATATATACGTATGCGATGCAATGATTATGCAAATGCAAATAATTTACGTATGCCAGATATATGTATGCGATTGCAATGCATTGCAAATGATAATTATACAATATTCATAAAAATGAAATTATGATGAAATTATGGTGAAAGCACTCCACGTCCTTTCATTAATACCAATACCTCATTGCAGTATTTACTTAATAAATACTCAAGAATTCACAACAATTATAAGGGATACATCTATAATAACAAAGCATAACAAAAATAAATAATCTTATCGGAGCCTTGCAGAGAAGTTGCGTTGCTTTTATAAAATACTTTTGACACCAAAGTTATAGTTTAGGACATTTTTCAAAAATTGACCTAATTCGTTATAACTAAAAAGCTCTAGTTACCAATCTTTAACACCCCCAATTTACATTGCGCAGCGGAAAATACACAATTGGGTGTTAATTACAAACTTCATTTCACAACTCTTTAAATGACCCAAAAACAGTATATTTAGGAATAAATATGGAAATAATTTAAATCAATGTAAAACCTTCAATCCCAAGTAAAATCAGTTTAAAATATATCAGAGCATCGTACAGGTTCCCCTAGGATCTTAATCAAAACAACAAACCTTTTACCAAAATATTTGACCATTTACTATATGTTTACGACAATAGGGAAAGAAATCTGTTTTAGACCAAATTACTACAAAAGCAATTCCGCAATCCTTCTCCAGCAAGCTCCGCAAATCAACAACTTCAAGTACCTGAAATACTGCTTAAAATCATCAACACAAAGGTTGAGCAAGTCTATAGGTTTTACAAAATCATAATTGAACACATCGTAAAAATCATTCACAATTGTTTAATACAATTGTGGCCATACAATCTATTAATCAGGTATATCATATTATAGCAGTAGCTATTGAAATGTATTAAGCTCATGACACCGACCCCTTAACTTAGTCACCCACGCCAAATGCCAGCATGACTAGAAAAATTACCAGTGCCCCTACTAGGGTATTAATTGCAAGAATACCAATTCTCATTCACGTAAAATTATGAAACCGACATCCTCATACTTAACATTAAAAATCAGTCCATGACATATTTCAAAATCTATTTTATAGTCCCCGAGTTCGATCAAAATATCGACAACAGTTATATATTGTGTCGGTACTCGTCTCCCGGTACACGAAATAATCAAACTAACGTAACTTTTCGCTCGTTTGGAGCTAGAAGTCCTACCTTACACCAAAACGAAGATAAAAACATCCTCTACAACAATATCTAATTAGTTCATCTCAAACTCAAACTCATATTTTCAGAAAATTACTTTTAATAATCTGCTATAAAATACATGTTTAAATATCACTCAAAATTAATTTTTCACCACATTTTAACCCCATTTTTACCACTATAATCATTCTTACACTACTAGTTTACATCATAACATACTAAATCATCCTAGATGATTAATTCATAAAAACCCAACTCAAAAATATAAACATGCAATCATAAAAACATATACATATGAGCATAAACACCTACATACAACAACAATTTAAGATCAAACAACATGATCTTCATTCAAAAATGGGTTTTATAAAAATGTTCATGCATGTAGCTAAATTTCATATCAATGGATAGAGAATGAAGAGATTAAGATGGGTCTTTGATTAGAATTAAGAGATTCAAGCTAGACTTCAAAATTTTTGGGGTGTTTGTTGCTTGGGGTGTGACGGAAAAGAAAAGGGAGAGGGAGGGGAGAGAGTATTTTGCATGTGTGGTGGTTGTGTATGTGTTTGTGTGTTTAAATTTTCATTTTATATGGGGAAAGTTTAGGGTTGTTTTTGCCAATTGTGATTCTTTTAGACCAAAGTGCAAATACTTTGTTAAAAAGCGGGAAATGACTATTAGTCACTTTTGAAAAATTTTACGGGTCTCGGGTTTCATAAAAATGCTTTTCAAAACTTAAAACGCACACAAAATATGATATTAGATAGTCCCGACACTAACTTAATACGACATTAAAATAAAAACGTCAAAATATTAAACATCGACATGTTTAAAATAAAACGTAAAATTTCTCGGGCATCCGTCGATATCGTCATCACTAATAATCCTCACAACTCGTCAAAACGTAAAAATAAAAATTCAACATCATCCAAATCAAATTACCAATCGTCATAATAATCAACCTCGTCAAAAATTTCAAAAATATACGTAAAAATATAATTAAATAATGACCACGATTTTGGGTTGTTACAATGCCTAACTATAAGGGTTCCCCAAAAATCAATTTTTGTAAACCAATTGATTTTTAAATTCAGTTATATTCCAGTTATAAAAAATTTATTATTTAAAATTTTTAGATTTAGATCTGTTTCTCTATAACTATGCGCTCTGATACCATTTTCGTAACACCCCCAAATGGTCAAATGCAGCGGAATAGTACGTGGGGTGTTACTTTTGGTGGATCGATAGCACACAGTATATAAAGCAATGATCATCAAATGTCATTAAAACATATCACATGAATTTAATTGTGCAAATTAAGTAAATTGTCTTGAAAACAACATTTATTATTAATTGTAGAAATATCTCAGCCCGATGGTAAACATAATGCTTCCTATGATGCTGGAATCCAATGCATGAACCTGCTTACTTTCCTGAGAAAACATAAAAAGTAAAATGTGGGGGTCAACACGAGGTTGGTGAATTCACAGGTTTAGTTATAAAATAAATGTACTGATATGTAAAACACCACGAAGATAGTAGAGCACCAAGCTACATACTATAGTAGTTCCTATTGCCCTGTAATAGATGCTAGACAATGTTTCTCAGGTGCCTATATGGATCATCCTGATGTGAGACCCTCAGTCCGACAATGAAATAAACCTGTTGCTTGGCCTAAGCGTTTCGTGATAGCTACTCACGCAGGCCGGGTATTGTCAATACCCAAATAGATCTATTTGTAACATTTTGCGCTACACTATTAACTATTACAGTCCACGAGAAAAAAATGGGGCAAACAATAGGCAGTAAATCTGTTGTTGTCTGTAAGTGAATGCATACACAATAATTTAGTATGTTTTCTCCCCCATATATAAAGCAGCAAAAGATAGGGCCATGAACTCACCTCAATGATAAAGCAGTAGTACTATCTCACTAGGTATACTGGTATGGTATAATCACGCAGCAGTAAAATTAGCTAAGTAATTTATGTGACTCAGTATATGAACAATAAAATGCACAGATAAATGTAACTGATGAAAATGCATGATCACAAATTAATAAGTTATTACTGTTGTTTAAACGTTAAACTTATATTAAGTTATCGATAAAGGTATATTTTTAGTTTCTAAAAATGTATTTAAATTGTTCGTACGTCAACAGTGTAATTAATTAAATAAGTAGATTTTATTTATTTAAGAGTTTGTAAGGAAGATTTACGTGTCACCAAATTTCCTTAGGGCTTTTAAGTATACTATTTAGTTCGTTCGTTACGCAAGTGTTATAATAAACTCGTATTGTTTATTTAATTAAATAATTAAAACAAATTTAATTTAATTTATTTACAAAACAATATTATAAATGTTTAAATTTAATTGTACAATAGTCCTTGTAAAGATAATAGTTTTCAAAACAAACCCTTGGGTTTCGTCCGTTATGTTTGTTTGCACTGTTAGTCCTAACCGTTACATTTATTATCAAAACAGCCCCTAGGGCTCACACAAATTTCGGTATAAGGCAAGATTGGTCCCTAGGGTTTATATCTTTCGGGTTTGTGGCAAAACGAGTCCCTAGGGCTCGTTTGGAGTTTGTAAATTGACAAAATTAGTCCCTAAAGTCTCGAAAATAATTATTAGGCACAAAAGTAAAACTAGGGCTTATTACAAGTTTGGGAAAATGGAAAATATGGCCCTTGTGGTTTATTAAATTTCTCGGTTATAATAAAACATACCCCTTTACTTTCGAAAATTAACCATTTAATCCCTATACTTTTCAAAAGTCACGAAATATTTATATATGTTTTATAACTTTACCATTTTGACTTATACTTTCACATAATTAGAATTTTGGCCCGAAAAGTCTATTAATAGTGTTTAGCAAGTTTAATGGGCATCTAAAGCCCAATAATGGCTCGGCTTAGTTTTGGGCTTGGGGATTTGTACTCTTGGGTTTATGTAATATTTTTACACATTTACTAAACACCCTATTAGTCCAAATAATAAGATTAACTAAATGGGCCTAGTGGGCTTTGCTTAATATTCGGCTTATTAATATAAGATGTGTACTATAGCTTATGGCTTATTGGTTCGAGACTTACATGTAGCTTATGGGCTTATACTTTGAGCTTGTGGCTTATCTATGGCTTAGGGCATGATTATATACTTTGTTTCTCTAGGCTAAGCTTAGGTTTTAAAACAAGGTCTACCATAGTGTTCCTAGATCCATGATTTACATATGATTACTATAAAAAAACAATTAAAGCCGTGGGCTTGATGTCCTTGTGGTTCGAGTTTAGCAAAGTTTTATGTATGCATGCTACCCTAGTCACGTTTTAACATAGATGTACAAGTATAGGGATATGTAGTCGCATGTTCATGATGAGCAAAAGGAATGAATATGGATATGGAGGTGGTTTACTTACTTGTTTAGTGAAGGTGATGACAAATGAATGAGAACGAGCTAGGACTCCTTGATTCTACTTATAGATCTACACGTCTTAGTATATAGATGAGCCTAGGGTGACCTTGCTTGCCGTGTGAGCCAAGAATCAGGATATTAGTGGTAAATGCTTGCACTAAATGTTCATTGACAAAGATTCGGTGTAGTAAATGTTGTAGGGAAGTATGTTTCGTGTATGTGTGTTGTATGATCCGAATATGGAGGTTTTTAAGTGAGATGGAAGTGTTTAAGTTAGCTTATAATCCTTGATTAGGAATGTGTGTGTGGTTCGGTTATGTCCACGCAAAGAAAGAGAGTGAATCTAGGTTAAGAGATTGTGTAAGTACTATGTAAGGTTTAAGATGTGATGTGAAGTACATAACCTTAAATGCAAGGTTGTACAAGTTGGCTTTTTGTGTCTTTGTAGCCGTCGAGTATAGGGTCAAGGGGACATTTGGGATGCCTAAAATAGTGTAAGTTTAAATGCTAGATGTAGTACATGATCAAGTTGGTTCTATGGGTAGTGTACATGGTTTTTAAGTAGCTTAAGTGTAGTATAGGTATTATTCTGCTAGGTTTGTATGTCTAGGAAGGTTTAATGTTTGAGTTTAGTGATTAGGTAGAGTTACTAGGAGTCTAAGTAATATAAAGTGAGTGTACGTTCGAGTCTAAACCGATTTGGTTAGGTTCTAGGGTTTTTGGTGAAAGTATAGTCATTAATTAACAAATGTATAGTTTTATTAATCTAAAGTTAAAGACACTAAATAAAATGTTATAAAGTTGTTAGGTACAAAATTATAATATGAAAATAGATTTTGTTGACTTGTTGTAACACTTATAGTGTATAGAAAATACATAGAATATATATATTTTGTAGTAATGTAGTACTAGATAAACGTTATTAATTGTGACCATGGTTTTAGATTTTTATAAACCTAAAATGATGTATGAAATATGTTCATGTGTTTCAGGTGGCTTAATAGTCCCAAAAATGATGTCTTATGTCATGTATGCTCATAAAGATGTAGTCATACGCAAAGTCCACTGATCAAGTATATGTCCTGTATGCTCATAAAATGTAGCCATACATGTTGTTCTTGTGATCCTATGATTGAATACTCACAATCATAATGTATTGTTCAAAGTTCTTGTTGATCAAATGTTTCCAATGTTCCCAGATATGTTAAAATGTTCAAAGTTCTAGTGATCAAAATGATGTATGCTCATGTATGATGCATATGACTGTACAAAGTTCTCATGCAAAGGTGGTAATATATATATATATATATATATATATATATATATATATATATATATATATATATATATATATATATATATATATATATATATATATATATACTAGTGGCAAAACCCGCCCGATGGGCGGGTATGACTTATAATTTTCGTTTACATTTTTTTGTTTTGCTAAACATTGAAGTTATAATATAGTATCTAATTAAAAAATATTCTTTATTCATAGTAATAATGTTTGTTACATTGTTTGTGTTTATCTATACTACTTTATAAAACATTTAAACTATTTTATTTTTAGAAGTCTAAAAAAATCCAGCCTCTAACATTTTTTAATTTAAAAACTAATCTTATTCATCTCATCTCTTTTATAACAAACCTTCTACCAACTTTTGTAACAAACTATTAGAAACAAACTATAATATTTAACTTGAAATATCGTTTTATTTGTTTATTTTTTCTATAATCCAATTTCACCATATTTTTAAAAATTTTGCGCTATATCCATTTTGATATATTTTGATTAAATTTTAGGTTTTTCATTTTTAGTGAGTTTATTTATTTAGTTTTAACTTTTTATAATTTTAATTTTAATTTGAATACGGAACTGATGGGTAAAAGTGTAACATTTATTCGTAAAAAATAGTCATCATGTATCTGTCGCTGCATTACGCAGGTAGCAGGCTAGTTATATTAATAAATATATTTTTTTTGTTTTTGAATGAACTATTTAGTATTTGTATTATTGGAAATTGTACATGATTCGGAACAACTTTACACAACTAAAACAAGCATGTTTATAGAAATATTACTATGATAACTTCGATTTGACTAATAAAATCATTTACGAAAAAATTAAGTAAAAGTAAATGAATTATAAACACACTAAAATTATTTATCGAGTGCATTAACGAAAAGAACAATACATTATCCGTAAGAACAGCGTATATTTTCAATCTTTTTGAGTTGTCGACTCTTGAAATAGCAAAATATAATTAGTTGTCGACAATACTGCAAGCGTCTTCATATCATAAATAATACTTATAGATTATATGTGTTTGGGATTGTTTGTTTCATCTAATTTATATATATTTTAAAAGTAAGTATCTCACATCTTTTTAGTTCAAACTTCGTATCCTGTACCAAATTAACTTTCTACTTTAAATTGCGTTGGTCACCTTTTTTAACCTAAGGGGAAAATAAGTAATTTGTGTGTGTCTGAAATTTTCAGAAACTCATTCGTAGACTTGTTTGTTGAGTTTATTTACCAAAAAAACCCTTAGCTTTCCATTCATATTTGAAATCCATTTTCACATACCTTCTTGTTTTTTATGAATATAAACTATAAAAGGTTAACAAACTGCTAAATATCTGAATTTGACAACATAAATATGTTGTACATATTTATATGAAAGAAAACATAAATATGTTGTACATATTTATATGAAAGAAAACAATGTGTACATATTTATATGAAAGAAAACAATGTACACCTCTACGATGATGAGCTCTTAGTGACATTGTCAGATACAGACACTGTTTTGCTATGTAATTTGTTGTCCATATTCATCGTTGAGCAGTTTTGCCAACATTGTCTATATTCCCTCGGGATGATCGGTCCCAGTCACAATCAGCCAAGAGCTCTCCCTTATGTACCTTATGTAGCAGCTTCATAAAGAGCTCTTTGTGGTGTTCAGTCCAGCTAAGATATTACACGCACCGACGAGGTGATCGATACTGGTCCATTCTTTGAAGCATGCCCTCATGCCCTCTGGAGTGTCGAAGTTGCAACAATACTTCTTTATAATTTATCATGTAAAACATAGCTTGTTGGCGTGGACACGACCCATGTCTCAGCAAGTGGTAAATCATGGATGTCACACACACTCTTCAGAATATCCAAGAATTTATCTAGTTCAAAAGCTCATTTTGCGCAAGAACTTGTATATAAAACAAACTTACCACAAAAAATCATAAGCAAAGGAAAACTTACAGAATATTCTATTTAGTCTTAGCCACATAAGACTTGATCTAATTGGGAATAATTCCTCCAAGCAGGCCTCCAACGACACGGCCATCAGGGGTTGATAGAGCTATACTCATACCACCTTTGTTAATGTTACTCGCCATAGATGTGAAAGTTTGAAATAATGTAAGACTTTCAAATCGTCCCAGCAAATCTAGAAATCATGAAACTATTGTGAAATATTGCATGTTTTTTACACAAATACGCAAGCGGTTTTTTAACAACTTGACACACTTGGTCATACGAAGAAGTTGGGCATCTATTCAACATTGACTCCCTAAACGTTTTAATGCACTCTTAAGGCACCAAATATTCCTAAATTATAAGCGAGAACATTGAATTCAGATATTAAATAGATTGAAAAAGAAACTAAAATTCTCATATTAAAGATATGGAAAAAGGTCCTACCAACTAACCAATATATTCACCAAGCTTGATGTATAGTCAACCATTTTTGAAGCAAAGCTCTTCAAGCCTACGTGCACTCCTACTGTGGACTTCATGTTTAACGCTTCTCCTTTCAATAGTATCTTCCACGTATGCTATGGATAATAAAGTTGTCCGGGACAATACATTAACATGCATTAGCAGCTATATGGATTCTTTTAAAGTACCATAGAAATTTTCTGGTATGAAGATTTACTACCCTTGCCCAATCTTAAATCTTAAATATCTGCCTATTGAATTCATTACCTAAAGATACAGTTTCAGCAAAACTTTATAAAAAAATCATCTGAGCTATACAAAGTAGTAGTAATAATCTTGGGTCAGGAGGGGAAAAGGTTCAAGACACCCGAGCAAATGATTTTGGTACACCAATATCAGTTTCGTTAAAAAAAATAATGACAGTAATATAAGTGGTAGCCGCCAAATGTAGGAAAAGTTAAATATAAGCTTGCGTACACACTTAATATCGTCATAGTAGATTCACACTGAAGTCTAAATTAGTGTTGCACAATATTCCTAAAGAAGAATGTGCTGTGTAGGCATGCCTATTTTTCTGAGCTGTCATATGTTTAGTGCAACTAATTTAATCGAGCAAGTGATGCTATTTTGAGTATGAAAATAAAAATGAATTGTTTTAACCCGCGACCATATAGCAATATTATCCAACCTGACACTTTTGTACCTCTATAAAGATTTAAAAATGTTGTAATACCTTGAAACCTAAATCATTAAGATCCTTAATGGCAGCAGTGGCCAAATCTTGAGGCTTGAATGTCACAAAATCATAGCCTTTATTCTGACTAAAGTCTTTACCTTTCATTATCCGGGCCTGATGCGGGATGGTTACCATTAAAATACATATATATAAACATAACTTTCTATTGCAAAAAGAGAGAAAGAAGGTTACCTCGATGACTTCTCCAATAGATTCACAGATCTCTTTTAGAATATCTTCACACTTATCACTCATTCCGAAAAAGGTGGTGCTTCCAATCTGAAAAGGTGGTCCGGAAGCTTAGTTTCTCCAATCAGAAGCGGAATTCATAGATCAAAAGCATGTGACTTTTGCAATTTGGCAAGATTTCAAGCACTTCAGTTGAATGTATTGGCAAATCTATGTTATTACAAAAATAAAACTCAGACGATCTCATTGCTTATAAGAATCTTTGTTTTAGTTTATATAACCACCTTATGGCTTATAGATCTGGGCTTATGTTTCATAAGCTCACTTTTCGTGGCTTATTCTAAGACTTTTCAGCTTATATAAGTTGATTATAACGTTTTATAATGAACTTATATAAGCCGAAAAGTTTTGGGATAAGCCACCAAAATGTTAGCTTATGAAACATAAACCCAAACCCAAATAAGTGACAAACCGTCTGTATAAGCGAAAACAAACACCCCTTTAATATGATGCTACACAAAACCCATAATCAAAATTGCACAATGAGGTCAAAGAGGCGAAGTGGTTAAAATTCACCTTTATTCAAAATTTTCTTCAAAACTTACTTTCAGTTTTTATGTGTTTAAGACAGAGAAACTACCTGGAGATAAACCAAATGTGGTGGTCGATAAGAAGACTTGAGTCGATTAAGATGTTGTAGTGTAGAAACAGAAATGAACCTACCATGGGCCTTAGACACATTCTTAATAAGCTCCAGAATAAGCATAGTTTTATCGACACCAACACCACCTAGCATACCAATCTTTCCTCCTCTTTGGTATGGTTCAAGAAGATTGACAACCTGTAACATGACAGAAAAAAACAATCAGATTTTATTATCATGCCAAATTGCAGTTTCACAGAATTAGAAGAGACTGCTGATCACATTATTTCATTACTAAAATTACCTTGATGCAAGTGACAAGGATCTGTTGTTCAGTTTCCTGCTCAACAAAATCTAGGGCTTCTCTATGGATGTAGCCGATAAGGCTTCTTTTTTAGCAGCTTCAGCTCATCCATCATAGTGTATGCATACTTGTAGCTCTTCATCCTCATTTGCAGCCGTGGTCGATTCAACTTTTATGGCTTCCTTTTTACTTCATGGATGGCTTCCAATACACTAAATGTAAACCTGCATTATAAAATATTCTTATAAATATTAGATGTGGCAAACTTAAAGACAACACAACTTGATAAATGAGTAAAGGGGTCAGTCTGGATTGTAAAAAAATCTATTGCTGAAATGGTTATCAGTCATTAAGACCCGCTAAAATTATAGATTCTTTATTACCAAAAACATAATTTTTTGTAAACAAATTTTATATATAAATTACAATAGTATTTATATACATTAATATAAAGAGTGAATGGAACAGAACCAAAAGGTAGTCCCTTTGACGTGTAATATAACCTGTGAATTTGTTTGAGCGTTACATAGCCTGCTCATTTGTCACCGCCAATAAATAACAGTGACGGTGAAATGGTTCATGCTTGACATCTAAAAGCATATTGCCATAAAAATGTCATGATGAAATGCTTGTTCTGTCATTATGGGGTGTTTGGAAAATGGCCTTATTCCATAAGTAAAGAGACTTTTAGATAGCTCTATAACTCCCTCTTATATGTAAAGTAAGTGTTCATGTATTTTTCACATGCTGTAAAATTTTACCCGTTTGACTACAACATCTTTCCGCTTTTTCTCCGAGTTGAAAGGGAACGCATGAGTAATTAAATACTCTGACGTGACGGCATCAAAGTTCATACCAAGCTGCAATTGTTAAATAAAAAGTTACATAACATTTAATCTAGAAAATGCAATTCACACATTAAACAGTCAGCCAAAAAGAAAATCAACCAGAAAAGAGTCTATCCAAACACTTATAAAGGGGGGAAGTGATTAGAAACATCAAATAAGTACATAGATATAGTATATCGAAATTATTTAGTAAAGTCATAAACTCCTCAGCGTACTTTAATGTAAGTTGAAAAAATAAAGTTCAATTTTTAATAACACAAAGATAGAAAGCGACAACCGAGTTGGGCCTGAATATTGACAATAACCCAATCTAAAAAGAGAATGTAAACTTTATATGAAACTATCCAAAGAGTTAATTTATGTATATTGACATAAAGGTCATCATTTCTCAACTAATTTTAGTCTAAATTGAGAAGACACTCATTCACTAATCCTAAAATGTTATGCAAGCAATGTTTTAAACTATATTAGCAGATAACAGAAATATAGAGACAGTCATAAATTCTTAGACAAATGCATAAGATGTCAGAAGAAAATATAGACACAACTATAGATTATAAGGGTTAGAAGCAAATAGTTAACTTCAGTTTCATCACTAACTTGCAAAAGCTCCTTCCTCCAAATTGTATTGTCCAAATAAAATGCATCCATGCCCATAGAGGTAATGTGGTCAGGTTAGTTTTTATAAATAGCGAGACAAAAGAAATATATCGTACCATTTCGTCTTTATATGTATTGGTATTTTTCCCACGCACAATTAATAGCCTCAAGAATTAAGATAAGCATGGGCTTACTCAGATTCATCGTCGATAAAAAGGATCTGCATTTAAAGGTTATAAAATAATCAGATTCAACTGATCAATTGACTAACATAGGGGCATCAAAATCGGTCATGCTCTCTTTAGAATGTCTGAATACCGCTATGTTTGTCGTGTCCCAAACACGAATGCTTTTTTCTTTCGAGTTTGAAATAACTATATCATGTTTGGTGTGAAACATAACAGATGACACGTGGTTTACATGGCCTCTAAATGTGTCCACCTCTCAAGCTTTCATGTCTGCAAAACAGAGAGATATCTATAAACCTGAGTTGGTGGTTAATATAACAATTTAAGTAAAACACGAGTAAACCTGCCTAGCAAAATAGTAATATAAATTTTGACAAAATGGCATTCATTAAATATTATAGTTTTGACTCAATTCCTAATCAGGTGCTTTTTATTACCATTACAAATTTGACCCATTACACATAAAGTATATCCCAAATCGACCCATTTATAAGTGTGCTGATCATTACTCACGTACCTTAATAATCCGGATATGTTTCATTGGTCTCAAGTTCATGTAGTTTCTTAGATCCCCAGATTTGAACCACTAAAAATCAGCACATTCTTCCAACATGTGGAATACTGTATATTGGGTGATACTATGGTCTATTTTCTAGTCACGGCTGTAAGGCCATAAATGGGTTTGATGGCTGTAAGGCCAGAAATGGGTTTGATGGCTGTAAGGCCAAAAATAGGTTGATCAAATTTTCCTGAGATGTCTTTAGCCTGTATTTGTAAATATATCAAAATACATTCAACTATTTAAAGAGATTTCATGGTTGCAAACTTAGAATCAAACCTTTGTGTTTTAATAAAAATCAGAATGAGACAACAATTCAACAAAGTCGCCAGCAGTTTTAGGAGATCCGGGTTGTAAGCTTCAATATCTCGGAGACGACATTCCACTGGCTGCTGCTGCAACAGCAGGTCCTTTGGAATCCTGTAATGCTCGAGCAAATACATTGGCTGCATCTATTCCCTCTTTATTTTCTGACTGTAGCATATCAGAAAAAGAATATTATTAAGTTATTGACCAGGTAACTATGAGCCTATTTTCCGATGTTTAATTTAGTTAGGTGTGTGACCTGATCTCAATTACTAAACAATGGATTAATACATTTCATAGGTAATGGATCACATCATCACAAGCAGGGTCCCTCTTCAATCTCGTAGCCTTATAAAAAAACAAAAATAAAAAATAGAAACACACACTACGCCTCTTAATCCCAGATTATAAATCTGTTTGGAACCACACGACTTGATCATGTAAAGCTTCAGTTATAATTCACACAGCAAGAAAGTAATCAATTTTTAACTGAATCTTATAAAATATACAAAATCAGCTTGGACTTAAAAATCAAATTTGTATAAATCTGTATTTTGTATGTTTATCTTCAACTTTTAACTGAACCTTATAAAGTAAACATAGTGTAGCAATCAATTTTTTCCGAAAAACCAAAAAAGCATCTCAATCTTATAAAACTACATACCTGCAAAGGATTGATAAACCCTCCGACCGATCTTCAACATTACCGGGTTGATATTATCTTCAATCATATCTTTATGATCAAAGGTGAAAAGTTTTTCGGTTGGATGGATTTGTGGGGGATTCAGTTTAGGGTTTGGAAAACAGGGATAGAAGACGAATTTTTGAAGATACGGAAAAGTTTTCGGTCGAATATATTGTTATACAAGTCAGGTTACATGATCGGCCCAAAATGCTGATGTGGATTAAAACATGCTTATGTGGCATATCCCTCCTCTTATATATAATTTAAAGATATATATATATATACACACACATATATATATATATATATATATATATATATATATATATATATATATATATATATATATATATATATATATATATATATATATATATATATATATATATATATATATATATATATATATATATATATATATATATATATACATCATGAGGTGACGTGTACAATGATTTCATAATCAAAATCTGAAAACTACAGGTTTTACAACATTGGTGTTTATGATTTTGAGGTTAATCAAATGGCACATATTATCGGTTGTGGCGCTTCGAATTTTCCTCTCAAATATTTGGGTGTTCCTGTTGGTTGCAATATAAGGAGGTGTGCCAATTGGGAGGGCGTGGTGAAGACCTTTAATTCTAAGATCTCTAAGTAGAAAGCTAAGCTTTTATCTGTTAGAGTCGTCTTTCTCTTATTAAGGCGGTGCTTGGTAATCTTCCAACTTATTATATGTCCATCTATTTGATGCATGTGACTATTTGCTCCAAACTTGAGTCATTGCGTAGCAAGTTCTTTCGAGGTGCAGATCTTGATGATAGTAAGATGGCTTGGGTTAAAGGATAAGTGTTTGTTGAGCAAAAAAAGAGTCGGGCTTGGTATTGGTAGCATATATCACTACTACACAAAACGCTAAAGAGACCCCCTTAAAAAGAATGGTTATGAAAAAACGTGTCTCTATGACAAAAAATGGTGGGAAGGGAATGCATGGTAACTGGTTTTCTTGAAAAAAACCAGTCTCCATAACGCGAATTCTAAAGAAACCGGTTTTTAAGATGCAACCAGTCTTTTTTATAAAAGTAAAGACACTGGTTTTTACGTAACAACATGTCTCTATGTGTTTGTTTTATGGAAACTATTTTTTATAAAAAAAACTAATGTTTTTACATATTTTAAGACATTGGTTTTTAAAAAACCAGTCTTGTTTTATTTTAATAGATTGTAGTTAATTTTTTTTAAACTTAAAATCATAAGGACTAAACGGTACATGTCACAAACGTGAATTTTCCAAGCTTTAAAATAATAACAAATTAAATTATTTATTAATCAAAATTCATTTTAGAGAGATATCAAAGCTATTTGAATTGAAAACGGGAGTTTATTTTACATATTTTAAACGACTGCGCAAAAATCTAGGAACTGGCGCGATAAAAATTAAATTTATGTTTAATCGTCGAAATATTTGACTAAAAGATTGATTAAACTATCTAAGACTTTACTTTAGTTTTAATATTATTCGTTGAAAATGAAAACATTCAAATTGAATTATAGTTTTTTAAGTGAATGCAAACTATTCGAGATAATGATAAATGGTGACTATTTTAAATAAAAATATATAACGATTACGAAAACTTAATCGAGCAAATACTCTAATTTAGTAGAAAAATTATTTTAAAATCAACAGTGTGAATTTCGGAAACCCAATCAAATTTTATTTAATTTAAAAGAGTCCTGAACCATTTATTTGCAAACGTTGTAAGAAAACTTACACTTTAGTTCCCTACAAAGTATTTACAGCCATAACCCTTAACTATGATGCACCTTCCAAATTGTTTTTAAAACTTTTGAAAAGTATATAAATGAAAATTAGGGTTTCTATCTCATTTTTAACTAAAACCTAGCCACCAACAACCCTCTCTCCCTCCCATCAATAATTTCCCGGTGCCTCTCTTATATTTCCGGTCACCAGAAGTATTTTCTGGCCACCCAAAACTGCCGCCGCTGCAACCTTAAAATGGTTGATCGGATTGATTTATGAACTCCTAGTCGTCCTATCATGTTACATTACCTAAACCATCTCCTTCATCATTAGATCAGTGGATCTATATCATCCTCATCCCACCCCCGACGAAGCACCACCTGTTTTTTAATTATAAAAAAAAACAATGCTAGATCTGGATTATGTATGCTTCGATCTGCTGTTTTTTAAGTTTAAAATGTGTATACTAGCTGTTGAATTAACTGCTAGATGACAGATCTTTGTCCTAAATGATTAATGTTTTTTACTATTTTATGTTTAGGAGCCGTAGAATGTTTTGACTTTTAGATCCATTACTTATGATTAACAATAAGCAGTTCAGCGTTTTGATATGAATTTGTTTTTATGTTATTATCCACAACAGGAAACGTCTGGATTCAACTGTTCAGGATCTGGAAGAAAAGCAAAATA
This sequence comes from Glebionis coronaria, assembly GCA_025667525.1. Taxonomy (NCBI): domain Eukaryota; kingdom Viridiplantae; phylum Streptophyta; class Magnoliopsida; order Asterales; family Asteraceae; genus Glebionis; species Glebionis coronaria. Next base: position 21,970,843 of record CM046874.1, read on the forward strand.
GCAAGAAAGAGGCGGTTAGTGACCCTTTCTCTGTTCATGCTGTCATATTATGTGGTGGTTTATATATATGTTATAACGTGGTGGTATCATTTATATACGAACCGTATCTTCAGTGAACTGCCCTAGTGTTTAAATAGGATGTCGGTCAACTTCAGTTATATATCTGCTTACCTAACCTTCTATTGGTGTTATGCCTACTTTTTCTGATAATTAGCAAGCTGCTATCAAGAAATGCACATAGTATTTAGTAACAGAGAATTCTATCTTCATGCCGGATATAAATGTACACCTATTAGGCTACTAAGAACCTTGTGACTGGTTTTAATGTCTATTCTAAAAAACCGCTGTTTCTTTCTCTAGAAAGGCAACATAAATAAATAAATAAATAATCCACAATGAGTTGGACTATCTATAAATTTCACAATGGAACACTTGGGATTTAGATAATCGGATTAATTTTTGGAGGGATTTTAAGAAGTACGAGTAGTTAGTTAGTTGTAATATTTAATTCACATTGTTATTAATCTGATTCAAACTTTGAGTATTATATATCTATTTAATAAAGAACTGAGCTATACATCATTGAACAAAAGAATATAATGGCTTTAATATTGTTCATTGCAACTGTCGCATTTGAAGTATATACTGTTAGTAGCCTTAACAACTCTTTCCACAAGTCAATGTTTTAGCTTTTAATTACCTTCGTTGATCTGATTTGCATGTTGCTTTTATCTAGCTTATTGTGTTAATTTAATTAAATTACTTGTAGGTAACGTGGAATAACGAGCGTCCGTTGGATAAGAAAGAGTTGAACGCGATTGTTGGAGCTTGGTTTACATTGTGGCAACAAGTTAAATAAAAACAAATTTGATTCGAAATATGTATTTGATAATTTTAATCCTTCCAATTAATAAAGTTGTCTTTATTTATATACATTTGTTGTTTATGACAATTTAAGTCCTTTAATTTTGTTTTTTTAGAATTCTTGTATTTACATTATTTCATTATAGAGGGTTAAATTTGTAAAATTTGGAATTTAATAAAAATTCCAATATTTTTTTTAAAAAAAAAATTAATTAAAGAGACTGGTTTTAAAAAAACACATTTTTTACTCCATAAAAAGACTGGTTAGATGCTCTTAAAAAGACTGTTTTCTGGAGATTAGTATGGAGACCAATCTCTGAAGAGACTTGTTTTTATGAAGATAACCAGTGTCGATTCTTTTAATAGAGACTGGTTTAAAAACCAGTCTCTTTATGTTTCGAGCAAGGAGATCCTCCACATAGAGACGTCCTACAAAACCAGTCTCCATTGCCTTTTTGGACCACTCTCCATGGACTTTTTTGTACTAGTGTATGGGCTTAACATTGGCCTCTTATTTAAATGGAGATTTCTCACTCGGCCTTCTGATCTTTGGGCTGAGATTATTCGTAGTATTCAGGGTCATTGTGGTGGTATTTTTGGTGTCTTGAATCACAGGTCTAATCATTCCACTTGGGGGTCCATTTTATCTTCGATCAACAATCTTAAAGATAAAGGTATTGATCTTCTTTCTCTTTGTACTCGAAAGATATGTACTGGGGTTTCCACCTGGTTTTGGGATGATCTTTGGTGCGGAAACATGCCTCTGAAATTGCAATTCCCTCGGGTATGTGCTTTGGACACTAATAGGAATTGTTATGTTGCAAATCGCTTATCTTTACCTAATTGGAGTTCAGTTCTTCGTCGAGATCCTAGAGGGGGAGTGGAATCTTCCTAATTCGAGGCACTTATTTCTGTTATTAACAATGTGGTACTTGGAGATCAACCCGATTCGTGGCAATGGTACCCTGATGCTTCTGTTGGATTCTCGGTATCTTCAGCTAGGTTTGTGGTGGATGATTTTTATTTTGGTGGCTGCTCCTGCGAGTACTAGATGGAATCGTCATATTTCTATTAAATTTAATGTTTTTCTTTGGAAGATTTTCCTTAATAAGCTTCCGTCCATAGTGAATCTGGATAGGAGAGGTATCGAGATTGATTATCTTCTATGTCCTACATGTGAGCTTGATGTTGAAACAGTTAATCATACATTCTTTATCTATAGGATGGCCAAAGATCTTTGGCATCTGTTAGCGAATTGGTGGGACCTTAATATTCCTGTTTGTAATAGTATTTCGGATTGGTTTGATTGGCTTGGTGAAGTTCGTGTTTCTGCAAAGGCTCGCGTGATTCTTGTTGGACTCGACACCAACAACCCGAAGATCGATATGCGGAACCTAGATCCTTTAAAGAAGATCGCAGAGTTGCAACTACCAAAACCCGGAAGAACGACACACAAAGAGGTAACCAAACGATTTACTTTATTATACCAATCGATCGATTACATAGAAAGAATAAAAGCTACGGTGTAACGAGTCCTTCACCCCTCATCTCTATTTATAGAGATGAGGGGTAATCCTAACCGACCTAGGATTGGGCTGCAACCCACATCCGACTCAAAACATAGTACATTAAGAAAAGTGCACTTAGGTACCTCCTACTTATCGCATACGTTAACTAGACTTGACACTAATACTAACAATTTCCACCTTAGTGACAAGACTAGTTAGCCCCGACTCCAAGTATCTCCATGCAATACTTGAACTTCGGACCTGGAACCACCTTTGTGAAAGCGTCAGCTGCATTATCTTCCGTGCCTATCTTTGCCACTTCAATCTCTTTAGATTCTACGATCTCCCTGATGAAGTGATACCTCACGTTGATATGCTTCGTCCTCTCATGAAACATTGCATTTCTTGAGAGATGAATCGCCCCTTGATTATCACAATTCACAACCACTGACCTTAGGTTTATTCCCAACTCGATTAGTAGACCTTTAAGCCAAATGCTTTCCTTAACAGCTTCCGTAAGCGCCATATACTCCACCTCTGTAGTAGACAATGCAACAACATGTTGCAGAGTTGCTTTCCAACTCACAACACAGCCATGTACCATAAACACGTACCTGGTTATCGACCTACCCTTGTCAGGGTCTTTAGCATAATCGCTATCCACGAAACCGTCAACATCCACGTGCTTCCCTTGATCTCTACCATACACTAGACCTACATCAGCAGTGCCCTTCAAGTACTTCAAAATCCACTTCACCGCTTCCCAGTGATTTTTACCTGGATTCGCCAAATACCTGCTCACAATGCTAACAGCGTACGCAATATCTGGTCTAGTGCAAACCATCAAGTACATTAAACTACCTACAGCATTCGCATATGGGACCTTACTTATTCTTTCCACATCCCAGTCACTCGACGGACAATCCTTCAAAGATACCTTGAAGTGTGCTCCCAATGGCATAGAGACCGACCTGCCATTATCCACTCTGTAGTTATTCAGAATTTTCCACACATATCTCGACTGAGACACCTTCAGGGTTCGGTTACCCCTATCCCTGACAATCTCCATACCAAGTATCTTCCTAGCTGGACCAAGTTCCTTCATATCAAACTCTTTCCGCAGCAGTCCCTTGGTATATTCGATCTCAGACTTGCTTTTACAAGCAATCAACATATCATCTACATACAGCAGTAGATATATGTACATACCTGGTGCAAACTCCTTGAAGTAAACACAACTATCATAGTTGCTACGGCTAAACCCATTGCTGACCATATACACATCAAACCGTTTGTACCACTGCCTTGGAGACTGCTTAAGACCATAAAGGGATTTCTTCAACAAACATACCTTGTTGCCCGTTCCTTCTTCAAAACCAAGCGGCTGCCTCATATAAATGGTTTCTTCAAGATTACCATGCAAAAACGCCGTCTTCACATCAAGTTGTTCCAACTCGTAATCTTCACAAGCAGTTAATGAGAGAATCACCCTAATAGATGTATGTCGAACCACGGGTGAGAATACCTCATTATAGTCAATCCCTGCTCGTTGTGTGAAACCCCGAGCTACGAGCCTTGCTTTATACTTTGGTTTCTGAACGCCTTCAATCCCTTCTTTAATCTTATACAACCACTTGTAGCTTACCAGCTTCTGACCACGTGGTTGATCGACCAGCTCCCAAGTATGATTCTTTTTTAAAGAACTCGTCTCTTCCTCCATAGCACGAACCCACTCATCCCTTTCAGATGAATTAATCGCCTCCTGGAATGTGATTGGTTCATGTGTATCTTCTTCCTCAGCAATAGCAAACGCATAAGCCGTAATATCATCTTCTTCCCTAGACCCTGATGATCTAGACAATGATACATTACCTTCATTCCTATACCTTGCAGGTTTAGTAGTTGTTCTCTTAGCTCTATCACGCACCAGAACATAGTTGTCCAGATTCTGTTGTTGAGGCATTGCATCTACTGCATCTTCAACTTGATCCTCATATTCATTCCCTGGATTTACCCCAGTATGAGTATCCACAGTTGGTTAGACCCGACTGCCTTGAAGTTCCACCTTAAACTCAATTTCATTCCCAGAATCTGCAGCACCAGCACCCTTGAGAGTATCCTTATTCATAAGGCTCTCATTAAAGACCACATCCCTGCTTATGATTATCTTCGGTTTAACATCATCCAACCTCCATAATCTGTATCCCTTCACACCCTTAGGATACCCCAGGAATATGCATTTTATAGCTCTAGGCTTGAGCTTCCCCTGATTCACGTGTGAATAAGCAACGCAACCAAATATCTTCAACATCTCGTAATTCGCCGGATGTCCTGACCATAAATCCATAGGTGTCTTCTTCTCCAATGCTGTAGATGGAGACCTATTGATCAGATATGCTGCCGTCACCATTGCTTCAGCCCAGAATGATTCTAGCAAACCAGACTGAATCAGTAAACACCTAACCTTGTCCAAGAGCGTCATGTTTATTCGTTCAGCTAAACCATTCTGTTGCGGAGTTCCAGCAACTGTCAAATGTCTTGCTACCCCGCTCTCCTTGCACAAGTTATTAAACTCCTTATTACAAAACTCCAAACCATTATTCGTTTGAAGTTTCTTCAGTCTTCTACCTGTCTGGTTTTCTACCAACTGCTTCCACTCCTTGAACTTGCTGAATGCCTCGCTTTTGTGTCTAAGAAAATAAACCCAAACCCTCCTCGAATAATCATCAACAATCGATAAGAAGTACCGGCAACCACTCATCGATTCCACCCGAGAAGGACCCCAGAGATCCGCATGGACATAGTCTATAACTCCCTCTGTTGTGTGCTGACTGTCACACCCCCAATTTATCAGAGTAATACAACACAATGGGGTGCGACGGTCATGACTATCACAAGACATAGATACAAAGAACGACTATTTAAAGCCATTTTAATTTAATTAAAAGCATAAAACTTGTTTCGGAAGCGAATTATACAAGATCATAATAAAACATTGTTTCAAAAGACTTTAACGTTGATCCAAATATCCATACACTAGTCACGACCATTTTTATTAAAAATCCCCCATGCATAACCACGTCACTCCTCCGTCTTGATACCTGAGAAAAACATTGCTAAAGCGTCAACACAAAGGTTGGTGAGTTCATAGGTTTAAGTTTAAATAGTGTGATGAACCATAAGATTTTTCAAGGCAACCGGCATATAATCTTATAACAAATACAAGATTATAATCAAAAGTATACGTTTTAATCACCTACGCCTAAGCTCGTGACACCGAAGCGTTAACCTCAACCAACAAGAAATAATAAGAGCCCAAGCAAATGCCTATCCCGAAGCATTTGTAAATCCTCAAATGTAAGTGTATCTAACTTTGGCCACACAACCAAATTAGATAGGGAGGTTAGTCCCGATAGATCTATCCATAACATTCGCGCTTACACAAAGTAATTAACGGTTCACGATAGTGGGCTAAAGCATCTAGGGATATCGCTACTTAGACATCATGTAGGCAAACGTATGAGTTTAAAGCACTTATGTTCATCCGTTAAAAACAAGCAATGTTCTCACCCCAAAATAGTTAAAGCAATTAAAAGTGGGGCTATGAAACTCACCTCGATGAAGCAGTAAATATGATCAACAAGAATAGCACGGAATATCAAGGCACGCAAAACAATGCGTAGACGATCTACTCGTAACAAGAGTCCTAAGATGTTTGATGAAGATGAAGCAAGAACTAGAGATTTTATATAAAACAAGCATCTACGTCCAAACCACCTTAATATTCTTAGCTTTCTTTTAAACAACCCGAATCTCTTGTTATCCTAATCAGAGCCGTGGCTTAGAAACATAACATAATATATTTCCTTTGAGTTTTTAGCTTTGAGTGTGTGTGGTGTGTGTGTTCAAGTGAGGAGGGAGTGGGTATTTATAGGGCTTTAGTGAGCTTTAAGACTAGTTTTTGTTTAGTTAGGGTTTAGTCAAGGTTCATGGTTCATTTGTAACTAAAGACTAACCAAGTAGGTACACCATAGGAAGTTTCATTTCATATGGGGAAGAACAATGGGCCAGGGATCACGTTTTATGCCAGTGAAATAGGAGGAAAGGAGTACTTGGGCTTGACCAAAGTCATCAAGGGTTGTTGTTTCATAAATCTTTTGAAACTTTATGGGCATACATGGTGGAAATGGGAAATACCCGTAGGTTTTGCAAGAAGGAGGGGAACAAGGAGGTACATGCATTTAATAGTTGGTGGAAGTACTAGAATTCAAATGTGGGAATATAATATAAATGTGGTTTTTTTTTTTGTCTAAAAGTATAGAAGGGGTCGGTGGTGGGGTGAAAGTAGTAAGAAAATGTTTTATTTTTATTTTGGTAAATTTTCAATGTCATTTAATAGTTGTTTTATTTGTAGGGTAGTGGGAATATTATAAATATCTAGATGTTTATATGTAGTGTAGGAAATATCCAAGTGGTAGTAGTTTTGATGGAAAGGATGCGCAAAGTGTTTAATTTTGTATATTGGAAGTCTTAAACGAAGTTATATTGACGTGAATAAATGTCGTCTCCTAAATAGGAGTTCTTATAACGTAAACGAACAATAAGTCGTTCAAGTAGTAATTGATATGAATTTTATTCATAAAATTTTAAATTAGTACCCAAAATGCGCGTAACCAATCGGGAACATCAATAGACACACAAGTCTAACCCGAAACATCGCGTTTCTCGTAACTTAACTAGATTCAAAATTCACGTTTGTGACATCCGACATCCCTTAAATTGAGCTTCGACCCGAAGCTCATACTTCGATGAAACTTATCTAATAAAAAAAAAGATGAGGGTATTTAAGTTTAAATTGGTCTTTACGTTCTCAAGTAAAATCGGGTCATCTTTATGCATTTTAACGCACTTTCATAATCGGTATACGACTTTGCCTAAGTCGTTTTATTTCACGGTCTACAATTTCAACGAGTTCTTCAAACTGTTAAATTGAGTTTTACTCAAATAGCGTTTCGTTCTTCTCATTATTATTTAATATTTGTTTCAGATTTTTCCGACTCTAACCTATTTTAGGTTTTATTGTCGTCAAAACAATTGCCGCTCCTAGTATTTTTCGTGTCGTTTTACGTATCATGTCCACTTTAAAGGGTCTCGTGTTGTCGTCTTTCGCATAACTGCCTATAATTATGCTAATAGTAATCTTGAATGATCCAACGTATCGAGGATTTAACTCCCTTCGTTTTTCCAAAACGAATGACACCTTTCCATGGTGCAACGTTTAGCATGACGACGTCTCCAACATAAATTTTCCCAAAGGCTTGCATTTTACAAGGTCTCGTTCGTCTTGATGACGGAGAAAGTGTCTAAGTGAGTTACTTATAAGTCTGACGTGGCTCTTTTAACTTAAACGGCGATATGGGGATATTTGACGTTCATAGCTCGAAACAATTATTCTTTTCTTTGGCAAATGACGCGAATTGGGAATTACTTTGCTAATTTATCTTATTTTTGCGATGACTACTATGAGCATACTCGCGTTTGGCCACGATCATACGTAGTTGATCAGGCTACGTACGTCTCGGGTCTAACGGTTCCATCCTCCTTTTCGTCACCAATTGTTTCCTTGAGATATTCGATTAATATAATATTAGTTCATAGTTCATTCATGAAAGAGAAGAATCCAAATTCATAACAAATACATAACAGATGACGTCCATAGAGAAGTAAAAATACACGACTCCTAATAGGGTTTTGTTTGCCCGCATTGTTAATCACTCAAGCACCACTAAGGCTTGACATGTTCCTCCGTCCTCAATCTGGTTCACCAGGCTTAGGCAGTTCCTTTTGATGTGTCCTGCTTCTCCACACCCATAACATGTCAATTGGGTAGAGGTCCAACAATCTTCTGCTTGGTGACCGATCCTCTTGCAGTTTCCACATCTCTCGGGACAAAGACCATGGTGATGAAAGTTGCATTCCACGCAGTATGGTAGGTTTCCAGCATATCCTTTCTTTCCACTCGTCCCAGCAACATACACTCCACCTCGTCTCTTGCTTTGATGTTGTTCCTTAGTCTTCCATTGGTCTTCCTCCCATTGTCTCTTGCCGGCTTTGGCATCCTCACCTAGTTCTTCGCTCACTTGATTCATTAAGTTGTGAGCCATGGTAATAGCCTCGTGCATATCCACCGGCCTTGATGCCATTACATCTCCCTTGATGCCTTGAGGTAACCCATAAAGGTATCGTTCAATCGTTCGGGTCTCGGTTGAAACCATCTCTGGACAAAGCAGTATCAACTCCTGAAAACGTTGGGTGTAGGCTTCAATCTTCGTTCCTTGAACCTTCAAATTCCATAGTTCATTTTCCAATTTCTGCATCTCACTTCGAGGGCAGTATTTCTTGGTCATCATTTGTTTGAAATCACTCCAAGGAATGGCATGAGCAACATTGATACCAACCGATCTAATGTAGATATTCCACCAGGTCAGTGCACCATCCAATAGCATGCTTGAAGCAAACTTTACTCGATCTTTCTCCTCCACATTGCTAACTTCAAACATGGATTCAAGCTTCTCGAACCATCGAGCTAAGCCAACTGCGCCCTCAGTGCCCTTGAACTCCCCTTGCATGCAAGCACGAAACTCTTTGTATGTACATGCCCGAGTAGTAGTTGTGGTCCTGTTGGTTTCTCCTTGAGTGCTAGCTCGGGCAGCTTCCATAACAGCGATTGCTTCTGCCACACGCTGAGCAATTAGTTGCTCGAGTGCATCATTGTCGATTGTATTATTGTGGTTCTGAGTCAGGTTAGTTGCAGATCGTCGGGTTCGCACCATTGTTCTAAAATGGGATAACGATGACATGTATTAATATAGAAGAGTAATATACGAACGGGCCGACACGATATATACATATATATATATATTTTTCGAAAGGTCTCTAGGTTCATGGGCAACTTTCTAATTAAAGATCTTAAAAGTATGAGGGATTATCAGGATTCTGAGTCGTATAGAACTGTACGGAGGGAGATTGGCACGATGACGTTAATCATTTCAACGTTTACACACCAGTCATACTAATGGAACTAATGTACCATATTAATCCAACGTAAATGAGGTAATATTCTTGTTAGATCATGTAAGTCTTATCCACCCTTGAGAAAATTCACTAAAAATATTAAGCTGCGTTACAACTGGCACTTGACTAAGCCTCGCAACCCAATCAAACAAGAACAGCCTTGAGGTCTAGTCACGTATTAGTCGTTAAACTTCTTAACATCTTTGATGAATTTACTCGTCTTTAGATATTACTCACACAATTTAACATTGATTAAACCTACACAAAACTCATCAAATATGTTATACCCTAACGATCAAACTAATCACGCAAGATGTAAATTTATGAGTTTTACCCATCCACAAGAAAATTCATTAAAAACCCTAAGTTGTACAATGACTCGCACTTAACTTAGTCTCGCAACCCAATCAAACAAGAACAGCCTTGAGACCTTGCTAAGTATCGTTATACCCCTTAACATTTTTGATGAATTGTCTTCGTTTTTGAGTTTACTCACGACTTATCATCAACCATTGCTAAATCTCAGCGCGTCCAAGTACTGTTTTGGCGCATAATTTTAATTCGGCGATTATCGATATAGGGTAACGTAGAAACACACAAGTGTTTAAATAGTTCATAGTAGTCCGGTGGACTGTTTTTAAGAAAATACGTAACAACATAAGTATGAGTATGCTTTACTCCAAATAAACATGGCACAAACCATTTTAGTTCGATTTAAACATGGCACAAACCATCTTAGTTCGATTAAGCATGGCACAAACCATTTTAGTAGCACCACAATCCAAACAAGGATGTTAGGTAATTTACTTCAAAATATAAGAAGAATCGTCTTAGTACATATTCCTATAAGCACATCTTTACATAAGGATTATTCAAAAAAAAGCAGGAAATACTTAACTCTAATATCACGTAGCATCAAGTTTAAACTAACATAGCAAATCACATGGAATAATTCAAGTTACAACTTACTTTTATCGAAGACGCGGAGTGGAGTGGTTCTTGGAGATTTTGAGTTAGTTATAGTCTAGAATTATTTTTCCAACAATTAATTTTTTTTTTTTTTTTTACTCACGTTTATAAAAAAAAACTTTTTATAAAATAACCTAGTTCTCTATAACTACAGCTCTGATACCAATCTGTCACACCCCCAATTTATCAGAGTAATACAACACAATGGGGTGCGACGGTCATGACTATCACAAGACATAGATACAAAGAACGACTATTTAAAGCCATTTTAATTTAATTAAAAGCATAAAACTTGTTTCGGAAGCGAATTATACAAGATCATAATAAAACATTGTTTCAAAAGACTTTAACGTTGATCCAAATATCCATACACTAGTCACGACCATTTTTATTAAAAATCCCCCATGCATAACCACGTCACTCCTCCGTCTTGATACCTGAGAAAAACATTGCTAAAGCGTCAACACAAAGGTTGGTGAGTTCATAGGTTTAAGTTTAAATAGTGTGATGAACCATAAGATTTTTCAAGGCAACCGGCATATAATCTTATAACAAATACAAGATTATAATCAAAAGTATACGTTTTAATCACCTACGCCTAAGCTCGTGACACCGAAGCGTTAACCTCAACCAACAAGAAATAATAAGAGCCCAAGCAAATGCCTATCCCGAAGCATTTGTAAATCCTCAAATGTAAGTGTATCTAACTTTGGCCACACAACCAAATTAGATAGGGAGGTTAGTCCCGATAGATCTATCCATAACATTCGCGCTTACACAAAGTAATTAACGGTTCACGATAGTGGGCTAAAGCATCTAGGGATATCGCTACTTAGACATCATGTAGGCAAACGTATGAGTTTAAAGCACTTATGTTCATCCGTTAAAAACAAGCAATGTTCTCACCCCAAAATAGTTAAAGCAACTAAAAGTGGGGCTATGAAACTCACCTCGATGAAGCAGTAAATATGATCAACAAGAATAGCACGGAATATCAAGGCACGCAAAACAATGCGTAGACGATCTACTCGTAACAAGAGTCCTAAGATGTTTGATGAAGATGAAGCAAGAACTAGAGATTTTATATAAAACAAGCATCTACGTCCAACCCACCTTAATATTCTTAGCTTTCTTTTAAACAACCCGAATCTCTTGTTATCCTAATCAGAGCCGTGGCTTAGAAACATAACATAATATATTTCCTTTGAGTTTTTAGCTTTGAGTGTGTGTGGTGTGTGTGTTCAAGTGAGGAGGGAGTGGGTATTTATAGGGCTTTAGTGAGCTTTAAGACTAGTTTTTGTTTAGTTAGGGTTTAGTCAAGGTTCATGGTTCATTTGTAACTAAAGACTAACCAAGTAGGTACACCATAGGAAGTTTCATTTCATATGGGGAAGAACAATGGGCCAGGGATCACGTTTTATGCCAGTGAAATAGGAGGAAAGGAGTACTTGGGCTTGACCAAAGTCATCAAGGGTTGTTGTTTCATAAATCTTTTGAAACTTTATGGGCATACATGGTGGAAATGGGAAATACCCGTAGGTTTTGCAAGAAGGAGGGGAACAAGGAGGTACATGCATTTAATAGTTGGTGGAAGTACTAGAATTCAAATGTGGGAATATAATATAAATGTGGTTTTTTTTTTTGTCTAAAAGTATAGAAGGGGTCGGTGGTGGGGTGAAAGTAGTAAGAAAATGTTTTATTTTTATTTTGGTAAATTTTCAATGTCATTTAATAGTTGTTTTATTTGTAGGGTAGTGGGAATATTATAAATATCTAGATGTTTATATGTAGTGTAGGAAATATCCAAGTGGTAGTAGTTTTGATGGAAAGGATGCGCAAAGTGTTTAATTTTGTATATTGGAAGTCTTAAACGAAGTTATATTGACGTGAATAAATGTCGTCTCCTAAATAGGAGTTCTTATAACGTAAACAAACAATAAGTCGTTCAAGTAGTAATTGATATGAATTTTATTCATAAAATTTTAAATTAGTACCCAAAATGCGCGTAACCAATCGGGAACATCAATAGACACACAAGTCTAACCCGAAACATCGCGTTTCTCGTAACTTAACTAGATTCAAAATTCACGTTTGTGACACTGACCTCGACCAAAACTCACCCTGGTCGATTTTCCAAGAACACAATTTTCACAGAATTCGAGCTTACCTAGACCTTCCTTCCCCAGCACCTCTCTTCTTTTGAGTTCATTCAAGCCTGCTTCACTAATGTGACCCAGGCGTTTATGCCACACCTGCGCAAGACTTTCCTTTTCTTCTATACCAACACTAGCTTCACTTGATTCAACCCAACCATCCAAGGAGTACACATAATTTTCCTTCAAAGTTCCTGACAAAACCATCAAAGAACCCTTGATCACCTTTACTCTTCCATTCTGCAACTTCACGGTATAGCCCTCTCGATCCAGAGTGCCCAAAGATAACAAATTTCTTTTCAACTCGGGAATGTAACGCACATTCTCAAGCACAAAACTTGAACCATCTTTCATTTGTACTCTCACCTTCCCTGTCCCCTTAATGGCACATGCTCTATTATCACCGAGCAAAACCATACCTCCATCAAGCTCCTTAAAATCAAACAAGAAGTCCCTCCTAGGCGTCATGTGATAGGAACCACCAGAGTCCATGATCCACTCTAAGAACCTTTCCTCACTCACCGCCATCAACAAATCACCATTGTCATAACCCTTAGAATACGTCCCAGTGTCCTGTTTTGCATTCTTGTTGACAAAGCCAGTTTATTTCTTCTTGTTCCATTTTGGACAGTCTTTCTTAAGGTGATCCTCAGAATAGCATATGTAACACTTCTGTTTATAAGTTCCTTTACCCTTTGACTTTGATCGCGAACTACCACGTCCTTGATTACCCCGATGCTCCGGCCTTCCCCTTACAAATAACCCATCACCATCATCCTTTGCATCTGTCCTCTTCTTCAACTCTCGTGAATTGAGGGTAGACAAGACATCTTCCAAAGTGAGCGACTCCCTTCCATAAAGCAATGTCTCCACAAAGTTATCATATGAAGATGGTAATGATGTAAGTAACATGAGTGCCTGATCTTCGTCATCAATATCAACGTCTATGTTCGCCAAGTCACAGATCAACTTATTAAACTCGTCTATATGTTCAGATAATTTCTTACCTGAATGCATGTAGAAAGTGAACAGCTTCTTTTTCAAGTACAACTTGTTGGCTAAAGACTTTGTCATATACAAAGTTTCCAATTTTAACCAAACACCCGCAGCAGAATTTTCTTTGTTGACTTCCCTCAACACCTTGTTATCCAAGCACAAGAGTAAGGCACTGTGTGCTTTTTTATAGACATCCGTCTTCAACGCCGCAGTCTTTTGAGCGTCTGTCATGGTATCCGGGAATGGATCTAAGGCAGCCTCCCAACCATGTTGTATTAATAGACACCGCATCTTCACACGCCACAACCCGAAGTCATTAGACCCGTCGAATTTTTCGACATCAAACTTCGCTATCGACGACATATTCTTTCACCCTTGTTGCGTAAAAAAAAACCTTCTTGCAAATCGAATTAATTAGAATAACCTTAAACCTCGATCACGTACAAGCAAACCCTGATCGTAAACTTGAAAATCCAAGCAAACCACAATCAAACTTGAAGCACAAGAACCCGCAACAAGAACCTTCGAAACGTTTGACAATAACTAATACTACTACCAACTAAATTTGTTTAAAAACAAACAAATTAAGTAGTAATATTACTGGCCCAATTTGCAAATTGTATCTAATCGTGAATAATAATAAAAGGCCCAATAACCTTTTATTAACCCACCACTTCAACCAGATACAATACAAACAAACACAAATATCAGCCGCCAATAATTGTCTTCTTCGTCTTCTTCTCCAACCGAAAAACCTGCAACTCGAAGATAACGATCCGATGAAAACCCGAATCCCTTATCTTCCACGAATACCTTGATCTAGCACCGATCTCCAATGATCACGACTAACCGTAAGCTCTTGATACCACTTGTTGGACTCGACACCAACAACCCGAAGATCGATATGCGGAACCTAGATCCTTTAAAGAAGATCGCAGAGTTGCAACTACCAAAACCCAGAAGAACGACACACAAAGAGGTAACCAAACGATTTACTTTATTATACCAATCGATCGATTACATAGAAAGAATAAAAGCTACGGTGTAACGAATCCTTCACCCCTCATCTCTATTTATAGAGATGAGGGGTAATCCTAACCGACCTAGGATTGGGCTGCAACCCACATCCGACTCAAAACATAGTACATTAAGAAAAGTGCACTTAGGTACCTCCTACTTATCGCATACGTTAACTAGACTTGACACAAATACTAACAATTCTCGAAGGTGTTAGTGGAACACTCATGTGGGTCATCTGGAACTTCCGGAACCAAATGATCTTCTCCAGTCCTTCTCCGAAAAATGCTACTCTTTGGGATTTTGTAGTTTCGCAATCTTTTTTGTGGTTTACTTCTTGAAATCCTAATTGTAAGATTAGTTGGTTAGGTTTGTTGTAAAACCCTATTGCTACTATTGCTTCTATGTAATCTTTCTTAGCTTTTGCTAGTTTTAATAAAACGCCGTTGTTAAAAAAACTAGAAACATGGCATCTAATGATGTGCGCACACCTATAATATGTATATCCATTAAGTTGTTAGCTTAGTTATTATGGTTAGAGTGTTTATACAAGATTTCGCAATCATGGATTAGGAAGCTTCAAGCTTGTTTATCACTAACAAAGTCAATATGAGGAATTGAATGACATGTTTGGTAAGTTTGACCAGAAAAAGTCAAACTCAAATTGTCGAGAAAAGTTTTCCAACCCTTAAATACCCTGTTATCACTTTCTCTCATTTCTTATGTTTTTTTAACGGCAATTTCATTAAAAGAACTCTAGCAAGATACTAGAGATAAAAAGAAGATAGTTACATTGTGAATTTACAAGCAGATTTTGGATCGTAAATCTATCTAACCAAATGAGATTCAAATCTCTCTTCCTATTTTGAATCCAAGAATGAGAAAAGATTTTAATTTCTTCAGCTAGTATATCCTTCCTTGGAGTCTTCAGATCAAAGCAAGTTCTGTTCCTAAATCTCCAAATGATCCACAATGTAGTTTAAATAACAACATCGAAACAACACTTAGAAACAATAGTAAGATGACTTCTCGCATCTGCCCATGATATTAGACTCGTAAGGTCTTTTGGAAAGTCTCCCATACCCTACCAAGCCGACACCATATTCCATAAAGTAACAGGACATTCGACAAATAGATGTTGAGAGGTCTCTATTGCACCATCACAAATGGGACACCGTATTGAGTTGAGATCAGCCCCACGAGCATCTAGGTTGAACCGAGTAGGCAATCGATCCACACTAATACGCCATTAGTGTATATTAATCTTAATGGGAAGGGTTTTGTTCCACCGATTCAGACCTTGAACCGAACACATAATGTGTTTGTCAATGTAATTCCTTATAGATGCCACAGAAAACAAGTTCGTGTTGTCAAGGCTGAATTCCAAGAGTCACTGCAATCAGTGATATCAAAATCTTTAAGGGAAGAACCTAGTCCTTCCGACACCAAACCCATGTTCTTGATTTGGCCCTAATAAATGGTTACACCTTTCTTTGACCTTGCAATATTTCATAAATTCTAGACGATATAATATTGGAAAGATATATTTAAGCTTCAGGTCCCCAAACCAAGGGTCTTCCTAGAATGAATAAGTCGAACCGTCACCCACCTTACGTTTGAAAACCTAGTGGAGATTGATGTTACTACCCGATAAGTGCTTGTTTAAATCCATGATATTATTCCAGGGGCTTGTGGACGACCGATGTACATGTTACGCAACGACATCAATGCCTCCGTGATCACCGTGAATAGAAGTGACAACGAGTTTCCAAAGAGAGTTAGAATTTGACTGAAATCTGGTCAACATAGCTAAGTTTGATGCTTCTAATTGTTTCACCTTCATAATCCCATTAACAAGCATTGTTCGAATTATGTTTCCTGTTCATGAATTCCTAGTCCGTTTGTTGCATTGTAGCTATAATTCTCATACTATTCTTGGTATGTGAATTGGTTTTAAATTTGAACGTTTAAGATCTTCCGATCAGGGTTATTATTGGCGGATGAGAAAATTGAAAAAATTGATTAGCAAAAAAAATTTCAAATAGAAATTTTTTTATGAACTCAAAAATGCTTTAGTTACATTGTACTTTATGCATTAAGAAATTATACTTTTGATAAATATGACACTTTGATAATTTAATAGAATAAAAATGAAAATATTCTAAATTTATACCTCAATTTAATGATTAACAAACTTATCTATAATTTCTTTGTAAGTTTACTTACCTTGCAAGGCAAGTAAACGTGTACTTGTTATGGTATGTGTTTTAAGTCGGCTGTGGGTTTGAAGCCCAATTCTAGTTGGGTTAGTATGCTATAAATAGAGGTGCATGAAGGACTAAAACCTTCCCATCTTCTATTATCGATTGTGTGTTAATTGTTATCGTAGTATTCATTGTTCTGTCTTCTTTTGCTATCTAACTTCCACGATAGAACTTCTGCCTAGCATGCGCCATCATGAAGGGGAAAAAACATACTCCCACGGCTGCGATGTCAGCCGCGATGTCTGCTACCACCACAACTGTGGTCACCAAAATTTTACTCAACGATGCAAACAATGGTTACGCGATTGGAAATTTCGTTCTGTCACCGCTATCACTTGATATCACATTGGGAATGTTGGCTGCTGGTGCCGAAGGAAAAACTTTGAAACAGTTACTGGGGTTTCTTGGACATGAAAGCATCGGCATGTTTCTTGCTCAGTCAGCAAGTTCCAAGCTTTTAAAACGCGATTCATCAATCCCGGGACTTGGTTTCTGTTTAGAGAATGGTGTTTGGATAGATAGAAGTGTGGTACCGGTTAAATCAAGTTACCAAAAGGTTCTTCAAACTGTGTACAAAACAGAAGCCAGATGGGTGGACTTTGGAATCAAGGAGAAGCTCGATGATGTAGTCAAAGAGATAAATTTATGGGTGCATAAGGAAACTAGTGCTTTGATCCCGTCAATTGTTGAAAGGCGTGACTTTGATAAATCTTGCGTAATGGCCATTACGAATGCCTTGTATTCTAAAGGATCTTACCCCTTTGATGCAGCTATGACAGAAGATAAAGATTTCATTCTCATCAATGGTCGTACTGTTTTGGTCCCCTTCATGACGACTAGGAATAAAAAAGTTGATTATGGTTCTGAAAAGGATTACACGATGATCAAAATTCCATATGAACGTGAGGGAAAATTGAATAACTTCTCAATGTATATCTTTCTCCCAAATCGAGACAACGGATTGAAGAATCTGCTTCAATTGTTCCATTCTAAAGATGCTTTATTTCATGGAGAGTTTAACCTTAAGCGAGTAAGTCTTGATAAGATATGGATACCCAAGTTCAAGATCTCTTCAAAGATTGATCCTAAAGAAGTTTTGAAACAAATGGGATTGACATTGCCTTTTGAAAAAACAAATAAAGAGTTTAGCGGAATAATAGCGCCAAGACGGGATAATATGCCTTACGTGTCGAAAATACTTCAGAAATCTTGTTTCGAAGTTGACAAAAGAGGAGGAGGCTCTAGTGCAGTGCATATAAGTAAGATGGATTGTCCTACAAAGAAGAACTCCGATACATCTTCTCGGCAACCACCAAGTTTCGTGGCTAACAAGCCATTCATGTTCATGATTCGAGAAGACTCTTCCAAAGCTGTTGTATTTGTCGGAGTTGTTCTCAACCCTCTAGTTAATCGCTAGATGTTTTCCTTACTCCTTCACTGTACTGAATTTAATATCTGGATTGTACTACTTTAATTATAATCTGTTTTCGTAATAAATACCAATTTCTTGATCCATATTATGTCCTGGATTCATGATTTAAATGTTCATTCTTCTAATATTCTTTGTTCCTAGTTTCATGATGTGTATGCTTCACCTGCCATATTACTCTTAAGATGTGATTTTTGTGTATAGTGATATAATTGAAGTTTATTTTGTATACACTGCTATAGTTCCACAGCCGTTTATGCGCTAGGAGAAGATGAAAAAGGCATTGCGTCCATGTTGAATTTGCTTAGCCGACGCATGCTATCTTGAAGAAATGACACAAATGCGCAATGGTTCTGTTTATCTTCTTGTATAGTTTCGAAAATTTAGTTAAAGGGAGAATGGGTTGAAAATCACCCAAAATCTATTTTCAATGCTTTGTAGCTTTTCAATCATTATGCAGTTTGATCAAGATAACATTATCTATATTGTTTTTGTTATCAAAATGGATTAAAAAGTATTAGTGTGTCAATCAACCCAACTCGGCTGTGTTCTGACCCATATTTAGAACTGACCCGTTACCTGTTATACAAGCGGGTCAGTCGCATGTGTATGTCTATAACAACATCCAATGCTGAAACTAGTGCTACTTGCAGGTTGGGAGACTTGATAAGATTCTGGGCACTTGCCATCTTCCAGGTTACTTACACACGCTAACTGTGTTCTCTCGTTTTCAATATTAGTAAACAGTTTTTCTGAAAATTAATGCTACTTCACAAATATGGGCAGCAATAGACTAGGTTCCTCTTGATATCACTTAAATTATGGGCATGAATTAGTAGAAAAAAAAAACATACTATCAGTCAGTCTAAGCTGTAAAATAACTTCTGGTTTCCCCTTTAATTGTAAGAACTTAAATTATCAGTAGTAATCTTTATATAAAATTGAAAACAGTAAACCAACATAGTATCATCTTTCAATCATGCCATTAGAATAAAATATGTCATGCGACTAATTAAAATACCCATGCGTTCTCTGAACGGACTTTTTCCTCTTCTTCAGAAGTAAAATCGTTCACAATGCCGAATAATTTTCTCATGTCTTCCGTCGTCTTGCCCTTAATCAAGTCAGCAGCAGCTGCAGCAGTCAGATCCACCAAGCTTTCAATTTTGAGATAGCATGCAGCCTAAAACATTATAAAGAATTATATAGCCATATATTCATATTTAGGAAATTCAGCATTAACAAACAAAATTAAATCATATCCAAATAACACAAAACTAATTACAAATATTGATTACATAAAGATATGTACCTGAATAAGATCAAACAAAGGGTTATTATCCACTTTCATAAACTCATCATCAAATGATTTGAGATCTTGAACCTTCTCGGGTGTCTCCGCATGTTTCTTAAGGTATTCAATTATCTTGGATAGGACCGCGCCAGTGACCTTAGGTAGAGGGATGACAGAGTGATCAGCACTTTCGTCTTCCATTATGTATTTAATCGTCTGTGACTGTAAAGCTACCGTCTCATTTATCTCGAATGTTTCACCTTCGGAACTCCTAAGCATGATCATCTTTGAAGAAGATGAAGACATTGTTCTGTAATTTGGGAGCAAATTATTGAAAAACCTTAATTGTTTGGGAGAGATTCATTTATAACGTTGTTTGACATATTAACATTATACATAACATATTAACTTTTAGTTGCTTAAAACTCATTCATATACATAACATAGTACTGTAAACTGGCCCGTTTTGAGCCCTTACCCGACCTGGCTATAAATCTCTGATGCCTATATCTACCTCCAATGCTCATAGTAATCTGCTACATGCAAGTAGTAATGTTTTGAGAGATTATGCAAAAGATCTAATTCTCTCGTTTTGAGTATCAAGTCATAATTTGCAGTCAGGCGACTACTAAGTACTAACAGTTTCCTGATATGCTATTTCACAAATATGGGCAGCATTTTCTGGAGAATCGCTTCCTCTTGGTGTTACTTAAAGCAAGGCCGGGATTGGTAAATTACAAAAAAATTCTATCAGTTGCCTCCACAAATAAATAGTTCGTTGAAATAGTACTTTTTATAATAACAACCGCACAAGTTATCAGAAATTCATAATGTTTAACTTAAACTAAGATTAAAAACGAAAACTTGCTAAGAAGCAACAAATCAAATTTCTGTAAATAAAAATAATCACATGGTATGATCTTTCGAAACTATTTCAACTGATATGCAGCTTACACTTGCAGTACTTAAATAAAAATTTCGTAACCAACGTAACAATTAAACATGCCGTGGTTCTCTCTATGGATATCCTCTTCTTCACAAGTCAAATTCTTCTTCTTCAATTGTCTTGCATCTCGTCAACTCAAGTTTCATCATGTCTGTTGGAATATTAGTAGTAAACTTAAATATAGTTTAGGACTAAAGTGTACTTTGTAATATAGATTAGGAATAGACTAGTATTAGGAAGTTTTTAGGGTAACCTCCTTAAGTTGGTTTATAGGAAGTTTCCTATTTAACTTAAGATGGTGCCTACCCCTCATCTCTATAAATAGGGATGAGGAGGATCCTAGTTCATTGTATTCTTCTTCCTCAATGTAGTCCTTATTAGGGTTATTAATAAAGAGGTAGTTGAGGGTATACCGTGTGTAATACTTGTCGGTTCTTTGTAGTCTCTCGTGTTCGCTACTTGTGCTCGATATAACTCGCGATCTAGCGGTTCCGCTAATCGATCTTCAGGGTTGTTGGGTTATCGATTCCAACAAGTGGTATCAGAGCTTACGGTTATTGTGATCTCCGAAGATCGAAGGCTAGAGCGAGGTTTCGATTCAATCGAAGTGTCGAGGTTTGGTTTCGATAGAGTCTTCTATCGTTTGGTGTAGCGATCGTTGGTAAAGAAAAAGGTTTGACTTTGAGTTTCAAATCGGTGATGTGCGATTGACGAACGAGAGGTAAGTACGTGCACGTGAGGTTTCATAATTGTTGAAGTTAAAGTAGAATATAGTTATTTTATTCTATATCACATCACGTTTCTTTCATACTACAAAGTTGACAAGATTTTGTCTTTTGTGGTTTTTCAAAAGACATTAATCGTTTTGTTAAACACGATTTCAAGAGTTCGCATAGATTTTTATCTATGAATCTTTTTTGAAGGTTATTTTTCACTCCTTGTGGTTTAAGTTTAGATCGTGGTTCGCTTAGGTTCTAAGCTAGCGATCGGATTGACTTATTCAAAATCGAGGGTTTAGGGTATCTAATAAATTCGATTTGCAAGAAGGGTATTTTCTTGTGGTTCAAATTACGATCGTGGTTCGTTTGGGTATTCAAGTCAGCGGTCGGGTTTGCTTGTTCGGAATCGAGGGTTTAGGGTTCTCTAATAAATTCGATTTGCAAGAAGGGTTTTTTCTTGTGGTTCAAGTTTGATCGTGGTTTGCTTGAGGTTTGCAAGTTTACGATCGGGTTGCTTGTTCGTGATCGAGGGTTTAGAGGTTTTCTAATAAATTCGATTTGCAAGAAAAGGTTTAAGCAACAAGGGATATATTGCACACGGCTTGCGAGGCTTGTCGGTAAAGTTGGTTAAGAAACAACTTGACAAGGTTTGTAGCAAGGTTAAAGAAGACTCAAGACTTGTCGAGGTTGCAAGATCTCTTAGGTTATTAGAGATCGGTTTTGCAAAATTAAAAGTACGACAAGGGTTACTTCAAAAGGAGTTGGGTACTTTCTTGATTCAAGGGTTGTCGATTTGTTGGATAGGTTAATTTCCAAGGCTCAATCGATATTTGAGTAAGAAAGGGTGTTCTTTTGAAGGGTTACTTGGTTTGATCGATTTCTAAGAAGGTTTCTCTTAGGGTTATATCGATAAAGCAAGGGTTTTTCTTTATAAACGGGGACTTCGTATTCGTGATTGTGAGGATTAATATATCACAAGGTTTAGCGAATTATCGAAGGGACTTTGTCGGTTTGTGATTGTGAGGTTATTCATAAGGTTTAGCAAACAACAAAGGGATAAAGAAAAAATGGCTAGTTCTATAACTAGGTTTAACATCGAGAAATTCGATGGATTTAATGTACATAAGCATGGAGGTTCAAAACAAGTTGGGTTCAAACAACTTGGTCCAGGTGTTAAAACAGGAGTCCATGGAGTACATGTTTATAAACGTGTTTGGTTTGAGGTGGAACTGCAGGGAGCTCAGGGGGATCGTGAAGCTAAGGTTTTACAGGATAGTAACGATCATGTTGCAGTGGCTCAAATACGGTTTGAGGTGGAACTGCATGGAGCTCAAGAGGGTCGTGAAGCTGAGGTTTTTCAGGTTAGTAACGATCATGCTGCAGTGGCTCAAAGACGGTTAGAGGACAAACAACCTGAAGAAAAGACAAACACGGGCTGCTTGGTAAATGAGCAGGAAGAGGTACACCTTGGCATAAAGGTGGGGGCAAACATTACGGTAACCGGAGTACCTGGTCAAGAGGGTGCGGAGGGTAATGTTGCTGAGAAGAAGAACGTGAAAGAGTCTATGGAAGCTAATCTAGGAAAACTACAGAAGTACAATGCCTGGTTAACAAGGTGGTCCCGGGTCCGAGGTTCCAACACCGGTAAAAAGTGTTGAGTATCAGTTATGTTTAAGTGTTACTCCTAAGGTGGAAATTGTTCGAATATTAGTAGTAAACTTAAATATAGTTTAAGGACTAAAGTGTACTTTGTAATATAGATTAGAAATAGACTAGTATTAGGAATTTTTTAGGTTAACCTCCTTAAGTTGGTTTATAGGAAGTTTCCTATTTAACTTAAGACGGTGCCTACCCCCTCATCTCTATAAATAGGGATGAGGGGGATCCTAGTTCTTTGTATTCTTCTTCCTCAATGTAGTCTTTATTAGGGTTATTAATAAAGATGTAGTTGAGGGTATACCGTATGTAATACTTGTCGGTTCTTTGTAGTCTCTCGTGTTCGCTACTTGTGCTCGATATAACTCGCGATCTAGCGGTTCCGCGTTATCGAACTTCGGGTTTGTTGTCGGTTTCGTACAACAATGTCTATATGACAATGGCAAAGTAAGAATCTAAATTGTTCCTCAACACGAGTTTATGATACACTTGGTACTTTTTACCATTTTCATAAAGATCGTATGGTAATGAGAAAATAATAGTAAGTAAACAATCACAGTTGATAATAAGTAAGAGTCGAGTTATTTGGAAACCTTGTTATTTGATGGAAACCAAGGGATACATCTGGACCGTACATTATAAAAGACCAGATCAAATAAAAAAAACCACGGAAGGGCTTTATCTGCCAATATGTTAAAAACAAAAGGACTAAAAATATAAACGTGTAATTTACCCCTAATTTTCTAAAAAAACACACACACCCGTGACATTCTCTCTCTCTCTCCCCCATCTCTATACAAACATGAAACCTGAACAAACAATCCAAAGATTTGCACCAATTAACCGTGAAAATGACGAAATAAACAAAGAAATGGAACGAGAAACTAGTAAATCAACCGATCTTGAAAAAAACGGACCAAAACTAGCCGAATCATAATGCCGATGATGGTGGCTTATACATATCCATTAGTTTGTGATACGAGTCAATTCTGAATGGCACGTGCAAGGCACGGTCACTCACCAACTAACTTTCCCGCCCATCTATTTCCCCTTTAAATAGATATTATTAGTTCATTTGTATTAGTTCTGATTTGTTGCTAAACACTACTGTGTATAATTCTCTTTTTTCTTCCACTTGTAACAACTTCAACTTGTTCTTATTTTTGCGCCAAAGTAGCCTCAACTTACAGTTAATTTTAGTTTTTACCCTTTCTCCTACTACATATGTTTTCCCGCCATAAGTCACACTTTCACGACTATCCAACCACCTGTCAGGTTGAAATAGGTCTACATGTAAACATATGCATTTAAATAAACAAACAATTTTCAACCAAAACAGTTAATAAGACTAGATGTAACGCAAACAATTAATACCTCAAGTGTAGGAAAGATATGGGCTTTGAGGTGCAATGGTATCTCTTCCCACTCGCAAGCAAGTGGAAGTGGTCGGACTGTTTCCCCCATCAGAGAGCTCAACATCGGTATTAGGGCCCGTTGTTTGATCAGGTGGAGTTTGAGTCGGAGGAGTTTGAGTCGGTGAAGTTTCGACATTAGTTACAGAAATATCTTCTAAGAACGTATTCATGTCAAGGTGTTCAGGTGAATGTGATACTGGTGTAGGAAGCGGAAGAAATGGTTCACCGTGATATTTCCATGTGGTATAATATTCGTCCCACCCATGTTCGGATAAGTGTACCTCAAGAGTGTGGAGGTCAACCAATCTCTCACAGTTACAACAAAATTTACATGGACAACGGATCATTTGTGTGATGGGGGTGCACAAATGTCTTACAATGCTCGATGAATCCAAAAAGACCATATAAAAAGTCATCGGAATTACGATTGGATATAGTTGTCCAACTCTTATCAATTGTCATAACTGCGTTGCAAATAAACATTATTCAAATAAATGATTTATTAAACACCTTAAAGCAAATAATCATGAATGCTTTTTCACCTACTAGTGCACTATGGAAGGCAATCCTAACACACTCTTTAAATGTTTCGTCTCATATATGAATGCGTATAACTGATTTACTATTCGAGAAAATTTCGGCAGCATTTCCCCTCTACTCCCCAAATATGTGTTTAAAGACATATTCGTAGGAGTAAAGCAGAAACGCTGTCGAAATCATCTCAAATATTAAACCAGTTATACGCATTCATATCCTAAATGAGACAAAACATTCAAAAAGCAGTCCCAAAACTGGGGACTTTCCGAAATTAATTTCTAGTAAATTAATTTCGGACGTGTTTTCTAAGGTTGATTAATTTCGGACGGGGCTTTTCTAAAATTAATCGACTAGAATCCTAAAACAATCCTAAAGGGTGCAATTCAATATACATTTAAATCAAACTAATAACTAAAACATATAAAAAATCATTAGAAAAGTTATAACACTTACCTTCGATGTTGTTGCTACCTAATTGTCATGTCGCCGCCTAACTTTCTCGTTGCCGCCTCGTTGCCGTCGACTGCCACCACCAGAAACCGTCACCGCTGCCATAAATAAAAAAGTTAGTTAAAAATAACTAACTGATTATTATCATATCATTAACTTTAACAATTAAATCAAAAAAATCAAACCTTTATTAAACTATAAGAATCATCATATAGAGGGTTGAAAGAAAAAGAATTAAACTTTTAGAGATGGGAGATGAAGATGACGGTGAACAGTGGTCGTGGTGGCTGTCGAAATTGGTGGTGGTGGTAGAATGTGGAGGTGGTTGAATTTGATGAGTTTGATGAAAATGCGTGATGGGTAATGGAGATGGGTGATGAAAATGGTGGTGTGGGTGATTGGAATAGGGTGGTAATGGCCGGAATGTGGTTGAATTTGATGAATTTGACGAATTTGGTGATGGTGATTTTGGTGGTGGTTGAAGATGATAAAAGGTAAAGAGAGAGAGGCCGTCCGTTAAGTTGTATAGATAAAATTTACGGTCGAAATTTTCGACCCTAAATTACTTTAATATTTAGGGTCGAAATTTTCGACCCTAAATTTCGACCTTAAATATTGACCGCGAATTTATTTTTTTTGGTATGAAATTTTAAATTTTCGTGAAAAATGAAACTTTTGGTGCCAAATTTAGG
Organism: Glebionis coronaria; assembly: GCA_025667525.1. Classification (NCBI taxonomy): domain Eukaryota; kingdom Viridiplantae; phylum Streptophyta; class Magnoliopsida; order Asterales; family Asteraceae; genus Glebionis; species Glebionis coronaria. Next base: position 21,996,826 of record CM046874.1, read on the forward strand.
GTCAAAATTTCGACCCTAAATTTCGAAACTAGAATAATTTTAATTTTAAAATGTTTTAAAAAATTAATAAATAGAGTTTATAAATTACTAAATTATTAATATAAAATATTAACAAATTATTTTATTTATATAAACTATTAATAAGTATCACTAATATATTTTATTTATGTAAATTTATTTTCTAAATTACAATAATTACGTTTTAAAATAGTAAATTTCGAAACTAGAATAATTTTAATTTCAAAATTTTTTAAAAACTTAATAAATAGAGTTTATAAATTACTAAATTATTTATATAAAATATTAACAAATTATTTTATTTATATAAAATATTAATAAGTATCACTAATATATTTTATTTATGTAAATTTATTTTCTAAATTACAATAATTACGTTTTAAAATAGTAAATTTCGAAACTAGAATAATTTTAATTTTAAAATGTTTTAAATAATTAATAAATAGAGTTTATAAATTACTAAATTATTTATATAAATATTAACAAATTATTTTATTTATATAAAATATTAATAAGTATCACTAATATATTTTATTTATGTAAATTTATTTTCTAAATTACAATAATTACGTTTTAAAATAGTAAATAGGGTATCGTATTACATGATATGAGTCAATAGGGTATCGTATTACATGATACGAGTCAATAGGGTATCGTATTACATGATACGAGTCAATGTGGTATCGTATTACATGATATGAGTCAATAGAGTATCGTATTACATGATATGAGTCAATAGGATATCGTATTACATGATACGAGTCAATGTGGTATTGTATTACATGATATGAGTCAATAGGGTATCGTATTACACGATAGGAGTCAATGTGGTATCGTATTATATGATATAAGTCAATAGGGTATCGTATTACATGATATGAGTCAATAGGGTATCGTATTACATGATACGAGTCAATGTTTATATGATATGAGTCAATAGGGTATCGTATTACATGATATGAGTCAATAGGGTATCGTATTACACGATATGAGTTAATAGGGTATCGTATTACATGATACGAGTCAATAGGGTATCGTATTACATGATACGAGTCAACGTGGTATCGTATTACATGATATGAGTCAATAGGGTATCGTATTACATGATATGAGTCAATAGGGTATCGTATTACATGATACGAGTCAATGTGGTATCGTATTACATGATATGAGTCAATAGGGTATCGTATTACATGATAGGAGTCAATGTGGTATCGTATTACACGATATGAGTCAATAGGGTATCGTATTACATGATATGAGTCAATAGGGTATCATATTACATGATACGAGTCAATGTGGTATCGTGTTACATGATATGAGTCAATAGGGTATCGTATTACATGATACTGGTCAATAGGGTATCGTATTACATGATACGAGTCAATGTGGTATCGTATTACATGGAGGGAAAACATTGGAGGGAAAACCTTGGCGGGAAAACATTGGCAGGAAAATATTAGAGGAAAAACATTGGAGGGAAAATGTTAACAATTTACCTCACTTTTTTAGCATAAAAGGAGAACCACACACACTCCTTATCATCACAACCACCATCAGATCACACACACTTATCATCACAAACACATTGTTATTATGAAGATGTTGAAGCATGAAGCTTTTCCGTGCAAGTGTGGACATGGAGATGTAGTTCTTCGAGAATCGTGGCAAACTGAATCCTTTGGTAGACTGTACTATGCTTGTCCACGTTCACGGGTTCAACCTCCAGTTTCATATGGATGCAAATTTTTTTATGGAAAGACGAACGCGTCCAACTACCAATCAATTCTCTTGGAGGTTCAATGAGCTTTTCTCCTCCAAGCTCTTTTTCAAGACCTTCAGCGAGCTTTTCTCCTCCAAGCTCTTCTCCCAGACGTTCAACGATTCCAATTTCTTCTACAAGCTCTTCAACGTGTGCAAACTGTGTGCGCTTGAATGGAATGATAAAGGTACTTGAGAGTACAATAGAGTTGTACCGCAACCCCGATAGGCACACAATGGATTCAGCTGCACTACGTCACGACCTTTACGATGACATGTGGAACCTTAGTTTGAACTAGTTTGTGATGTGTTTTTTTTTCGTGTTTACGAGTCTAATATCGTTGTAATATCCATGTTTAATTAAGCGCGTGTTTAAGTGTCCGTGACGAATAAAATTATGTTTATGAGTGTTTGTCTGTAAGTCTCCCATGTGATATTACAAAAGGTTTTATGTAATATTTGGAATAAATAAATATTTATTTTATAAATGTCTCATTTTTATTATATAAACGTCGCAAAAATAAAATAACATCGGATCGATAGTTAAAATAATAATTATTTGGAACAAATAAAAATATGTTTTATAAATGTCTCATTTTTATTATATAAACGTCGCAAAAATAAAATAACATCGGATCGCTGGCGACATGTCGCCAGGGATACTCTAGTCAAACTTTGACCAAAAAGTATATCTACTTTTTTGCCACGTCAGCGATGTCGCCAGGGAAAAGTGGTTATCCCTAGCGACATTTATGTCGCCAGGGAAACCCCGGTCACCTGTTCGTAAAGTCTAATGACTTTAAGTCCCCGTATCGAATAAAATGTATCGTTAGGCGTTTTGTTCGTATCTTCTAACATAAAAGTTACATAAGTTATATATAAGTATAATAATAATAATAATTCAAAATTTATTTTAATAATTATGAAAAAAAAAATTTGCAATTAAAACACATTACCATTGAATAAAAACATATATTTAAAGTTTAAATATATACATATATTGATATTTTAAAAGGATTCAGACTAAAAGAAAATATTTAAAATATAGTTAAAAATTTAGGGTCGAAAAAATATTAACATATAAAAATATAATGTTTTAAAATGATTTTTAATTATTAGAAATGTATTTTGTATTACATAAATAAATCAAAATATGGTTAAAATTTAGGGTCGAAATTTTTGACCCTAAAATATCAAACCTATAAAAATATAATGTTTTAAAATGATTTTAATTATTAGAAATGTATTTTATATTACATAAATAAATAAAATTAACACTACTTTTTTAGGGTCGAAATTTTCGACCCTAAAATCGTGGACTCCACCACCTTTTTGACCAGCCATTTTGGGTTGAAAAGTTGTGCCCCCCACCATGTATTTAGGGTCGAAATTTTCGACCCTAAATATATACCGACCCTAAATACCAATTTTGTTGTAGTGACAAAATGTTACATATTACCTAATTATTTTTAAATTTGAATGTTTAAAATATTTCGATCGAGGGTTATCGTTGGCCGGCCGGTGAGAAAATGTAAAAAACTTGATTACCAAACAAAATTTCAACTAGTAGGTTTCTTCAACTTAAACATCTAAAATTATCATATGAATTATTACATTGTAATTTATGCACTAAGAAATTATACTTTTGATAAATATGACTCTTTAAGAATACATTAATAAAGATCAGGTTCGTAGATATACCCTAACTTTTGCAGCATCCAATGGTAACAAGTCTAATAATGGTAATTTTCTTGTATGTTTACTTCCTTGCAATGCAAGTAAACGTGTAATTGCTATGGTATGTGTTTTAAGTCGGCTGTGGTTTTGAAGCCCAGCCTGGGTCAGTTAGGATGCCCCTATTAATAGAGGTGGGGGTGAAGGCCTAAAACCATCACATCTTCTATCATCGATGTGTGTTAATCCTAAACGTATTCATTGTCGTGTCTTGAAGTTGCGATCGAGCTTCTGCCTAGCATTCGGCCGTGATGAAGGCGAAAAAACTTACTCCCACAGGCGCGATGTCAGCCACCAATGTGGTGACCAAAGTTTTACTAAACGATACAAACAATGGCTACGAGATTGGAAATCTCGTTTTGTCACCGTTGTTACTTGATATCATACTAGGAATGATGGCTGCTGGTGCCGACGGCGAAACTTTGAAGCAGTTACTAGGGTTTCTTGGACATGAAAGCATCGACATGTTTCTTGCTCAGTCAACAAGTTCCAAACTTTTTAAACGCATTTTACCAATCCCGAAAGCAGGTCTTGGTTTCAGTTTAGCGAATGGTGTTTGGGTAGATAGAAGTGTGGCACCTGTTCAATCAAGTTACCAAGAGGTTCTTGAAACTGCATACAAAACAGAAGCCAGATGTGTGGACTTTGGAATCAAAGGGAAGCTCGATAATGCAGTTGGCGAAATAAATTCATGGGTGCATAAGGAAACTAATGCTTTGATCCCATCAATTGTTGAAAGGCGCGACTTTGATAAATCTTGTGTTATGGCCATTACGAATGCCTTGTATTTTAAAGGATCTTACCCATTTGATTCAGATATGACACGAGATCAATATTTCCATCCCATCAGAGACTATGCTGTTTTGGTCCCCTTCATGACGACTAGGTTTAAAAAATTTGATTATGCTTCCAAAAAGGATTACCAGCTGATCAAAATTCCATATGAACGTGAAGGAAAACTGAATAATAAGTTCTCAATGTATATCTTTCTCCCAAATGAATACAATGGATTGAAGAATCTGCTTCAATTGTTCCATTCTGACGATGCTTTATTTCATGGAGAGTTTAACCTTCAACGAGTAAGTCTTGATACGCTATGGATACCCAAGTTCAAGATCTCTTCAAAGTTTGAACCTAAAGATGTTTTGAAACAAATGGGATTGACATTGCCTTTTGAAAAAACAAATAAAGAGCTTAGCGGAATAATAGTGCCAAGACGGGATAATATGCTTTACGTGTCGAAAATACTTCAGAAATCTTGTTTCGAAGTTGATGAAAGAGGAGCAAAACCTGCTGCTTATGTAAGGAAGACGGATTGTCCCAAAATGAATTACTACTATCTACCTCTACCTTCATGGCCATCACCAAGTTTTGTGGCTGACCATCCCTTCATGTTCATGATCCGAGAAGACTCTTCCAAAGCTGTTGTATTTGTCGGAGTTGTTCTCAACCCGGCCTCTAGTTAATCACTAGATGTTTTCTTACGCGTTAACTGTACTGAATTTAATATCTGGATTGTGCTAGTTTAATAATATTTGAATAATCTGTTTTCGTATTAAATACCAATTCTTTTTAACCATATTATGTCCTGGATTCGTGTTTTTAATGCTCATTCTTCTAATATTGTTTGTTCCCAGTTTCACGATGTGTATGCTTCACAGCAGAAATGACACGAATGCACAATTGTCCTGTTTATCTTCTCGTATAGTTCTGAAAATCACCCAAATTCTATTTTCAATGCTTCATATCTTTTCAATCATTATGAAGTTAAATCAAGATATTGTTTTTGTAATCAAAATGGTTTAAAAAGTATTAGTGGGTCAATCAACCCAACCCGGCTGTGTTCTGACCATATTTAAGACTGACCCGTTACATGTTATACAAGCGGGTCAGTCGCATGTGTATGTCTATATCCAAATCTGATGCTGCAAGTAGTATGCTACTTACAGGTTGCGAGATATGGATGTGATTCTGCGCACTTGCCATCTTTCAGGCTACTTACACATCCGAACTGTGTTTCTCTAGTTTTCAATACTATTACTGACAATTTTCCCAAATGCTACTTCACACATATGGGCAGCAATAGACTAGGTTCCTCTTGATGTCACATAAAGTATGGGCTTATCAGTAATAATATTTATGTAAAATTGAAAACTGTAAAACAACATAATATCATCATCTTTCAATTATGACATAAGAATAAAATATGTCATGCGACTAATTAAAATACCCATGCGTTCTCTGAACGGACTTTTTCCTCTTCTTCAGGAGTAAAATCGTTCACAATGCCGAATAATTTTCTCATGTCTTCCGTCGTCTTGCCCTTAATCAAGTCAGCAGCAGCTGCAGCAGTCAGATCCACCAAGCTTTCAATTTTGAGATAGCCAGCAGCCTAAAACATTATAAAGAATTATATAGCCATACATTCATATTTACGAAATTTAGCATTAACAAACAAAATTAAATCATATCCAAATAACACAAAACTAGTTACAAATATTGATTACATAAAGATATGTACCTGAATAAGATCAAACAAAGCGTTATTATCCACTTTCATAAACTCATCATCAAATGATTTGAGATCTTCAACCTTCTCGGGTGTCTCCGCATGTTTCTTAAGGTATTCAATTATCTTTAATAGGACCGCGCCAGTGACCTTAGGTAGAGGGATGACAGAGTGATCAGCACTTTCGTCTTCCATTATGTATTTAATCGTCTGTGACTGTAAAGCTACCGTCTCATTTATCTCGAATGTTTCACCGTCGGAACTCTTAAGCATGATCATCTTTGAAGAAGATGAAGACATTGTTCTGTAATTTGGGAGCAAATTATTGAAAAGCCTTAATTGTTTGGGAGAGATTCATTTATAACGTTGTTTGACATATTAACATTATTAATCCCTCAACTTTTAATTGCTTAAAACTCATTCATAATACATAACATAGTACTGTAAACTGGCCCATTTTGAGCCATTACCTGACCTGCCTATAAATCTCTGATGCCTATATCTACCTACAATGCTCATAGTAATCTGCTACATGCAAGTCGTAACGTTTTGAGAGATTGCGTGCACTTGACATTTTAGACCACTTGACAATTCTCTCGTTTTGAGTATCAAGTCATAATTTGCAGTCAGGCGACTACTAAGTACTAACAGTTTCCTGATATGCTATTTCACAAATATGGGCAGCATTTTCTGGAGAACCGCTTCCTCTTGGTGTTACTTAAAGCAAGGTCGGGATTGATGAAATACAAAAAAATTCTATCAGTTGCCTCCACAAATAAATAGTTCGTTGACATGGTACTTTATGATGGTTTATGATTATCATAACAATTATAAAAACCCTAAAATGGATCAAAGAACACAGCGGAAGCAAATTAACAAGATTTTTAATTAACACGATTATAATTAATCAAGGCTAGGGTTACATACCTTTATCCTAGCAAGATCTACAAGTTGACGGAATAGTCACCGGTAGAGATAGATCACGAACACCACCCGGATGTAATCTAAGATAAGATTACACCACGATCTTGTACACACGTGATACGGTGAGTTAACCGTGAGTCTAGCACGAACAAAACCGAGCTTCCAAGTCTATGGAAGATCTACCCAACTGAAAGTTTATGGATTTTAAAATCGATAGTCGTGTGATAGGATCGAACTCGAGATCACGGGATTGCACACATTACGTGAAGAGTTAATTTATTTATTAAATATATTTATTATATTTATTAAATCAAACTGCAGCTAACGACCGTTAAGTAATTAAAGGTTAAGTATTAAACGATCGTTATAGAATATTAAAGAAGCTAAAAGAAGGTGTCGGAAAGTTCCGGAAACCCTTTTTGAGCACATGTATATCCGGCCTAATAAGAGTCAAAGGATAGGGATGAAAAGTTTTAGGCTTTATCTTGTTTAAACCTTGGAAGATAAGTTTCCAAGGTGTATATAAACAAACCTTAAGGCCTCATAATTTTTCACTCCATATTCTCTTCTTTCTAGCTCTAAACCGCCGGCCTATATACACCCTTTAGGGTTCATCTTTGATTTTCTAAAAGCTATTTTAGATCTAGTCCTATCCCCTCTCTAGGGTTGTTGGGTAGATCTTCCATAGGCTTGGAAGGCTCGGTTCTGTTCGTGCTAGACTCACGATTAGCTCATCGTATCACGTGTGTACAAGATCGTGGTGTGATCTTATTTTAGATTACATCCTGGTGGTGTTCTTGATCTATTTTTACCGGTGATCGTTCTGCTAAGGAAAAGGTATGTAACCCTAGCCTTGATTAATTATAATTGTGTTATTTAAAGATCTTGTTAATCGGCTTCCGCTGTATGCTCTTTGATCTATGTTAGGGTTTTTATAATTGTTATGATGATCTTAAACCATCAGTGGTATCAGAGAGCCGTTTTAACATGATTATAATTATCAAGATCTAAAGTTTTTTTTAACTAATATGATTTGTGTTAAAATTACATGTTGTTTTTTAGGTTTTATAAAAAATTAAGGGTTTTGTTTTTTTTGTTTTTTAAAAATGGCTTTGCCGTTTTTTTTTATAAAAAAAAAAAAAAAAATTTGTAAACCCTAAAATTACATGGTAATTAACTTTAGATGTATGCATGAATTAATTGTTATGTCATGTGTGGTTACGATCCGTAGTAGTTTTTTAATTGTTAAGAGAATATGGAAGATCCGTAATAAACATGCATGTTTTTACGGATCATATAATTTTGATTGCTATTTGTTTTATTTGATTCAAAGTTTTAAAATTAGGGAAGACTTTTTATGTTCATAAAAACCCTAGATTTGATGTTCTTTGAATAAATTGTTTGCATGTGGCTATTTGATTTAGTTTTTTTTTGTACTACTTGTTTTCATGCGTTTTTTTTTTTAATTGTATGTTGTAAACAAGGGTAATTTTTTTAAGAAAAATAATATGGACTAAATCTTATCAAAATTAATGAATTGTTTTGAGACCTAAATTGCATATGATTTGTGTTGATTAGAATTGCAATAGCAACTTAACGGCCTACTCAATTTTGGCAAACTATAAAGTGGGTATAACGCACCGCTGGTCAAGTACCCGGTTAAGGAAGGAGGTGCTATGCTTTTACGCTGACCAAATTCCCGGCTCGCCTGTGCGTCAAAATTGGAATTACCTACGGTTGTTATTGGTATAATTCTTTAAGGTTGTTTGGTTTAACCAATACCTCAACTTGCAAATATATGATGAACTTTTAGTCTCACGAAAAAGTTTACTAAACGTTTTATTAAACTTATGCTATGGAGATGTATGCATGCTTCTCCATACATGATTTTGACACCAAAATCTATACCCTAAAATTTAAGTCATATGCACTCTAATTGACGAACACTTGAAGTTACAATTGTCGTCATATAAGATATCGGACGATGTTGTAATGGAGAGAAAACTTCATGACTGAATAAGACTGCACATGAAGGTTTTACGTTCTTTAGATTAGTCGACTTAATTGAGTTACTCAGTGAGAACTGGAAACTTAAGGCATAAAGAAGGGATAAAACATGTTTACAATGCAAATGTTTTGGCAATGTAAATCCCTGACATATCTAGAAATTGCAATATGATTTGGCAATTATTGTTCGACAAGTTACTGTGTTGAATACATTTGTCACTAGCAGATCAACTGATGTGATAAATCTATGTCAATATGGATTCTAGTTTTTCAAGGAAAATACTATGGTTTTATTACCGGGGTAATTTTATTTTCTTGAATTTTATTATCGAAAATACTAATGTTTGAACTTATTTCTGTAGAAATGGCTCAACCCGAAAACAATCTGACAATAAGCTCGGCGTTCAAAGCATTTTTTGAACGGCCTGAACTTACTGGCCCTAATTTCAATGATTGGTACCTCTCACTAAGAATTGTTCTGAGAGCAGCGGGTACCATCAATATCTTGGAAACTCCTTTTCCGGAGGATCTTGCTGAAGGAGCAACTGATGCGGAAAGGCTTCAACACGCTGCTAACGTTAAGAAGCACCATGAGGTGGCTGCTGTAATGTTAGGGAGAATGGCTCCATCACTTCAAAGGAAGTATGAGCTATTTCATCCTAAGCAGATGCTTGATGAACTCAAGGCAGTGTATGAAACGCCACAAGCTGTAGAGATCTATGATCTGGTTGATTCTCTACATAGTTGCAAGCAAGCTCCTGGAAAGTCCGTAAGTGCACATTACATGGAGATGAGGGGTTATATGGAACAACTCATCGCACTAGGACAACCCTTCGATCATAATATGGCTATTAACTTGATCAATAGGTCCCTTAATAAGGACTTCGGTGATTTCGTTCGTAACTATAATATGCATTGCACGGGGAAGACAGTTAATGATTTGCATGCAATGCTCATTGACTTTGAAAAGGGTTTGAAAGATAAGGCACCCACTGCTACTCCTCAAGTACTTTATGTACAAAAGGGTAGAGTGTCGAAACCAAAAGCGCAAGGGAATAAGAAGCAGAAAGGCAAAGGCAAGGTTGATAAGAGCAAGCAAGTTGCGACTACATCAAAACCGAAGCATAACTTTGCTAAGAAATCTCTGAAAGATGAGACTTGTCACCACTGCAAGATGACTGGACACTGGAAGAGGAATTGCTCTCTCTATCTCCATGAAATGGCAGAACATAAGAAGAAGGCTGAGCAAGTTGCTGCAGCACCATCTTCAGGTAACTTATTTATGATAGAGTTATTTAATCTTTCATACAAATCAAACTCCTGGGTATATGATACGGGATGTGGTATTAATATTTGTAATACCCTGCAGGGATTTGAGTTGAAGAGGAGACTTACCTATGGGGAACAATTTCTGCAAGTGGGCAATGGCGCACAAGCAGCAGTTGAAGCTATAGGAATATTTAAATTAGTTTTACCTTCGGGTTTAGTACTGTCTTTAAATAATTGTCATTATGCACCTACAATTGTTAGGGGTGTTATTTCCTTTTCTAGTATGTTGGATCTTGGATTTACTCACACGATTGATAATAATAGAATTTCTGTTTTCAAAGATGGTTTATTCTATTTTGATGCAATTTCTGTGAATGGTGTTTTTGAAATTAACATGCATGATATAAATCCCAAGAGGAAAAATAATTCTGTTTTTAGCATGAATAAGAAGAGTAAGTTAGACAAGAACTCTTCTTATCTTTGGCATTGTAGACTTGCCCACATTGGGAAGACTCGCATACAAAAGCTTCAACGTGATGGGCTTTTGGAAAGTATCAATGATGAATCATTTGATAAATGTGAATCTTGTATCTCTGGGAAGATGACCAAGAAACCTTTTAATAGCAATATTGAAAGGGCTACTGAACTACTTGGTTTGATACATACTGATGTGTGTGGACCACTTAGACATGTGTCAAGGAAAGGTGCTAGCTACTTCTTGACGTTTACGGATGATTATAGCTGTTATGGTTATGTTTATTTACTTAAGCATAAACATGAGGTATTTGAAACATTCAAAACGTTTAAAGCCGAAGTAGAGTTACAACTAGGAAAGAAGATTAAAGCTCTTCGTTCTGATCGTGGTGGTAAATATTTAAGTCAAGAGTTTAAAGATTATTTAAGTAAGAATGGAATTGTTCAGAAACTTACTTCTCCGTATACTCCACAACAAAATGGTGTATCTGAAAGGAGAAATCGTACATTATTGGATATGGTACGATCTATGTTTAATCTTACAACTTTACCATTATCTTTTTGGGATTATGCTCTTGAAACTGCTGTTCGTATTCTAAATATGGTTCCCACAAAGAAGGTTGATAAGACACCATATGAACTATGGCATGGCAAGAAGCCATATTTGTCTTATTTGAAAGTCTGGGGTTGTGAGGCGTATGTGAAACGTGACTCTGGAGATAAACTCCAACAACGCTCAGTAAAATGTATCTTTGTAGGCTACCCTAAGGAAACTATGGGTTACTACTTTTATTATCCGGCTGAGAACAAAATAGTTGTGGCTCGGTATGGAGACTTCCTTGAAAATGATCTTGTAAATCAAGAATTCAGTGGGAGAAATTATGATCTTGAAGAAATTCAAGAAGATACATTGCCTTCTGAAAATACTAGCGATGAAATTCCTGTAGAACCAGAAAGTCTGATTGTTCCACCGGAATTAATTTCTCCACGTAGGTCTCAAAGGGCTATACGTGCGCCGGACAAACTATGTCTATACATAGAGGATGATGAGGAGGAAGTAGGGGATCTTGGTGAACCTGCTAACTATCGATCCGCAATGTCTGATCCAGAAAAGTCAAAATGGATAGTTGCGATGAATGAGGAAATGAAATCCATGGAAATCAATGATGTTTGGATTCTTGTGGACGCACCTAAAAATGCTAAAGTAGTGAAAAATAGGTGGATCTATAAGAAGAAAACTGACATGGATGGTGATGTACAATCCTATAAAGCACGTTTAGTGGCTAAAGGTTTTACTCAAACTTTTGGCATAGACTACGAGGAGACATTCTCTCCTGTAGCAGACTTACGAGCTATTAGGATTCTCATAGCTATAGCAGCATACTATGACTATGAGATATGGCAAATGGATGTTAAAACTGCCTTCTTGAACGGTCGCTTAGATGAAGACATCTATATGCAGCAACCGGAAGGGTATGTCGATCCTAAATATCCAAAGCGCGTGTGCAAACTTCAAAGATCCATTTATGGTTTGAAGCAAGCATCACGTCAATGGAATAAGCGATTTGATGAAGATATCAAAAAGTTTGGATTTATTTAAAATCGTGATGAGCCATGTGTATACCGCAAAGCTAGTGGGAGTAATGTAGTGTTCCTAATTCTATATGTCGATGACATATTGATCATGGGAAGTAACATTCCAAGACTTAAGGAAGTTAAGGATTATCTTGGTAAATGTTTTTCTATGAAAGATTTGGGAGATGTTGCATATATTCTGGGAATTAAGATCTATCGAGATAGGAGTAGACGGTTAATTGGTCTTAGCCAAGATGCTTATATTGATAAGATATTGAAGAAATATAACATGCATAACTCTAAGAAAGGTTTCTTACCGATGGAGGTTAAGCATGAGTTAAGTCATGAAAAAGATGCATCATCACCTGAAGAGGTGGCTTACATGAAGAAGGTGCCTTATGCTTCGGCTGTAGGATCTATTATGTATGCCGTAAGATGCACAAGGCCCGATGTGGCGTTTGCTCAGAACTTGGTCAGTAGATACCAACAGAATCCAGGAAAGTCCCACTGGACTGCTGTTAAGCATATTCTGAAGTATTTAAGAAGTACGAAAGATATGTTTTTGGTATTCGGGGGTAAACCAGACACAGAATTGAATGTAACAGGATTCTGTGATGCGTCCTGGCAATGTGATAAAGACGATACGAAGTCTCAGACGGGTTACGTGTTTGTCATCAATGGAGGAGCAGTTGACTGGAAGAGCAGTAAGCAGAAAACCATTGCTATGCATGCGACTCAATCTGAGTACATGGCCGCTTCAGAAGCTGCAATGGAAGCTGTTTGGATTAGGAAGTTTATTGGAGATCTTGGAGTGATGCCTTCAATTAAAGAACCTATTGATATATATTGCGACAACTCTGCGGCAATAATATTCGCCAATGACCCTGGAGTCATGAAGGGCGCCAGACACTTTAAACGTAGATATCACTACGTTCGAGAACAAGTGGAAGCTCGAGAAATAAAATTGATAAAAGTTCACACAGATGATAACGTAGCTGATCCTTTTACTAAGGCTTTGTCTAGGCCAAAGGTAGTTAAGCATGCCAAGGCAATTGGGTTGCAACTAGCTAGCGAATTCATGCAATAAATCTGTTGATTAGTATTTGGATAAAGGATGTAAGACATTATTGAATTGATGAAATAAAGTTTGGATTTCGTTTATTTTTCTGTTATTTGATTTTGTATCCTATTTTACATGTTTTAATCCATGAGCATTTTGATGTTTCTAAATGTCCGTTGTCGATTAATAATATGGGAGTATTATTAAATTAAGACAATTCAAAATAGTGACAGAGTATACTTGAAAGTATATTGGTCAATTTTGGATGATATTTGATGGGTCAAATATTGGACTTATCCCAACTATGTGATTTTACTTTATGGATCTTTGTCATTAAGTAAAATCATAAATAGTTATCCTTAGACCTGAGATGCCAGAAAACTGCATTGGATATAGTGCATTTCTGTAAGGTAACCTAACGCTAAACGTAACTGGTAGTCATAAGGGTTATTTTCAGAAGTGTTGCGAAATTCATGTGTTTTGCTTGTAGTCGAAATGGGATTCGTTTCCTTCAAATTGTTATTTGAAGTATAAATACAACTGGGCCCCTCGGGGGAATAGTAAGATGTTTGTGTGGCCACACCCAAATGTGTTTTGGTAATCTTGCTATATCCGTAAACGAGAAACAGAATAGTTAATGAAGGAATGACTAAGATCCATATCCTTATTAACAATGTATTTGAAATGAGAGGATAATAATAATGATTATATATCATTAAAAGGTTTTGTCCAGGAAGCCTTACTCGAGTTGTACTAGTGACATTGTTAGTGTAACTAGACGCTAATCAATGTGATCACGACATTCGAATTTTGTCCAAGTGGGAGCTGAAAGTTTATGGATTTTAAAATCGATAGTCGTGTGATAGGATCGAAATCGAGATCACGAGATTGCACACATTACGTGAAGAGTTAATTTATTTATTAAATATATTTATTATATTTATTAAATCAAACTGCAGCTAACGACCGTTAAGTAATTAAAGGTTAAGTATTAAACGATCGTTATAGAATATTAAAGAAGCTAAAAGAAGGTGTCGGAAAGTTCCGGAAACCCTTTTTGAGCACATGTATATCCGGCCTAATAAGAGTCAAAGGATAGGGATGAAAAGTTTTAGGCTTTATCTTGTTTAAACCTTGGAAGATAAGTTTCCAAGGTGTATATAAACAAACCTTAAGGCCTCATAATTTTTCACTCCATATTCTCTTCTTTCTAGCTCTAAACCGCCGGCCTATATACACCCTTTAGGGTTCATCTTTGATTTTCTAAAAGCTATTTTAGATCTAGTCCTAGCCCCTCTCTAGGGTTGTTGGGTAGATCTTCCATAGGCTTGGAAGGCTCGGTTCTGTTCGTGCTAGACTCACGATTAGCTCATCGTATCACGTGTGTACAAGATCGTGGTGTGATCTTATTTTAGATTACATCTTGGTGGTGTTCTTGATCTATTTTTACCGGTGATCGTTCTGCTAAGGAAAAGGTATGTAACCCTAGCCTTGATTAATTTTAATTGTGTTATTTAAAGATCTTGTTAATCTGCTTCCGCTGTATGCTCTTTGATCTATGTTAGGGTTTTTATAATTGTTATGATGATCTTAAACCATCACCAACAACCCTAGAGAGGGGCTAGGACTAGATCTAGAATAGCTTATTGAAAATCAAAGAAGAACCCTAATGGGTGTTTGTTTTGGCCGGCGGTTAAGAGCAAAGAAAGAGAGATATGGAGTGAAAAATAATGAGGCATTAGGTTTGTTTATATACACCTTGGAAACTTCTCTTCCAAGGTTAAACAAGATAAAGCCAAAAAATCTTTTCCTCCTTATCGTGTCTCCCTATTTAGGCCGGATATATACAAGCTCCAAAGAGGTTTCCGGAACTTTTCCGACTCCTTCTTTTAGCTTCTTTAACCTTCTATAACGGTCGTTTAATACTTAACTTTTAATTACTTAACGATCGTTAGCTACGGTTTGATTTAATAAATATAATAAATATATTTAATAACTAAATTAACTCTTCACGTAATGTGTGCAATCCCGTGATCTCGAGTTCGATCCTATCACACGACTATCGATTTTTAAGTCCATAAACTTTCAGCTCCCACTTGGACAAAATTCGAATATCGTGATCACATTGATTAGCTTCTAGTTACACTAACAATGTCACTAGTACAACTCGAGTAAGGTTTCCTGGACAAAACCTTTTAATGATATATAATCATTATTATTATGCTTTCATTTCAAATACATTGTTAATAAGGATATGGATCTCAGTCATTCCTTTCATTAACTATTCTGTTTCTCGTTTACGGATATAGCAAGATTACCAAAATACATTTGGGTGTGGCCACACAAACATCTTACTATTCCCCCGAGGGGCCCAGTTGTATTTATACTTCAAATTATAATTTGAAGGAAACGAATCCCATTTCGACTACAAGCAAAACACATGAACTTTGCAACACTTCTGAAAAATAACCCTTATGACTACCAGTTACGTTTAGCGTTAGGTTACCTTACAGAAATGCACTATATTCAATGCAGTTTTCTGGCATCTCAGGTCTAAGGATAACTATTTATGATTTACTTAATGACAAAGATCCATAAAGTAAAATCACATAGTTGGGATAAGTCCAATATTTGATCCATCAAATATCATCCAAAATTGACCAATATACTTTCAAGTATACTCTGTCACTATTTTGAATTGTCTTAGTTTAATAATACTCCCATATTATTAATCGACAACGGACATTTAGAAACATCATAATGCTCACGGATTAAAACATGTAAAATAGGATACAAAATCAAATAACAGAAAAATAAACGAAATCTAATCTTTATTTCATCAATTCAATAATGTCTTACATCCTTTATCCAAATACTAATCAACAGATTTATTGCATGAATTCGCTAGCTAGTTGCAGCCCAATTGCCTTGGCATGCTTAACTACCTTTGGCCTAGACAAAGCCTTAGTAAAATGATCAGCTACGTTATCATCTGTGTGAACTTTTATTAATTTTATTTCTCGAGCTTCCACTTGTTCTCGAACGTAGTGATATCTACATTTAAAGTGTCTGGCGCCTTTCATAACTCCAGGGTCATTGGCGAATATTATTGCAGCAGAATTGTCGCAATATATATCAATAGGTTCTTTAATTGAAGCCATCACTCCAAGATCTCCAATAAACTTCCTAATCCAAACAGCTTCTATTGCAGCTTCTGAAGCGGCCATGTACTCAGATTGAGTCGCATGCATAGCAATGGTTTTCTGCTTACTGCTCTTCCAGTCAACTGCTCCTCCATTGATGACAAACACGTAACCCGTCTGAGACTTCATATCGTCTTTATCACATTGCCAGGACGCATCACAGAATCCTGTTACATTCAATTCTGTGTCTGGTTTACCCCCGAATACCAAAAACATATCTTTCGTATTTCTCAAATACTTTAGAATATGCTTAACAGCAGTCCAGTGGGACTTTCCTGGATTCTGTTGGTATCTACTGACCAAGTTCTGAGCAAATGCCACATCAGGCCTTGTGCATCTTACAGCATACATAATAGATCCTACAGCCGAAGCATAAGGCACCTTCTTCATGTAAGCCACCTCTTTAGGTGATGATGCATCTTTCTCATGACTTAACTCATGCTTAACCTCCATCGGTAAGAAACCTTTCTTAGAGTTATGCATGTTATATTTCTTCAATATCTTATCAATATAAGCATCTAGGCTAAGACCAATTAACCGTCTACTCCTATCTCGATAGATCTTAATTCCCAGAATATATGCAGCATCTCCCAAATCCTTCATAGAAAAACATTTACCAAGATAATCCTTAACTTCCTTAAGTCTTGGAATGTTACTTCCCATGATCAATATGTCATCGACATATAAAATTAGGAACACTACATTACTCCCACTAGCTTTGCGGTATACACATGGCTCATCACGATTTTGAACAAATCCAAACTTTTTGATTTCTTCATCAAATCGCTTATTCCATTGACGTGATGCTTGCTTCAAACCATAAATAGACCTTTGAAGTTTGCACACGCGTTTTGGATATTTAGGATCAACATACCCTTTTGTTGCATATAGATGTCTTCATCTAAGCGACCGTTCAAGAAGGCAGTTTTAACATCCATTTGCCATATCTCATAGTCATAGTATGCTGCTATAGCTATGAGAATCCTAATAGCTCGTAAGTCTGCTACAAGAGAAAATGTCTCCTCGTAGTCTACGCCAAAAGTTTGAGTAAAACCTTTAACCACCAAACGTGCCTTATAGGATTGTATATCACCCTCCATGTCAGTTTTCTTCTTATAGATCCACCTATTTTTCACTACTTTAGCATTTTTAGGTGCGTCTACAAGACTCCAAACATCATTGATTTCCATGGATTTCATTTCCTCATTCATCGCAACTATCCATTTTGACTTTTCTGGATCAGACATTGCGGATCGATAGTTACCAGGTTCACCAAGATCCCCTACTTCCTCCTCATCATCCTCTATGTATAGACATAGTTTGTCTGGCGCACGTATAGCCCTTTGAGACCTACGTGGAGGAATTAATTCCGGTGGAACACTCAGACTTTCTGGTTCTACAGGAATTTCATCGCTAGTATTTTCAGAAGGCAATGTATCTTCTTGAATTTCTTCAAGATCATAATTTCTCCCACTGTGTAACACCCCATTTTGGAAATGGAAATATCACAGTAATTATGGCGTGTCATCAAAGCATACAAGGTAAAATGTCTAAACATTACTTGACCATATAAAGGAAAATACCGGAATCAAACATCGGTAGTCCAAAAGTAAAGCTCATCACACACAAACATAGTATAGTAAAGGAAAAAGGAAGAAACAATGTCCAAAGCATAAGTATCATAAAGAAAAGAAATGCATAATGTAAAGAAGGCTAGACAGCTTCCAGTCCATATGCACGTACTCTTAGTGTCTACGAGCGTCCCTGAGTACCTGCCGTTTTGGGAACATAGAAAAGGAAAACGGCTGAGCAATACGCTCAGTGCACGGATGTACAATAAAGCATGAATAGGATAAGCATATAACATAATAACAGCGGAAGAAACTAAGTCCCGAGTAACCTGGTTAAGTCTTAATAAAACTGGTTTTATAGTTTGAAAGTCTTAAGTTTATCTTATAAAAACTGTTTGTCATATTTTACCATTAGCCAATATAGGTCATGAATATACACCGTGCATGAATAATTGGAGGGGTGACCTCATCATGCAAATTAGAGGGGCTGCCTCTAATTTAATATACTGGTTTTATGGGTAGGAGGGATCAGCTCCTTGTGAAGGATGCAAGGCACACACCACATTCACCATGTAATCCTGAATAAAAACGTGTAACTAGGATGCACCCATACGCCCCACATGATAAATATAAATAAATGGCCAAAAGCTGAAGGGACGCCACGAACAATCACTTCGCCGTGGTGAAGTCATAACATCAGTGCCTCTAATGTTATGGTTATGGTACCTCCATAACTAGGTGAAACTGGTCATGCATGTATATGGCTATAGGTAATCATATTTAAAACATAAGCAATCAAACTCATACTTATACTACGGGAAAACAGTTGGCTGCATACGGGGAAATCCTAATAAGGAAAGAATGTCCATACTGAAAGGACGGGAATCCGTACCTTATGTCCAGTGAACGAGAACGATGAACTGCGAGAATCCTACTTCCGAAACACTAGTGCTACATAAATACGTACATGAAATAAGTATCTGCTTACTACATACATAGCTGGTTTTATATCATGTCTTAGCTTATTTTATGTGTTATTACTATTTTACACTGTTTAAAGCCTTAAAATGTGTTAAATCTTATGTTCTGTTCAATCTGATTAAGTATTTCTGATATTTCATGTGTTATTATACTTACTGTGTAATAATAAGTAACTTTCCAAAAATAGCAGGTTTCCTAAAATAGAAAGTTTCCAAAAATAGAAAGTTTCCAAAAATAGAAAGTTACCAAAAATAGAAAGTTTCCAAAAATAGAAAGTTTTCAAAAATAGATTTACGCCTTAAAATAGATAAGTTTCTAAAAATAGAAAGTTTCTATAAATAGATTAGCTGCCTTAATTAAATAAGTTTCCATAAATAGATTAGCTGCCTTAAATAAATAAGTTTCTAAAAATAGAAAGTTTCCATAATTAGAAATAAGCTGGTTAAATAAGCTAAATAAATAAGCCTAAGTGTTTTCATGATTATTTCCTAAGTCATATGATATATTATATAGTTTAATAATTATTTCATGTAATTTAATTAAACTATAGGTTATAATATTTAATTAAAGAATGACATGTTTTTAATTAAATATATTAAATACTTAGGTTAAAATATGTATTATTAAATATTAATAATATAACCTAAGTCATGTTTAATTAATTAATTATATCCATGGTTTTTAAATAATTAATTAATTATAAGTCTTAGTAATATAAATACTTAGGTTAAAAATAATTTCATGATTATTAATAATTAATTAACCTAAGTCATGTTATTAAATTAATTTCATCTTTTATTAATTTAATTTTTATCATAAGTTTATAACATAAACAACTAACATAATCATGATCCGGATCTAAGCCTAAAAACATGCACCGGATATGAAACAACACCGTACCCCGAACCAAATCGGGGTACCCCCTTGCTGCCGTGGGACCCACACGCACCAACCAAGACCAAAAAGGTCTTGGTGGTGGTCGGCTAAAACAAACCGAACCCCCCTTGGGTTCGGTTGTACCTTGCGGCCCAAAACAAACACCCCTTTGATCGACCCCTTTGATTAATTAATGATCAAAACATGTTAGATCTATGTTTAATTAATGTGTTTTTATAAAAACATCACGTGTTCATAATTAAATAAAAGATTAATTAAAAGAAAAGGTAAAAAAAAAGTTTTACCGTGTTCGTGGATCAAGAGGGTGAAGAACAAACACGAACAACCAATAAATCAACAAGATCCAAGATCAAAATCACCTTCTATGGTGGTTTGTAGGTGGTGGCACAAAGAAGGAGAAAAGGGAGGGTTTTAGGTTTTTCCTGAAATCTTCTGTAAAGTAATTTTTTGAGTAGTAAAAATTACTTAACCCCCTTTTAGTAAAATTGGTAATGGGCTTGGCCCATTACCCTTGTTTGGCCGCGGGTAGGGAGTCCCCCGTGGGGTTCCCGTACCTCGTTTCGTGTCTTGTTATTTAATACTCGTTTATGTTTAATTAAGTTCATGTTTTAAATGTTCTCGTTACGTAAATACCATACTCTTATATATTTAATTACGCTCGTATTAAATATATATACGTAATTAATAATATCTCGTGTTTTAATTACGCTCGTGACTTCGTGATCGTATATTACGTGATTGTGCAAATAAAATACTTATCGTGTTCTAACACATACGTAATACATAAACTCCTAACACGTAATCGTGATCATGCTGTATTAGGAAAGTTTTTAACTAGTACGTACGAACTTAAGGTACTATGCATGGTAAAAGCATGCGGGTTTTACAACTCTTCCCCCCTAAAAAGAGTAATTCGTCCCCGAATTATAGATAAAGTAAACTGGAAAAGAAGAACATACCCGAATTCAAAATATGAAATGAGGGTAAGAAGCCCGGATAGACTCCTCTGTTTCCCAAGTGGCTTCCCGCTCGGTATGATCCCTCCATAGAATTTTGACGAATGGAATCGTCTTCTTTCTCATGACTCGTTCTTGCCTGTCAAGAACTCGTTCGGGTTCTTCTATAAAAGTGAGATCTTCACGAATCTGTTCCAGTGGATACTGAACCATGTGAAGGGGATGATATTGGTACCCTCTGAGTAAGGACACATGAAACACATTGTGCACATGCGAAAGCTGCGGAGGTAACGCCAATCGGTAAGATACTTCACCGACTCGTTGAATGATATCAAACGGTCCGATGAAACGAGGACTGAGCTTCCCTTTAATCCCGAAGCGTCTAACACCACGTGCCGGCGAAACCTTAAGGAAGACGTGATCTCCTACGTTAAAGTGTAAATCCCTACGATGCTTATCGGCGTAACTCTTTTGACGTGACCGTGCCTCCTGAATCTTCTGCCTAGCTACTGCGATCTTCTCGTTTGTCATCTCTATAATTTCTGGTCCTTCGAGTGTTCGCTCGCCAACCTGATCCCAGCAGATTGGGGCGCGACACTTCCTGCCATACAACATCTCAAACGGAGCACACTTGATGCTCGCGTGCCAGCTGTTGTTGTACGCAAACTCCACCAAACAGATGTATTCGTCCCAATCACCCGTCCATTCCAGCGCACATGACCTCAACATATCCTACAATGTCTGAATGGTTCGCTCCGACTGTCCGTCCGTCTGAGGATGAAAAGCCGTGCTAAGCTTAAGTTGTGTACCCCAAGCTTTCTGCAGACTTTTCCAAAAGCGCGAAGTGAATCGAGGATCTCTGTCTGAGACGATGCTGGATGGTGCACCGTGGAGTCTCATGATCTCTCGTCTATACGTATCTGCGAGTTTACTTACCGGATCTTCCTTGCGGATCGGTAAGAAATGAGCTGATTTGGTAAGTCGATCAACGATAACCCAAATTGCATCGTGCTTCCTTTTGGTAGGCGGAAGACCGGTAACAAAATCCATGGTGATTTTGTCCCACTTCCACTCTGGAATATCTAACGGTTGAAGGAGACCGCCAGATCGCTGATGCTCGATCTTAACCTGCTGGCAGGTAAGACATTTGGAGACGTAAGTGGCCACATCCTGTTTCATACCACTCCACCAAAAGTACTGCTTGATGTCATGGTACATTTTGGTTGAACCAGGATGTATCGAGAATGGGGAGCTATGAGCTTCTGCTAGCAAAGCTTCCCGGAGTTCTTGATCGTCAGGAACACAAAGTCTAGTGCCCTGCCATACGATACCGTTTGCATCTACTCTGAATTCTGTCTGCTACTCCAAATTCTGTACTATCGCCCATAATTCTCCGTCATCCTTCTGAGCTTACTTGATCTTAGATAGTAACTCGGGTTCTACTCTAAGATTAACCCAGTAACCGTGTTGTCCACGTACCATGATCTCGATGTCTAGTCGCTCCAAGTCTCTTATGATTTCCTCTTCGATTCTAATGTTGTTGATCATTCCGGACTTCCTGCTAAGGGCATCTGCTACTACATTTGCCTTTCCGGGATGATACTGTAGATTAATGTCATAATCCTTCAACAGCTCTAACCATCTCCTCTGCCTCATGTTCAATTCACGCTGAGTAAAGATATACTTCAAGCTCTTGTGGTCCGTGAAAATGTCACATGATTCTCCATATAAGTAGTGTCTCCATATCTTCAATGCAAACACGACTGCAGCAAGTTCCAGATCGTGCGTGGGGTAATTCTCTTCATAAGGCTTAAGCTGACGTGAAGCGTACGCGAACACTTTCCCATGTTGCATGAGAACACAGCCAAGTCCCTTCCCCGATGCATCGCTGTAGATTTGAAATCCACCCGTACCAGATGGTAGAGTAAGAATAGGTGCAGATACTAGCTTCTGCTTCAGGTCTTCAAAGCTCTTCTCTCGATCTTTAGTCCAGACGAATTTCTCCCCTTTCCGCATCATTTTGGTCAATGGTAGTGCTAGGCGGGAAAAGTTCTCCACGAACCTACGGTAATAACCAGCTAAGCCTAAGAAACTGCGGACTTCCGTCGCTGATGTCGGTCTTGGCCACTTAGTGATGGCCTCAACCTTCGCTGGATCCATAGTGATTCCTTCTGCTGATACAATGTGACCTAAGAATGCCACCTTGTCTAACCAGAACTCACACTTGGAGAATTTAGCATACAGCTGCTTCTGGCGAAGAATCTGTAGTACTGTACGAAGATGGTCTTCGTGTTCCTCCTTGGACTTAGAGAAAATCAGGATGTCATCGATGAAAACAATGACGAACTTGTCCAGAAATTCATGGAAGATCCTGTTCATCAGATCCATGAACACTGCTGGAGCATTTGTCAGGCCAAATGGCATAACTACAAACTCGTAGTGGCCATAACGAGTACGAAAGGCAGTCTTAGCAATATCCTGCTCCTTGACTCGTAACTGATGATAGCCTGACCTAAGATCGATCTTGGAGAATTGTTTGGCCCCTTGGAGTTGGTCAAACAGATCGTCAATGCGTGGCAGTGGATACCTATTCCGAATGGTAATCTTGTTGAGCTCGCGATAGTCTATGCAAAGACGCATACTGCCGTCCTTCTTCTTAACAAACAAAACCGGTGCGCCCCATGGAGATGCGCTCGGTCGAATAAAACCTCGTTCAAGAAGTTCTTGCAGTTGATCCTTCAGCTCCTTTAGCTCTATGGGATCCATGCGATAATGAGCTTTGGAGATTGGTTCAGCTCCTGGAACCAGCTCGATACTGAATTCCACTTCTCGTGCAGGTGGTATGCCCGGAAGTTCTGCTGGAAACACGTCTTGGAATTCCGACACTATTGGTTGATCCTGAATCGATGGATATTCAGCATCCATGTCGTGAACCGTAGCTAGATAACCCTCGCAACCATGTGACAGGAGTGCACGCGCTTGCAGGGTGGATATGATTTGTACAGACCGTCCGGGTCTGAACCCGTTATGAATGTACTCTGGTGCGTTGACATCACCGAAGATAACTCGATATGAATGGCAGTCTATGGTAGCATGATACTTGGATAGCCAATCCATGCCCAACATCATGTCGAAGTCATTCATGTCCAGCGAAAGTGCGTCAACAGGTCGAACCTTATCGTCAAATTCTAGGGGAAGACTCTTGTATACATGGGTGATTAATACAGAGTCCCTCAAAGGCGTGGAAATAGTAAGCCTATTTTCTAGTGGCAAGGGAGGCATCCTAATGTTCTTAGCATAAGCAGTAGAAATAACCGAGTGAGTAGCACCCGTATCGAAAAGAACACATGCAGCGCAACCATACATATACAAGATTCCAGTGATGGTACCTGTAGACTTGTTGGCCTGGTCTCGAGATGTCGTGTAGACACGCCCGGCAGTAGGAGGCGGCTTGGTATCAGCATGTCCCGATGTACCCTCCATCTCGCCCTTACGGCAATCCTTCATAATATGGCCAGGAAGACCACACTTGAAGCACGCATCAGTATTTCGGCGACATGGTCCTGGGTGCCTACGGTGGCAAGTAGAGCAAAGAGGATGAGTGTATCCTCCAGCAGGTGCTCTGGCTGGCTGAGGACCTGATAAAACATTTTACATGAGACATAATTGTTAATGCAAGTAATGCCTAAAAACATTATTAGTGTTAACTAATCTTTCTTAGTTTTGATCACAACAAACCATACAACACATTTAGTGTAGAAACACAAAATGAATTATTTAACTAACACTATCATCAAGGTAATAATCATATCACTAACCTTTCTTAATCATACTTAGTGATCATCAAAATGATTATCCTTAAAACTCACTTTTGTTAATAAGACAAAAGACTTTTTAATAAACTTTCTTTTTTAGAAAATGTTTTATTAAAATGGAAAATGAAAATTTGAAAATGGCATATTCCAAATGCTGTTAGAATATCCTTTGAAGGGTTCAAATACCTCAGATATTCCCACCCCACTAAAAGACAAAAAACGGAGCAGAGTCTAGTGGCGGTACCTTAAGTACCTACGCGGTACCTTAGCGATATGGTACCGCGGGGTGAGATAAGGTACCGCGCACAGTAGCCGTTATAGATCTGTTGTAACTTTGTCTCCTTTAAATAGTGGGTCAAATCTCATTTTCCAGCAAGCCTCTTGGACGTTTTTCTCAGCCCTTTTTCTATTTTCTATAGCATAATCATTAGTAAATGATCACTTAATTTGTTAAGGATGTTTACATATGATTATCCTCTTGATCCCCTCCTTTACCATGTCCAATGAGAAGATCACTCACTCACTAGTGTAGTGATAAAGATGAATTTATGAGCTAGTCATATTCATCATGATACCTTTTTGTTTTAGGTCAATCCAATGTATTTATGAATACTTGGACTAGTTGTGTTCATCCAAGTTATTTGTGAATACTTGGATTTGTTGTGTACATCCATTGCATATGTGTTTGCTTGGATTTGTGTTGTGTAAATCCAAGCTACATGTGTGTACTTGGATAAGTCTAGTTGAGTTGTAATAGATTTGATTAGGAGTTCTCACTAAACTATAAAGTGATGTGGTTGTGTCTTGTGAGTTCTCACTAAACTTTAAAGTGATTAGTAGTTGTGTTGTGTGAAGTTCTCACTTAGCTTCAAAGTGAAGAGTCGTGAAGATTGGTTCTAGCTTTCGATTAGAACTCGACATCTAGCCTTGTGTCGTAAAATGGTGAAGTAGGCAACGTCGTGAAGATTGGTTCTACCTTAAGATTAGAACTCGACATCTAGCCTTGTGTCGTTAAATTATGAAGTAGGCAACGTCGTGTAGATTGGTCCTAGCTAAAGATTAGGTCTCGACATTTAGCTTAGTGTCGGAAAATAATGTAAGCAACGATGTAAGGTTTTCTCCGCCGAGAAGGGAGCTTGTGGATATAGTGGAAATCTCGAGTAGGTGTACTCGAGGAGTGGAGTAGAAACGAGGATAGAGCCTCGTTGTCGAACCACTATAAATCTTGGTGTCTTCCCACTAGGTTGTCTCCTTCCTTGCTCTTTACTTATTTCATTATCATTATACTTGCTTATTATTCTTGCTAGTACATTTCAATTGAACCTAATCATTATGCAACTTAGCTTTAAGTAAAAGATAGTTTTGATACAAACCAAATTGAAAGCAATTTTAATTTGGTCACCAATCGAAGAGAAACTATTCAACCCCCCCCCCCCCTTCTAGTTTCTACAATTGGTATCAGAGCGATGGTCACTCAAGATCTTTGAAGTATATTGTACTTTAAAACTTAGATCGATCCATTGTCTCCTCAAATTAGAAGGTCTAGTTGTACTAAAGTTTCTCTTTGGTCAAAACTATGTTTTCTTTGAAAAATAGGTCTTTTAATTGATAATATTGCATCCCACTTAAGATTAGTAGCCTTTATGCATTTTAGATATACTCTTGAAATGTATCTACTAGTTTGCATCTTGCTTTGTGTAGGTACTCATGAAGATCAATCACTTAATTGGTTGTGGATTGAGTTACTTGCACTTGTAGAAGAATCATCTTCATTGATCTTTAACATCTTTGAATGATGATACCAAGATGATTGGGAATGATAATAGTCCTTGAAGACTTAGTACTCATCATAGTCATTGATTGGGCATAGCACTTATTCCTTCATGGATTGCTCTTTGTGGCCAAGGTACGCTTTCGTTCTCCCACACGCCCTTTGATCATTCTTTTGATCATTACTTGACTATGTGCTTGTTCTCGGCATCCTTGCCTTGACATTTATTTGTGGTTTGTGCTTCTTTTCCTTTATCCTCTCAAACCTTCATTGCTTGGATACTTGACTCACTATGGTGATGTAGAGTGAGTTAGTAGAAGCTTAAAGTATCAAGCATGATTTCTATGGTTTGCACCCATACGGTTAGTAGGCCCTTTGTGGGAGAGAAAGTGAATTAATACCTTGCTCATATTTTTGTTTAGACTAAGACTATTATTGAAAGTGATCTTAGTCTATACTTGAATAATTGCTTTGTGCTTATTCATTACCAAAGCCGTTTAACGTTTCGCCAGAAAGGCACGTCTTAAACCACTATATATGACACAAGCTCCTCGTTACCACTATTTGAAGACTGTCATTAATCCTTTGAGCATTGATCCTAGTCTTGATTCACTTCCCTTGATTTCTCTCCACTTAGTCGTTTTGCTACGAGTAGTCGTTTGTCCGTTTCGGTTCTTTTCGATCTTGATTTAACTCGTAATCCTTCGTTAAGGCATATTGCTTAGTGTTATGATGATCCAGTGATATTCTAAAAGGCTCATGATTTAATTTTAAGTATTTTAAAAAAACTGGATTTTCAAAATTTGGCATTTTTCAGAGATAGAAACCTGCCTCTACAGGCGGTTCCTTATCTTCGCGGCTCAAACCCGCGGTTCCTTATCGATAAGGTACCGCGGGCAGTAACTTTTGTCAGAGCGCCAGTTTGTGTTTTTTATTCTTTTTCAAACCAAACTCTCTCTCTCCCAAAAACACACAGCCGACGGGTTTTACTTTTTCCACCATTGTTGAAGCTTCCAAAACCTTCAATCACTCAAATTAATTGATTCCAAGTTGTGGGTTTCACTCATCCTTCATCTAACATCAATTAATTGTAAGTATTTTCTTTCAATTTCATCTATTTTGTTCTAGGGTTCATCCTTTCATAATTGGGGATTTTTAAAATTGAAATTGAATTAAAACCTTAATAGGAATGTGGGTTGACATGGTAATCTTACTATGATTCATTAGGTTGATATTCATTAAGATTTCACTAAAACCCACTTGTAGAACAAATCCGAATTTAGGCTAAATGATTTTGGTTAAATGATGGATTTGAGATGAACCCATGAACAAGTAGGTAATGACATTGTTAATGCTTACCTAAAAACCTTGTTTTGAAAAACCAATGTTCTAAGTTCATTGTTGATCCAACATAGTTCATATGTTCTTGGTAAATAATGGAATAGCTACATTGTGAACATGAGAATGATATGGATTCAATCCTTTGTTTGTCAAGAAATTGATATAACACATTCTCATATTCTTTGTTTGTTGATTTTAATTTTTCATATGAGTGATTGGATAGATATTTTCGTGTTTAGGTACTTGTCATGTCTTCAAGATATCAAAAAGATCACGAACGAACACGAGCATACATGCCCTCTCACCCTCTTTTGATTCACTCTCACAAAAACTCGTCTAAGTCTCTCGAACATTGTTGTTTCCATGAAGGACGCATTGTTTGTTCCAATTTCGCAAATGAGTTTATTCGCTTCATGTTTAAATCTATTGGGTTTGATTGTCTTCTTGATATTGATGAGCCAATATTTCCTTCGTTTCTTATGGAGTTCTTTAGCTCATTCACATTGATAAGCATCAATAATGGTTTGTCTATACGATTTTCCATTATGGGGAAAATCATTATTTACACTCTTGAAGAACTCGGTGATATTCTTGGAGTGCCATCTAATGGTCAATGTCGATTGACCGATGCTTGGAGTTTAGACTCTTTAGAATCGGCCACTATTGATGCTCATTATGTGACCGTGCTTCCAACTCCTTCGGACATCATTCATACCATTTCTAAACCTCGTGAGCATCCTATTCATGGTAAATTTCAAGGAGTTGTTCGAACTCTCTCTCCTTGGGAATTACTATCTAGTGATATTAATGATTTCATGTCTCCTTGGGCTGAAATCATTAGAGAAAATGCAATGTGTCTTGATGGGAATCGGGATTTAGTACCCGCTTGTCTTGCACACATGTTGTATTGTGTTTCCACCACAACTCCTTACAATCTCGCATTTTTCATAGCTAGAAGAATTAGGTTTGTTATTCTTGAGCCTAAGTCAAGTCTTCCCTATGGAATGCTTCTTTCTCGTCTTCTTAGAAGAGTCCTTATTGACTTTCCGTCTCTTCTATCTTCACCCTATCACTCCGTTGATCGTGTCATGTCTCCCATTCAAGGGAACATTTCACCCGAGATCAATGTGAACTCGTGTCAAGTCGAAAATACTTCTCAAGAAGAGTCTTCTAGTAACCCTCCCTCAAACTTCATTAACTTCATGTCCTCTTCAATCTCCATCTTGTCCTCCCATGAAGTTGATTCCGACTATCAATTTTATCTCAATCATCTTCTTCGAGAACGCCTCAGAAGTGAATCAAGGAATTAGATGTTATGCTCATAGTGACTTGCAACACTCATCTAGGATGTTTTCATGACTCTCTTCTCTTCATTTGGTTATGTATTAACTTATGCTTAGATTATTATTTACTTTGATCCTTAATGTTAATTATGCCTTCATGTTTGTGTTTTACATAGCTTTGTGCATGCCATATGATAGTTAGCTTATTAGATTATGATCTGTAGTTAACTTTGGCTTGTGAAACCTTTGGGAAAAATCGGGGTTTATCAAAAACTGGAATGGGAAATTTTTGAAAACCTTCTGGTCGCGGTTCCATATCTGTAAAACCCGCATGCTTTTACCATGCATATTACCTTAAGTTCGTACGTACTAGTTAAAAACTTTCCTAATATAGCATGATTACGATTACGTATTAGGAGTTTATGTATTACGTACGTGTTAGAACACGCTAAGTATTTTATTTGCACGACCACGTAATAATTATTTAGTAATAATTATTCACGAACATACGATCACGAGATCACGAGCGTAATTTAAACACGAGTTAGTATTATTACGTATATATATTTACTACGAGCGTAATTAAATATATAGGTGTAGATATTTACGTAACGAGAACTTTTAAAACACGAACTAAATTAAACGTAAACGTGTACGAAATTACAAGACACGAAACGAGGTACGGGACCCCCACAAGGGAGCCCTACCCGCGGCCAAACAAGAAACAATGGGCCAAGCCCATTGTTAATTTTACTTAAGGGGGGTTAATTAATTTTCACTACTTAGATTTACTTTACAGAAGATTTTCAAGAAAACCTAAAACCCCTTCTTCCTTCTTCCTTGTGTGCCGCCACCTACTAATCACCATAAGGGGGTGATTTTGAACTTGAATCTTGTGGATCTAGTAATTGTTTGTGTTTGTTCTTCACCCTTTTGATTCACGAATACGGTAAAACCTTTTTACTTGTTTCTTTTTAATAAATCTTTTATTAATTAAGAACACATGATGATTTTCATAAAAACATATTAATTAAACCTAGATCTAACATGTTATGATCATTAATTAATCAATGGGATCGATCTAAGGGGTGTTTGTTTTGGGCCGCAGGAACAACCGACCCCAAAGGGGTTCGGTTTGTTGTTAACCGACAACCACCAAGACCTTTTTGGTCTTGGTTGGTGCGTGTTGGTCCCACGGCAGCAAGGGGGTACCCCGAATTGGTTCGGGGTACGGTGTTTGTTAAGATCCGGTGCATGTTTTTAAGCCTAGATCCGGATCATGATTATGTTAAATGTTTATGTTTTAAACTTAGGTTAAGAATTAAATTAATATGATGTAATTAATTTAATCACATGACTTAGGTTAACTAATTATTAATAAACATGAATTATTTTAACCTAAGTATTTATTATTATTAGCACTTATAATTAATTAATTATTTTAAAACCATGGATATAATTAATTAATTAAACATGACTTAGGTTATATTATTAGTATTTAATAATACATATTTTTAACCTAAGTATTTAATATATTTAATTAAAAACATGTCATACTTTAATTAAATATTATAACCTATAGTTTAATTAAATTACATGAAATAATTATTAAACTATATAATATATCATATGACTTAGAAAATAATCATGAAAACACTTAGGCTTATTTACTTAGCTTATTTAACCAGTTTATTTCTAATTATGGAAACTTCTATTTTTAGAAACTTAATTAAATAAGGCAGCTATTTTATTTATGGAAACCAGCTATTTTTAGAAACTTATTTATTTAAGGCAGCTAATCTATTTATGGAAACTTATTTAATTAAGGCAGCTAATCTATTTATGGAAACTTTCTATTTTTAGAAACTTATCTATTTTAAGCAGTAAATCTATTTTTGGAAACTTTCTATTTTTGGAAACTTTCTATTTTTGGAAACTTTCTATTTTTGGAAACTTTCTATTTTTGGAAACTTTCTATTTTAGGAAACCTGCTATTTTTGGAAAGTTACTTAATATTACACAGTAAGTATTATAACACATGAAATATCAGAAATATTTAATCAGAATGAACAGAATATAAGATTTAACACAGTTTAAGGCTTTAAACAGTGTAAATAGTAAGAACACATAAAATAAGCTAAGACATGATATAAACCAGCTATGTATGTAGTAAGCAGATACTTATTTCATGTACGTATTTATGTAGCATTAGTGTTTCGGAAGTAGGATTCTCGCAGTTCATCGTTCTCGTTCACTGGACATAAGGTACGGATTCCCGTCCTTTCAGTATGGGCATTCTTTCCTTATTAGGATTTCCCCGTATGCAGCCAACTGTTTTCCCGTAGTATAAGTATGAGTTTGATTGCTTATGTTTTAAATATGATTACCTATAGCCATATACATGCATGACCAGTTTCACCTAGTTATGGAGGTACCACAACCATAACATTAGAGGCACTGATGTTATGACTTCACCACGGCGGAGTGATTGCTCGTGGCGTCCCTTCAGCTTTTGGCCATTATTTATATTATCATGTGGGGCGTATGGGTGCATCCTAGTTACACGTTTTTATTCAGGATTACATGGTGAATGTGGTGTGTGCCTTGCATCCTTCACAAGGAGCTGATCCCTCCTACCCATAAAACCAGTATATTAAATTAGAGGCAGCCCCTCTAATTTGCATGATGAGGTCACCCCTCCAATTATTCATGCACGGTGGATATTCATGACCTATATTGGCTAAATGGTAAAATATGACAAACAGCTTTTGTAAGATAAACATAAGACTTTCAAACTATAAAACCAGTTTTATTAAGACTTAACCAGGTTACTCGGGACTTAGTTTCTTCCGCTGTTATTACGTTATATGCTTATCCTATTCATGCTTTATTGTACATCCGTGCACTGAGCGTATTGCTCATCCGTTTTCCTTTTCTATGTTCCCAAAACGGCAGGTACTCAGGGACGCTCGTAGACAATAAGAGTACGTGCATATGGACTGGAAGTTGTCTAGCCTTCTTTACATTATGCATTTCCTTTCTTTATGATACTTATGCTTTGGACATTGTTTCGTCCTTTTCCTTTACTATACTATGTTTGTGTGTGATGAGCTTTACTTTTGGACTACCGATGTTTGATTCCGGTATTTTCCTTTATATGGTCAAGTAATGTTTTAGACATTTTACCTTGTATGCTTTGATGACACGCCATAATTACTGTGATATTTCCATTTCCAAAATGGGGTGTTACAATTATGGTATCAGAGCCAAGGCTTCGACCTGTAGGCTCTCAAATATGACCTGTGATTAGTGGGTAGTCACTACGGTCTTCCTAGAACTGACAGTTGTTTTCATGCATTCATCATTTTAAGCATACATATATATGTCATTGTTACAGGGTTTTTGACTAAGTAATGGTTGGTACAGGACTGGCCCTATTTAGTCGCATGTGTTTTATCGAAACTTTTAGATTTGGGACCGACCCATAGGCGTCCCCTCGATATGTCTTTTGTTTTGGGTGAACTGACCAGAGGCGTTCACTCTCGAGCATCAAAAGTTTTCATAAAACTGCATCATGCATTCATACAAAAATTTTCTTGCATAAAATTTTTCTCGTGAAAATTTTTAGTATAAAAATTTTTTCATGTATATATGTTATATTTTATGTTTTGAACTGTTAATCATATGTTTTATGTTATACTGTCAGATGGTTCTCACACGCGAGCAGGAGCAGCTCAATGCTGCAATTCAGGCTGCCATGCAAGCCTTGCTTCCTCAATTGAGGAATGACATATGGGCTGAAGTTCAAGCTGCCAACAATCAGCAGCAGCACAATCAGCCACCTCCTCCTCCTCCAGTGACATTAGCAGTATGGCTGGAGAGATTCAACAAGCTCCGCCCTCGAGCTTTTGAGAAGACTGATAGCCCCAACGATGCTGAAAGCTGGTTGGCTCACATAGAGAAGATCTTCAACGCTATGGGCTGTGACCCCACATACAAGGCGCGGTTGGCATGCTATCGGTTCGAAGGCGATGTACTCAACTGGTGGTTAGCTTTGATGCAATCTGAAGGTGGTGATAAGTGGGTTGCTGGTTTGACTTAGGCTCAGTTCAAGGACAGGGTGTTGGAGCAGTTCTTTCCCAAGGCTGAGCAGGACAAGCTCAAGAGAGAGTACCATGGGATCCATCAGAGAGCTAGGGAGAATAGCAACGAGTTTATGCAGCGCTTTCTTCGCTTGGCTGGTTTCCTTGGTGCGGCAGCTGGTACTCCTGAAGAGCAGGCACATCACTTCAGATGGGCTCTTCGCACATCGGTCGCAAACAATCTGGTGTGTGCTACGTTTACTACTGTAGCACAAGTGGCCGATGCAGCACGAAAACTGGAGATGCTGCAGGAGAGGGATGAGTTCGGGGAAGCTGAAAGACCCGACAAGAGGTAAAACCTTCATATTCAAGCGGTGATCAATCCGTATATCTTCCATATGTCAATTATTCATCTCTTAAAATGTATCTTCCAGGCAGAAAACTGGGGACCGGTCTCAGCCGGCTACTCAGCAGCAGCCTCATCAGCCCAAGGGAAATGGTCAGACTAATGACCGATCTGCTACGGATAGGCGTGGCGGTAATGACAATTACCGTAACAACGCCGGGCAATCCAACAACAGCATGTCCTAATATTTACGAAATTCCTTATGTTTATGCTATGACTCATATTCTGACACTTTAAGCAAAATTCTACCCGGAACCATGGAAACGGTAGGGACCAGAACAAGAGAGGTTCGCAGCCTAGCCGTCCAGCTATCACTGGTATTCAATCTTACGATTATCCGCTTCGTCCTTTGTACCTAATTATGATGTCTCGTGTAAAATGTTTTATCAGGTCCTCAACCAGCCAGAGCACCTGCTGGAGGATACACTCATCCTCTTTGCTCTACTTGCCACCGTAGGCACCCAGGACCATGTCGCCGTAATACTGATGCGTGCTTCAAGTGTTGTCTTCCTGGCCATATTATGAAGGATTGCCGTAAGGGCGAGATGGAGGGTACATCGGGACACGCTGATACCAAGCCGCCTCCTACTGCCGGGCGAGTCTACACGACATCTCGAGACCAGGCCAACAAGTCTACAGGTACCATCACTGGAATCTTGTATATGTATGGTCGCGCTGCATGTGTTCTTTTCGATACGGGTGCTACTCACTCGGTTATTTCTACTGCTTATGCTAAGAACATTAGGATGCCTCCCTTGCCACTAAAAAATAGGCTTACTATTTCCACGCCTTTGAGGGACTCTGTATTAATCACTCATGTATACAAGAGTCTTCCCCTAGATTTTGATGATAAGGTTCGACCTGTCGACGCACTTCCGCTGGACATGAATGACTTCGACATGATTTTGGGCATGGATTGGCTATCCAAGTATCATGCTACCATAGACTGCCATTCATATCGAGTTATCTTCGGTGATGTCAATGCACCAGAGTACATTCATAACGGGTTCATACCCGGACGGTCTGTACAAGTCATATCCAACCTGCAAGCGCGTGCACTACTGTCACACGGCTGCGAGGGTTATCTAGCTACGGTTTACGACATGGATGCTGAATCTTCGTCGATTCAGGATCAACCAATAGTGTCGGAATTCCAAGACGTGTTTCCAGCAGAACTTCCGGGCATACCACCTGCACGAGAAGTGGAATTCAGTATTGAGTTGGTTCCAGCAGCTGAACCAATCTCCAAGGCTCCTTATCGCATGGCTCCCATAGAGTTGAAGGAGCTGAAGGATCAACTGCAAGAACTTCTCAAACGAGGTTTCATTCGACCAGGCGCATCTCCATGGGGCGCACCGGTTTTGCTTGTTAAGAAGAAGGATGGAAGTATGCGTCTTTGCATAGACTATCGCGAGCTCAACAAGATTACTATTCGGAATAGATATCCACTGCCACGCATTGACGATCTGTTTGACCAACTCCAAGGGGCCAAACACTTCTCCAAGATCGATCTTAGGTCAGGCTATCATCAGTTACGAGTCAAGGAGCATGATATTGCTAAGACTGCCTTTCGTACTCGTTATGGCCACTACGAGTTTGTAGTTATGCCATTTGGCCTGACAAATGCTCCAGCAGTGTTCATGGATCTGATGAACAGAATCTTCCATGAATTTCTGGACAAATTCGTTATTGTTTTCATCGATGACATCCTGATTTTCTCTAAGTCCAAGGAGGAACACAAAGACCATCTTCGTACAATACTACAGATTCTTCGCCAGAAGCAGTTGTATGCAAAATTCTCCAAGTGTGAGTTCTGGTTAGACAAGGTGGCATTCCTAGGTCACATTGTATCAGCAGAAGGAATCACTATGGATCCAGCGAAGGTTGAGGCCATCACTAAGTGGCCGAGGCCGACATCAGCGACGTAAGTCCGCAGTTTCTTAGGCTTAGCTGGCTATTACCGTAGGTTCGTGGAGAACTTTTCCCGCCTAGCACTACCATTGACCAAACTGATGCGGAAAGGGGAGAAATTCGTCTGGACTGAAGATCGAGAGAAGAGCTTGAAGACCTGAAGCAGAAGCTAGTATCTGCACCTATTCTTACTCTACCATCTGGTACGGGTGGATTTCAAATCTATAGCGATGCATCGGGGAAGGGACTTGGCTGTGTTCTCATGCAACATGGGAAAGTGATCGCGTACGCTTCACGACAGCTTAAGCCTTATGAAGAGAATTACCCCACGCACAATCTGGAACTTGCGGCAGTCGTGTTTGCATTGAAGATATGGAGACACTACTTATATGGAGAATCATGTGACATTTTCACGGACCACAAGAGCTTGAAGTATGTCTTCACTCAACGTGAATTGAACATGAGGCAGAGGAGATGGTTAGAGCTGTTGAAGTATTATGACATTAATCTTCAGTATCATCCCGAAAAGGCAAATGTAGTAGCAGATGCCCTTAGTAGGAAGTCCGGAATGATCAACAGCATTAGAATCGAAGAGGAAATCATAAGAGACTTGGAGCGACTAGACATCGAGATCATGGTACGTGGACAGCACGGTTACTGGGCTAATCTTAGATTAGAACCCGAGTTACTATCTAAGATCAAGGAAGCTCAAAAGGATGACGGAGAAATATGGGCGATAATAAAGAATTTGGAGAAGCAGACAGAATTCAGAGTAGATGCAGACGGTATCGTATGGCAGGGCACTAGACTTTGTGTTCCTAATGACCAAGAACTCCGGGAAGCTTTGCTAGCAGAAGCTCATAGCTCCCCATTCTCGATACATCCTGGTTCAACCAAAATGTACCATGACATCAAACAGTACTTTTGGTGGAGTGGTATGAAACAGGACGTAGCAACTTACGTCTCCAAATGTCTTACCTGCCAGCAGGTTAAGATCGAGCATCAACGATCTGGCGGTCTCCTTCAACCGTTAGATATTCCAGAGTGGAAGTGGGACAAAATCACCATGGATTTTGTTACCGGTCTTCCGCTTACCAAAAGGAAGCACGATGCAATTTGGGTTATCGTTGATCGACTTACCAAATCAGCTCATTTCTTACCGATCCGCAAGGAAGATCCGGTAAGTAAACTCGCAGATACGTACAGACGAGAGATCATGAGACTACACGGTGCACCATCCAGCATCGTCTCAGACAGAGATCCTCGATTCACTTCGCGCTTTTGGAAAAGTCTGCAGAAAGCTTGGGGAACACAACTTAAGCTTAGCACGGCCTTTCATCCTCAAACGGACGGACAGTCGGAGCGAACCATTCAGACATTGGAATATATGTTGAGGTCATGTGCGTTGGAATGGACGGGTGATTGGGACGAATACATCTGTTTGGTGGAGTTTGCATACAACAACAGCTGGCACGCGAGCATCAAGTGTGCTCCGTTTGAGATGTTGTATGGCAGGAAGTGTCGCGCCCCAATCTGCTGGGATCAGGTTGGCGAGCGAACACTCGAAGGACCAGAAATCATAGAGATGACAAACAAGAAGATCGCGGTAGCTAGACAGAAGATTTAGGAGGT
This sequence comes from Glebionis coronaria, assembly GCA_025667525.1. Taxonomy (NCBI): domain Eukaryota; kingdom Viridiplantae; phylum Streptophyta; class Magnoliopsida; order Asterales; family Asteraceae; genus Glebionis; species Glebionis coronaria. Next base: position 22,034,006 of record CM046874.1, read on the forward strand.
ACGGTCACGTCAAAAGAGTTACGCCGATAAGCATCGTAGGGATTTACACTTTAATGTAGGAGATCACGTCTTCCTTAAGGTTTCGCCGGCACGTGGTGTTAGACGCTTCGGGATTAAAGGGAAGCTCAGTCCTCATTTCATCGGACCGTTTGATATCATTGAACGAGTCGGTGAAGTATCTTACCGATTGGCGTTACCTCCACAGCTTTCGCATGTGCACAATGTGTTTCATGTGTCCTTACTCAGAGGGTACCAATATCATCCCCTTCACATGGTTCAGTATCCACTGGAACAGATTCGTGAAGATCTCACTTTTATAGAAGAACCCGAACGAGTTCTTGACAGGCAAGAACGAGTCATGAGAAAGAAGACGATTCCATTCGTCAAAATTCTATGGAGGGATCATACCGAGCGGGAAGCCACTTGGGAAACAGAGGAGTCTATCCGGACTTCTTACCCTCATTTCATATTTTGAATTCGGGTATGTTCTTCTTTTCCCGTTATTTTATCTATAATTCGGGGACGAATTATTCTTTTTAGGGGGGAAGAGTTGTAAAACCCGCATGCTTTTACCATGCATATTACCTTAAGTTCGTACGTACTAGTTAAAAACTTTCCTAATATAGCATGATTACGATTATGTATTAGGATTTTATGTATTACGTACGTGTTAGAACACGATAAGTATTTTATTTGCACGACCACGTAATAATTATTTAGTAATAATTATTCACGAACATACGATCACGAGATCACGAGCGTAATTTAAACACGAGTTAGTATTATTACGTATATATATTTACTACGAGCGTAATTAAATATATAGGTGTAGGATATTTACGTAACGAGAACTTTTAAAACACGAACTAAATTAAACGTAAACGTGTACGAAATTACAAGACACGAAACGAGGTACGGGACCCCCACAAGGGAGCCCTACCCGCGGCCAAACAAGAAACAATGGGCCAAGCCCATTGTTAATTTTACTTAAGGGGGGTTAATTAATTTTCACTACTTAGATTTACTTTACAGAAGATTTTCAAGAAAACCTAAAACCCCTTCTTCCTTCTTCCTTGTGTGCCGCCACCTATTAATCACCATAAGGGGGTGATTTTGATCTTGAATCTTGTGGATCTAGTAATTGTTCGTGTTTGTTCTTCACCCTTTTGATTCACGAATACGGTAAAACCTTTTTACTTGTTTCTTTTTAATAAATCTTTTATTAATTAAGAACACATGATGTTTTTCATAAAAACATATTAATTAAACCTAGATCTAACATGTTATGATCATTAATTAATCAATGGGATCGATCTAAGGGGTGTTTGTTTTGGGCCGCAGGAACAACCGACCCCAAAGGGGTTCGGTTTGTTGTTAACCGACCACCACCAAGACCTTTTTGGTCTTGGTTGGTGCGTGTGGGTCCCACGGCAGCAAGGGGGTACCCCGAATTGGTTCGGGGGTTTGTTAAGATCCGGTGCATGTTTTTAAGCCTAGATCCGGATCATGATTATGTTAAATGTTTATGTTTTAAACTTAGGTTAAGAATTAAATTAATATGATGTAATTAATTTAATCACATGACTTAGGTTAACTAATTATTAATAAACATGACCTAAGTATTTATTATTATTAGCACTTATAATTAATTAATTATTTTAAAACCATGGATATAATTAATTAATTAAACATGACTTAGGTTATATTATTAGTATTTAATAATACATATTTTTAACCTAAGTATTTAATATATTTAATTAAAAACATGTCATACTTTAATTAAATATTATAACCTATAGTTTAATTAAATTACATGAAATAATTATTAAACTATATAATATATCATATGACTTAGAAAATAATCATGAAAACACTTAGGCTTATTTACTTAGCTTATTTAACCAGCTTATTTCTAATTATGGAAACTTCTATTTTTAGAAACTTAATTAAATAAGGCAGCTATTTTATTTATGGAAACCAGCTATTTTTAGAAACTTATTTATTTAAGGCAGCTAATCTATTTATGGAAACTTATTTAGATAAGGCAGCTAATCTATTTATGGAAACTTTCTATTTTTAGAAACTTATCTATTTTAAGCAGTAAATCTAATTTTGGAAACTTTCTATTTTTGGAAACTTTATATTTTTGGAAACTTTCTATTTTAGGAAACCTGCTATTTTTGGAAAGTTACTTAATATTACACAGTAAGTATTATAACACATGAAATATCATATATACTTAATCAGAATGAACAGAATATAAGATTTAACACAGTTTAAGGCTTTAAACAGTGTAAATAGTAAGAACACATAAAATAAGCTAAGACATGATATAAACCAGCTATGTATGTAGTAAGCAGATACTTATTTCATGTACGTATTTATGTAGCATTAGTGTTTCGGAAGTAGGATTCTCGCAGTTCATCGTTCTCGTTCACTGGACATAAGGTACGGATTCCCGTCCTTTCAGTATGGACATTCTTTCCTTATTAGGATTTCCCCGTATGCAGCCAACTGTTTTCCCGTAGTATAAGTATGAGTTTGATTGCTTATGTTTCAAATATGATTACCTATAGCCATATACATGCATGACCAGTTTCACCTAGTTATGGAGGTACCATAACCATAACATTAGAGGCACTGATGTTATGACTTCACCACGGTGGAGTGATTGCTCGTGGCGTCCCTTCAGCTTTTGGCCATTATTTATATTATCATGTGGGGCGTATGGGTGCATCCTAGTTACACGTTTTTATTCAGGATTACATGGTGAATGTGGTGTGTGCCTTGCATCCTTCACAAGGAGCTGATCCCTCCTACCCATAAAACCAGTATATTAAATTAGAGGCAGCCCCTCTAATTTGCATGATGAGGTCACCCCTCCAATTATTCATGCACGGTGGATATTCATGACCTATATTGGCTAAATGGTAAAATATGACAAACAGCTTTTATAAGATAAACATAAGACTTTCAAACTATAAAACCAGTTTTATTAAGACTTAACCAGGTTACTCGGGACTTAGTTTCTTCTGCTGTTATTACGTTATATGCTTATCCTATTCATGCTTTATTGTACATCCGTGCACTGAGCGTATTGCTCAGCCGTTTTCCTTTTCTATGTTCCCAAAACGGCAGGTACTCAGGGACGCTCGTAGACAATAAGAGTACGTGCATATGGACTGGAAGCTGTCTAGCCTTCTTTACATTATGCATTTCCTTTCTTTATGATACTTATGCTTTGGACATTGTTTCGTCTTTTTCCTTTACTATACTATGTTTGTGTGTGATGAGCTTTACTTTTGGACTACCGATGTTTGATTCCGGTATTTTCCTTTATATGGTCAAGTAATGTTTTAGACATTTTACCTTGTATGCTTTGATGACACGCCATAATTACTGTGATATTTCCATTTCCAAAATGGGGTGTTACAATATCGACCCGCGGTTCCTTATCGATAAGGTACCGCCGGTCCTAGATAAGGAACCGCCTGCCACTGTGCACGACAGCATCTTTGCTTTACACTGTTTTCTTAATTTTGTGTAAACCTTGCATGATTTTCAGTAATAAACTACACATTTCCTAAACTAGGGTATCTAAATTCATTATTCACCTAAAATGATTTTAACCCATTACTAGTTTGGATCATCCCCTCAACCATTTAAACCCACCTTGTTTGCCATGTTCTTCACACATCAAACATACTTCCCTAAACCTTAAACCACCCTAATCAACCATGGTGTGTACCAAAACCTCAAACACTTCCAAGACCTCCACCCCAAGAAAAACACTCAAAATAAGGGTTAAGGTAGCTAAGCCTAACTCTTCACCTTTCCTCACACCTAAGAATGAGAATGTTCCTATCCTCATTTCTTCATCACCTTCCCCACCTCTTGCACCATGCAAGACTTCTTCCACCCATGGTACTAACCACTCCATTAGTTCTACCTCCTCTTCATTCAATTCTAGAATGAATGAGCTTTCTTCACCCTTCACTCCAAGTGCACCCTTGGAAGTGACCACACAACCTCAACCAATCCAAAGCATTCCTTTTGGGAATGACTTTGATGACATTTTGGTGACTTCACCATTTACCCCTCACAACTTACCAATTTCACCAACCTTGGAGAATTTTCCTCCACACTCACCCATTTCCCCTTTGAGGAACATGCCTCCACTTTCACCCACTTCACCCTTGGAGAACTTGCCTCCTCCACCTCCACCCAACTCAAACATCCCAATTTTGGGTGTCCCTCTTTCCCTCCTCTTGGGTGATCCTTACTTTGGTTTTCAACAAACTCATGGTCCTAGATGTCCATGTTGTCTCTACAACCACTTCCTCATCCAAAACCTAAGGATGGATATGTATGGACTACATAGGGGTTTGCAAGATTTCTTGCTTGCTTTGTTCTCCATGCCTCCTCCTAGGAGATGAATGATGGAGTTCTTTTAATAAAGATTTTCAACAACAAGCCAAAGAAAACCACCTATCTAGATTTAATGATAAGCTAGCTATGTATTAGTTAGTTTTATTTATCTTTGTACTTGTTTCACTAATGAATGTTTCGTGTTGTTGACTTATGGATTTAGCTTTGTGTGATTCTATCCTTTTGTGCACACTAATCAACTTTAATTTGAAATTAAAATTGAACCTAAATCTATCACAACCCCTAAACTTGACTAAAATTGGTTCAAAATGATATCTAAATTATTTTGTCATCCTTTGTCAAGAAATTCTTTGTGAATGTGTTGCTTTATGCAACCCTAGCATATTTTGGTTCTAATAGAGGTAAAATTCCAAGATTTGCAACTTTTTGAAAAGGTCTTAGTTTTTCCCAAAACCCAGGAAAAACATGGTTTAAAGTCCACTGGACGCGGTTCCTTAAGGACCCGCGGTTCCTTAGTGATATGGAACCGCCGGCCCATATAAGGTACCACGGCCAGAATGTGGCTTTTGACGATTTTTTTGGTCAAAACTTATAAAACCCTATTCCCAGTCAAGATTCCTTGTTTACTCAAATTGACTAAACATTCCTTGACACTACACATTTTGTATTCAAATTCTTACCTTGATTACATTTTACTTATACCCCAACCTTGAGATTTCATTCTCACACCTTCCCAACCTTGAGAATTCATTCTCACATAACCTTGAGATATCATTCTCACACTCTCACAATGCCTAACTCCTACATTCCTAACCTTGACATTTCTTTGTCACAACCCCACTCACCCAAAGCTTCCTCATCCAAGCTTTCAAAGAAACCGAAATCTCGGTTCGACCCGTTTGGGTTAAGAAGAATGAACCATCTTCGTCCAAACCACCCAAAAACCCTACCTTCTCTCCAATCAAGTATTGGAATGAGACTTATACCATAAACCCCATCACCGGAGCAAAAGAAAATGTTCCACCACCACCACAATCCTTCAATACCCCCCAACTCAATGACTTTTCCACCTTCCCAAACCTCACAGGGCATTGTGAAAACACTCCCAAACCCTTTACCCCACCACCACCAAACCCTAAGTTTGATGCCATACCCCCATCAAACGATTTTGTGTTGCATCATGGATCCTCGTGTGATTGTTGCCGATTTCAACAAATTGAACTTGCTCATGTGTATGAGAAGTTAAATTTTCTTGAATTCCTCCTCACTCGACCTCCTATTCAAGTTTTTGTTCCGGTGGACAAAACTTCGAATGATGCATCGTCGTCTTTTTAGTTCTATTTTATTTTTAGCAATCTTGGAAAATATCACTATTAGACTAGCTTATGCTTAGTGGTTTATTTTCCATATTTATTGCTTTTAGATACTCATACTATGTGTATGACTATCTTCTTTGTTGTGTTTTTTTTTAACCTTTGTGTTATTTGTGTGTTATCTAATTAGTTCTCTTTTTGAGTTGATCTTGGTTAAATTTTTATAATTGCTTATGGGTGATTCCATCAATTCTAAAGCTTTAACCCATTGACAAGCTTATCATCTTCATTATATTGAAGTTTGATTTTGTCAATTACCTCTTTGGACATACTTAGCAAAATACTTGCTTCTAATATGAGATCTCTTCTCTTTCTCCCTCTCAAGTTACTTAGTAGGTAGTGATCATATATACATTGGTGTTTCTTTCCTTTCTACTAACCTTTGTGTAGCATGTCACCTTAGCTCACAAACTTAGTGCCCAAGCAAGGGGGAGCAACCACCAAGGGGGAGCTACTAGCAAAGTTCGATGCACTTCAAAGACTTATGCTAACCTTTTTGCTACGACAAAGGGGGAGAAATGATAGTGATAAACTAGTTAATAATTCCATAGTTTGTGTTTCTACGTAAATGAGTTTATCGTTTGTCGTAATCAAAAAGGGGGAGATTGTTAATGCAAGTGATGCCTAAAAACATTATTAGTGTTAACTAATCTTTCTTAGTTTTGATCACAACAAACCATACAACACATTTAGTGTAGAAACACAAAATGAATTATTTACCTAACACTATCATCAAGGTAATAATCATATCACTAACCTTTCTTAATCATACTTAGTGATCATCAAAATGATTATCCTTAAAACTCACTTTTGTTAATAAGACAAAAGACTTTTTAATAAACTTTCTTTTTTAGAAAATGTTTTATTAAAATGGAAAATGAAAATTTGAAAATGGCATATTCCAAATGCTGTTAGAATATCCTTTGAAGGGTTCAAATACCTCAGATATTCCCACCCCACTAAAAGACAAAAAACGGAGCGGAGTCTAGTGGCGGTACCTTAAGTACCTATGCGGTACCTTAGCGATATGGTACCGCGGGGTGAGATAAGGTACCGCGCACAGTAGCCGTTATAGATCCGTTGTAACTTTGTCTCCTTTAAATAGTGGGTCAAATCTTATTTTCCAGCAAGCCTCTTGGACGTTTTTCTCAGTCCTTTTTCTATTTTCTATAGCATAATCATTAGTAAATGATCACTTAATTTGTTAAGGATGTTTACATATGATTATCCTCTTGATCCCCTCCTTTACCATGTCCAATGAGAAGATCACTCACTCACTAGTGTAGTGATAAAGATGAATTTATGAGCTAGTCATATTTATCATGATACCTTTTTGTTTTAGGTCAATCCAATGTATTTATGAATACTTAGACTAGTTGTGTTCATCCAAGTTATTTGTGAATACTTGGATTTGTTGTGTACATCCATTGCATATGTGTTTGCTTGGATTTGTGTTGTGTAAATCCAAGCTACATGTGTGTACTTGGATAAGTCTAGTTGAGTTGTAATAGATTTGATTAGGAGTTCTCATTAAACTATAAAGTGATGTGGTTGTGTCTTGTGAGTTCTCACTAAACTTTAAAGTGATTAGTAGTTATGTTGTGTGAAGTTCTCACTTAGCTTCAAAGTGAAGAGTCGTGAAGATTGGTTCTAGCTTTCGATTAGAACTCGACATCTAGCCTTGTGTCGTAAAATGGTGAAGTAGGCAACGTCGTGAAGATTGGTTCTACCTTAAGAATAGAACTCGACATCTAGCCTTGTGTCGTTAAATTGTGAAGTAGGCAACGTCGTGTAGATTGGTCCTAGCTAAAGATTAGGTCTCGACATTTAGCTTAGTGTCGGAAAATAATGTAAGCAACGATGTAAGGTTTTCTCCGCCGAGAAGGGAGCTTGTGGATATAGTGGAAATCTCGATTAGGTGTACTCGAGGAGTGGAGTAGAAACGAGGATAGAGCCTCGTTGTCGAACCACTATAAATCTTGGTGTCTTCCCACTAGGTTGTCTCCTTCCTTGCTCTTTACTTATTTCATTATCATTATACTTGCTTATTATTCTTGCTAGTGCATTTCAGTTGAACCTAATCATTATGCAACTTAGCTTTAAGTAAAAGATAGTTTTGATACAAACCAAATTGAAAGCAATTTTAATATGGTCACCAATCGAAGAGAAACTATTCAACCCCCCCTTCTAGTTTCTACAATAATAGTTGGGTACAAAGGACGAAGCGGATAATCGTAAGATTGAATACCAGTGATAGCTGGACGACTAGGCTGCAAACCTCTCTGGTTCTGGTCCCTACCGTTTCCATGGTTCCTGGTAGAAGTTTGCTTAAAGTGTCAGAATATGAGTCATAACATAAAAAATTAAGAATTTCGTAAGTATTAGGACCTGCTGTTGCTGGATTGCCCGGCGTTGTTACGGTAATTGTGATTACCGCCACGCCTATCCGTAGCAGATCGGTCATTAGTCTGACCATTTCCCTTGGGCTGATGAGGCTGCTGCTGAGTAGCCGGCTGAGACCGGTCCCCAGTTTTCTGCCTGGAAGATACATTTAAAGAGATGAATAATTGACATATGGAAAGTATACGGATTGATCACCGCTTGAATACGAAGGTTTTACCTCTTGTCGGGTCTTTCAGCTTCCCTGAACTCATCCCTCTCCTGCAGCATCTCCAGTTTCCGTGCTGCATCGGCCACTTGTGCTACAGTATTGAACGTAGCACACACCAGATTGTTTGCGACCGATGTGCGAAAAGCCCATCTGAAGTGATGTGCCTGCTCTTCCGGAGTACCTGCTGCAGCACCAAGGAAACCAGCCAAGCGAAGAAAGCGTTGCATAAACTCGTTGCTATTCTCCCCAGCTCTCTGATGGATCCCATGGTACTCTCTCTTGAGCTTGTCCTGCTCAGCCTTGGGAAAGAACTGCTCCATCACCATGTCCTTGAACTGAGCCCAAGTCAAACCAGCAACCCACTCATCACCACCTTCAGATTGCATCAAAGCTAACCACCAGTTGAGTACATCGCCTTCGAACCGATAGCATGCCAACCTCGCCTTGTATGCGGGGTCACAGCCCATAGCGTTGAAGATCTTCTCGATGTGAGCCAACCAGCTTTCAGCATCGCTGGGGCTATCTGTCTTCTCAAAAGCTCGAGGGCGGAGCTTGTTGAATCTCTCCAGCCATACTGCTAATGTCACTGGAGGAGGAGGAGGTGGTGGCTGATTGTGCTGCTGCTGATTGTTGGCAGCTTGAACTTCAGCCCGGATGTCATTCCTCAGTTGAGGAAGCAAGGCTTGCATGGCAGTCAGAATTGCAGCATTGAGCTGCTCCTGTTCGCGTGTGAGAACCATCTGACAGTATAACATAAAACATATGATTAACTGTTCAAAACATAAAATATAAAATATATACATGAAAAATAATTTATACTAAAAGAAAAAAATTTCACGAGAAAAATTTTATGCAAGAAAAATTTTTGTGTATGAATGCATGATGCAGTTTTATGAAAACTTTGTATGCTCGAGAGTGAACGCCTCTGGTCAGTTCACTCAAAACAAAAGACATATCGAGGGGACGCCTATGGGTCGGTCCCAAATCTAAAAGTTTCGATAAAACACATGCGACTAAATAGGGCCAGTCCTGTACCAACCATTACTTAGTCAAAAACCCTGTAACAATGACATATATATGTATCCTTAAAAATGATGCATGCATGAAAACAACTGTCAGTTCTAGGAAGACCGTAGTGACTACCCACTAATCACAGGTCATATTTGAGAGCCTACAGGTCGAAGCCTTGGCTCTGATACCATAATTGTAACACCTCATTTTGGAAATGGAAATATCACAGTAATTATGGCGTGTCATCAAAGCATACAAGGTAAAATGTCTAAACATTACTTGTCCATATAAAGGAAAATACCGGAATCAAACATCGGTAGTCCAAAAGTAAAGCTCATCACACACAAACATAGTATAGTAAAGGAAAAAGGACGAAACAATGTCCAAAGCATAAGTATCATAAAGAAAAGAAATGCATAATGTAAAGAAGGCTAGACAGCTTCCAGTCCATATGCACGTACTCTTAGTGTCTACGAGCGTCCCTGAGTACCTGCCGTTTTGGGAACATAGAAAAGGAAAACGGTTGAGCAATACGCTCAGTGCACGGATGTACAATAAAGCATGAATAGGATAAGCATATAACATAATAACAGCGGAAGAAACTAAGTCCCGAGTAACCTAGTTAAGTCTTAATAAAACTGGTTTTATAGTTTGAAAGTCTTATGTTTATCTTATAAAAATTGTTTGTCATATTTTACCATTAGCCAATATAGGTCATGAATATCCATCCTGCATGAATAATTGGAGGGGTGACCTCATCATGCAAATTAGAGGGGCTGCCTCTAATTTAATATACTGGTTTTATGGGTAGGAGGGATCAGCTCCTTGTGAAGGATGCAAGGCACACACCACATTCACCATGTAATCCTGAATAAAAACGTGTAACTAGGATGCACTCATACACCCCACATGATAAATATAAATAAATGGCCAAAAGCTGAAGGGACGCCACGAGCAATCACTCCGCCGTGGTGAAGTCATAACATCAGTGCCTCTAATGTTATGGTTATGGTACCTCCATAACTAGGTGAAACTGGTCATGCATGTATATGGCTATAGGTAATCATATTTAAAACATAAGCAATCAAACTCATACTTATACTACGGGAAAACAGTTGGCTGCATACGGGGAAATCCTAATAAGGAAAGAATGTCCATACTGAAAGGACGGGAATCCGTACCTTATGTCCAGTGAACGAGAACGATGAACTGCAAGAATCCTACTTCCGAAACACTAGTGCTACATAAATACGTACATGAAATAAGTATCTGCTTACTACATACATAGCTGGTTTTATATCATGTCTTAGCTTATTTTATGTGTTATTACTATTTTACACTGTTTAAAGCCTTAAAATGTGTTAAATCTTATATTCTGTTCAATCTGATTAAGTATTTCTGATGAAGATAAAAACACAAAACCCACTAACTTTTGAAGATCAAAATCAACCAAATAAGAACTTTAAGCTTTAAATCAAAAAGATGAAGATGAACAAGATTAATGGAAGGATTATATTGATGATTAAGGTTTAAACAATCAAAGAAAAAGATTAAAACTACAAGATTTGTGAAAACAAGAATCAAAATCACCAAACACCATAATGGTGTTGGTGATACCTACGAACAAGAAGGAAAAAGAGAGAGAAAAACTAAAAACTAAAAACTGCCTAAAATGTGTGAAGGGATATCCTTTATATAGTCCTTGTCTTTGGTTGGTTAGTGGGCTTTCTCCCGTTCTTCTTGTCTTCTCGTCTTTTCAGAAAAGTGGACGTTTTCGATTCTGATTCGGGATTTGTCGACGATTAAATTCAACTCGTCTTTTAATTTCTTCGTTTAATAGACTTGAGTTCTTTCGACATGTGTAAATCTTCCATCTTTGGTCCTTTTCTTCGATAAATCTTCAAATAGGCCCATTGACTTCAAATCTTTTGCATCTCTTGGACAATAGACTTCGTCTTGAGTCTTTTTCTTCGATAAAACCCGTGCAATCCCATGTTTTCTTCAATATTCATCCGGTTGGCTCTGAAAACACAATAAACACAAAAACCACGCATAATTCCAAACAAATGATATTAAATACGTGTTTTGATCTTTTTTTATCAAGAAATAAGTGGTAAAAGGATGGGTGTTTACACACCTATCAAATCCCCTACACTTAACCATTGCCATGCCCTCATGCAATGCTTAGTGATAAAGCAAATTTACACTTTCCTCATAATCAATCAACTTTGGCCTTATTAACATACTACTAAACAAAAATTAAAGTACTAAGAGAAATTAAAACTTTAGAGTAACAAAAGGATAGAAAACCATTTCCACTTGAAAATAGCTATATGGAAATAACTTGCAAAGAGATCTAAGACTTACATTAGGGCTTCGGTGCTGCAAAGATTTATCACCCTCAAGTTTCACGTTCCCCAAACTAAGCTTAAAAACGAGATCATTGTTATTATAAGTTAGCAAATCAAACACTTACACACATGGCTTAATTATAGGCTTAAACTCCCTTATTCCTAGGTGTATCTCTTATATTTTATTTTTGTCTTAGAATGATCATGAAGATGCATTTTTGGACTTATTTCGATAGTTTATTTAGGCTGAAAGCAAAGTAGGACGATTTGATCAATAGTTAGCTAAAGGACAAAATCTCTTAAAACTGCTTCTCGGGATATCAAAAAGTTCATATCTTGGCATAACTCGATTCACGATTTGAGACCTTTCTCGGGCCGATATTTGGCATGTACTTCATACTTCATATCTTGAGATAATGGTCTTCTCTTCGTTAATAGAGTTTCTTCACTTGGAGACTTTTGAGGGATACTCCAACTTTGTTGACCACGACTTCATGATTATTTCTTCAATCGCTAATTGGGATTTTGAGATACAACGATCCGCCTCCTTTTCGGACTTGGATCTATTTATCCTCATACCTTGTTAGGGTCTTTTCGGATAGACTTCTCCATGATCTTTATGGGAGTTGATTGCTTTTCGTCATGAGTCTTGATCCTTCATATTGATTTTGGGAATAATGCTTTTCACATCACCTTGGATATTTAGCAATAAGATTGAATCCTCATGCCTTGTTAGGGCCTTTTCGGACTCGCCAATCTTCGCGCCCCGCTTCATAAGTTATGCCTTGGCTATAAACTCTTATCATTACCGAGCAACTTTTAAACGATCTTGGGCTAGAAGCTAAGTAACTTTTCAAATCGTACGACCTTACTTATTGCAGATAAATTATTAGCAAGTGATGGGAGAATAGGCAAATAATTACACCAAGTGATCTTGTGCAAGAATACCGACTTATAATTGACTCTATCATTTCTCGTCCTCCACAATTTAAAATCTCAAGTAATGAGACTCGTGGATGCTTAGCCTAATAAACCAATTAAGGTCTACATGGTTAAGGATACTAGCTAGAATAAACTTGGATAAGTCTATTCGGGTTGAGTCAAAATAATCACAACGGGACTAATATGTCAAAGATTTCAAAACTAGCTACACCACTTTATTAATATTTTTGACTTTATTGCGGGATATATACATATGAAAGCAACGGTAAAAATTTAAAAATTACGACTAAATGGCCAAAGTTAATTAAAGATTTGAAAAATGTTGAAAAAGATGATTTTCCGGTTAAATGAAGGCATTTTCATGGAAAAGTCCACTTAAAACTTCGATAGAAGTCCCCCTACACTTAAGATAAACATTGTCCTCAATGTTTAAGCATGTGGGAAAAGTCTCCCCTGCACTTATGACATTGTGCACGTTGGTTAAATCAAGCTAAGGAAGAGACGACTAAAGTGATCAATTTCAAATGTGAATATGAAGAAAATTGAATCACGATAGTTGAGAGATAGAACCGGATTTCGGATAAAACGGGAGCACGGTTCTTCAAAGGTTCCAAAAGTGCCTTCATCCCTGTAATTACATCACCACACAAACACAAGAAACTATAGAGGTCCCCCTACACTTAGGAGGTTAAACGGAAAAGGATAGATACTCGGGCTGCCTCCCGAGGAGCGCTTGTTTTTTATAACCGAGTCACGAGCCTGACTCGACCCAAAATTAGTTCATGGGAAACGTGGTGAGGGATGGAATCATCTTATGAGAGATGTCCTCACCAAAGTACAACTTCACTCGTTGGCCATTCACCTTAAAATTAGGTCCATTAGGTTGATCGAGCTCGAGAGTACCGTATGGAAAAATTTGGGCAATGGTGAATGGGCCGGACCAACGAGACTTCAGCTTGCCCGAAAAGATTTTCAACCGAGAGTTAAAGAGTAAAACTTTGTCTCCAACTTGGAACTCTCGGTTTTAAATCTTGGAGTCGTGAATGAGCTTAGTCCTTTCCTTATAGATCAAAGAATTTTCATAAGCCTCATTCCGAAGTTCATTCAGCTCATTGAGTTGGATCTTGCGTAGGTCACCGGCTTTGTTGATATCGAAATTAGCCCACTTCAAGGCCCAGTAAGCCTTGTGCTCCAACTCAATGGGGAGGTGGCATGCTTTCCCGTACACGAGACGATATGGTGTACAACCAATCGGAGTCTTGTATGCGGTACGAAAAGCCCACAGAGCATCATCAAGTTTATCGGCCCATGAGGCACGATGCTCTCCCACGGTTCTTTCAAGAATTCGCTTTAATCCTTGGTTAGAGATTTCAGCCTGGCCATTAGTTTGTGGGTGGTATGCGGTGGAAAGACGATGATTTACGCCATACTTAGCCATGACTCTTGCAAATTGATCATTGCAAAAATGAGTCCCGCGATCACTAATAATGGCACGAGGCACACCGAATCTAGCGAATAGCGACTTCAAAAAGTTACAAACCACCCTTGCGTCATTAGTAGGTAAAGCTTTGGCTTCAACCCATTTTGAGACGTAGTCAACGGCTACAAGGATGTATTTGTTTCCTTTAGATGAAGGGAATGGCCCCATAAAGTCGATACCCCAAACATCAAAGATTTCACATTCTTGTATGAAATTTTGAGGCATCTCATCTTTATGTGTGATCTTGCCTTGTTTTTGGCAAGCATCACAATGTTTAACCATCTCGTGAGCATCACGATAAATGGTGGGCCAATAAAATCCCGAGTCAAATACTTTTTTGGCGGCGTAGTTGGGACCAAAGTGACCACCGGTGGGTCCTTTGTGGCAAGCTTCGAGAATGTCTAAAGCTGCCGGTCCATCAACACATCGGTGAATAATCAAGTCAGCACATTGTTTAAATAGATACGGATCATCCCAAAAGTAAGTCTTAATGTCTTTGAAGAACTTCTTCTTTTGTTGGGATGTTAACCCGTCGATGAGAATTCCGCCCGCCAAGTAGTTTGCAATGTCCGCAAACCACGGGGCTTCATCATTACTCGAGTTGATAGTCATTAAGGTCTCTAGGGGGAAAGAGTCATTGATCTCTTTGTTCGGATGATCCCCTTGATAAGGATCCTCAAGTCTGCTGAGATGATCCGCGGCTAGGTTTTCAGCTCCTTTCTTATCGCGAATTTCGATTTTAAATTCTTGGAGTAGCAAAACCCAGCGAAGAAGTCTTGGTTTGGAATCTTGTTTAGTTAACAAGTACTTCAACGCGGAATGATCGGTATAAACGATTGTGGTGGAAAGGACAAGATAGGGGCGAAACTTTTCAAAAGCATAGACAACAGCTAAAAGCTCTTTTTCGGTTGTCGTGTAATGCAATTGAGCCCCCGTCATTGTCTTGCTAGCGTAATGGATCGATTGGAAGTGTTTGTTCACTCTTTGGCCTAAAACCGCACCAATAGCAAAGTCGCTAGCATCGCACATCAACTCAAAAGGCAGCTCCCAATTAGGGGTAACCAAGACCGGTGCCTTAGTTAGCTTATCCTTAAGCAAGTTGAAGGCTTCAATACACTCATTGGAGAAGATGAAAGGAGTATCTTTTTCCAAGAGGTGGGTCATCGGGCGAGCGATTTTAGAAAAATCTTTGATAAAGCGACGGTAGAAGCCCGCATGACCCAGGAAACTTCTCACACCCTTCACGGTTGAAGGTGGAGGAAATTTAGCAATAACATCAACTTTAGCACGGCCCACTTCAAGACCGGATTTGGAGATTTTGTGTCTTAGCATGATGCCCTCTTTTACCATGAAATGGCATTTTTCCCAATTAAGAACAAGGCGAGTGTCTTCACACCGCTTAAGCATATGTTCTAAATTGGCAAGGCAAGCAGAGAAATAATCGCCATAAACCGAGAAATCATCCATGAATACTTCCATAGTTTCTTTAACCATGTCATGGAAGATAGCCATCATACACCTTTGGAACGTCCCAGGAGCATTGCATAAACCGAAAGGCATGCGTTTGTAAGCAAATGTTTCGTAGGGACAAGTGAATGTGGTATTTTCTTGGTCTTTGGGATCGATGGGAATTTGAAAATACCCAGAGAAACCATCTAAAAAGCAGTAATAGTCATTACCCGCTAGACGCTCGAGCATTTGATCCATGAAAGGAAGAGGAAAGTGATCTTTTCTCGTGGCATCATTGAGTTTGCGATAGTCGATACAAACTCTCCACCCAGTAACGAGACGAGTGGGAATCAACTTGTTGTGTTCATTGGGAACAACGGTTATTCCGCCCTTCTTGGGCACACAATGGACGGGACTTACCCATGGTAAATCCGAAATAGGGTAAACCAAGCCGGCATCTAGAAGTTTGATAACCTCTTGTTTGATGACGTCATGAATGCGAGGATTAACCCTTCTTTGGCTCTGGATTGCGGGTTTAAAGTCATCTTCCATGAGAATCTTGTGAGTACAAAAGTTCGGATCAATTCCGCAGATATCGGAAATTTTCCAAGCAATTGCCTTCTTATGATCTTTAAGCACGGCGATGAGGCGAGATTTCTCTTCTTCTTTCAAGTCCTTAGCAATGATGACGGGCGACTTCTTCTTTTCTTCAAGGAACACGTACTCGAGATGGGGCGGCAACTCCTTAAGTTCTAAATCCGGAGGATTTTCGATGGAAGGCAGATTCAAAGTCGGTTCATCGATAGCAATAGCCGTGGGAGATGGTGGAGAAATATGGTCCTCTTTGATAAGATTCTCAATGAGACGAATGTATTCATCCCAATCGGTGGGAGAATCATCATGTTCTAAGTTCACATCTCCCATGGTGGCTTCCAAATCTTTCCAAAGGAAATCACTTTCTTCAAATAGAGATAGTGATAAATCAATAGAGGAAACGGTCTTAACATTGGGAAGAGAGGTAGGAATACTTTTGCAAGCATCTTTGAAGTGTTCTTCACAAGCCTCATCAAGAACGTCGATACAATTAACACTCTCGTATGAATAAGGCTGTTTAGAAAGCTTTCCCATGTTGAAGACAATTTTATCGTCACCCACTCTCATGATAAGCTCACCCGCTTCAACATCGATGAGAGTGCGACCGGTCCTCAAGAATGGACGTCCAACGATTAATGGAACACGAGGGTCCATATCGTAGTCGACCACGACGAAATCGGCAGGAAAAGTGAATTTGTCGACTCCTACAAAAACGTCTTTGGCTATCCCCACTGGATAAGCAACCGTACGGTTAGCTAATTCCAAAGTCATTTTGGTGGGGACTAGCTCAGGGAGAGATAATTGCTTCCAAACGCTTAAAGGCATTAAGTTAATACTGGCACCTAGATCGGCTAGGGCCATACAATTCTCTACTCCCGGGAAGTTGCAAGGGATTAAGAAACGACCCGGATCACCAAGCTTGGTTGGCAATTTCCTTAAGAGCACTGCAGAGCAATTCTCATTAAGTTTGGTATTAGCAATATCAAGAAGCTTCTCCGTGTCGCTAAGAAGATCTTTGAACATTTTCGTATACTTAGGCATGTGAGCGAGAGCCTCAGCGAAGGAGATGTTGAAATTCAATTGTTTAAACATTTTGAGAAAGTTCGAAACCTAAATATCGTCCTTGCTTTTGAGCTTCTCTTTCCTCAACCTTGAGGGATAAGGTATGTCGGAAGAAGAGGAAGGCTTTGGGATAGTAGGATCGCTCACATCCTTGGGTGGAGGAGGGTAGAAATAAGAGGTGGAGAAATTGGGGAAGTAGAAGGATGAGGAATATGAGTAGGTGACTCGTTTTCCTTAGTCACAATCACCGGTGGAGGTATAGGAAGCTCGGGTTCCTTGGTACCTTTGCCACTGCGAGTGGTGATTG
Source organism: Glebionis coronaria (assembly GCA_025667525.1). Taxonomy (NCBI): domain Eukaryota; kingdom Viridiplantae; phylum Streptophyta; class Magnoliopsida; order Asterales; family Asteraceae; genus Glebionis; species Glebionis coronaria. The sequence goes on from CM046874.1 coordinate 22,051,575, forward strand.
CTTTCATCTCCCCTCTTGGATTCGCAACGGTGTTACTCGGAAGAGTACCCGAAGAAGAGGATTGATTACCTTGGAAGAAACCAGCCATCATGTTCCTTAAGTCATTCGTTTGACTTGCCAAAGTGTTTCGCATATCAGCTCGAAGATCGTTCCCTTGTTTCACCATGTCTGCTTTCAAGTTGAGCACTTCCCGCTGGAGATTTTCCACGATCACATCATTGGTCCTCATGTAGGTTTCTACATCTTGGTGTAATGCGGTGGGTTGGTTGGGAGGAGGAGCATGGTAGGCGGGTGGTTGATAAGCAGGTTGTTGGTAAATTTGGTTGCTTCTTTGAGGTGGATATGGTTGTCTTTGAGGCGGTTGGTATGGTGCATGAGGTTGTTGTTGAGGAGGGCGATTGAGTTTTTGTTGTTGGTTTGGGTTGTTAGGAGGAAAACCAGGGGGGAAAGAAAGTTGTTTAAGCGGTAGCTAAGTAGGTTGCGGTCACCTTGAGGACGAGCTTGATAAGCGGCCAGAGGATAGGTACCGTATGCTGCATTAATATTCTCAGAAGGGTAGTCTTGGGTGGTGGTACAAGTGGTGTAAGAGTGAGGACCGCCGCATATTTCACATGGTTGGCTGACAGCATTGACTTGAGCGTTTTTAGCGTTGATGCTGTTGGTGTTGCTAGCGGTTTGGGTAGCAAGCGATTCAAGAAGCGTAGTAATTTTGTCAAGTCGCTTGTCGTTGTCACTAGTACTAGCACTAGCGGCATTGGTCCGAACACTCTTGGTTTGCACACGAGACTTATTCTCAATGATATCCCAAGCAGCATTAGAAGTCTTAACCAAAATATTACCCCCCGAGGCACTGTTTAGTGAATCTTGGTCATTCATGCTTAAACCATTATAAAAAGTATTAATTTGGTGCACTTTGGTAAAACCATGTTGTGGGCACTTTCTTAAAAGATCTTTAAAACGGTCCCAAGATTCACTAAAAGACTCATCGTACTTTTGTTCAAAATTAATGATTTCATTCCGCAAAGCGGTAGTACGAGAGGGTGGGAAAAAGTAGTTGATAAATTTGGTCTCCAAATCCGTCCACGTCAGAATACTTTGTGGCGGTTCCTTTGCAAGCCAATGCCGGGCTTGTCCCTCTAAAGAAAAGGGAAAAAGTTGTAAACGGATTACCTCTTGTGGAACACCATTGAATTTGACCGTATTTGTGAGTTGCAGGAACCTTTTGATGTGGTCATGAGGATCATCAATGGTACGCCCCAAGAATGGTTGAGCAGAGACCATCTGAATAAAGCCGGATTTGAGCTCAAAGTTGTTGGCTGCAATCGCGGGTATGACAATTGGATCATTGTTGCCCTCCACATGTGCTTGCAAAAGTTCAATCATCGGGCGATTGTCCGGTAGAGGTTCATTGTTGTTGTTATTGTTTTGAGGTGGGTTATTGTTGTTGTTGTTTACACCGGCCATGTCTAAGTCTTCGAGAGGCTCGGGCTCTTGATAAGACGTTGAACGTGTACGCATGCACCTGCAAAAGAACTAACAAAGCAAAAAAGAAACATTTTTGGTTTTTTATGGTTTTTTAATGTTTTTGTATTTTTGAAAATTTTATATTTTTTAGGGTTTTTGAAAATTTTTATGAAAAAGTAACGTTCACGGCGAACGGATCCCAAAATCCAAGTTCTCACAAAAACTGTTGATCTTAACGAGAAGAGCCGGCAGCAGCGCCATTTGATACAAGGTTTTCATTTCGGGGTTCAGTATTAATCTCGGAATCTTCTCGAATTGATCACATCTCAAAGTGGAATAGTTGTTCTTGGTGACAAATAGGAGGTTTGATTTTCTATTCTACTAAAAAGGTAAATGCATGAAATAATTAAAAGTATACTAGAAGCAGTTAATCAATAAAAATAAAACTTGAATAAAAATTGAAATAAAACAGAAACTAAAAATACCCTGAAAAGTGCTTGATTCAGAATGTATGCTTGATCCGGAATAAATCAGAAAAAATCCTTCATGCGGAATATAAGGTTCATGCGGAATATGGCCTTCATGCGGAATGTTTGATTCATGCGGAATAAGATGCTTATTCGGAATAATAGTTCATGCAGAATAACAATCTCATGCGAAATAATCGGTTGATTCGGAATAAACTGCTCATGCGGAATAAACTTTCATTCGGAATAAAAGACTCATGCGGAATAATATGGTCCATGCGGAATAAAGTTCTACTCGGAATAAAGGTTCTATCCGGAATAAATAGGTGATCCGGAATAAAGGTGCTACTCGGAATAAAGTTCTACTCAGAATAAAGGTTCTATCCGGAATAAATAGGTGATCCGGAATAAAGGTGCTACTCGGAATAAATGGTGATGCGGAATAAAGGGGTGATCCGGAATAATCGATTATTCCGGATGGATGGGTTTGATCCGGAATAAAAAAATTCCGGATGGATAAACTTGATGCGGAATAAAAGATGAACAATGTTTGATTCGGAATATCTGGGGAATGAAGAACAGTAAACAGAAAGAAAACAGGGGATACGTTTTTAAGCCAAAATCAACCAAGTTTTTAACCAAAACTTAAACAAAACTAAACACCAATCATCTACTAACCATAAACATCAAGTCCCAACAATAAAAACACAAAACCCACTAACTTTTGAAGATCAAAATCAACCAAATAAGAACTTTAAGCTTTAAATCAAAAAGATGAAGATGAACAAGATTAATGGAAGGATTATATTGATGATTAAGGTTTAAACAATCAAAGGAAAAGATTAAAACTACAAGATTTGTGAAAACAAGAATCAAAATCACCAAACACCCTAATGGTGTTGGTGATACCTACGAACAAGAAGGAAAAAAAGAGAGAAAAACTAAAAACTAAAAACTGCCTAAAATGTGTGAAGGGATATCCTTTATATAGTCCTTGTCTTTGGTTGGTGAGTGGGCTTTCTCCCGTTCTTCTTGTCTTCTCGTCTTTTCAGAAAAGTGGACGTTTTCGATTCTGATTCGGGATTTGTCGACGATTAAATTCAACTCGTCCTTTAATTTCTTCGTTTAATAGACTTGAGTTCTTTCGACATGTGTAAATCTTCCATCTTTGGTCCTTTTCTTCGATAAATCTTCAAATAGGCCCATTGACTTCAAATCTTTTGCATCTCTTGGACAATAGACTTCGTCTTGAGTCTTTTTCTTCGATAAAACCCGTGCAATCCCATGTTTTCTTCAATATTCATCCGGTTGGCTCTAAAAACACAATAAACACAAAAACCATGCATAATTCCAAACAAATGATATTAAATACGTGTTTTGGTCTTGTTTTAGCAAGAAATAAGTGGTAAAAGGATGGGTGTTTACACACCTATCATAACTCTACTTCGGCTTTAAACGTTTTGAATGTTTCAAATACCTCATGTTTATGCTTAAGTAAATAAACATAACCATAACGGCTATAATCATCCGTAAACGTCAAGAAGTAGCTAGCACCTTTCCTTGACACATGTCTAAGTGGTCCACACACATCAGTGTGTATTAAACCAAGTAGTTTAGTAGCCCTTTCAATATTGCTATTAAAAGGTTTCTTGGTCATCTTCCCAGAGATACAAGATTCACATTTATCAAATGATTCATCATTGATACTTTCTAAAAGCCCATCACGTTGAAGCTTTTGTATGCGAGTCTTCCCAATATGGGCAAGCCTACAATGCCAAAGATAAGAAGAGTTCTTGTCTAACTTACTCTTCTTATTCATGCTAAAAACAGAATTATTTTTTCTCTTGGGATTTTTATCATGCATGTTAATTTCAAAAACACCATTCACAGAAATTGCATCAAAATAGAATAAACCATCTTTGAAAACAGAAATTCTATTATTATCATCGTGTGAGTAAATCTAAGATCCAACATACAAGAAAAGGAAATGACACCCCTAACAATTGTAGGTGCATAGTGACAATTATTCAAAAACAGTACTAAACCCGAAGGTAAAACGAATTTAAATATTCCTATAGCTTCAACCGCTGCTTGTGCGCCATTGCCCACTTGCAGAAATTGTTCCCCATAGGTAAGCCTCCTTTTCAACTCAAATCCCTGCAAGGTATTACAAATATTAATACCACATCCCGTATCATATACCCAGGAGTTTGATTTGTATGAAAGATTAAATAACTCTATCATAAAAAAGTTACCAGAAGATGGTGCTGCAGCAGCTTGCTCAGACTTCTTCTTATGTTCTGCCATTTCATGGAGATAGAGAGAGCAATTCCTCTTCCAGTGTCCAGTCATCTTACAGTAGTGACAAGTCTCATCTTTCAGAGATTTCTTAGCAAAGTTCTGCTTTGGTTTTGATGTAGTCGCAACTTGCTTGCTCTTATCAACCTTGCCTTTGCCTTTCTGCTTCTTATTCACTTGCGGTTTTGGTTTCGACACTCTATCCTTTTGTACATAAAGTACTTGAGGAGTAGCAGTGGGTGCCTTATCATTCAAACCCTTTTCGAAGTCAATGAGCATTACATGCAAATCATTAACTGTCTTCCCCGTGCAATGCATATTATAGTTACGAACAAAATCATTGAAGTCCTTATTAAGGGACCTATTGGTCAAGTTAATAGCCATATTATTATCAAAGGGTTGTCCTAGTGATATGACTTGTTCCATATAACCCCTCATCTCCATATAATGAGCACTTACGGACTTTCCAGGAGCTTGCTTGCAACTATGTAGAGCATCAACCAGATCATAGATCTCTACAGCTTGTGGCGTTTCATACACAGCCTTGAGTTCATCAAGCATTTGCTGAGGAGAAGCTAGCTCACACTTCCTTTGAAGTGATGGAGCCATTCTCCCTAACATTACAGCAGCCACCTCATGGTGCTTCTTAACATTAGCAGCGTGTTGAAGCCTTTCCGCATCAGTTGCTCCTTCAGCAAGATCCTCCGGAAAAGGAGTTTCCAAGATATTGATGGTACCCGCTGCTCTCAGAACAATTCTTAGTGAGCGGTACCAATCATTGAAATTAGGGCCAGTAAGTTCAGGCCGTTCATAAAAAGCTTTGAACGCCGAGCTTATTGTCAGATTGTTTTCGGGTTGAGGCATTTCTACAGAAATAAGTTCAAACATTAGTATTTTCGATAATAAAATTCAAGAAAATAAAATTACCCCGGTAATAAAACCATAGTATTTTCCTTGAAAAACTAGAATCCATATTGACATAGATTTATCACATCAGTTGATCTGCTAGTGACAAATGTATTCAACACAGTAACTTGTCGAACAATAATTGTCAAAACATATTGCAATTTCTAGATATGTCAGGGATTTACATTGCCAAAAACATTTGCATTGTAAACATGTTTTATCCCTTTTTTATGCCTTAAGTTTCCAGTTCTCACTGAATAACTCAATTAAGTCGACTAATCTAAAGAACGTAAAACCTTCATGTGCAATCTTATTCAGTCATGAAGTTTTCTCTCCATTACAACATCGTCCGATATCTTATATGACGACAATTGTAACTTCAAGTGTTCGTCAATTAGAGGGCATATGACTTAAATTTTAGGGTATAGATTTTGGTGTCAAAATCATGTATGGAGAAGCATGCATACATCTCCATAACATAAGTTTAATAAAACGTTTAGTAAACTTTTTGGTGAGACTAAAAGTTCATCATATATTTGCAAGTTGAGGTATTGGTTAAACCAATCAACCTTAAAGAATTATACCAATAACAACCGTAGGTAATTCCAATTTTGACGCACAGGCAAGCCGGGAATTTGGTCAGCGCTGAAGCATAACACCTCCTTCCTTAACCGGGTACTTGACCAGCGGTGCGTTATACCCACTTTATAGTTTGTCAAAATTGAGTAGGCCGTTAAGTTGCTATTGCAATTCTAATCAACACAAATCATATGTAACTTAGATCTCAAAACTATTCATTAATTTTGATAAGATTTAGTCCATATTATTTTTCTTTAAAAAAAATTACCCTTGTTTACAACATACAATGTAAAAACGCATGAAAACAAGTAGTACAAAAAAAACTAAATCAAATAGCCACATGCAATGACAATTTATTCAAAGAACATTAAATCTAGGGTTTTTATAAACATAAAAAGTCTTCCCTAATTTTAAAACTTTGAATCAAATAAAACAAATAGCAATCAAAATTATATGATCCATAAAAAAACATGCATGTTTATTACGGATCTCCCATATCCTCTTAACAATTAAAAAACTACTACGGATCGTAACCACGCATGACATAACAATTAATTCATGCAAAATATCTAAAGTTTAATTACCATGTAATTTTAGGGTTAAAAAAAATTATAAAATTTCGGCAGATCCGAATTTTAAAAAACAAAAAACAAAAACCTATTTTTTTATAAAACCTAAAAAACAACATGTAATTATTAACACCAATCAATATTAGTTAAAAAAAACTTTAGATCTTGAAAATTAAAATCATGTTAAAACGGCTCTCGATGCCACTGATGGTTTATGATTATGATAACAATTATAAAAACCCTAAAATGGATCAAAGAACACACAACGGAAGCAAATTAATAAGATCTTTAATTAACACGATTATAATTAATCAAGGCTATGGTTACATATCTTTATCCTAGCAAGATCTACAAGTTGACGAAATAGTCACCGGTAGAGATAGATCACGAACACCACCAGGATGTAATCTAAAATAAGATTACACCACGATCTTGTACACACGTGATACGGTAAGTTAACCGTGAGTCTAGCACGAACAAAACCGAGCTTCCAAGTCTATGGAAGATCTACCCAACAACCCTAGAGAGGGGCTAGGACTAGATCTAGAATAGCTTATTGAAAATCAAAGAAGAACCCTAATGGGTGTTTGTTTTGGCCGGCGGTTAAGAGCAAAGAAAGAGAGATATGGAGTGAAAAATAATGAGGCATTAGGTTTGTTTATATACACCTTGGAAACTTCTCTTCCAAGGTTAAACAAGATAAAGCCAAAAAATCTTTTCCTCCTTATCCTGTCTCCCTATTTAGGCCGGATATATACAAGCTCTAAAAGAGGTTTCCGGAACTTTTTTCCGACTCCTTCTTTTAGCTTCTTTAACCTTCTATAACGGTCGTTTAATACTTAACTTTTAATTACTTAACGATCGTTAGCTACGGTTTGATTTAATAAATATAATAAATATATTTAATAAATAAATTAACTCTTCACGTAATGTGTGCAATCCCGTGATCTCGAGTTCGATCCTATCACACGACTATCGATTTTTAAGTCCATAAACTTTCACTTTATAAGAACAACCACACAAGTTATCAGAAATTCAGAAGGTTTAACTTAAACTAAGATTAACAACTAAAACTTGCTAAGAAGCAACAAATTAAATTTCTGTAAATAAAAATAATAACATGGTATGATCTTTCGAAACAATTTCAACTGATATGCAGCTTACACTTGCAGTACTTAAATAAAAATTTCTTAACCAACGTATAACAATTAAACACGTTGTGGTTCTCTCTATGGATATCCTCTTCTTCTTCAGGAGTCAAATTGTTTACAATGTTAATTGCCTTTCGACACTCTTCATTTGTCTTGCATCTCGTCAACTAAACTTTCATCATGTCTGCAATAGAACAAAAGACGTTCAATATGACAATGGCAAAGTAAGAATCTAAGCACTTATTCCTCTACACAAGTTTATGATATTCTGTTTTCAAGAAAAAAAAGTTTTGAAAACAGCTCATAAAAAACTTGGTACTTTTTACCATTTTTTTAAAGATCGTATGGTAATGAGAAAATAATACTACCTAGTAAGTAAACAATCACACTTGATACTACGTAAATAGTCGTTCGTGTTTTATATGATCAACATTAGTCCATTTTCTTGTAACATATCTTGCATATATAACAACACAACTTGAGCTTACTTCTTTTCTTCGCATTCGCCTTGACTTTGGTTACGTTCTTAACGGAATCGTCCTTGATCACCAAACGACGTCGTGTATACGACCATTTCTAACAGCCTTTCGCGTGGGGATTGGAAAATGGGCGATCACAAGTTCAAATTATTAAAAAGTGGAGAATCTAACGGGTTGTGGAGTTGGATAAGTGATTAGTGTATCAATATTTAAGTTGTAGGTACCGAGATCGATCCTCAAGTCACTTGTCTCGCTCCACCCTTTTTATATAGGTTTTTTTTTAAAGATTTTTATAAAAAGTTTTTAAAAAGTACAAGTTAAAGAACTATGTTTATGATTATTTACCACATGATACAATCTTAAAAGCTACTAATCTAACTATATAGATTTTTAACCACATATAAGAAAAACTGTAAATTTTGTCCCTTGATTGTACCATTTCGGCAAATAAATCCCTGAGTGCAAAGGTGTCGCATGTTTGCCATCGAACTTCTTAAAATCGGGTGAAAAAGTCGTTATTTTCTAACTTTCCCTAATTAACACCTGTTAACTCTCTCACGTGCCATGCACGTGAGGTCATTTTCGTCATTTCTCATCCTCACTATCTCGTCAGCACATCCTCACCTTTTCCTTATGCGAGTGGTGGGACGCTCGCATATATAGGTACTGATGGCGTATAGCATAGGTACGACCCAATGGGCCTAAAACCATACACCAACCCTTAGCCCCAGACCCAAGTACACAAAAGCCCACAATGGTGGCAAGACTCCAAGCGGATTAAGTCCCTGAGAGTGGATCCGCAACACAACACCGGACATGCTTCCCCGAAGCGGATCCGGGACCTCTACGGACAAGTTCTCAGGAACGGTTCCGTAGGTCACGATTAACAGATAAAGACAAATGGCCTTTTGGACCACAAAAACCCATTTAAAGTACTATCCAAAATACTAGGAAAACCCAGTACTTTCGCCTATTAAAGGTAAACTCTGACACTCCAAACGAGGTATGATTTTCTCACTATTCCCAATACACACATATATCTCTGACAACATGAAATCTTACTCTCACGTCGGAGTGTAATCGTGAGATTCATCCCCACGATAAGGACTAGCGGTATACTTTCAGTTGTGCAGGAAATCATCAATAACTTTAGTGAAAGATCAAGCCCAAACTAAGAAGTCTGAGCCCATCTGCCAAGAACTCATATCTACTTCAGACCCCGGCCGGATCACTGTACTAACAAGTGGCGCCATCCGTGGAACCCAGTACACAACTCCGTTCTAAAGATCTCATTCCAACATGAGCACACCGGCACAAAACCTCCCTACCCGAACCACGTCCGTCGTGCGAAATACGATAACGGGGGAAGCCAACAAAAATGCCGAAAACCTTAAAGTGCGAGCATCCGACGCAACAGTTAAGGAGTTCTGCGACGAATATTATCACCAACTACTGCCCCTCGTAGCCGAGAAAGTTCGCGAAGAGGAACAACACAAGGAAAAGCTAAAATATGTGAAAGCCCGTTTAAACTATGAAGGATGCTCAAGAAAAAACCATAGGGCAAACGAATCCTCTGACTATTCCGAGTTCGCGACTCCCAGAAAAGGAAGAGAGCGGAGAGATAAAAGGCAAATGTCTCCGGACAGATCTGAAAGCCCGTGGCAAAGCCAAAGTGTCTTCTCATAAACTAGACAAGAGTCCCCTAGCCGGAAAGATCGCGGTAGAGCAGCGGTCTTTACAAGGTTGAGCCCTATGGATAAAGGGGTATTCGATAGATTGGGTGAAAGAAAAAAAGACCACTACCGGAGTCACAAAAGGAGAAACTCCGCGACTTATAGAAACCAGACCAAAGATGCCATGTTCGGAAGGTACTCAGAGACCGACGAGAGTGATGGCGGGCAATGGAAATAAAAAAAGTCAAAGTCAAATGCAGAAGACGATGACCTATCCCAACCATGGTTGTGCGAGGACGTCGATCCGTTCACAAATCGCATCAGGAACTTCGAATTCCCTATGATAATCCGAATGCCAAGCCAAGTAAAGACATATGATGGATCCGGGGATCCAGAGGACGATGCGAAAGTCTTCTGAGTGTCAACTAAAGTGGAGAAATGGGCCATGCCGACATGGTGCCACATGTTTAATTCCACGCTCATTGGAAATGCTAGAGTATGGTTCAATGATCTTCGAGCAGAGACGATTATTAGCTATGGCGATTTGAAAGTGACATTTATTTCCAACTATCTCCAAGAGAAAAAGTGCATCAAATATCTCGTGGAAATTTACCACATCAAGTAAAGAGATGGCGAATCCACCGAAGATTTCATGAGACGTTTTAAGATCGAAACCAGACATGTTAAAGCAGCTCCGGAATGCATGAAAATTTCAGGATTTATGCACGAGATAACACATCCTGTACTAATCAAACGTCTCCATGACAACATAGCAAAGACGTTGTATGAAATGATGATGTGAAAAGTAATCTTGCTCAGAGGAGAAGTTGCAGTAGCCAATCAGTCTAGGAAAAAAGGACCGCCCGCATGGAAACAAGAGGGAAATCGAAGACAAAATTTTGACACGAGACCTGATTTCTGAAACCATCAGAGATTAGAAAGAAGAAATAAGAGATTCACACCCCTCAAAACCCCAAAAGAAATTCTAACCCTTGAAAAAGGAAAGTTCAAAGCCCCACCTCCCATGACCACCCCGGTAGATAAGAGGAACGGGAACAAATTTTGCGAATTTCACGGGGATATCGGGCATGGCATAGACGAATGCCAACACCTAAAAAGACAAATTGACGAGTTGATCAAAGATGGTAAATTGTCGCAATGGATCAAGGAAGTGAAACATGATGGCGGAATAGATCAACCGAAAATAGTAAATAAGGCTGAAACACCTAGAAAGGATAAATCGCCAGCCATCCTAATGTACACTCATGGCAAAGAGCTGTGAAACAAAGGATAACGAAAATCTTCTCTCCAAATAAAGAAATATCTTTCCCACCACTTAATGGAATGTAGGTCGGGGAAGGGCCAATGATAATAGAAGCAGAAATAGAAGGTGTTAGAAATACGTTTTTACGTATATTAGAAGTATCGGTCACTCCACAATATTATTAATGTTGTAATAGCTCGTAGTTTATAGTTACTTATTTAGTTAAGTAAGAACCGGTCCATGGGCTTGTCATGGGCCGGCCCAAGTCCACATATGACTTGGAAGTATAAATACCCCTTTCCTCCTTGGAAAGGGGTTGGTTGTTGTTCATTTGTGTTTTACACTTAATAAAATACACATAGTTTTTCTCTCACTTTCTCTCTCTAGTTTCTCTCTCTAGAAAACATCAACCCACTTCATAGATTCATAGGTTATCAAGATTCTATATTTGGTATCAAGAGCTATGGGGTGATTTAAGGTAATGATTTGTGTGGTTTTTAGTTTTTGATTGTATTAGTGTTCTTTAAGAAGATTCATCTTGATTCTTGGTGTTTTTGGTGTTTTTGTGATTGGGATTAGTAGATAAGTATTAGTTTTTACTTATTATTGTAGAAATCACAAAACTTTTTGGGTTATTTGGTAAAAAATCTGGGTTTAAATCACCATTGTTGATCGACTGTTCATCCGTAACAACCTTCTGATTACCCAGCAAAAGTTCTGAACCAACAATTCCGGATCAACCAAAGTTCCGAACCAAAAAGTTCTGAACCAAAAAGTTCCGGATCAACCAAAGTTCCGAACCAAAAAGTTCCGAACCAAAAAGTTCCGGATCAACAAAAGTTCCGAACCAAAAGTTCCGAACGAAAAGTTCCGGATCAACAAAAGTTCCGGATCAAGGAAGTTCCGAACCAAAAGTTCCGGATCAAAGAAAGTTCCGGATCAAGGAAGTTCCGAACCAAAAGTTCCGGATCAAGGAAAGTTCCGGATCAAGGAGAAAGTTCCGGATCAAGGAAAGTTCCGGATCAAGGGAAAAGTTCCGGATCAAGTGAAAGTTCCGGATCAAGACTTCCGAACCAAAAGTTCTGAATCAAGGTATTCCAAGCCAAATCTTCCGAATCAAACTTCCGAATCAACAAAAAGTTCCGAATCAAGGGTTATTTTGCTTGTTTTTTCGACCATTTTTTAGAGGATTTAATCTTGGTTTCTTACAACCAAAACTCAACACAATTCACAAGCTTTACTTCACTGCTCGATCAACCGATAATCTTTGTCTCTTTGAAGTTAACAAAATGAATCCGAATTCAGTAATGCCTCAGATGACATCACTTACGGATATTTCCGTCATTACGGGAACGGATAATCGCCCGCCAATGTTCATCAAAGAAGTTTTTGAAGCATGGCAAGGCCGGATGATGTCTTACCTTAAGGGAAAACCGGTTTATGGGAGGCTTATGGTTAAGTCAATTTTAAATGGTCCACTTGACTATGGTACCATCGTGGCTAACAACGTGACTCGACCACGAGAATTTGAAGAACTCACTCCAGCTCAACAACTTGTTGCAGATGCAGACGAAAAAGCTCTTCAAACCATTCTCCAAGCCCTTTCACATGACATCTATCGAATGGTAAGTCAGTATACGGTGGCAAAGGATTTATGGGAACGTCTTAAGGTGTTGCTACAAGGTACGTCTCTCACCAAACAGGAAAGGGAATGTCAGTTGTATGATCTGTTTGATAGATTCACGTACAACCCAGGGGAAACGCTTCACGATTATTACTTCAGATTCACCACACTCATGAATGATCTGAATGTATACAATCTCGTGATTGCACCATTCCAGGTTAACACCAAATTCTTGAATACTTTACCTCAAGCTGAATGGGGTGAGTATATTACCGATGTTAAGTTAACCAGGGATTTGCATAAGTGCAATTTGGATCAACTATATGCTTTTCTTTAGCAGCATGAGAAACATGTGATCATGCACCGTTCGCCTCGAGGTATGTACCCTGATTCATTAGCTTTGATGGCGAATCAACCAAGCTTGTCTCACAACAACACTCCTTATATCTTGGGACATCAAGCCTATCATCCATCACCTTACATGACACCAACCTTTCCCCAATACTTGATTCTACCACAACCACCCACCTCACATCAGCAACAATATCGGTTCAATGCACCTTCACCACACTATGCTTCACAACATCAACCAGCAAGTATTGCACCTTATGCTCAATCTTCATATTCTTCTTATCAAGAGAATGCAGCATATCCAACAAGCTACCCTGATCAAATGAGTATTCCTTCTAGTGATTATGCAGCTCATCAAGACCAAGCAATGTACTGTGATGATGAGGAAGTCCCCGTTCCTGTATTCAAACAAGGTGCTGATCCAGTTGAAGTGTTAACCACTATGTCTGCTTATCTCACAAGGACTTTAAGCAAACGAGGATTTAGGGGATTAGCTCCTACCAACAATCAGTTGAGGAATTCATCCAATTCTCGCCAACAAGCTACTATTGAGAATGGCAGGGTAATGGTTCAACCTATTCAACCATATCAGGGGAGACCTACCACATCAACTACCAATGCTCGCACGGTCAATCAGGCTCCAATGGTCAATCCTGCTCCACGGGCTAATTCCACAGGCAAGTTGAGAATGATTACATGCTACAACTGCAAGGAAGAAGGACACATGTCCAGGGATTGCAAGAAACCCAAGAGGAGAAGGGATGGTCAATGGTTTGCAGAGAAGATCTATCTGGTGAATGCTCAGGCACAAGGAAGGGAACTTGATGAAGAGGAGCTTGCATTTCTTGCTGATCCAGGGATTGCTGAACAAGACGTTGTCACCACACAGAATGCAGCATACCAAGCAGATGATCTTGATGCGTATGACTCAGACTGTGATGATTTTCAATCGGCAAAGGCAGCTCTCATGGCAACTATCTCCAGCTTAGGGCCAGAAAAGAGATCTGAGGTACTTATTAATACTACTGATAATACCACTGATGCTAGTATTCAACCACATCAAGTTGTGCAAGAGAGTGCTAACTCGAATAAGTCTTCGGTGGTGAGTCTTTCAAATGAGGAGACAATCAATGATAGTAATATCAATGTGAGTCCCCAGACTTTGAGTGAATCACAACCGGGAGCCATTTCGCATACGCCTACTCCTGCTCAACAAGATTTGGTCATGGTTCCTGCTACATTACTTAGCCAAATGAATGTTGCACTCTTAGAAACCCTAGTTAAGAATAAGAATTTGTCTGATGAGCTTACCTTAAGCAACAAGAAAGTTCAAACTTTGGAATTAGTGCCTTCGTCTAGTGTTCTCACAAATCCCGAATATGATCACTTTCGAAACAAACAAATGGGTCACTTGCAAGAAATTGAAAACTTAAGAGCAAATCTTTCTAATGAACTTAAAGAAAAGGAGTTAGTGGTCACTAATTTTCAAAAACTTCAAACGGATTTTGAATTACTCGAGTCTAAGAAGAATGAAATGGAAATTAATGCGACTAATAAGATTAGAAGTCTAGATTATTTGCTTTTAAGACAATACGCTGCTTCTCAACTAGTGCACTTATTTGATGCTTCGTTTAGAGAATTTAACTTATCACGTCAAAAAGGCCTTCCCCCTAACCCACGGTATGCAAAACAAGCTTTGATCCATAGTCCTAGACTTTATAATGCAACCCAACTAGGATTGGTCTTAGTCCCGATTGTTATTTTCGATGATCGCACAAGTAAGGATCTAGTTGATGAGGATCGGTCATACAATTCTGCAAAATATCCCGAGTGTGATTATTTTAAAATGAATCAGGAGCTTGCTAAAACGGATTTTAGAATTCGCTTCCATATGGACAAAGATCTCATTACAGCACCAACCTACATGTTGAATGAAGAAAACCCTAGTACATTTCCTACACTTGTCAACATGGAAGGTCCTAAGGAAATTCCAAAGGATCTCCCACCTGTTAGCACTGTATGGTTAAACTTGCAAGAGATTAATCAATACTTTACTAATTTTGACAAGGTCATTTTGGAATGTACGACTTCAAATGGCCTAAACGCCGGAGAATGGGCTTTCGAACACATGAACGAGGTGTTTAAAAATGAGATCAATCCATTTGTCGAAAGTCTAAAAGGAAGTTTTGCATCTCTTAAGGAAAATCTTGAATTTGAAATTGGAGAAGTTCAAAAAGTGTTTTATGAAATGGACACCGCTTACGAACTACAACTGATTGAAAAGGAAAAGATTTTAACTGAATATGACCGATTCTTGTCCGCAGTAATTTCGTGTGATGTGCTTACTACTATAAATGTTAATTATTCGAATGAGCTTACATCCGCTATGATTAATGGTGATGTTGTGAATATATGTGATGATGTTTGTGATCTCTCTGTAAATGTTGCTGATACTGTAAATGAGGTAGATAATCATTCTTGTCACGAATCTAACGCTGAGTTTTTAAAGCTACAAGATTCTTACAATTTACTTTCAAAACGCTTTAATCAACTAGAACAACATTGTATATCTTTAGAATTAAAACAACAAACTCAAAATGAGGATCTTTTGATATCAAATGGTTGTGAAAACGGTGTTGAGACGAGTGACAAGATGATTGCAATTGTTAAGGCATTAGAGGAAGAGATTATGAGATTGAAGAGAGATGTGTCATCAAATGAAACACTCAAATTGGAACTAGAGGCTGCAGAGTCTAAAAACCAGGTCTTAGAAATTAGACTTTCGTCTGTTCTAGGGGAGATGGATCGGACAAGACAGGGACTATCCGCTCTTTATGGTTCACTAGAAGAACGCTTCGCTTTTAATGCGGCACAGCAACAATCTTATGTTGAACAACTGAACCAAAAGTGTGAGGAAATCTCTGACTTAAACATCCTGCTCATTGACAAAAACATGGTTTTGGCCGAGTTAAAGGAGACACTTCTTCTCACCCGACAAGAAGTTGTTGATAACTTAGCTACCGACTCTGCACCGTCCACTAGTGCTCCAACAACCAAGTCAGTAGTGCTTTATAAGAACCCGCTTCATAAAAGAAACCCGGTTACCTACGATGATTATATGAGGAATGCCATTAAGCATGTAGATCTTGTTAGGGATATCTTAGACGATCTTTATGCCTTAGATCCCTCAAGTAGCTACTATTATTCGGCTCATTAATATATTAAGCGATTTCAATATTGCTTAGCATATTTGCAATACATAGGAAAACCAGGCTCTGCACTACTTACTAATAGGCCCATTGCTGTAACTCCATTCAATAAGACTCCAGGAGCAAAACCGTCACTGGCACCATCAAGTAAGGCACCTTTAAAATCTGTTGCTAATATTCCCACTTTGCCTTCTACAGGATTAAAAGAGACTACTAAGGCTAAAGGATCGCCACTCAAGAAAGATAAGATCAAGCCCTCCACTAGTAGTGCCAAAAAGAAGAAAGTAGAAGCTCACCATAGGAATGTTAGTTCAGTTTTGAATAAGAAGAATCATGTTAAGACTAAAAGCTCTGCGCCTGTGCAGAAGCCTAAACCATTCGTGAATTCTAATTTGAATTGTTAGAATTGTAATGAATGTATGTTTTCCCAACGTCATGATTTGTATCTTATTGATCATGTGAATGAAATGAATGCCATTAGGAATGGTCTTGAATGGAAGCCAACGGGTAGAACTCGTGCCCAGGTTGGCTGGCAATGGCGTCCCACTGGTAGGACCTTTACATTAGATGGAAAAATGTGCCCTTTAACTAGGAATGCATCCATTGAGGTTAGGTGTGAGCGTCCTTTAGTTAGGCACACTCGCACTCAAGTATGGAAACAGCGCCCTTTAATTAGGTCAGCTCCCACTATAGTGCCTATCAGTGAAGAAATACCACATGATTTAAGCCAACTAGAATCTACACCACCAACTAGGAAGAAGAACGCTAGGAAATCTAAGAAACCTAGAGTTAGCAAATCTAAGATTATTAAATCTGTACCTGCTAATAACAAGGAACACTCAGATTCCGATACCTCTACATTGTCTTCGTGTGGTGATATTTTCAGGTGGTCCAAATCATCCTCTGGTATTTGGACTCCGGTTGTTCAAAACATATGATCGGAGATCGCTCGATGCTCCAAAATTTCGTCAGCAGGTTTCTTGGTACGGTTAAATTCGGGAATGATCATATAGCAAAGATAATGGGGTATGGTGAATATCAGATTGGAAACGTTACGATTTCAAGGGTATACTATGTAGAAGGTCTTGGTCATAACTTATTTTCAGTAGGACAGTTTTGTGATTCCAACCTAGAGGTTGCTTTTCGACAACACACTTGTTTCATCCGCAACTTGGAAGGAAAAGACTTGTTGAAGGGATCTCGTGGTGCAAATCTTTATACGTTGTCCCTACAAGACATGATGGCCGCCTCTCCAGTATGTCTTCTCTCTAAAGCATCTAAGACCAAGTCATGGTTATGGCATCGCAGATTATCTCATCTAAATTTTGATGCTATCAATCATCTGGCTAAAAATGAATTAGTTCGTGGTCTTCCAAAGCTCAAATTTCACAAGGATCATTTATGTTCCGCGTGTTCAAGGGGGAAAAGTACCAAGAAATCTTACAAGCCTAAAGCTGAAGACACCAATCAAGAAAAACTTCATCTTTTGCATATGGATCTTTGTGAGCCAATGAGAACTGAAAGTGTGAGCGGTAAGAAATTCATTCTGGTTATTGTGGATGATTTCTCCAGGTTTACATGGGTTAGATTTCTACATACAAAGGATGAAGCACCGAAGGCTATCATCACTTTTCTGAAATTCATTCAGGTACGTTTCTATCCGCCGTATTCGTACAGACAATGGAATAGAGTTCGTCAACCAGACTCTTCGTGATTACTATGAAGGAGTTGGTATCTCACATGAAACATCCGCTGCACGCACTCCACAACAAAACGGTGTCGTTGAAAGACGGAATCGTACACTTATGGAAGCTGCTAGGACTATGCTTATTTATGTGAACGCTCCATTGTTCTTGTGGGCAGAGGCTATATCTACTGCATGTTTCACCCAAAACCGTTCTATCATTCGGAAACGCCATGGAAAAACACCTTATGAGCTTCTACATGACCGTAAACCCGATGTTTCATTTTTTCATGTGTTTGGTGCTCTTTGTTATCCAAACATTAATAGTGAGAACTTGGGTAAGCTTCAACCGAAAGCCGATATAGGTATTTTCATTGGTTACTCACCGTCCAAGAAAGCATACCGAATTTACAACCGTCGTCTTGGCAAGATTATAGAAACTATGGACGCAGATTTCGATGAGCTGACAACGATGGCTTCTGAGCAACACAGCTCTGAACCCGCGCTTCATGAGATGGGAACCGGTGCTATTAGTTCCGGATTAGTTCCCAATAATCCTACTTCTACATCATTTTTACAACCAACAAGGCCCGAGTGGGATAAACTGTTTCAACCGTTGTTTGATGAATTCTTCGATCTCCCGACTGATGAAGTTCCAGCACCTGTAGTGATAGCTCCAATCCCTGAAGTTGTTGCTCAAGCAAATGAAGCTTTGTCTAATGCATCTTCAATTCACATTGAACCGGATGCACCTTCACCAAGTGATTCTCAAACTACACCTGAATCGTCACTCCTACTTGTGCCTAATGATGTGGAAGAGGATTCTATTGATCACGATTTGGAATATGCTCACCTGCAAGAGCTTCCTTTCTTTGGTGTAGCGATACCTGAAAACCCTTCAGCCGCGTCTACCTCAGAAGAAGCTCCTTCTATTGTTCACTCCAGACCACCTAGGATTGAAAACCATAGCACTAAATGGACAAAAGATCACCCAATTAGGAATGTCATTGGAGATCTAGATCAACCACTCTCTACACGCCATCAATTACAAGAGAGTGCACTCTATTGCTACTTTGATGCATTTCTCTCTGAAGTTGAACCTAAAAATTGGCAGCAGGCTATGACTCAATCATCTTGGATTGAAGCCATGCAGGAGGAACTAAATGAATTCTAAAGACTTGAAGTATGGGAATTGGTTCCTCTCCCTGACAAGGTTAACATCCTTACTTTGTTATGGGTTTATAAGGTTAAACTCGATGAGATGGGTGCAGTATTGAAGAATAAGGCTAGATTGGTCGCTAGAGGATATAAACAAGCCTTGGGTATAGACTTTGAAGAATCTTTTGCTCCTGTGGCCAGATTGGAGGCGATTAGACTATTCCTTGCGTATGCTGCTCATATGAACATGATCGTCTATCAAATGGATGTGAAGACGGCATTTTTGAATGGTGAACTAAGGGAAGAAGTCTATGTTAGTCAACCGGATGGGTTCGTTAGCACGGAGTTTCCTAATCATGTGTACAAGCTTAAGAAGGCTCTCTATGGGTTGAAACAAGCTCCACGCGCGTGGTACGATCTCCTTTCAACATACCTCATCTCGGAAGGCTTCTCCAAAGGCAAGGTGGACCCCACTCTATTCACTCTCAAGGAAGGCAACGACATGATACTGGTACAAATTTATGTTGATGATATAATATTTGCTGCCACTAACATAGAATTGTCAAATCGATTTGAGAAGATAATGTCCACACGCTTTCAGATGTCAATGATGGGAAAAATCTCATTTTTCTTAGGATTACAGATTTCTCAAAATCCCAGAGGCATCTTTATTAATCAATCCAAATATGCTCTAGAATCTTTAAAGAAATATAACTTTGATAATTGTGACCCCGTGGACACTCCAATGGTGGAGAAATCCAAGTTAGATGAAGATAGGAATGGGACTATTGTCGATCCAAAACTTTACCGTGGAATGATCGGCACCCTTCTCTATCTGACTGCTAGCAGGCCTGATTTGCAATTTGCTGTATGCATGTGTGCCCGGTATCAGGCTCGGCCTACCGAAAAGCACCTACATGTTGTGAAAAGGATCTTTCGGTATCTAAAAGGAACACTTCATCGTGGTCTGTGGTATCCGAAAGATTCCTCTATTGCTTTAATATCATACGCAGATGCCGATCATGCTGGATGACAAGACACGAGGCGTAGCACTTCTGGATCTGTGCAACTCCTTGGAGATAGATTGATCAGTTGGTCTTCAAAAAGGCAGAAAAGCGCTGCAATTTCTAGCACGGAGGCTGAATACATCGCCATGTCCGGTTGTTGTGCTCAAGTCCTTTGGATGAGATCACAATTAACTGACTACGGTTTGGGATTTAACAAAATCCCGATGTATTGTGACAACAAGAGCGCCATTGCCCTTTGCTGCAACTATGTTCAACACTCCTGGGCCAAGCACATAGACATTCGCTACCATTTCATTAAGGAGCAGGTGGAGAACGGAGTGATCGAGCTGTATTTTGTCACTACTGAGTACCAGCTGGCGGAAATGTTCACCAAAGCCTTAGATCGAGGACGAATCGAGTTTTTGATCGACAAGCTTGGCATGAAATCATTCACTCCAGCGACTCTCAAAGAGTTGGCAGAAGAATCAGCTGAATAGTCGTGGTAAACTATTCAGAGTATCCTTTGTTCGTGATCATGTATATTATAGTAAATATATAAACCACAAAAAGAAAATACAAAAATATAAATCCAACAAAAACCATAAAAAATATAAAACCTACAAAAACCATAAAAATTATAAAATCAAGAAAAACCAAAAATATTTTTCGTTTTTAAATCGGGCATGTCTTTTAGTACGGTAATATTTACGGCCTTAGAAATGTCGATCAATATTGACACGGTGCCATAAATAGAGTCCGTATAAAAGTTGTACATTTTTAAAACATGCCCATTATGGCTTGTAGTTATTTCAGACTGCAACCCGGTTTTCATATTAAAGTCACGTATTTCCTTGGAAAACGTTGGCTCACAACGGGAATTAATTTTCTCGGGCATGATTTACAAGCCAAATCATGCGAAGGGATCAAGTTTACTTTACAACTTGGTCTAACACGAATTTTTGTACGTCTCAGTGCATTAATTTGTCAAAATAAGAGAAATCTTATTGTCACCACGAATCAATCTTTTTCAAGACATTAATTGGAAATGTTTTCATCAATATTTGACTCTTTAAACAATGACTACAGCTCTTTAAATAGAACACGGGTCATCGTTTAAGGGGGAGAAAATATTAAATCATCTTCGTCATTAAATCGATTTTCAAAAGTGTTTGTGGAAAATTAATTGGCTGAATGATAATTGAGTGGTATTGCTTTAGAAAACGACTTGGGCTCGTTCATTGTGATAGGAATGGCTTTAGATCTTGGAGATTTGATTATTGGATGCGATACTTAAGTTGTGTGAGATTGTCGAGTTTAGTTTAACTAAGCAAAATTAAGTTGACTAAGCTTAGCAATGGAAAGGAAAAATGAGAAGATAAGTTATAAACAAAAAGGAAAAGTATAGAGAAATATAGGGACTTAAGGTGACATTGTGTGAAACTTGTAAAAACTTGACCTAAGTCAAACAAAACCCCCCGTCCCTCTATTTCTCATTCACTGTTTCATATCTCACTTTACCGCCATTGAAATACACACACACAAGCTCACAATATTCGATTTTAATCAATCCGTTCCATTCATTCGATTCAAAAACGTAATAACATCATCTTTTGCTTATAACTCGTCTAATTCATCAGTTAAATCATGTTAATTGATTTGTATAATTAAATCAATCAAGATTAGGGTTTACTCCTTAATTTAGGTTTAATTGATTAGGGTTATAAGTGGGTTTTGCTCGGAATAGCTTTAGATGATGTGGTGTTGCCTTAGATTGCTTTAAATCTCACAAACGCGCTTAGAATTAATCATCATAGCTACGTTTGAAAAGTTCCGGATGAACATGGATATAAACTTCCGAATGAAGGAATTTTCTGAAAAACTTCCGAATGAAGGAATGTTCCGAACGAACTTTCGAATGAAGGAAGTTCCGAATGAAGGACTTCCGAATGAAGGAAGTTCCGAATGAAGGACTTCCGAATGAAGAAGTTCCGAATGAAGGACTTCCGAATGAAGGAAGTTCCGAATGAAGGACTTCCGAATGAAGAAGTTCCGAATGAAGAACTTCCGAATGAAGAACTTCCGAATGAAGAAGTTCCAAATGAAGAAGTTCCGAATGAAGAAGTTCCGAATGAAGAAGTTCCGAATGAAGAAGTTCCGAATGAAGAACTTCCGAATGAAGAAGTTCCGAATGAAGGACTTCCGAATGAAGGACTTCCGAATGAAGGACTTCCGAATGAAGAAGTTCCGAATGAAGAACTTCCGAATGAAGAAGTTCCGAATGAAGGACTTCCGAATGAAGAAGTTCCTAATGAAGAACTTCCGAATGAAGAAGTTCCGAATGAAGGAATGTTCCGGATGAAGAAGTTCCGAATGAAGGAAAGTTCCGGATGAAGAGTTGTTTGATTGATAGTATTTGCATGCTATAAGTACTTGTTGAATTATGTTGTTGAAATTTGTTATGCTTAGATATAAGAATGATACATATCTATATATGTTTTTGTGCATCAACCTTTCATGTCTATCATTCGCCTTGAGGATATCGAAGATATGTTGCTTCTGATGACCCGTGATCAACTCACACATATTCCTCGTGAAGATCTCATTGCTTTGAATACAGCACTTCGTATGTTCACACGAAGTGTTGTTATCAAGAAACGAGTTGAAGATCTTCAGTTGGGAGTCGAAAGTTACCAGAGGAAGCTTAACCTAACCCGTCCAGTGAATCAAGTGTTACCTCAACATGTCCACAGATGTCCCTATACCGGCATTTCTGTTCTGACTTGTGGGATTTTCTACTTGAACAGTCGAGGGTTAATGAAGTTTATGAGGGTGGGTGAGCTTTATAAGTACAGTGATGGGACTCTTATCTACGTCAGAGGAAAGTTGGATCATCTCAATTCGGGTGGGACTTTACCAGAGATGACTGAGGATTGGCATCAGGGTTATCGGCAGATGGCGAAGTATGTGATCAAGAAGATCGATCAAAAGCTCCGTGAACGTAGATTGATGAGGAGCTTGGAAAGATTCGTTGGTGGAAGACCATATTTAGTGCACCACAAGCTACTGCAACGATCCATCTAATGGGTCGTCCACTTCAGGTCCACTTTATATTGGTTTTCAATTGTGAATATGTATATTTGTGAATATTGTGCTTTAATGGCTTGATGTAGTGTTAAGGTATGATAATTTTTTAAGAATTTCTCACGAGATTCTAAATCTTTCAAAATATATCATACTAAAGCACTACAACTATCCCTTATTAACTTAAGGGGGAGCATTCACATGTTCTATGGCCAAACATCGATTTCATTTTTTTTATCCAAAGACCGGTTAATCCATTCAATATCCCAAATATTAATGGTTAACATTTTGGATAAGGGGAGAAAATGGGATTAAGGAGACTTAAGTGATACTTGGCTAAAAGATGAAAAAGATTTAACGATAATCCAACTTAATATGTGTAAAGCACGTATTAAGGGGGAGCGTTTTTGATGATCAAAAACACCTAAGGTACGAAACTTTTGATTTCAATATCACAAGTACTTTAGGTGATTTTCAATGATTTTTCATGGTGGCAATTCCTTCCCAAAACACGCTTAATTCACGACGAATGTGGTGACAAAAGGGTGGTAGGAATAGGTTTAGTCCAATGATTCATCAGAGCCGATGGAATCTTCCCAAGGACAATTCCCTAGATAGAATTAGAAGTCCTAGGAAAGTTGGAGAAAGATTGTGAACGTAGCTGAATGCCGACCAAGTACTTAAGCTAGCACTGGAACAATCACAACAAGGTGCTAGTGATGACGTATTGGTAAGCATTGAAGGGGTTGAAGAATGAAAAAGAATTGTAAAGATAAAGGGTGTAAAGAAAGAAGCCCTCCTTACAACTTTAGGCAGAAACCGGGTCAATACATATGCTATTGAGGTCATTTTTGCTAATGATTCTCGGTATTGAAGAAAGACATCATGGACCCAGTGATGCAATGCACAACCCTTCCCAGCTAACTCAAATATCTCTCAAAAGGTATTTGTTTTAATCACACGGAGATCAACACGTTATCTATTGGTTTATTCACTCCGAATAGACTGGTATTGAAAAGGTGGCACTCCTCTCCAGCCATCGCTCACTAAATCAAAACGCACAATCGAGTCTAGAGCCAAGAGATCATCAAAAGTCTCATTAGGACACTTTCCATTTATTCCTTGCTTTCTCACACACTGTGAAAAGTAAGAGATTTTCATGAGTCCTACGCAATATTCCTGTAATATTGCCAGAACATCCGAGTAATACGTAAGTATTACAGTGAAGATGGAAATCCTGCTTGAGCCAACATCAAACAAGCTCATGGTAGGTTACACGTGCGGTTCTTTTAGAACCAATCTTGTGAAAAACTGGAAAGAAACAGTGGTTTAATTCTTAATTGAACTTAAACTCGTTCCAGGCCTCTACGCATTATCATATGATCTTGCCAGAACACTCAGAGTGACTCTTTATTGATCACAGTGACGAGTGGAAATCCTTCTAGTGTTAACATCAAACAGCACTTGGTAGGTGACATGCAAGATTCTTTATGAATTGAGCTCGTGACAACTGGAAAGCAACGATGGTGAAAATCTTAATTGAAATTCACTTGTTCCAGGTTTCATGAATTGACGGCTTCAAATCACAAGGATAATTTATCCAAGTGATTCACTCTTTATGTTCGCAGTCAGCTTTGGACGGTCGAATAAAGAGAACGGGTTTACCCGCGAAATCCTGTCAGGAAGTTACTTAATTGAAACTATCCGTCACGGGTACGATATCTAATATCGTCCAACGGTCTTCACCGACCGGAGGTAAAATGCTACCGAATTAGAATAAAATGTTCAAAGCCATTTTATTCGTGTCGTTGTTGTGTACTTGTTAAAGACGGTGGCGTTGCTGTGTACCTGTTGAAGACGGTGGCGTTGCTGTGTACCAGTGAAGACGGTGGTGTTGCGGTGTACCTGTAGAAGTCGTTCCCACATGCTTATGTTTTTCTGCATCAAAGTTCAGCAAAAATTCAAGAAAATACAAGATAAAGTCTTCCGCTGTACCAAACTCTGAAGCTTTCGAGAATTTAACAAAAAGACATAAGTGTGTGGAACATGGGTTCACGAGGAGGCAAGTTTCACAAGAAGGCAAAGATCGCACGTGAAAGGCCAAAAGAACAATGCTATCAAGCCAAAGCCTAAAAGATCAAACCAACATATTCACAACAAAAGAAACAAAAGAAGAAAAGACTACGAGCTAAAGAACGAAGACTTAGTATAGTATGCTAGGTTTAGAACTTTGTAACGTGGAGTGACCTCCCTTAGGGGGAGATTGTTAGAAATACGTTTTTACGTATATTAGAAGTATCGGTCACTCCACAATATTATTAATGTTGTAATAGCTCGTAGTTTATAGTTACTTATTTAGTTAAGTAAGAACCGGTCCATGGGCTTGTCATGGGCCGGCCCAAGTCCACATATGACTTGGAAGTATAAATACCCCTTTCCTCCTTGGAAAGGGGTTGGTTGTTGTTCATTTGTGTTTTACACTTAATAAAATACACATAGTTTTTCTCTCACTTTCTCTCTCTAGTTTCTCTCTCTAGAAAACATCAACCCACTTCATAGATTCATAGGTTATCAAGATTCTACAGAAGGACATTATGTTCACATAGTATGTGGATGAAGGATCGGCCTTCGAAATCGTGTACCAGCACTGCTTCAGTCGCCTCCGCCCAGAAATCAAGAAAAATATTATTCCAGCCACGACCTCCATACTAGGGTTTAGCGGAGAAACCATGTGGCCAATAGGGAAGATAGAACTACAAGTAATAATAAGAGAT
This sequence comes from Glebionis coronaria, assembly GCA_025667525.1. NCBI lineage: Eukaryota > Viridiplantae > Streptophyta > Magnoliopsida > Asterales > Asteraceae > Glebionis > Glebionis coronaria. The sequence goes on from CM046874.1 coordinate 22,077,313, forward strand.
GAAGAACATTCAACAACGACACAAATGAACTCCATGGTAGTGCGGTCCTAATCCCCATATAACATAATCATCGGAAGGCCACGAATCCACCAAACAAGGGCAATACCATCAACAGTCCGCGAAATGACGAAATGATCAAGTTTCTTATAGAAGGAGTGGTACTTACACTCCACAGTGGGGTAGCCATACTAATCGAATATGTGATGGTGAATAAACCGACCGTACTCCCAGAAGTGATTCCGATCACAGAAGAACATCTGAAAATAGCGATCCATCCTGGACACCCAGAGGAAACGGCCACAATCGGAGGAAATCTAACATATGAAGGGAAGGAGAAACCTTGACGTATTTTCATGCGAACCCAAAGACACGACGGGCGTCCCAAGGCACATAGAGGCACACAACTTGAACATTAGAGAAGGTTACCCCCCAGTCAGGAAAAAGAAAAAGGGTCAGGCCCTAGAGAAAAGCAGAGCAATCCATGAATAAGTAACAAAACTAGTGGACGCCGGAATAATGAGGGAAGTACACTACCACAGCTGGCTATCCAACCACATGATGGTGAAAAAACACGATGAAAGTTGAAGAATGTGTGTGGACTTAACGGATCTCAACAAAGCATGCCCCAACATTGTTATCCGCTTCTCAAAATTGATTGGAAAATAGAATCTTTGTTTGGATATCCCTTCAAGTGTTTCTTTGACGCCTACAAGGGATACCACCAAATACAGATGGTCGAGGATGACGAAGAAAAGACGGAATTCATAACAAGCCAATGTACCTTTTGCTACACAAAAATTCCCTTCGGGTTGAAAAATGTCGGCGCCACATACCAACTTCTGGTAGACAAAGTCTTTGAAAAGCAAGTTGGCCGCAACCTCGTAGTATGCGTGGATGATATAGCCATAAAAAGTCATACCGAGAAAGAAACCTTGAGAGATATCGAAGAAACATTCCAGACCTTAAGAAAAATATACATGAAGCTTAAACCGAAAAAGTGTACATTCGGCGTGGAGGAAGGAGAATGTTTGGGCCACATAATAAACACAAAAGGCATAAAGGCATGCCCCGAAAAGGCAGCGACCGTGTTAAACTTACCTCCACCTCAAAATCTCAAGGAAGTCCAAAGATTGAACGGACGACTTGCAAGCCTAAGAAGATTCATGTCAAAGTCATCGGAAAAATCTCTACCACTTTTCAAAACACTGAAGGGATGCATAAAAAAAAGTGGCTTCCTCTGGACAAAAGCAACATGGAAGGCGTTCCAAGAAATCAAAAAGCAAATTGCAGAACTGCCGATGCTAATCACCCCGATTCCGAAGGAAGAACTGATCATGTATATGTCCGCTTCCACAGAAGCAATAAGCGCAGTCATCTTAGTAGAACGAAACTCAAAACAAATGCCGATCTACTTTGTCAGCAAAGCCCTCAAGGGCCAGAGATAAACTACTCCCCAATTGAAAAAATATAGTCCACACGACCAAGAGATTGAAAAGGTACTTCCAGGCACACCCAATTGTAGTAATCATGGACCAGCCAATCAAGCAGGTATTATCAAACCCAGAAGTGGCTGGACGAATGCAAAGGTGGAATGTCGATCTAGGAGCATATGGTATCTGCTACAGACCATATACAACAATTAAAGGACAAATCCTAACGGACTTTATAGCTAAGAAACCGGATGAAGATACTCCCATGGAGGAAGCACAAAGCCAACCGTTAAATCCAGACACTCTTCACAGACGGATCTTCATGCACTGAAGGTTCAGAAGCATGCCTCATACTCACCGACCTAGAAGGGACAGAGTTCACCTACACCCTAAGATTCGAATTTGAAACATCAAACAATTAGGCAAAGCATGAAGCACTAATAGCCGGACTAAAAATAGCAAAAGAAATGGGAATCTAAAGCTTACAAGCAAATATAGACCCAAGACTAAACCGAAGGTGGATGCTAGCAGGTATAGGCGAATTGTTGGTAGACTCGTTTACTTACAAGCTACTCGCCCTGATGTTGCTTATGCTGTAAATATGCTAAGTCAGTTTGTTTCAGACCCTAGACAACCCCATATGGATGCTTTACACAGAGTCTTACGATACCTGAAGGCCTCACCAGGTAAAGGAATTCTCCTTCCTCGAAATGGAGGAACCAATCTCACCGCCTATTGCGACTCAGATTGGCTTGGTTGCCAAACTACTCGAAGGTCTCGTACGGGGTATTTACTTCACCTGGTTGGGGCACCAATCTCATGGAAAACCAAGAAGCAGTCTGTTGTTTCTCGGTCATCGACCGAAGCAGAGTACCGGTCAATGGCCTCCACACCTGTATTTTGTGATAATCAAGCGGCCCGACACATTGCTACAAACCCAGTCTTCCACGAGCGAACCAAGCACGTGGAAATGGATTGCTATTTTGTTCGTGAAAGAGTTGACTCTAAAGAAATCAAGCCATTTGTGATTGACACTAACATGCAAATTGTAGACCTTTTCACAAAAGGATTGGGAACTCAACAACTTCAATTTCTGCTTGACAAGTTGGGCACTAGAGACCTACATGCTCCAACTTGAAGGGAAGTATTGGAATTGATATTGTCCATTATTCTCCTCCTTTTATTTTGCCATATATTCAGCAACTTTCCTTTTAGTCGCACTACTGTTTTCTCCTTTATATTCCCAACTGTAGTCATACGACTGAAGAAAATCAAAAAGTAAATGAGAATAATCCTTTTTTACATGTCTTTTTAGATTATATGTGCAATTCTGCATGTATTGGATCATTAGTTTCGATGTCATGAGCTTAGCTATCATAAATATTGTGAACACCCGATTTATCCTACACTTCGCACTATATCTCCCATGTTGAATGTGTATAAGAACTTAAATTTTGCGGTCCATTTTGCAATGACTTTGAATTGAAACCTATATTCACACCAACTTTATGTTGACCCCTTTTATCATTTATCTCAGGTATTTGATGATGATGTGTCTCTACTATATGAAGTACTTGGAGTCCGCATGCATTTCATGGCTACCTTCGGATATTTACTATTTATGTTTTGAACTATTATCTCGTTGACATCTTTAAAACTATATTCTTCCGCTACTTTTTCGTTTGAAAATTGTGACATGTATACTTTGATGTTTTAATTAATTCAACGAGGTATTTTTATAAAACATCTCATTTAGAGTCGTTCTCTTGTACCTTTAACTTTGATATAATGACGTAACAGTCCCCGAGCTTTACCACTTCCGTTGACCAATTTTTGGGGTGTTACAGTAAACATGTACAAAAACTATAAATCATTCAAAGTAAGAATAACCTAACCATAGAAACCAACATAAAGGGAGATCTGTGCATTATCTTCTCGCCTAACACCAAAGGCTGGTGGAACAATTTTTGTTAATTTAAGCATTGTATACTTGATTCACGATGAGGATGAAATTAGATTATTGTTGCAAGAGTTTTTGGAAACCAAGGTTTTTTTATGTATAAAATATAGTAGGCATACGTGTATGCGTGTATGATTTGACTATGTAGGGGGTCAATGGTTTCGGGGACGAAACTCGCATAAGGGAAAAGTGGGGATGTTTCGACGCAATAGTAAGGAGGGGAAATGATGAAAGTGCCCTTACGTGTGTTGCACGTGAAGGAGATAACGTAGGAATTTATACAAACTTTCACATGATGATGTGACAAGTGAATTGGACCAATTTCTATCTTTTTCCACCACTAACTCTTTATATCATTACAAATCATTTTATTACACACCATTGTGTAGACGTTTATGTAGAAATTATGTGATTTGAGCATTCTTCGTTGTATATATACTAACAGCCAGAGCCGAGCAAAATGAATCGAAAAACGTACCAACAAGTCGACCAGAAGAATTGATCATTTTTGGTTCGATTTTCGGTTACGGTTTTGCTTGGTTCGGTATGATTGTGTTAAAAACAAGAAAAATACGCTTAAACATTTTATTTGGTTCGATTTTGCTCGGATTAGTTTTAAATTTTGCTCGATTCATTTTAGTTAGTGCTTTTAAAAAATCGGTTTTCGATTAGGTTAAGACATGACGATAAGTCATACTAAGAGCTAAACATTCTTTATAAAAATACTCTATCCCTCCTATAGTTATATTTCATCCGCAAAAAACACGCGGTTTATTAAAAAAAAATTATTGACTTTTTTTTTCATACTTCTTATACAAAGATATTTTTATCATTAACTAATTAATTTATAATTTTTTTATTAATACTTTCAAATAAAAAAGTGATACGATAAATTTTAGATTTTTTTTTATCTATTTAAAAAAAATAAACTATTAATTTGAGAAGAAAAAAAAAAAGTAAAAAAACAGCAGAACACAAACACCTCCGAGTAGACATTAAAAAACAAATATTAATATTAAACTAAACAAATCGACATTAGTAGTTATTAGTTGGTGTTTTGTTTTTTCTTGATAAACTCCCTTCCACCTGACAGACAGATCACTTCCATCATCTCTGTTACTTTTCCAGAATCTTGTAAGTTGTCCTTATCAAACTTCAATTTTTATTTTTATTCTTTTATCAACTTATAATTATTATGCTGTTTTGCTATAGATTCTGAGAACATGATCACAGTAGTTCAATTTTCTTATAGTTTTATGATCTCATGTTATGGTTAGACTATAATTTGTAGAAACAAACTGGCTAGCGGCCACCAAAGTTCCAATTCTGGAGGTCTCGGGTTCGAGTCCGGCCAATGGATTTTCCTCTCAGGTGAAGGATAAGGAGCTAACAATAACTAGGCGAGGGTTCGAGGAAGGCATACTGCTTGCTTGGATGTCCCTGCACGAACTCAACCCACTAACCACTAACCCACCATTCTTAAAAAAAAAAAAAAATTAAAAAAGAAAGAAACCAAAATTTGTAGAGTACTAGTTGTGATGATCAGTTAATGACTAAGCGTAGAACAAAAATGTGAGAGGTCTTAAGTTCGGATCCTTCTTGGTGAGCGATCGCCAACCTCCCCGAAGGAGAGGGCTTTGCCCGGTTTGAGTCTATATGGTAGTTGGCTTAAGCCCCGTGGATTAATCGGCCAAAAAGGCTAATACGGGTACGGGGTACCAAAAAGAAATAAATCATGTCTGTCTGTTTGTGCTTGTTTTTTGTGTGATTTTGTAGCTTTGGTAATACGGGTTAATCTTTTTGTATGCTTTGGAACTCAAACTTACAAGAGTTAGTTTCTCGTTAAGGGGCTGTTTGTTTTAGCTTATATAAGGTAAACTCATTTTGGCTTATATAACTTATGGACTTATAAATAATAAACTTATATAAGCCCATATGTCTCCAAATAAGCTTAAAAAATTGGGGTTTATGACATATAAGCCGAAATATGGCTTATTTTCGGCTTATATAACCATAAGCCTCAATTTTGTGGCTTATTCTGAGACTTATGGACTTATAAATAATAAACTTTTATAAGCCCATATGTCTCCAAATAAGCTTAAAAAATTGGGGTTTATGACATATAAGCCGAAATATGGCTTATTTTCGGCTTATATAACCATAAGCCTCAATTTTGTGGCTTATTCTGAGACTTAGTGGATAAGTTTATCATTATATAATAAACTTATATAAGCGCTCCAAATAAGCCACAAATTTGAGGCTTATTATATATAAGCCAAAATGAGCTTACGTTATATAAGCTTAACCAAACACCCCCTAAGTATTAGAACTTTCTATTTATAACAAGTAGATAGGATTGAGATAGTCCTTGTTGTTATCATTGAAACACGCGAAAATGAAAACTATAAGTGGTCAACTCAAACGCTATCTCTATCAAGCCACTACATCGATATGCCTTCTTAGATTTATTTGGAATATGTGATAAAACTCTTCTTGCCCTGTATGATAATAATCTCGTAGCTCCAGGACATAATCTTAGTAGCTGTTTTGTTTTTACTAGTAACTCGTATTTGAAAATTATGAATCTTATTTACTTCAGGGGCTATTGTACTAAATTGGAATCTAGCGATGGGTGATGGTCCTAGAGGTATAGAAATTTTCCCTGATCATTTTCAGGTTTCAACTACTGGTGTTGAGACCCCTCAAACAACGAGTTCTTCAAGTTGTACGAAAAAAGAATTTGAGGTATTATTCATGGCACAAACATAAGACTTACATAGTTACATTGACCAAGCACCTGAAATATATTGATTTGATTTAAGCATCTTTGATCTGCATTAGCATAGTTCCAGCAGCCGCTTGTGGTCAAAAAGAAGATTAAAAACCGCTGCGTCCATATTGAACTTGCTTAGCCCGAGGAGGCTATCTTGGGGAAATGACACAAGTGGTCAAGAAAAGGTCATTATAATAGCCCATCCTCTAATCGTCACGTGATACCTTCATACCATTCTTTTCTGAAAATCGTTGTTGTGTTGAACAGGTTATATTATCTGCCACTGAAGTAAAAAACCTTCAATTGGAAGTTGCTGATTTAGAGGAAAGAGAATCTCATTTGAGATCACAGTAAGGCGAACTGATACTAATACTATACATTCTAATACCAACATTCCATTTATCGTTTGTGCAGTTTCATATAATCATATATATTTAACTAAAGGGGGAATGGTTTGATTGGGTCAAGAGTGTCCCAAAAGCTATATATTGTAATCCATAAAACCTCGATATAGACAACAATTTTGTCTTCGTAACATAGTTGACCCATTGATAATCATAAGAAAAGTAGTAAAGTGGACCAAATAGCGTTGGGGGTGTCAACCCTACTCGGCACATTTAGGTCCTTAAATGTTACCTATTTTAACCCAACGCGTTTTGACCCGTACCTAAACTGCCCATCTGCCGCTACTAATGCCTGTATCTACCTCCAGTGCTCTTATGCTCATGGTAATGCAATGGGTATTGCAGGTTGGAACATATTGATGAGATTCTGCGCACTTGCCATCTTTCAGGCTACTTACACATGCGAACTGTATTTCCTTCTACTTCTTTCTCGTCTCTGATATAGTTGTCACTTATTTCAGTTGGATAATTACTGACAGTTACCTGAATCGTTATTTCACAGAGATGGGCAACATTACCTGGAGAGCCACTTCCACTCGATGACACAGACGTTGACGACTGGCTTCCACGTTTTGTTGTTCTCCATGGACCATGCATCTTCTTGTACTTTTTATCCACAGGTAATATTTTTGTTACATGTCTAATCAGACGTTTATTATTCCTGAGACAATAGCACTTAGTTGTAGCTTGGTTTATGATGGTTCACTTTGCTGATCAGCCCCAAACTATTGCAGATTTAAGCCCTCAGGACTCAACACTGTTATCAGATATTGTTGAACTAGGGCCTATGCCATGTGTTACTGAAGAAGATGGGGAAGTTCGACATTATTTCTATATATTAACTCGCTATGGACTAAGATACGAGTGTTCCGGCACTTCAAAAATCCAGGTATATTTTTTTAATCATAAATGCCAACTTATGCCTTTTCGTGGATGTCATCTTTGTTTATCATATTCTCCGTATCTTAAATAGGAACTACAGTCACATCTTCATCTCTTTGTCTCACAGGTGGATAATTGGTTGACAGCGTTGCAAGAAAAATGCAAATTGGACTCGGATTCCAGCGCTCTTGGTCATCACCCATAACCAGAAACATGGCATCTAATGGTGTGCGCACACCTATATATATGTATGTCCTTTATGCTGTTAGGCTAGTTGTTAAGGTTAGAGTGTTTATACTAGTTTTTCTCATTGATAGTGGATTAGGAAGCTTGTTTATCAGCAAACAATGTCAATATAAGGAGTTGAAGTTGCATTTTTTTTGTATTTTGTATGTTGTCTAATGAGGATGTGAGGATTATGACATGTTTGGAGCTTAATGCAATGGTCTTGTAGTTTGTATGTAGGGGTGAACATTTGGACCGTAGACCCGGACTAGATCGAAAACCGGACCGGACCGGACAATTTCGGTCCGGAGTTTTGGACCATTTCGTTCATCGTCCGGCCTTGCACAAAATCCGTCGAGTATGCTTAATATGACTGGATCGAACCAAAAACCGAACCGGATCGACCTGGATCGACCCGGATTGGATCATTTCGGTCTTTGTTCCGGTATGGGCCGATGCTCAACCTTATTTGTATGCATATAAATATGGTCTTGTGGCTTTGCAAAGAAATTAAATGATTAACAGGTTATTTTTTTATTTTTTTTATAACAATGGAACAATGTCATAAAAATATGGCCTGTTAATATAAAAAAAATCATTTAAGCTCAAAGTTGAACAATTGACCCTCAAAAATGAATTTTAAAAAAATAACCACAAGTTTCGTGTGCAGCATTTGTGAATTCACAACAGTGTAGTTTAGGTGCAAACGAGTTAAGTTTTTATCAAATAATTTGAGCTCGAGTTCAAGCTTGACTCGATCGAGCTGAGTTTTTTTCAAGCTCAAGGCTAATAACATGACTCGAAACATATAATGAGCTGAGCCTGAGCTTTTGATAGCTCGGCTCGAGCGCTTATCGAGTCTTAGCATAATAAATATATTTATATATAAGTAAACAACCGTTGATTTGAATACTAGCCTTATTATAAATGCTAACTCTATAAAAGATTGAATAATTTATTGATAGTCGTTATAATCATACTATCTTATAAAAGAGATTAGACTATCTCTCTTCATTTAATACCAAAAAAATAAGTAGTACAACAAATACAACATAATGTACAACATATTAATGCAGCCAAAAAAATTTAATTTAAGTAATACAAGATTTTAATGCATATGTACAACTTTATATCTCTAATATATACAAATCATTTAATCATACTTAATTAAAAACATAATTAATAATACAATTAAAACACCCCATCACCACAATTTACAAGCAAAACAACACATCGTACAAATCTCCTCTATCATATTTTTCTCCCTTTTTCTTTGCAATCATATATACAAACCACTTTTAGGTTGATCTTCTCATTCAAATGTTCAAAAGAGGTTATGTCAATTCTCGCGCTTAATTGAGTTCCGAAATTAAAGTTACACATATTACATATTACATATTACATATACGCCACAAGTAATAATATCCCTATATCGAAATTACGTTTTTGAGACATGTTTTTAGGTGAAAACTATCGTCATCCATAAATTATTGCTATGAAACACAAATAACCGAATAACATTCACTCTCAGGAAAATTTAGTCACAGGGTACCCGCCGCCGCATCGCGCGGGTACCCTGCTAGTAGTTTATTACAAACATATAATTTGTGATGGTGTGTAAACATAAGTGATGTATTTGTTTCATATATAAAATTTTGAGCTTTTTAAGCTAAGCTCGAGCATTGCTCGAATCCTAATCGAGTCGAGCTCAAACCTTAACGGTTAAAGCTCGACGAGCTATCGAGCCGAGCTCGAGCCAACTTTTATATTTCGAGCCGAGCTCAAGCCTTTTTGAGCTCGGGCTCAACTCGGCTCGATTATGTCGGGGTTTACTTCGTTCCAACAGGGTAAAGATAATCAACAGACTAACTACGTACCAATGAATGGTTACCGGATATCACTTGAAGTCGTGTAATCACTTTCCAAAGAAGATTATTCGACCCTATGCATGGGTTAACACGAATACCTCCTTGGGATAAAACCAAGTGTTTGTTCTTGATTTAGGCACAAAACAAGAACCCTACGCGATTAAGTGTCTTTTGTTTCTGTATCTTTCATATGTCTCATCATGCAAGTTTGATCACTATTTATAGTGATCCCATTCCTAAGAATGTAACTCATAGTCAAAGGAATAATGAGTATTAATCGGCCAATTAATCTCATTATTTCCCACATGACTACATAGTGGTTACATGACCAGAATAATAGTCATTAAGTCAATCTTAAACCTCTTATGAAACAGTCAAAGAGGTTTCAAAGATAACCCACCCACTGATGACTTAGCCGCTGACAAGGCAAAGCCTAGCCGCTGACAAGCACAACCTAGCCGCTGACAAGGCAAAGCCCATCCGCTGACAAGGCAAAGCCTAGCTGCTGGCACAGGCAAAGCCTAGCTGCTGGCACAGGCAAAGCCTAGCCGCTGACAAGGCACAACCTAGCCGTTGACAATGCAAAGCCCATTCGCTGACAAGGCAAAGCCTAGCCGCTGGCACAGGCATCATCCGCTGACAAAACAAGAACCCTAGCCGCTGGCACAAGGCAAAGCCTAGCTGCTGGCACAGGCATCATCATCAGGGACTTGATGGGTGTACACTCCGTACCTCCAAACCCATTTACAAGTATGACCATATCCCACAATTATACTAAATTTCCAACAATCCTCCCAATTTAGTACAATTCCGTTTGCTTGAAAATCAACTTTAACAAAACCAGTGCATAAATGAAAATATCTTGAGGATTGAATTTCCATCTTAGTACATCACTTCAAATATTCGAGAATTAGGGTGTTCTAAGAATTGAACCCTTCAACTACTTTGAATACCTGAAGATAAAATACGCACAAGTTTTCAAACACTTAAAACGCTCCTGACACCATACAAGCCATGTGTCCATATCCAATTCATAAATGTTGTAAGAGCCAAAGTCCATGCTCCTTGAGGCGGCGAAACCTCAACATTTACATAGGTGGTTCCTCTTTAGTTCATGCTCTTGCTTAAGCACTTTATCAAAGAAATTAACCATTAAGAAGTTTATAACTTCATCCTCCTTTCAGCAGGTACAAGCACGTCCTTGGGATGATATGTAAAACATGTGCTTCAGTCATCTGAATGTTCAGCTTTCCACATTGAACTCAACTCCCAAGTTTCCTTAGGAGAAAGTTGGGTGTCCTAGCATTCAGTGACTAGTTTGGACTTTAAACTCATCCCTTTAGCAGACTTTATAACCAAGTCTCTAGCCAATCCCTTCGTCAAGTGATCAGCTAAGTTTTGTTGAGACCTCACAAATTCTATTGAAATCACCCCATTCATGATTAACTCACGAATCATGCTATGTCTATCACCTAAGTGTCTAGACTTACCATTGTACATTTGGATATAAGCCTTAGCCAATGTAGTTGCACTATCACAACAGATAGATATGGGTGCCATAGGTTTTACCCACAATGGAATCTCAAGAAGCAAATTTCTCAACCATTCAGCCTCTTTACCAGCAGCTCCTAGAGCCACAAATTCAGATTCCATTGTTGAACCAGTAATGCAAGTTTGCTTCTTGGATGCCCAAGAAATTGCACCACCACCAAGAAGGAATACCCAACCACTTGTGGATGAATTATCCTCAGTATTGCTGATCCAATTTGCATCAGTGTAACCTTCCAACACTGAAGGATATCCAGTATATGACAAACAATAATCCATTGTTCCTTTCAAATACTTTAGTACCCTCTGAATTGCTTGCTAATGCTGGGTACTAGGATTATCAGTGTACCTACTCAGTTTACCTACAACAAATGCAATGTCAAGCCTAGTACTAATCATGGCATACATCAAGCAACCAATCACCCTAGAATACTCAAGCTGGGAGACAGCTTGCCATTGTTAGGCATTAGTTTCTCACTTGTATCCATAGGTGTACTCACTGGAGTACAATCAAAGTGATTGAATTTCTTTAGGACCTTCTCAATACAATGAGACTAAGAAATTACATTACCATCACTTTCATGTTTAATCATTATGCCAAGGATAACATCAGCCTTCCCCATGTCTTTCGTAGAGAACCTTGATGAAAAAAACTCTTTGGTTAAATCAACCTGAACTTAGTCAGTACCAAAGATTAACATGTCATCAACATATAGGCAAATGATGACTCCTTTACCAGATTCATCAAATTTGCTATATACACATTTGTCAACTTGGTTAAGTAAATAACCATTAGAAAAAACCACTTCATCAAACTTTTGATTCCATTGCTTAGGTGTCTGCTTCAGTCCATACAAGGACTTAATCAGTTTACACACCATACCTTCATGACCAGGCATGATGAAACCTTGAGGTTGGTTCATATAAACCTCCTCATCCAAAACACCATTCAAGAATGTTGTCTTCACATCCATCTGATGAATAATCAGATTGTGAATACTTGCCAAGGCAATTAACATTCTTATGGTACTTATGTGTGCTACAGGAGCATAAGTATCAAAGTAGTAGATCCCTGACTTTTGCTTAAAGCCTTGAATGACTAACCTTGCCTTGAACTTTTCAATAGTTCCATCTACCTTCATCTTTCTTTTGAAGATCCATTTGCATCTAAGTGGATTGCAACCTGGAGGTAGATCTACTAACACCCAAGTGTTGTTGCCCATGATGGAATCCATCTCATCATGGATTGCTTCTTTCCAGAAAGCAACATCCTGGGACTTCATTGCTTCATCAAATGTTTTGGGATCATCCTCAACATTAAAGCAATAGGAGTATTGTTAATCCTACTTCAATCCATAACACAAGATTTAGAGTAGATTCAAAAAGAGAAAGAGAAGAAAGTTAGAGAGAGAAAAGAGAGAGAGAGTGGTGGAAGGTTAATGTTTACTAGAGAGTGAAAGTAAAATGAACCATGATAACTCGGTTTTTTCCTAATTAGATGTGTCGTTGTAGTTTTGAAAATAAAAGGTGCAAAACAATTAAAGAAAAGGTGCAATTAAAGTAAATCTAAATCTAATGAAAATGAAGTGCAAGTATTTAAAGCGCGACTAAAACTAAAGGGCAATTAAGTAAATAACGCAAACTTAAATCTAACTAAGGCAAACTTAAAACGCAACTAAAACTAAAACTTAAACTAAGGCAAATAAACTTAAAGTGCGAGTAAGGAAAAAGGCGGGAAAAATAAAGCTTAAAATAAAAAGGCAGAAAACTAAAAATTGAAATTCCCTATCCGGAATAAATCTCCTATTCGGAATAAAGGCTATTCGGAATAACTGTCACTTATTCGGAAAGATTACCCTATTCGGAAAGTTGGTCTATTCGGAATGATAGACTCTATGCGGAATGTGCCTCCTATTCGGAATAACTCCTCTGTTCGGAATAACTGTCACTATTCGGAAAGAAGTCCTATTCGGAAAATTCAGCTTCTATGCGGAAAGTAGTGCCTATTCGGAAAGATCATGTTATGCGGAAAAAGGTACCTATTCGGAATGTCAGCTTCTATACGGAATGACACCCCTATTCGGAATAATGAATATTCCGAATAGAAAATTCTACAAAAACCCCTATGCGGAATAACTTATTATTCCGAATAAGCAATTTCTATAAACTCGACACGGAATAATTCAATATTCCGCATAAACAACCCTTCAAATCCTTGATTCGGAATAATTGGAGTCGTTTACTGGGGAAGAACAGAAACAATAAGTCCGAAGAACAAGGGAAGAAGAATAAGCACGGATCTAGACAAAACTTAACCAAACCAACAAAAAGATTAAACCAAACAAATAGATAGACAAATATAAAGCATAAACAATCAATCCAAATCAATAAAACTCACAAAACTTAATCAAATTAATCAAAACCCACTTAATTAAATCAACCAAGATCAAGAACATAAACATAAACAAATCAACACAAAGATTAAGAAAGGAAGAATGAGATTAACAAGATAAAGATAAAGCTTGACAAGAATTAAAAAGAAACACTTACTTGAATTAAATGGTAATTAAGGTGCAAGACAAGGTAATTAAATGACAAGTATTTAAATGTGCATAAAATAAAGGTGAAAGAGCTAATTTGTCAAGTTAGCCAACCAAAACAAATGCTTAACAATCTAAACTATTTATAGGGGAGGATTAGGAAGCTTCCTCCCCTCCTTCATTTCTTGTTAATTGCAAGATTAAGTCCTTCCTTCATTTAATCTTCATTAATTGCGTCATTAGTCCTTTTCTTCTAATCTTTCTTTTAAGTTTGGACTTTAAGGACTTGTGGCTCGGGATATCTTTTGAACTCGTCTTTAATTTCTTCAATAAAATAGACTTGAGTTTCTCGGCTTTTGATAAACTTCCGTCTTTTGACTTTTTCTTCGATAAATCATCAGAATTGGTCTTGGACTTCCGTTCTTTTTCCACTCTTGACTTCTCGACTCCGTCTTTCTTCAATAAAAGCCGTGAATGCCCGTGAATTCCCGTGTTTTCTCCACTTTTCATAATTTCATCCTAAATTACGACAAAAACACAAACCACGCATAATTCCGACATAAAAGACATAAAATACACGTTTAGGTCCGGTTATTATTGTAATTAAGTGGTAGAAAAGATGGGTGTTTACACACCTATCAAATCCCCTACACTTGACCATTGCAATGTCCTCATGCAATGCATTAGTTACAAAGCATGTTTACACTTTTCATCATAATCAATCCACATTGGCCTTTATTAAAGAGATAAGAAATTATAAAAATGCAAAGCAAAGAAATTAAAAGCATACCTTGGGTTTTGAAAATGTCGTGAATAATCATCATCCTCAACTTTTCACTTTCTCCAAACTAAGCTTAAAAACGAGATCATTGTTATTATAAGTTAGTAAACTAACACGAACTCATGTGGGCCAATTATTCACTTAGACTCCCTTATTCCTATGGGTATCTCTTATATTTTATTTGTCTTGAATGATCACGAAGATGCATTGTTTGACTTATTTAGATAATTATTAAGTCTGAAAATAAAGTGCACGATTTAATCAATAGTTAGCTAAAGGACCAAATCTTTTAAAACTGCTTCTCGGGATATCAAAAAGTTCATATCTTGGCATAACTTGGTTCACGATTTGAGACCTTTCTCGGGCCGATATTTGGCAGCGACTTCATACTTCAAATCTTGAGAGACGTTCATGAAATAATGGTCTTCTCTTCATAAATGGAATTTCTTCACTTGGAATTTTTGAGAGATTCTTCATATATGGACCACGACTTCTTCATTTTTCTCCAATCTTTATTTTGGATTTTGATATACAACGATCCGCCTCCTTTATTGACTTGGATCTATTTATCCTCATACCTTGTTAGGGTCTTTTCGGATACACTTCTCCATGACTTTTTGGGAGTTTTTGCTTTTCGTCGTGTGTCTCGATCCTTCATATTGATTTTCGATAAATGATTCTTCACATCACTTTTGGATCTTTAGCAACAACACATAGCCCTCATGCCTTGTTAGGGCCTTTTCGGACTCGCCAATCTTCGCGCCCCGCTTCATAAGTTATGACTTGGCTATGAACTCTCGTCATTACCGAGCAACTTTTAAACGATCTGGGGCTAGAAGCTAAGTAACTTTTCAAATCGTACAACCTTATTTATTAGCAGATAAATTTATTAGCAAGCGATGGGAGAATAGGCTTATAATTAACTCACATAAATTCACGAAAGAATATCGAACTTATAATTGGCTCTATCATCTCTCATTCTCCACAATTTAAAATCTCAAGTAATGAGACTCGTGGATACTTAGCCTATTAAATCAAAGTTTTGGGTTTTCGAATCGCCTATAGGATCTTGCAAATTCTTAGACTTTTTCAAGTTTAGAAATCGCATCTTAAAGTTCCCTTGATAAACGACTCTCTAGGATCAATTATAGGAACTTGCGAAAATTTCTTGTTCTTAACCCGTGAGAGTTAAGACTTTCGCGTTTTATAGTTCCCTATATAAAAGCCTAGCAAAACTTGGCTTAAACATGTTAAGGATACTAGCTAGAGTAAACTCGGGTTGAGTCAAAGGATTCACAACGTTTGAAAATTAAAACCACTTATTAAACATTTATTCTAATAAGGAAAGAAAATAACTATACAAAGGGGAAAAACTAATAGGCCAAAATAGATCAAAAATTTTGAAAAATGGCGAAAAATTGATTTTCCGGTTAAAATGAGGACAATTACAAGGAAAAGACCACTTAACTTCGATAGAAGTCCCCCCTACACTTAAGATAAACATTGTCCTCAATGTTTAAGCATGTGGGAGTAAACTCCCCTACACTTAGGACATTGTGCACGTTTGTTTAAATCTCGCTAAGGAAAAGACAACTAAAGAGATTCCTATTTTAATATTGAGAAAATATAAAATAGTGAATCGAAAAGAGTTTAGGATAGAACCGGGAAGAAGTAGAACATGGAATCACGGGTCGTCAAGAATCATAAAGGTTGGATCATTGAAGCTCGAATCCCTGATTAAGAAGTGAGGAGAGGAAATAGCAATCCAAAGGGGTCCCCCCTACACTTATGATAAAGAAAGCGAAAAGATAGATGCATGGGTTGCCTCCCAAGAAGCGCTTGGTTTTTGTTAACCGAGTCGTTAGCCTGACTCGACCTTGATCATCAACAGAAGTAGCTTGAAACAAATCCACCAGGATCAAAGACATGGTTTTCATCCATCAATAAGCACGAGCTTAAGGCGAACAAGGCAAGCCAAAAGAGAAATGGCAGGGTTTCCTTAAGCAGTGATGGAGCACAGTAGAAGCAAAGATGAAGTGGTGCAAGCATGTCTTCAATGGTTCCAAAGATTTTTCCTTTTATTTCATCAGGTGGATACTGAGATGGCTCAAAGACTTCAATACCAGGGTCGAACACCTTTTCCTTTAAGGGAAAATAGCACTCAGGCTCAGCCGAGTGTGAAGAAGATCCGCAAAGAAGCACAACCTCGTCCTCAGAAGTGGGACAAAGAGGTGTCAAATCATACGTGCAACGGATTTTGGTGTCAACAGGTTGCTTCTCCTTTGACAAAATTCTCTTCAAATCCAAAGTAGGATCAAGACGATAATCTTCAAAGTCCAAAGGAGGTGCATCACTCTCATGAGGGAAGTATGTGTTGAGAAATTCAGAGAAATCTTCCTCGAATGAGTAATCGTCCAAAGTAGGATCGAGTGATGGCGGAGGATCTTCATCATGGGAAGAATCGCTCGAGAGAGTATCAGCCTCATCAAAATCATCGAATGTGGGCAGCTCGGGATACTCAGAAGTACAATCAAAATCATCCGAATCTGAGCTAGAATCATCATCATAAGCATCAAAGACCGGTGGTGAATCATAACTGGGGAAAGCTTCCAAATTGGATCGAGAATCATCCACATCATCTTTAAAAAGTGGATTTTCAATGCAAGAGTCGAATAGAGGATTGTCGTAGATGACAAAGTCATCGAGCACATTAATCATATTGACTGATTCTCGTCCAAAAGATTTGCCTGTAAGCTGCCCCATTTTGAAAATTTGTGAATCTTTCCCGACTCTTAAGATTAACTCACCTTCGGCTACATCCACTAAAGCACGTCCGGATCTCAAGAATGGTCGACCAAGTATTAAAGGAATACGAGGGTCCATTTCATAATCAACTACGACAAAATCGACCGGGAAAGTAAATGCGCCAACTTTAATAAACACGTCTTCGGCTATACCGACGGGGTAAGCGAGAGTGCGATTTGCAAGTTCAAGAGTCATCTTTGTTGGAATGAGGTCGGGTAAAGATAGTGTTTTCCAAACACTCAGTGGCATAAGATTAATACTAGCCCCGAGATCGGCAAGGGCAGTAAATTCTTCAGTTTTGTTGAACACGCAAGGCAACACAAAACGACCGGGATCTCCAAGTTTTTCCGGAAGTTCTTTAAGAATAACTGCAGAGCAGTTTTCATTTAATCGTGTGTTGGCGAGTTCAAGCAGCTTCTCCTTCTTGTTAAGCAATTCCTTAAATGCTCTAACAAATTTGGGCATGTGGACAAGTGCTTCAAGGAAACTAATGCTGAATCCCATTTGAGAAATCATATTGATATATTTGGTTATTTGCGAGTCCTCCTTTGTTAGATCATTGGTCTTGCCTATACGAGAAGGGTATGGGATTCTAGGTTGATAAGGGTTAGGTGAAGGTGTAGTTGGTGACGGTTGTGATGTTGAAGGGTCCTTCCGAGATACATCGTCATGACGAGGCGGAGACGGTAATGGTGCACTATTACTAGGTGTGGGGGGAGTAGGGATACATGGTGGTGGAGGAGGTGTAGATGATGGTGGTGGGGTAGATGGATTGACAATGGTAATTCCACTACGCGTAGTTATAGCACTCACATTAGCTCGCGGATTAGTGACGGTGTTTGAAGGTAGAGAACCCGAAGAAGAAGAAGGTTGAGCTTCGGGCAAGAAACTAGCCAACAGATTCTTCAATTCAGTTGTTTGAGTGATGAAAGAGGATTGAAGATTATCACGAACCTCAGTTCTGATGTCGTTACCTTGCTTCAAGATATCTCCTTTCAAATTGATTATTTGGCTCTGTAGATTCTTGATTTGCTCACCTTGAGTTCTCATGATTGTGTCAACATCGGGATTAATGGGTGGGTGTTGTTGGGTGGGTGGTTGACAAGGGTTAGAAGCACGAGGTGGGATTTGGTGGCTTCTATTGTAGTTGTTGGCGGGATTTTGGTTTTGAGGAGAAAAACTGGGTGAAAGGTAGTTGTTGGAACGGTAGCTCAGCAGATTTCTATCCCCTTGTTGTCTAGCTTGGTAATTTTCCGGTGAATAATTACCGTAAGCTGCATACACATTTTCCGGATTTCCTTGTGTCGAAGGACAATCGGTGTATGAGTGAGGACCGCCACATGTTTCACAAGGATTAGCAACCGCTTTAACTTGTTGTTGTTGTTGATTTGAAGCGAGAAGCGTAATACTTTTGCTCATTTCGGCCATCATGCGGGTGAGTTCGGTCATCTCAGGGTTTGCTGAGGTAGAAGAAACATTGACTCTCGTGTTGTTTCTAGAAGAAGCAGAGGAATCCCAGTTCTTATGATGAGTAGTCATGTTCTCTATTAACTCTCTACACTCCTCGGGTCTCCTTTTCATGAATGTGCCACCGGCGGCTGCATTGATCGTATCACGATCTCGAAAAGTCAATCCGTTGTAGAAAGTATCGATCAAGGTGACCGGAAGCATGTTGTGGTTTGGACAACGGTCGATCAAGACATTATATCTCTCCCATGCATCAAAAAGAGATTCATCGGGATCTTGCATGAAACCGCTGATCTGATTGCGAAGGCTTGTGACCATGGATGGTGGAAAGTAGCGCGAAAGAAAGCGTTGAGTCATGTCATCCCAAGTGTGAATAGAATTCTTCGGGAGACGATCAAACCATTTCTCGGCATGATGCGATAAAGTATGCGGGAAGAGTTGTAAGCGGAGAACATCCATTGTGGCACCAGGCAACTTCATGCTTTGGGTGATTGTAATGAACTTGTCGAGGTGTTTGTTGGCATCATCATCAGGCAATCCTCTAAATGGGTTTGTTTGTACTTGCTGAATCATGTGGTGCTTCAACGAAAACTCAGGAGCGTTGATTTGCATCGGCGCAATCGGTCCTCCTCGTCCAAACATTGTTGGTTGACAAAGTTCCTCCATGGTCCGGAGATCGGGCTGTGGAAGAGCATTGTTGTTAGTATTATTGTTATTGAGGTGCGGTGGCATGTTGTTGTTGTTGACACCTACCATATCTAAATCTTCTTGAGGCTCGGGCTCTTGATAATTAGAAGATCTAGTACGCATACACCTGAAAATGCAAAAGAAAACAAAACCAAACACAAAAACAATATATATACACAAGAAAGATAAAATCTTTTTGGATTTTTGAAATTTTTAATTTTTATGGTTTTTATGAATTTTTTAATTTTTATGATTTTTGAATTTTTTTAGCAAGAAAAATAACGTTCACAAGTGAACGGATCCCAAAAAGCAACGTGTCTCTCACAAAAAACTGTTGATCTTTACGAAAAGAGCCGGCAGCGGCGCCATTTGATAACTCAAGTTTTACTCAGGTTAAAAAGATTCGTAGTACCAATCTCTTCGAATTGAAAAACTTATTGTTTAATGTGTGACTCAGTTGAACTTTGGTGAAATAAAGATGTGTCGTTGTAGTTTTGAAAATAAAAGGTGCAAAATAATTAAAGAAAAGGTGCAATTAAAGTAAATCTAAATCTAATGAAAATGAAGTGCAAGTATTTAAAGCGCGACTAAAACTAAAGGGCAATTAAGTAAATAACGCAAACTTAAATCTAACTAAGGCAAACTTAAAACGCAACTAAAACTAAAACTTAAACTAAGGCAAATAAACTTAAAGTGCGAGTAAGGAAAAAGGCGGGAAAAATAAAGCTTAAAATAAAAAGGCAGAAAACTAAAAACTGAAATTCCCTATCCGGAATAAATCTCCTATTCGGAATAAAGGCTATTCGGAATAACTGTCACTTATTCGGAAAGATTACCCTATTCGGAAAGTTGGTCTATTCGGAATGATAGACTCTATGCGGAATGTGCCTCCTATTCGGAATAACTCCTCTATTCGGAATAACTGTCACTATTCGGAAAGAAGTCCTATTCGGAAAATTCAGCTTCTATGCGGAAAGTAGTGCCTATTCGGAAAGATCATGTTATGCGGAAAAAGGTACCTATTCGGAATGTCAGCTTCTATGCGGAATGACACCCCTATTCGGAATAATGAATATTCCGAATAGAAAATTCTACAAAAACCCCTATGCGGAATAACTTATTATTCCGAATAAGCAATTTCTATAAACTCGACACGGAATAATTCAATATTCCGCATAAACAACCCTTCAAATCCTTGATTCGGAATAATTGGAGTCGTTTACTGGGGAAGAACAGAAACAATAAGTCCGAAGAACAAGGGAAGAAGAATAAGCACGGATCTAGACAAAACTTAACCAAACCAACAAAAAGATTAAACCAAACAAATAGATAGACAAATATAAAGCATAAACAATCAATCCAAATCAATAAAACTCACAAAACTTAATTAAATTAATCAAAATCCACTTAATTAAATCAACCAAGATCAAGAACATAAACATAAACAAATCAACACAAAGATTAAGAAAGGAAGAATGAGATTAACAAGATAAAGATAAAGCTTGACAAGAATTAAAAAGAAACACTTACTTGAATTAAATGGTAATTAAGGTGCAAGACAAGGTAATTAAATGATAAGTATTTAAATGTGCATAAAATAAAGGTGGAAGAGCTAATTTGTCAAGTTAGCCAACCAAAACAAATGCTTAACAATCTAAACTATTTATAGGGGAGGATTAGGAAGCTTCCTCCCCTCCTTCATTTCTTGTTAATTGCAAGATTAAGTCCTTCCTTCATTTAATCTTCATTAATTGTGTCATTAGTCCTTTTCTTCTAATCTTTCTTTTAAGTTTGGACTTTAAGGACTTGTGGCTCGGGATATCTTTTGAACTCGTCTTTAATTTCTTCAATAAAATAGACTTGAGTTTCTCGGCTTTTGATAAACTTCCGTCTTTTGACTTTTTCTTCGATAAATCATCAGAATTGGTCTTGGACTTCCGTTCTTTTTCCACTCTTGACTTCTCGACTCCGTCTTTCTTCAATAAAAGCCGTGAATGCCCGTGAATTCCCGTGTTTTCTCCACTTTTCATAATTTCATCCTAAATTACGACAAAAACACAAACCACGCATAATTCCGACATAAAAGACATAAAATACACGTTTAGGTCCGGTTATTATTGTAATTAAGTGGTAGAAAAGATGGGTGTTTACACACCTATCAAACCAACACCCTCTTCCACACATAGAAGAGGGTTTATATACCCGTGAGCTTGGTGGGCTCATGGGCTTGTTTCCTTGGGTCGGGCTTGGCCTATCTTGGGCATAAATCCCCTACCTTAGACAATATTAGCTTAAGGTCCAAGCCCCGTTAACCCGACTAATCTATTACAATACAAGACCTATAACGACTAAGATGACCTATTACATTCGTGTTCGACTATATAAAATATAGAGCTAACAATCTCCCCCAATGCATATGTCATCTTTAAATGCTTAAGATGATGGAGTATACATGCTTGTGGAGGTGATCTTCCTTCTTAGGTCTTGTATCTTGGTCTTGATCTTGTTTGTAACGGCTTTGTTTCTTCATGCTTTTGTGATCTTTATCTTGATCCTTTGTCTTTTGACTTTGAGTGCTGGAGATTTTCAGTCTATCCTTGATAGTGTTCATCATGTGCTCTTGTGACAAGATGACCTATTACATTCTTAAGTATCTTGATTATTGTCATCTTGTGCTCTTGTGACTTCTGATTCAACATGTTCATACTTTGTTGATTTCGAAAGGCTAACAATCTCCCACATAAATATAGTTGAAGTTATACCTTGAGGTATCTATTGATTATCAGAGTAGCGGAAGTCTTTAACTTGTAGTATGAACATGTGAAGACGACTTCGGTTAGTACACAGCTACGCCACCTTCTTGATATGCAGCAACATATATATACACGGACGAAACGGCTTTGAACATTTCACCCTAACTCGGTAGCGTTTTACCTCCGGTCGGAGAAGACCGCTAGACGGTATTAGATACCGTACCTGTGATCGGGTAGATTCGATAAAGAACCTCCTTGACAGGGTTTCCCGGTTGTACTAGACAGTTCTCTTTACTCGACCGTCTCAAAGCAGACTGCGAACATCAAGAGTGAATCATAAGGATAAGTTATCCGTCTGATTAGAGTCGTCAATTCAGATTTCCTGGAACAAGTTTGATTCTAAAAGAACCGCACCATTGTTGCTTTCCAGTTTGTCACAAGCTCGATTTATAAAGAATCTTGTGAGTCACCTACCGCAGTGTTGTTTGAGGTTGACACTGGAAGGATTTCCATTCGTCACTGTCAACACTAAATAGTGTCACTCTGAATGTTCTAGCAAGATCACACGGATTTTGCGAAGAAACCTGGAATCAAGTTTATGTCAATTAAGAATCCAAACTTAGTTGCTTTCCAGTTCTCACAAGTTTGATTCGTGTAGAATCGCACAAGTTACCTACCATGAGCTTGTTTGATGCTGGCTCAAGCAGGATTTCCATCTTCATTGTGAATCGTATCACTCAGATGTTCTGGCAATATCACAAGGATAATGCGTAGGACTCGATTGTGTCCTAATGAGATGATAGATAGATCTTGTTTGTCTCTAGACTCGATAAGTGAATTATGGTAATCGGAGGCTAGAGCAGAGTAGCAGACTGCCGCCTTTTTAATATTAACTAACTCGGAGTGAGAAAGTCAATAGAAACGTGTTGATCTCCGTGACAATGAGACAAGTTTCTTTTGAGAGAAACCCGAATGGCTAGGGAAGGGTTGTGTATTGCATCACTGGGTCCATGACACTTGTCTTCAATAGATGTGTTAACCCGGTTTCTGCCTAAGTTGCATAGAATATTCAACTCCTTCAATGCTTACCAATACGTCATCACTAGCACCTTGTTGTGATTATTCCAGTGCTAACTTAAGTAATTGGTCCGCATTCAGCTTCATTCTACTCCATCTTTCCTAAGGACAACTATTTCTAGCTATGGAATGTCCTTGGATAGATCCCTTCGGTTCTGGTTGAATCATAGGACGTAGTTTTCTATCCCAAACCACCTTTTGACTCCATCGTTTCGTTGTGGATAGTAGGTTGTTTTGGGTATAGATCGTAACCATAAAACCATTGAAAACCATTCAAAGTGCTTGATAAAAATCAAAACTTTTAACACTTTGAAAGTTTTACATTTCCATAAAGCTCCCCCTACACACATGCATCGATATACGAAATAGTTTAGCATGTGAAGGAAAGAGTTGCACTTGAGTCTTTAAGATCACATATTGCGATATATTACATTTTAATCACATTTCTCCCCTATCTCTAATATCAGAATTTAATATTAGAGATACCAATTGATTAAAATATGATAATTTTCTGAAAATCGACGGGAGAGAAACATGTGTGCACGCATGAATCATGGAACATTAGACGGGTAGCTCCCCCTCAACAATATATGTGGGTCTTGAGGCAAAAATTTGACAAAATTTTGGAAAAACGACACCACAAAATATGTTGAGGTACGAAGATAAGATGCCTTTTTCGATATAATATTTTACATTTGACAATTTCATATCATTTCCGGAATGTGTTGGATACATAAATTGTGACAGTTTCAAAGATGTACCCAGCAACATTAAAAGGCTAGATTTTAAAACGCTTCCCCTCAAAAATTGATCAAAATAATATATGACATTTTTGAGATATAAAACCTATTTTATGAGGAAGGGAGTGTTGAACACACAATTTTGAAAGATTTAGAAAACCTTTTGAGAAATTCTTGAAAAATTGTGTCCAATGGTTTTAAAATAAATTCCGATTTACATGAGCTCATAACTTTGAATGTTTTGTGACTAGCTCATGACCGAGAAAAAATAATTTCCCGTTTTGAAGGATAAGTTATCATCCGTGATAAACTTTCCTTAATGGTGAAGTCCGAGTTCTAAGCTGACATTTACTTAGAAGTCTTTTTTCATGAACTTAAAAACCTGGAATGTTTTTATGAGAAGCTCATGACCGAGAAAAATTAATTTCTCGTTGAGAAGGATAAGTTATCATCCGTGATACACTTTACTTATTTGAGGTCCGAGTCCTAAGCTGTGATGCGCTTAGAAGTCATTTACACGAGCTTAAAACTTTTGAATAGTTTTAATATAAGCTCGTGTAAATTGAATTTCTCGCTATGAGGATAAGTCATACTTGGGATGATCTTTCCTATCTTTGAAGTACGAGTTACAGTCTGACATGTGACTGTAAGTCTTGTACACGAGCATAAAACTTTTGAGTAGTTTTAATAGAGTCACGTAACCGAGAAATGTTAATTTCTCGTTTTAAGGATAAGTCATCATCGGGATGAACTTTCCTATCTCTGAAGCACGAGTTACAGCCTGTAATTTGACTATAAGTCATTATAGAAGCTTAATTGTGAAACCCCTTAGACACTTGTTTCTCTGATATCTGCTTCTTCAGCAACCAAACGCTGAGAGTGTCTTTTGTTGAACTGGTTACAAATATAGGTCCTTTGTGTTCCCGTTGAACCGTGACGTCGGTACCTGCACTTTCATTAGTAGTTTGTATGCTTGCATGTGGGTTAGTGATATCTTTTTGAGAACCATGTGGGGGTTCACCTTGAACCTTTGTCGCGCTAGAGGGAAATATCTTTCCAGTAGGAACCCACCTTAGACCTATTGTTTTGAAGGTTCTACCCATTGGTATCCACCTAAGACAAGGTCTAGGAGACATAGGTTCTGATGCACAGCAGAAGACTTAATTTGAGAAAGCCTATTTCCTTTAGGGTGCCGTCTTTGAGGTGCTCTAGCTTTTTGGTTCACCTTGTTCGGTACTTTAGTGATACAATCATCATGAATGACATTAAACACACATTTGTTACAT
This sequence comes from Glebionis coronaria, assembly GCA_025667525.1. Classification (NCBI taxonomy): domain Eukaryota; kingdom Viridiplantae; phylum Streptophyta; class Magnoliopsida; order Asterales; family Asteraceae; genus Glebionis; species Glebionis coronaria. Next base: position 22,102,539 of record CM046874.1, read on the forward strand.
TTCGTGCAAACGAAGTGCTTAGCATCTGAGAAGGCTCAAGTGTTCCTAGGTTTTGGTTTTATCCTATCTCTTGTTTGTGTCTTTTTCTTAGCATCCTCTAGATAGCTTTTATGACCCGTGTCATTTGAACTACGCCTAGGCATGTTCTTGGAGCTATGTTTAGAGTTGCTTGAAGCACTATGTGATCGGGTTTTGCAGATGCATATTTTCTTAAGTAGGGTCTAGATTATGGAGTGACTGGTTTGGGCAAATTGCTACACACGTCAACTTGGGATGCAAACCTCGGGTTCAACGTTTTGGGTTGTTCAGATTTAAACGCATTCGGTTGTCTAGCAACTGAGTGATTTCTGAATGGTTGAGAAGGAGGTTTCCCCAAGACTGACTGTTTTGCTAACTTAGTATCCACATTATTTCCTTTTATCTTCCTTAATTCATTTTTTACCACTGTCAGTGCAAAACCCTTTTCCTGAATCTTAGCCTTTAATTGCTCATTTTGTAGAAGTAATTGAGCGACACGTTGTTCTAACTTAATGTTCATATTTTCAAATATGTCGTTCTCAGAATTCGCGTCATTACTATCTACAGTGTCGATAGGTTGCACAAATATTTCACATAGTAAAGCAGGCGGAGGACTTGGACTTTGAGAAGCCAACTTTGATTCTAACAAATTTATTTGTTTTACAAAATGTTCTTTTTTCGTGTTGAAATCTTGAATCTTACGATCCAGTTTTTGTTCAAGAACAACATTTGCTTTTTCAAGTTTTTCAAAATAAGCCTCAAATTTGTTAATTTTTCTTTGAAAAATCGAGTTTGGCATCCTCAAAATCTTTTGTCTTTTGAGCTAACAAAGTTTGGAGCTCGTGCATCTTAGTATCAACATCCTGGGTAGTCTCTCCTCCATTAGTACTCGTATCCGATGAATCAGGTGTGGAATTGATACCAACCTTTTCCACTAGATACGTGTCAAAAATGGGTTCAGATTGCTCAGTATGTTGATGAACATCATGTAATTTTACCGTAGCCGTTGGCTCATCATCACATATGGGTCTGATAACTGAATCAACGATTTCTGTATCATTCCCTGAACTGTTGCTGGTTTGGTGCGTTTCTGATTTTGTCCCGCTGCATCTTGTATCAACCGAACAAGCATCCAATGCTTGACCCTTATCGACGTTGTTCTCTTTCGTCTGCATCAGTCTTTGATTCACCCTTCTTTTAAATTGCCTTTAATGGCGTGTTCTTTCAGCAATTGACTTCTTTATATTACTCATATATTGAAGAAGTGTCTCTTTGAACGCTTGAAGATCTACGAGAGTATATTTGGTAAAGTATGTACTTGTGAACTCTCGATCGTTGTTGGATAAGCCACTTGTGTCAATGAATTGCTGGAACTGATTGTTGAGAGCTAAAAGGACCTCCATGGATATAATCTCGTGAAAATCATCTCTGTCAAGTTCTTGTTGAAGATGGTCCACATTAAGTAGCATCGTTCTGGTGAATGTCTCAACATCTTGACCAAATAGTAGAACGAATACCCGTTTGAATCCAATTTCAAGACGAGTGCTTTTTAGGTCTTCTCTTGAAAGAACCTGAAGGTGTGACTGAAGTGACTATAAATGTTCCATGCATCGCTCTTTTGCTTTCGACATCTTGTATTTGATTGCATGAACAGTTTTGGTTGTAGAATCCTTGTTAGTAGGTTTACTGATTGGAGTCTCAATATATGTCTGAACCTCTGGATTATGCATCTTCTCTTTATTCATCTCATTCATGGACGTTGTTGTTGTTGAATCCGCAAAGATGTCCATTGAATGGATGTCACTTAAAAGGATATGACGTGCATGGATTACGGATCAGTAGTAGATGTGTTGTGATTTGATTGTGGTTAAAATTCCGAAAATTCCAAATTTTTTTTCTCAGTCCGACAATAAATTCCTCAGTCCGATATAACGGTAGATGGAGAAAATTTTGAAAACGAGTTAGAAATAGCCACAGACTAGTAGGGAAAAACTTTGAAAAGTGAAAAATTTGGACGGAAAATAAAACCTAAAATGGCCTAAAAATATTTGTCCGAAAATTTGAATTTTGGGTTAAAAAATTTTCATATCGCCAAAATTTGAAATCGAAGCTTAAACGGCCTAAAAATGGTCTAGGAAAAAATTAAATTTTACTATGGTTTTCCCGCCAAAAAACTCTTTTTTTTTGGTAAACTATGTTCCGGGACTAGTTTAGATAGTGGCTAAGTCTAAAAAGTACTAGAACAAAATTTAGCAAAGTTATGATCTCGCAATGTCTTTGAGAACAGATTTCGCAATGTCTTACTATACTAATCTTCGCAATACTCAAGATTGCTGAACTTCACAATGTTCACAAAACCAAACTTCGCAATGTTCACAAAACCAAACTTCGCAATATTCAAACGTGCAAACTTCGCAATATTCCAAACGTGCAAACTTCGCAATGTTCCAAACCAGTCTTCGCAATGTCAGAACAATGTATTCTTCGCAATGTGCAAAACAGACTTAATCTTCGCAATACCAAGAATAATATCTTCGCAATACAAGCAAAATTCTTCGCAATACCACAAGTAATATCTGTCGCAATACATGTCGCAATATAGAAACCCTCGTGTATTGCGATGGAATTTTAAGCTGAAGTTTCGCAATAAAGTTACTGTTCCGTACTTTTGAAGAAAAAAAAAATGAGATTTTTGCTTAGAAATCCGTGATTTTAACCAATCCAAAGCACCCAAATCTCTACCACAACTATGCAGAAGATATGTGGATCACTTGGAACAACAAAAACCCGAATTTTTTTTGAAACTTGGGTAGAATCTATCAAAAACTCACGAGTCCAATAAAAACACACCACAAATCTTCAATCACCTATCCACTATAGGCTCTTGATACCAAATGTTAATCCCACTTCAATCCATAACACAAGATTTAGAGTAGATTTAGAGAGAGAAAGAGAAGAAAGTTAGAGAGAGAAATCAGAGAGAATGGTGGAAGGTTAATGTTACTAGATAGAGAAAGTAAAATGAACCAACATCCTCTTCCACACATGGAAGAGGGTTTATATACACATGAGCTTGGTGGGCTTGTTTCCTTGGGTCGGGCTTGGCCTATCTTGGGCATAAAGCCCCTACCTTAGACAATATTAGCTTAAGGTACAAGTCCGGTTAACCCGACTAACCTATTACAATACAAGACCTATAACGACTAAGATGACCTATTACAAATGTTAGTGGTTAGTGGGTCGAGTCGTGCAATGAAACCCAAGCGGAAGAATGTGTTCTTCGAACTTTCGCCTAGTTATGTTAGACTCCTTATCCGCTTCGCCTGAAAGACCCTTGGCAGGTCTTGAACCCAAGACCTCCAGGAATCCTTCCTCAAAGAAACCACTTAGTGGAACCTATGTGGCAAACTGAGCTAAGCCAGTTGGTTAGATAACTTTTCTTTGTGACTTAGGGGGTGTTTCTTTTTCTTTCTATGCCTCTTAGTGGGAAAAGTTGTAGGCCCAATTCACTTTAAACATCTTGTTCCACACTCACACAAATATCTCTCTCTTCCCACTAAGAGACTAATTAAGAGTCTAATATGGAAGCATGTAAAAAAAGAAACAAACCCTTACTTTTTTTATCTAAAGAAACAAATGTAGTGATCATTTGTAACGTATTCTATTATATTAACCGGCTTTTTATTAACTAAAAAGAATTTTTTTTTATTTTTTATATTTTTATCTAAAAAAACAATTTCGTACATTTTAAATTTAAAAATAAAATTAACTTTCTAAAAAAATAAAAAAAAGTTCTTATGAAAATAATTAAATATATTTTCTTACAAAAAAAGTTGTCGACAAAACTCATATTTTTCGTATCTTTATAAAGTAATATTTTAAAAAAAAATCCTACTTTTAAGATTATAATTAAAAAAAATAAATTGCACTTTACTCTTTTAAAAAGATAAAAATGCTTTTATTTTTTTCCATTTTGAAAAATGAAATATCATTTTTCGTAAGAAAAAAGTTACACTTTAAAAAAATTACTCCCTCCGTCCCATATTAACAGTCCAGTTAACTATTTTTGGACGTCTCATATTAATAGTCCAGTCCAAAAATAGATAATAAATATAGATTAAATTTACAATATTACCCTCACTTGAAGGTATTATTACAAATAATAAAAAAGTTGTAAATTAATTGATTAAGTGTAAAATTGTCATTTTCTAAAAATTAGGAGAAAAAAACCTGAAAAAGTAATGTTTTTATTAAAATGCGTGTTTTTTGTCGGTCGACTATTATTATGGGACGGAAGGAGTAGTATTTAAAAAAGATTTAAAATGTACGAAAAAATAGTTATAAAAAATGATTTTGAAAATTAAGAAAAAAACAAAAAACAAATTAAAAGCAACAATTAATTTTTTTTAGTTAATTAAAATACCCGTTAATATAAAAGATCAATTTTGCATACGATCTTGTTTAAATAAACTAACTTTATCACATGATAACTTATACTCCGTATTTTAAATGACTGGTTCAAGATGGAAAAAAAATAAAAAATACGTTGATAATATCAATAATTTTTTTTTTATTGTGATAAATTAAAAAAAAATTGTTATTATTCTATAGCTTTCACCATTTGGGTTTAATGCACTAAATGAAAAAAAAAGTTAGTAATCATAAATTCGGGTAGTAAAGTGTAGTTAAGTACAATAGCTCACCTAATTAGTAATTACCACGTGATTCTCAACGGATGGTTGTCAAGTGTTAGATCTGAAGCCACGTGGATTTTAGTTAATCGGACGGTCCAAAGTGCTTGGGCATAGGGTTTTGGCATTTGACTCGACACGCAGCATATGATGCCTTAATATTTTGTTTAGATTTCGCAACATAACAACCCTCAACTTCACATCACTTTAAATACAAACCTTTTAACATATGCATTGTTCAAACTTGCCATAACATTTCATGTTCAAACATGTAGCAGTGAGACTCGGTATAAAACCGGATCGAACTGGCCAAAATCAGTTTGTATCGGACGAAACCAAATTGATACAAACAACGGACCGAAATTGTCTGGTTTAATCCGGTTTGATTTTCAGTTCGATCTGATGTTTTGAGTAAGAGAAATCGGATTTTAGATCAGAACCACAAATCAAGAACTACTTCAACAAAACATCGACAAAAGATTATAATCTTTTAATAAGACATAAAAAAACATTTAGTAAATGTAAGAAAAAATAAGGTAAAGAGATCTCACAACCTCATCTTTATTGACAAAAATAACACATAAAAAACTAATACTTTTGAGAATAAAAAATCTAATGTTAAAAAAAAAGTGTTGATACATAAACCTAATAAAAGGCTTAAAAACAGACCTAATGACACGTGGCGTGTTGTGATTGGTGAAATGCAGGGTCCCACTATTTTATATATTCTCTTTCTTCATCTCCGCCTTTAATTATGCCACGTGTTTTAATCCTGTGATTAGACCTCTTTTTAGGCATACGAATTAGGTCTCTCTATCATTTTTCTAAAAAAATTTAAAAATTACATAATACATAAATAATTACCTTAAGTTTGAGGTAAACTACAACTAATCTCATAGACTTGTATGATAGACTTAAGGAGATTATTTATCAAATGTGTACTTTGTGTTGTTAAACCGAAAACCTGGACATGAAAAACCACGTCATCGAGCCCAGATCGATCAAGACTGGATCGGACCGATGATCGAACCTCGGACCGAAATGGTCCGATCCGATCCTATATAATCTACAAGATTTTTTGTAAGATCGACTCAAATCGACTGAACCGAGGACCAAAATAGTCCAAAACCTCAGACCAGACCGAAATTGTTTGGTCTGATTCTGATCGATCTAGTCTGATTTTACAATCCGGATCAGTTTTGAATCTGTCATGCTCAAACCCTATGTCAAAGAACAAATCTTAAAGCAAAAGGAGTGGTTTGCAAAGTGAGAGAACCTCAAGGGTAAACTTTAACTATTCCCTTTGTGGGGTTTAGATTTTCATATGTAGTAGTACTAGTACTACCTAAACATTGGGAACCTCAAATATCCAATCACAATCAAAACTCTTCATTTCATTTCATTTCATTTCATTTGTAAACCAAAAAAATATTTTTAAAAAATGAGTTCAAAGGTATTCAGATCTGCTTCACGAGCAGCTCGATCCTTCATTTCTAAGCAGAACCCTCGTTTATTCTCTGGTAATTTTTCCTTCATTTTTTTTATTTCATTTCATAGCTATATTATATTAGATTAGTTACCGCTTTCTAAAAATAGAAGTTGAATATTTTCACTTTGTACAGTATTAGATTAATTCGGATTGTCCCAGATAATTTGTACTTTCATCGACTTTACTAATTGTCGGTAGCTTTTATTTTGCCTTTTGGGTTGTTTGTTTTAGCTTATATAACGTAAGCCCGTTTTGGCTTATATAAAATAAGCCTCATTTTTGTGGCTTATTTGGAGACTTAGAGGCTTATATAAGTTTATTATATCATCATAAACTTATATAAGCCCATAAGTCTCCAAATAAGCTTTAAAATATGGGGTTTATGAAATGTAAGCTGAAATATGACTTATTTTTGGCTTATTATATAACGTAAGCCCCAATTTTGTGGCTTATTTTGACACTTTGAGGCTTATATAAGTTTATCATGGTATAATAAACTTATATAAGACCATAAGTCTCCAAATAAGTTTTAAAAATTAAGGTTTATGAAATATAAGCCGAAATATACCTTATTTTCGGCTTATATAACATAAGCTCCAATTTTGTGGCTTATTTTGAGACTCAGAGGCTATATAATAAACTTATATAAGCCCATAAGTCTCTAAATAAGCCACAAAGATTGGGGCTTATTTATATAAGCCGAAATGGGCTTACGTTATATAAGCTAAGACAAACACTCCCTTTGTTTGTAATTTGCTCAATGTAAAATGACCATTTTACTCCTCTTCGTTAATAGAGTTGTTCCGAAAATAAGGGTAAAATGGTCCTACGATACATAGAAAAGCAAGCAGGATTTCCAATGTTTTGTGTTTTAGTACGAAAAAAAAGATTACTACATGGAACTAGACTAACTGGTGATTTAGATGCATTTCTAGATAATTAAGGGTAACTGTTATTTACAAAAAAAGGGTATGTTTATAATTTGCGTGTTACAATTTTATTTAGTGAATTTAAGTAGTTTTTATCGTTTCAATGATATGATATTTTTATGTGTCATGTCTAGTATGCGTTGTAACATGTAATCTGACTAATATAAATTGTAAATATGTACTTGTGCAATCACTTTTCATTTAGTAATCAATATGTAAAAGGCGGCCGATCTTGTAATAGTTTTTGTTAGTTTAGTAATTAATCATTACTTTCTTTAGTTCTAAAAGTTAAGCTTCACTGTAACTAAAGTGTACTTTGATTGTGGGACACCATAGGAAGTGGCTTTTTCATTGTGTCGTTTTTTAAGCAATAGTAGTAATTAAAGCAACATATTTTTTCCGTCTATTTAATGATATGTTATAGAGGACCATGTTATTGTTCTGAGTTCTGAGGCTTCAACTATTCGTTCATCTTCAGCAATTTTTTTATTGTGTAATTGAGATGTATGTCACAGCTTGCTTGTAATTTTCTAAATGTTCTTATTCTGTTTTGTAGAAGGACGAGCTGTTGCTGCTGCTACAGCAGTTTCAGTAAAAGGAGTGTTGCCGGCTCTATCTTCTTTCGGGCGTGATCGTTCTGGAAACACCTCCGGCTCATGGATTGCTGGAGCATTTGCTCTCCCTGCTGCAGGTTTTCTTTTATGCTATTAAATAGATAATACTAATTATAACTGCGTTTAAAGTTAAAACCCTGTCTATATTTAATAGGAGGATTTGATTGAAACTTTTTCCAACATCTAACATATTGGTTTTTGTTTTTTGAATAGCTTACATGCTTCAGGACCAAGAGGCACATGCAGCAGAGGTATAGCAACATTTACACTTTATGATTGATACTTGTTCTTTCTTGTCCTAATATTCGTCTTATCTGTGAAGCATAATTGATCCTATATCTTTTTCTGTGCAGATGGAGCGCACATTCATTGCTATCAAGCCAGACGGTGTGCAAAGAGGACTGGTATAGTCTCTCATAACCTCATTATAAAAGTTCAAATAGGAGAAAAGTAGTTTTTTTCCGTCTTCTTTTCTTTTTAAACACACTTTTTTCAATCAAGTATACCTTTTATTCTCCCAGATTTCAGAGATCATTGCTCGCTTTGAACGTAAAGGCTTCAAACTTGTAGCTATTAAACTTGTGACCCCTACAAAGGCCTTCGCCCAGAAGCATTACCATGATCTTTCTGAAAGACCATTTTTCAATGGTCTATGTGACTTCCTTAGCTCTGGCCCAGTTCTTGCCATGGTAAGATGAATCAACTTATGCAACCCTTCCTTTTTATCATACAAGTGAACGACCAAACCAATAACGTGCATATCTCTTTCATGCAGGTTTGGGAAGGAGAAGGTGTAATTAAGTACGGACGTAAACTTATTGGAGCCACAGATCCACAAAAATCAGAACCCGGAACCATCAGGGGTGATTTGGCTGTTGTTGTTGGAAGGTACGACACTTAAAAACTGCCAGCTGTTATTTCTCCATGTTTTGCATCAGTAGTCTTAAAAATGTGTAATGTTAGTATCTATAGTTACACATGTTAGAGTAAACTATATCCATTAAGCCTATTAGAATTGTTTTCATACAAATTTGGTCCAACCAGTCATGAGTTGCAAAATTAGCGGCTGTGTTGGATGATGGGTCAAAAAGGGTTTGGTGGAGACTGGTATCTTTTACAATGGGTCGAAATGGTGTCGTTAATTAAACTTTAAACGGCGACAATAATTAAATCATGATCTTTAAGTAGTAAAATATTAGGATACAATTTAAATATACTTTGGCAACATTCGAACCGATTCCCTTTAACCCACCTTCTATGATCACTCCTCATGAGCTATTGTTTTTTACTAGACATATAGCATGATTAAGTGATTGACAATGGTTTGTGCTTTGTAGGAATATCATCCATGGAAGTGATGGTCCCGAAACCGCAAAGGACGAGATCAACCTATGGTTCAAACCAGAAGAGGTGACAAGTTACACAAGCAACCAAGAAAAGTGGGTCTATGGAGACAACTAATTGCATCCATTTTTGCTGCATCAGTTTGTGTCTAGGCCAGTTAGTATCTCGGCTGAAAGAATAAAACCCAAAGAATAAAAATGTTGTATTCTCTGTTATAAAATGAGCGAAAAACGGAAAAAAACAGTATCAGTTTTGTTAAGTTAAGAAGACTCCTAAAGAGCTTTATAGTTGCTGTGGACACCAAAATTTGGTTGAAGTTGTGCTGGAAATACGAATCCAGTTTCACATTGTTCTATCTCGTGATGTATCAGTTTTACAAGATTTATAGCCTGGCTTATATTCTCATTATAAAGATTATATACATTACAGATTAAAGAGAAGAGTAAAGCGGTGTTTGCCTTGATCTTGCTTTACCTTGGTATTTATAAGCAAATGGTTTTGTCGTGTTTGGGAGATCACGAGGTGCGGATCATCCTAATAAGCGAAAAGTGTTTGCCTTATGATCTTGCTTTATATTTTATTGGTCGTGTTACATGATTTTGAAATGCTACCCTCGGTTCACGAGTTGCCACCCTTCCCCCCGAATTAGTAAGCATATGATTTATGATTTATCCTTCGATCACATATTACATTCGATGGACTTCCTAGCTTAGAATTTACCAAGCCTCGTAGTCAATCTGTACTACTTTAGTAGCAATTATCCAATACCTTTCCGCGTATCCTCCTAAGCTCCGGACATCTGAAGTTGTGGTTCCGTTGTCGGCATCCACGGACTTATTCTCCAACATTGTTGTGGCATCGGATATGTTCATATGTGGAGTTTATTCTCCAGCCTTCTTGTGGGATCCAGACTCTTTGCAGTCCGAAGACACTACATGTGATCAATATGATTCAGTGAAGATTTTCATATACTTGGCAAGATTAATGACAAGCTTAAGGAGAGATAAATAATATACAACTTAGACATGCAAATTATTCCCCTAGATTAAAAATCTATCTACTCGTTTTCGTCAATCATACCTTTGTAGAGCATTGATTGGGATGCCTAATCAGTTTGTCTAAACTTATATAACAACATCTTGTTGTAAACATTCGCTTCTTCACGAACCAATAATTTATTACCACACCTATTAGGCATAGGGAAAATAGACAAATAAGTTACTAAAGTTTGGTTAAATGTTCACCTATGTTATTAAAGTATTTTTGGTTACAAATCGGTTACTTATGTTTGGGTTACCTGTTATATAAGTTACTCTGTTGGTTGCAACCTTTTGTTACCGGTAACTAAGTGACGTGGCATATAATATTAATGGGTTAAAACACAAAAATGTTACCAAAGTTTGTCAAAATGTTCATCTACGTTACTAAAGTTTGTTTTCGTTACAAATAGGTCACTAAAGTTAAGTTAACATGTTAAATAAGTAACCCTTTATGTTTTAACCCTTGGTACTAGGTAAGTGCCGACGTGGAATTACTTTTTTTTTTGTTTAAAGAGTAAATTATCTTTTATTTTTAAATTATGTGTATCCTAATAACGCATGATTAAAAAAAATGATCGTAGCAAACAATTTGTTCCTAAGCTATCTTCAAATTCTTTCATTTTACGTTTTCACTAAGACATGATTAGCAACTTTCTCGATTGGGTTGACGGCGGAAGAAGGGTGAGTGTGTACCGGATGAATGGGTGACGTGGTTGTAGTTGTGGATCGGTTACGATGGCCGGAGGTTGTGGTGGCTGGCGAGAGTGGCATTTTTTGGTGGTAGCGTTTTTTTCTATAGATCGGGTGGTGGTGGCCGTTGATTGATGAACGAACATTGAGGAGTCAACAACATTCTTGTTTGAGGTGGGATCCACAAAGTGGTGACGTGGCCATAACAACAGGTTACCAATAGGTTGTCCACCATCGGAGTAACCTAATTGTAACTTTTTAAAACTTAAGTAACTCATATAACCCGTATACTTGAGTAACGTTTTTGTAACCAAAAATATTTTAGTAACTTAGGTGAATATTTAAGCAAACTTTAGTAACTTATTTGTCTATTTTCCCTTAGGCATATACGTAATTAAGGTCTCATTTTTTTTCCTTCGAATCACTTCTGTGTATATATATGGATCAACATATATTCATTTTCTGACTTGAAAGTTGAAAGAATAGAGTTTTTATACATAGAGGTAAAATTCCAGTTCAATACTTAAATCCCTGACAAATAATATATAAGAAAAAGAAATAACAAATCGGGGGTGTAGCTCATATGGTAGAGCGCTCGCTTTGCATGCGAGAGGCACGGGGTTCGATTCCCCGCACCTCCACTTTTCATTTTTATTTATATAACATCTTTTCAATCCAACGGTCGTTATTCCCCTATATCATCGCAACAGATCCCACCCCACCTTCCCTCCAAATATAACCACCTCTCATTCCTCATCTTCTCAAATCCAAAAAAAAAAAAAAAACACACACACACACTAATCACACCTTCATTTTCACACACACATACACACACATGACGCTCACCTTATCACCACTCTCACCATGGCCCAACCGTCTCCACCTACATCACAACCACCAAAACAACCGCATCCTAACAACCTCCCCAACCGCTTTTCGCGCCAAAAAACATTTCAAATCGAGCTTTCACGAAGAAGCTCTTGTTTCATCATCATCATCTGATAACAACGATAACACATCTACTAGTACTACTACTAGTAATAGTAATAGTAGTGGTAATTCAGGTGGTGATAGTGATGATGATGAGATGATTGTGATTATTGAGAGAGTTTCGAATGCGAAGGACGCGACTGAGGCGCTCCAGGTGTTTGGTGAAATGTCTGGGAGGAGAAGCGGTGTTGTGAGTATTTCGGAGTGTTGTGGAATTATTTCGGCTGCGATTGAGAGGGATAATGCTGATTTGGCTTTGTCGGTATTTAGTGCTATGCGGTCGAGTTTTGGTAGAGGTATTATATGAAAGTGACGCGCTCTTTGTTTAAATTTTGATTAGTACATTTGCGAGGTAAGTTAGGATGAGGACGCCTAACGAGATGTAATTAGAGTAGACGAGCCAAACCGTAATGTAGCTATTACTAGAAACGTAGTCGAGAATGAAATAGCTAATAGGAAATTATAAGGAGCGTTTTGAAGCGATTAGCAACTAGCGTTTTTGCACAAAATACTTGTTTGGAAATAATAGAAAATTATAAGGAGCGTTTTGAAGTAAATAAGAATAATGATCCCTACCTGTGTAACAAAATAAACGAAATGTGATTAGAGTAGGTGATGAATTTACTCATTGACGGAACTTCACAAGTTTAACTAGATGAGCCAAACTGTAGTGTATTTGTTTTAAGGGGGGGGGGGGGGGGGGGGGGGGCAACTTATGTTTTTATTTAACATTTGGATAGTAATGCCCCTGACCCCTCCCGGTCCCCGCTAAGTTCCGTCCCTGCCTTTACTTGATGGATTTCGGTAGCGCTTATTGTCATTACTCGACTGTTAAGAGTTGTGAACTCGAATATTTCGGGTGTGTATTGCTGGCTAGTAAAAAATTACTAGAAAAGTTGTTGGGAATGATATAGCTAGTAAAAAATTATATTTCATGACGGGTAAGGATATATATTTGAAAATGGTGTTCATTAATATTTTTAAGGCTTTCAGTGACTTAGTGTTTAGGAGCATTTTGAAGCATCTAGCGATTAGCGATTAGCGTTTTGCTCAAAATGTTTGTTTGGAAATAAGCCACTAGCATTTGTACTTTTCTAAACGCTGAAAATCAAAGTGCTACTTCTAGTAGCATTTACGAGCAACTAGTGGTACCACTTATGTTACCGATTTTGCTACTTCTTGCTACCGCTATCTTCGCCAAATATACCCTTAACGTGTAATGTTCAACTAGAGTTTATAAAGAAACTGGTAGTTGAACTAAAACTTAACTGAGAATTCAAGCAAGAATTGAATCCAAAGTTATAATTTTATTAATGGAAGGATTTGAGTGAGAGAATTACAGAAATGAGGAAAAGTTCACAAATTGATCAACGAATGAAAATGAAAGACAAGTGAGCTATTTATACTAGAAAATGGCGCCAAGTTAGTTGGGGAAGGCTTGTAGTTCACGTGCAACTCACGTGTCTAGTTCAAAAGCTATGCACGTGCACCTCACGCGCCAAACCTTCCTGCCCATAACATAACGCGCGCAAAAAAAATATGATACGGTGTGGAACACAGTTTACAAGTTCAGTGACATTTAATAATGGACAGAAAATATCTTGCGTAAAATGTGTATTTGTGAAATGATGTATATACATGTTTACATGCCGTTATTCTTTAATATCACAGTATGACTTACTACTATGACTCAGGTAGGATTTTGATCTTAATGCATATATTTGTATGTAGTTTCTGGATATCATCTTTAAAATAGTTTTAGTCACTCATGCATCAGATGTGTTCGTTTTAATGGCAATTAGCGCAATCAGGGTTGTTAACATGTACACATAATTGTGCATGTTCGAGTATTATACATAGATCATAAGACAAATAAGAATTTAAGTTCTTTACTTAAAGCATATCAGGGACTATCAAAAGATTGATAAATTTTACTTTCTCTTATTTTGTTATTGTCCTATTGGTTGGATGCTGGCCGGAATGTGTAAATCTGCTGAAGGGCGGTCTTTGGTTTCTGTGCATTAGAAGACTCTGGTTTACATTACTCGATGTCATAAATCTGTGTTTCGTAGTATTGTACTAATGTTTAATGCACGATGTAGGTGTTGGAGATAAAGATGTGGGTGACAGATGGAGGTGGTCAAGACCTGATGTAAATACATACACACTATTGGTTAGGGGTCTCGCCGCATCCTTGAGAGTTTCAGATGCACTTAGGATTATTGGTACTGTTTGTAGAGTGGGAGTATCTCCTGGTGAAGAGGTATCACTGCAGTTATTTCATTATGTTGTTACCCTCGCGTTTTATCGTTACGCTGATATGGAGTTTGTCTGTTTATGCAGGTTCCCTTTGGTAAGATTGTAAGGTGTCCTAGTTGCATGATAGCTGTTGCTGTTGCACAGCCCCAAAATGGTATTCAGGCATGCACTAATAAGCCGATCAACACATCTGTTAACATTTATTGTCCATCCCTATTTCCACAAATATCTAACGACTAGTTTTATAAGGCATAGTAATTACACGTTCTGAAAAGTAATTTTAAATCGTCACCTAAAGAACATGTTTGCTATTTCTGTAAAATTGATTGGTTAAACTATATGCACATGTTAATTTTTTCTTGGGTATACATGGGTTTCCGACTCGACATTGCGAGCCGACTAATCCCAGGGCAACTACCCTTTTGGATAGCCCGGAGTCGTCGCAGACGCCCTGCCATTTATATATATAGATTGGCATCTGGCAGTATCCCCTCTTCCTCTTAGTTCGTCGTGTTTTTATGCATCCTTATCAAATAAAAACTGCTCTTCTGCAGATTGTTTCGTGCTCCAAATGCCGTTACCAATACGAGCTTGTTTCTGGCAACATAATTAGTATTGAATCAGAAGAAATCAGGTTGGTTATTTGTACTCCTACTTTTGTTTTGTACCTGAACTCACCATTCACCACTACTCATATGGCTGGCTTAGTTATGTGTATACTGCTTGCATAGCCCTTAGTTGTTTCATATGAATAGTATTAGACTTCTAATCTATCCATTAGATCTTAATACTTGATAATCTCTGCAGATTTGTTTCTGTTGGTTAAGGATGTCAACTTTCTTTAACTAATTATGTTTCACCCAAAAAATTGATCTTATAAAAATTTATGTGCATTGTGTATGATGTTGATCATGTGATATTCACTTTTTCTAAGGATGTACTCCTACCGAACGCAGCATGGATGTACCAGCATGGAAAAGGGGTCTACAGTTCTTGCAGCTAGTTAAAGAAAGTACTCCGGCTGCTGTTCACTCAATTGTTGTAAGTTCTCATTTGCTTTTATCTTTAACATCATCTCTTAGAGACAATTGCACATATACCAGGGTATTTCACCTTAAAATTTGTCACCCGATATTTTTATCGTCTGTTTTAGTTTGCCAAACATACCTTCAATTGCATTTTTTATAATCTAAGTGTTTTAACTTTGTCCTGCATAATCTCTCAGGTACAGACACCATCTGGTATGGCTCGGACACATAGGTTTGCTACTAAAACAGTTGATCTCCCTGCACAAGAAGGTGAACGCGTAACAATTGCTTCAGCAGCTCCTTCAAGTGTCTACCGTGAAGTTGGCCCCTTAAAATTTAGCCCCAAAACCCCAAACAATTACCCTGGCGAGCCCATGTGCCTAACAAACCATCTAAATGGCAAAGAATCACCGTTACTGAGAGCCCCTACTAAAAATGCAGGGCTGTCTTTGTTTAGCCCCTCTGTATTCTTCCCACTCCTTGCTGTCTTAGCCTCAGGTGATATGGCCTCGGGAATGATAGATCCCAGTTTACCTCAGTTTATTTCAGTTGCAGCTGTTTCGTCTGTAGCTGTTGGGGCCACTTTAAACGGGCTGGTATTTCCACAGTTTAATCGAGTAAGTTTGGTTACATACCCGATATTCATATACTACAAAATTATTGGGGAATCAAAAGTAGCAGAAAAGTTGATTTTATAAGAGCGAACAAGCTGAACAACATTCAAATTTATTAATGTATTTGACCCATATACCAGTGTCTTCTATAAGTCTGATAAATGCTCTTCTTTTTTAACCAGCTTCCTTCGAGGGTTGTGGAAACCGTTGCCATAAGGCAGCAATTGCTGTCTCAGTATGACACACTTCAGTCTCGCATTAAGGATTTAAAAGAGGCTGCGGAAAATGAGGTATATGTGAGACTTCCTTGGATAGCTTTGTGCTCTCTGAAGTGATCATGAGGCTTACATGCCATTTAATTTCCTTTTCTGTTTAAAGAAGTGGCTTGCTTGGATATCTAAATGAAATTGTATGTGCATATGTTCTCTTATAATGTTCACCTCATAGTGAAACTGAGAATAAGCATTTTGATATTCCTAATATGTTAGGTATGGATGTTGGCTCGTATGTGTCAACTGGAGAACAAAATTGTAGCTGTTGGAGAACCTTCTTATCGGTAATCTTCTCAAATATTTCCTGTTTCTCGTTTCGTTTTATTTGGTTTCCTCGAACCAAAAGCAGTTCATGAAATGGGCTTTTCCTTTTTATTTTTTCTAAGTGCTCGGAGAAGCAGAGTCAAAAGGGTGCGTGAAGGATTGGAAAGTTCCTTGAAATCACGAATTGAACTAATTGAAAGCTACGCAAGAGTATGTCTTCTAGACTATAGCATCTTGTAAATAAGAAAGTTTTATTAAGCTATTGAATAATGTTGTCACTAGTTTCTGCATGCCAATTTTGCTTCTCTTACAGATTTCTTCAATGATCGAAATTGAGGTGGAAATGGACTCTGATGTTCTTGCTGCTGAAACAGCTAGCAACACGGTGTGTTGACATTTATTATACTTCTCTCCTATTATAAGTACTTAAACATAGTTTTGCACTAAACCGTATTAGAAGTACTAAAACAGAAACATTTGTAGGTAAAACTTCAAAAAAAAACTAGGTTAGATAAAAAATGGACTTTTTGGGAATGATCAACGATGTCGTAGTTTTTTTTTATCTTTATAACACTACATATTAAGGATATATTCTAAATCCTTAGGTATCACAATGGCAAATAATAGATGTTAAATCCTTTGTTCATTCTACTTTATTTTTATATTTATAAATTTCTTGCGCAGGAAACTATTGCTGCACAGATTGAACAGATAATGGAGCTTGAAAATCTCGAAGAGGTAAGTTCTCATCATTAGAAGCATTGTTTTTGGAACACCACTTTCATAAAAACTTGATTAGGCAGCTGAAAAATAAATATTCGCGTCTCCTTGTGTTAGATTTCTTTTTTAGTATCACTTGAATACATTAGGAACAGTTAATTTCTCTTTCCGTCAAAATTTTAACAAATAAATTCTGATAGCAAGAGTGTATGACTATCCGTCGGATATCAGGAATACCCTCTTATCATGACAATCAATAGACAAAGCCTACTTAAACTCCATTTTTTTTCTTCTTTTTAGTGTTAAATGATCATTGATGTTAACAAACACTGCTATTTGTGTATGATACAGAGATGGAAAATTCAAGCGGAGGCAAATGATGAGGTGGAGAAGCTTTTGAGTACCGAGATTGCACCTTCACAACAGGTTTCAGATTTATAACCATCAGTATTCAAACAATCGTTCAGTCATCAGATACTGGATATGGGGTCTTTGATAAGTTAGCACTCGCGAAAGTTACGAACCACCAAAACCCCAGTATAAGTTAGATCATGAGGATTCTTCTCCATGTCATAGTAAAAAAATGAGATGCCTAATTGATCATGTACAAAAGATTTCAGAATCTAAAAGGCATTCTTGTGTAAATTTAAAAAGGACATTAATACTTGACAACAAGAAACTATTAGCTAAATCATCATTAGCTGTTGAAAAAAGTATATTCCTTTGGCTTCTTCTTATTAAAATAAGTCGCAACTTGGGCTTATAATATTAAATGTTACATTGGTCCAAAAGAAGTAGAAAAGTGATCTGTACAAGTCAATAGTGGTCATCACATACATAAATTTCTCATCATGAATTGTTGTTTACTTAAATTAGTATTTAGGAACTTTGAAACCTCAGCATGTTTGGCATTTGCAAGCTTTTGTCATAAGCTTTTGTTAGAAAAAGATATCATACACTAGCTGGCATGATGATGGAATACATAATATACATTGTGATGTTAGATGGCAAATTTGCTTACAGAGCTTATACCAAAGCCATGTGCTCTCAAACAGCTCAATTTGGTGTCTATACTTTATCACAAAAAGTTGTACTAGTACCACTAGTACCATTTTTTAAATATGAAAATCCTTGTTTTTTGTTTATTACTAATAATAATGTGTAGTTTTTATAGTTGTAGTTTGTTGTGAATCTAAAGTAAAAAAGTTACTTTAAAAAGCTATGTTTTGATTGTTTTCAATGGATACATTGTGTTGGAATGGTACAAAATAACCACATGTGGTGCAGGCATCTTACTCGACATCTTTAATGTCATGTTTCAATCTTTGTTTCCTGTTATTCCTTTTCAATCAAAGTCGAATTCTACTGATGCAATCGACAAGGCCAACTCTTCGTCAAAGTGTCAAACTCTCGAATTACAGTCAAGTCTAGTGACTTGGAGCGCAGGTAAGTCATTAAGTACGTAAACCGACTAAGTAAGCATTCGACACATCCCTTCTTCTAACTCCCGCACGATTAGTTTTGTTTTAGCTAATAAAACTATAAGAACCCAACAAGAAACAAATTCGTTATAATACATTGCATTCAGATCATCTTTAATGATTAGTAACGTCTTAAAAACTTTCTTTCAACTAACTAAACTATACGATCCCAACAAGAAACAATTTTGTTACAAATCGGTACCTTCCAAGAAACTCATATCGTCTCGACGTGTCTTTCAGTCATCGATGCCATTTGCGGAAGGTATATTAATTAGGTACACTTTAGTTATGTGTCGTAATCATACATGTCACTAGAATTGAATGTCGATGCCTTCTTATCCGTAATGTATGTAGTGTTGTAGCCAAAAGTGACCAAATGTCAAAAACATATTTACTTGAAGACTTGAAAGTACAATTTATTGATGTAACAATACACGTAATTAAAAAGTCCTATTATTATCACATATATTACTCATTCCGTCTAGTATACTATTTTTGAACGTCATAAATTAATAGTTTAGCTTAAAAATAGATAAGAAATGTGGATTAAGTTTACTATATCACCCTCACTTGAGGGTATTATTACAAAAATTAAAAAAGTTATAAAATTAATTAGTTAAAAGTAAAATTATCTTTATATAAAAAGTAAGAGAGAAAACTAAAAAAAAATAATATTTTTAAATAAAATACATGTTTTTTTAGTTGACTATTATTATGAGATGAAGAGAGTAAGGCCTTGTTTCTTTTTTCTTTTAGGAATAGAATGAGTGGTCCCTCATCCCTTAATATCTCATAATGGAGACTAGTGGGATTTTTATGCATTATGGATATAGAAGATTTAGTGGAAAACAAATATTAAAATATTAGTGGTTCTACTTCCTTTTCCATTAGGAGAATTTAACAGAAAAAAGAAACGCCCCCTAAGAGATATTGAAATGAGATTCAATATGTGGTCGGCAAGGAAGGAAGTTTAAGGAAGTCATGTTGAAAAAAATGTGAATTCATTCCCCCTTTAATTGTTACAGTTGGACAAATATAATGCCGCCACATTCTAACCTAAAATATTGTTTTTTTATTCATCTATTTCCGTAATTTTTTTAAATTTTCATGAGTGTTATATTATGCATATTTTAATGACCTGTCACGTATAAATTATCACACATGTCAGCTTTTAAGAATGATATTTCATCAAAATATACATAAAAGAACAGTTATAAAAATTTGTTATTATTATACAATCTAACTCCCTTATAAAAGAGATTAATATTTCTCTCCTATTAATGCAAAAAAAATTAAGTAGTACCACTAAATTAACATGATGTACCTTCTTTTAAAGCACAAACTAAAATATTGTTTAAAAAATATAATTTAATAAGTCAATTGTCTCACCATACAATAATTATAAACTTTTTAATAAGTAATTAATACTCTTAATAAAACATCCCATAATAAAAATATACAATATTATTTGCACATTGTACAAATATTAAAAAACATCTATAA
This sequence comes from Glebionis coronaria, assembly GCA_025667525.1. NCBI lineage: Eukaryota > Viridiplantae > Streptophyta > Magnoliopsida > Asterales > Asteraceae > Glebionis > Glebionis coronaria. The sequence goes on from CM046874.1 coordinate 22,122,485, forward strand.
TATACTAATGCATCAAATAAAACAACTAATAAAAAATTGATTTATTGCATTTAGTTTTTTTTTTCTTTAATCATTTACTTAACTTTACTTGAGTTTTCATCTATATATTACATATAATGCTAAAAGTAATAATATCCCTCGATTGAAATCACGTTTTTAAGACACGTTTTTAGATGAAAACTATTGATTCAAAAATTATTATTAAAAAAAATACGAATTATAACACCGAAAAATTTAGTCACAAGATCCATGCCGTCGCATCACGCGAGTACCCTGGTAGTTTTTTATGAATACACGTACTACTAAATTGATATATTCTTAAAAACTTATTGTTATTTTACGATTTAATCTTTTAATTAAATGATTTCATTTTATATTCTTTTACTACAATATACCCTGTCGGTGTTCAAAACTGCCCCACACCTCCCAATCAAGCGCATACTACTGTAACAAAAAATCTATTATTACGTGTAGATTAAGCTTGCAAAACATGGTTTTCTAAAAGAATGTTGTGGAATGTTCAAACTTCAAAGTCAGTCTTGCTTTTTAATTCACATTATCCAAAAAATAATTTAACATCAAAAGGTATAAATCAGTGAGAACCATAGTTGTAAATAGCTCGTTATAACCCGCTTTAAGGTTTGCTAAAGCTTGAGAGGTGGCCTCCATGTTACGTAATAAGTTAAGGCGCGTTATAACATAAGGTGCGGTAAATTTTTTGAATTCAACTCCAAAAAATGAATATTGTTACATGTGAAAAAAGTTTTTTAGCTTTACTTATTATGTACAACACTTATTATGAGTTTAATATAAATTTAAAATTAAAATATAATAAAACAAATAAATATTTTTATATATTGTGCCGTCATAAGTCACGCTTTAGAAACGCTAAAGCTTCGCCTTAGCCGCTAAAGCGTGTAGTTTGAAAATGTCGCAACCCCACGTCTCAGGCTATTTATAATCATGGTGAGAACACTTTAATCTCATATATCTTTTGAGGGTTAATATACACGCAGGTTACTAAAGTTTGGCAAAATAACGATTTTATTACTAAAATTTAAAACCTTACACTTGGGTTGCTAATGTATTGCTTACCTGAATTTCAAGTTACCCATAATGTTTTTACTCGTAATTATAAACTGCATGTCAACGTGGACTCCAACTTACGTTTTCGTCAGTACACTTACGTTTTCGTTCGTAAACTTAAGTTTTTGTTCGTAAACTTACGTCTTTGTCAGTAACCGTACGTTTCGTCAGTAATTTTACGTTTTTGTCAGTAAATTTGTCAGTAATTTTACGTTTTTGTCAGTAAACTTACGTTTTTGTCAGTAAACTTACGTTTTCGCCATTAATTTTACGTTTTCGTCAGTAAATTTACGTTTTCGTCACTAAATATACGTTTTCTTCAGTAAATTTACGTTTTCGTCAATAAATTTTCATTTTTCTCAGTATTTTTACGTTTTCGTCAGTAATTTTACGTTTTCGTCAGTAAATTTACGTTTTCGTCAGTAAATTTTTATTTTCGTCAGTAAATTTACGTTTTTGTCAGTAAATATATGTTTTCTTAAGTAAATTTAGATTTTCATCAATAAATTTACAGTTTCTTCAGTATTTTTACGTTTCCGTCAGTATTTTTACGCTTTCATCAGTAAATTTACGATTTCGTTAGTGAACTTATGTTTGCATCAGTAAATAAATATTTTCATATATATTTTTACATTTTCGTCAGTAAACTTACGATTTATTCAGTAAACTTACGATTTAGTCAGTAAAATAACGTCTTCATTAGTATTTTTATGTTTTTTCAGTATTTTACGTTGAAAAAAACGTAAAATTATTAACAAAAATATAAATTTACTGATGAAAACGTAAAACTATTGACGAAATGTAATTTTACTGACGAAAATGTATATTTACTGACGAAAACGTAAATTTACTGACGAAAACATAAAGTTACTAACGAAAACGTAAATTTACTAACGAAAACGTAAAAGTACTGATGAAAACGTAAGTTTACTGACGAAAACATAAATTTACTGACGAAAACGTAAAATTACTGACGAAAACGTAACATTGCTGACGAAAACATAAAAATACTGATGAAAACGTAGTTTTACTTACGAAAACATACGTTTACTGACAAAAACGTAAATTTATTGACGAGAACGTAAAATGACAGACGAAAACGTAAGTTTACTGACGAAAGCGTAAGTTTACTGACGATAACGTAAGTTTACTAACGAAACGTTAGTTTACTGACGAAACGTAAGTTTACTGCCAAAAACGTAAAATTACTGACGAAAATGTGAACTTAATGACGAAAACGTAAAATTACTGACGAAAATGTATAAGTACGAACGAAAACGGGAAAAACCGACCAAAATGTAAAGGGTTAATATACACGCAGGTTACTAAAGTTTGGCTAAAGTAACGACTTTGTTACTAAAGCTTGGCCAAAAAATAGAAATTGGGCCCACCAAAACCTGCTTAACCGGTAACCTATCTCATGAGTAACGGCGGGGTAGTCTTTCTGAACGTTTAGTAACAATTAAATCAAACCCGTATACAATAGTAACCTAAGTGTAAGGTTTTAAACTTTAGTAACAAAATCGTTACTTTGGCCAAACTTTAGTAACCTCTGTGTATATTAACCCCATCTTTTGATGTCAACTGAACTTTTCCCAAAAATTTGACCCTAAGTAATAAGCTCCTATCCTAGCGACCTAATTAGCTAAGAGTTGGAATTAAACTCGAGTCATATTTGTTAGACGATAGGGCCCAAGCTCGATTGTGGGTTTGTGGTCCATTAGGTATAGGCTTTTAAGTAGGTTGCTTAATCTATGTGTTATGTATAAATACATATGTCACATCATATGTAATGCATTCAATCAATACAATCATCTTGATATCTTACATGGTATTAGAGTTCCAGGTACAACCCACCAAAACTACCATGAAAGATAGCAAAGATAATATATATTGAATGATTGTGTGATTATATAATGAGGATTGCATATGTATTTATAATAAATACATAGCTTTGTAAACAAACTTTCTTAACCTAAAACCTAATAAGCCCTAAGCCTATAAGAGGTTGGGTCTCGTCTAACAATATTCTTTAAAGATCATCTTTGACCGATCAACTAAACATTTAAAAAGAGGTAATGGTACCAACTCTACTAAATTTCACGATTTGTATAACTTTTTCATGTTGTACGACTTAGATTAAAAATCTTGTACTTAATAAAACAAATGATTTATAGAGATTTTATCATTTAAAATTAATTCTTTTCTTACTTAGTAATATTTTTTAAAAAATAATTTTTTCTTTAAATTTTTTAAAAATGAAAAAAATTAGATTATTTTTAAATTGGCTAAAAGAATTTAGAACATGTGAAAATTTGATAGAGGAATTTGATAGGAAAAAAATGACATAAAAGTAAAAGTATATATGTTAAATTTATGAAAATAAAAACATACAAAATTAAGTGTAATTAATAAAACTTTAATTGTTAAATTTTAAATAAGTTAGACGAAATTAAATAAAACTTATAACTTTTCATATTTCTCCAATAACTTTAAAAATTAAACAAATAATTCTTACATTTTATATTCTCTAGACTTTATATCTTAAATATACAAAATATATAAAATATATTTAAACATTGATACATAATTTTTTTATATGTAGAACCACGTTAATAATTTTTAGTTGTACTAATATCATCATAATTACAAAATATTAAGTACGTGAAATTTTTATATATTTATATATTAAATTGAAAATAAATTTTATTTATGTGTAAACTTTATATATATACGAAATTTGTTAAATTTATAACTGGTAAGTGATAAAACAACTTGGACTTACACAAACTCCTACTGACTTTTAGGATTTTCAAAGTGTTTATTAGCTTATTGCTAAATAACATTACTTAATTATTGTAAGTTGTTTAAAAAAATGCATATCTCATAGTATCTTAATCATTTTCTGTTTTTACTAATGATTGAAATAATTGCAGAAGTTAATCATCTATTTTATTTTATGTGGCATATAAACTCATAGGTTGATGATATTTTATTCCACTACTTTTAATGTTTATTTACTTTTTATTTTCACTAAAATTCTTAATTAAGTGATACTTAATAATCATATGCTAGCAAGGCATGTCTTGTTAATTCTACTCTCACATGCTAATCTCAATCAAAATGATTGAAATATTTTTAGTCTTTGTTTTTTTTGCTATCAATATGATTAAACTTAAATAATCATAATAAGATAGTGTGTATAGCCTTAAAACTTATGTAGTACTAGTAAATTCAAGTCTATGCATATTAACACTCGCTAAATATTAGGATTCTTCCGGGCTTGACCAATGACGAAATCAAGATAGGTCTCGAGACACTCATGAATTTTTGTTGTTTAATATTAAATATGTTAAAAAAACTTTTGATTTTTGTTCGATTTATGTTAAATGTATCTGATTTTTAAAAAATATGTTTACAATATTGTATAGTTTATTTGATCGTTTTATATCTTGATTTCGTCCGGCTCGTGACCCTGTTCAATTTTTTACTAGCTATACTGCTATAGTATGAGAAATATTATGATTAAGGTAGGTGGAATATATGCATATGAGAAGGGTTTTTATTTGGGAGGCATGATGGGGTGTGTTAATTTATTAGAAAAATGAGTTGGGATGACAACTATATTATATGTGACAAACATAAAATAAAGTTACAAAAAAGGTGCCACCCAAAAAATTGTTGCGGTCACGTAAAACCTAACAACTCCATTATTTCTTACTTTTCTTTTTCATCTTCATATGATGCTTGTGATTATCCATCATTTTACTGCAAATCACAATAAGCTAGGGGAGGTAGGTTTTTTTATGTATCGTTGTACAACTTCGATCAAAAAGTTGTTCTTTTTAGATAGGACGGTTTGGATCCACGGATAAAGGTGTGCAAAGTTTCTTCGCCGGTTTAAAACTTGGAGCTCACGGTGCAGTAACACACGAGCTCACGTATCCAATGTGAGAGCACACCAAGTGCATGTTATTGCACCTTACATTCCTAGCCGTTTCATTCGTTAGACAAGTAAGTTAAAGAGAGAAAGTTAATGTGACGTTATAACATTACCAGGTTACTATTAGAATTTGTTATCTTAAAATTTGAAATTTCACAATTGGGAATATATATTAGATAATGGTTGAGTCAACATCGAAGCAAATTAGTCATAAAAATGGTACCTTTTCGAGTCAATGAACTACCAAAACATTTATGCATTATCAAAAACAGAAAACATTCAAAACTTTGTCAAAGAAATACAAAATATAATATATGCAAACACACTTTGAGTGTAACATAAAATAAATAAAATTGCAACCATTTTATGATGACTCTATTAGATAAGAAAATGTTAGCCGGCCCAAGCCCGCTTGTGGGCTTTGGGTCCATTAGGGTTTCAGTTATGTTTGATGTAATCTCTATATATTGTCATTCAATAATACATTACACCGACGGGTTTTATATTCTGACATGGTATCATGAGCAGGTAAGATCTTGTGACCTACTAGGTCAACAAGCCGCCACTTCTATACCAGCCCGTCAAACTTCTCCATCTCCAGTCTCCATCATCCATTCATGTCGGCTAAATAAGCGATCATCTTTATACCTCTTGTTACCAACGGTGGTCTTTATTTCATATAAACTGAAAAAAAAAGGTATTGAAGTTTATCTCGCCGCCCTTCTCAAGCAAAAGATTGCAACAACAATTACCATATCAAGTTTCTTCTCAAGAATTCTCTGTTTGCAATGTTAAAATCCAGTTGGATCGTTCGAAGACCTCCCGCTCCAACTGCGGGAGAGTATTAGATAAGAAAATGTTAGCCGGCCCAAGCCCGCTTGTGGGCTTTGGGTCCATTAGGGTTTCAGTTATGTTTGATGTAATCTCTATATATTGTCATTCAATAATACATTACACCGACGGGTTTTATATTCTGACAGACTCCTCCTCGTTATGCCGACCAAAAATCTTCGTTGAAAATGACAAGACATTTTTTATTATATCTTTCAAATTTTATGTTTCTTTATGATGTCATAAAAAAGCACTACGTTTATCTATTTCTTAAAGGTGTAGATATTTTATAGAGTAGTTGCTAGGATAATAGAGAAAAACGTATAAATGAGAAATATTTGTTTGTCATAAAATTTAATTACATAAAATCTATCGTCTTATTGTGTGGATATTATTTTATTAATATTTTATGCCAGATACATTAATATATTAACTTTTAAATGTATTTTATTAATATAATTTTTTTTATTGTATCCGTTAATATATAAGATCAGTTGTAAACTTCTTTTTCATAGTTGGTTTTGCTGATGAAATTGTTATTGAAGATAAAGAAAAGGTATCCAATATGTAAGACATTAGTCACTTTATAAAGGCAAATAGTTTAAGTTTGAGTTTTGAACTTAAACTTGCCTTTATAGTGAGATGATTAAGAATATGAAAGTCTATTTTGTTAGACAGAAAATAATTTTTTGAGTGTTTACGCGCACCATATGTTTAAGATTTTTGTTGACTTGTCAAACTTATTTAGTTTTTATCTTGTGTCATTTCTGTTTGTTTTGTTTGTGCAGGGACCTATTGTGGCATTCTTGGTTTCTCTTTGTGGACTGGTCATGGGCTCCCAACGGTTGGCCCATATTTACTTTGTGTTATATGACCCTAGTTGGTGCTAGGGTTTGACTCATTCATTCATATTACACACACTCACAAGTGTGTGTGCTCTCTCGTTTTATTCGTGTTTACGCGCACCACATGTTTAAGATTTTTGTTGACTTGTTAAACTTATTTAGTTTTTATCTTGTGCCATTTATGTTTGTTTTGTTTGTGCAGGGACCTATTGTGGCATTCTTGGTTTCTCTTTGTGGACTGGTCATGGGCTCCCAACGGTTGACCCGTATTTACTTTGTGTTATATGACCATAGCTGGTGCTAGGGTTTGACTCATTCATTCATATTACACACACTCACAAGTGTGTGTGCTCTCTCGTTTTATCCGTCGTGAAGGCTCACAACATGGGTGGATCTTCATCTTATCTTCTTTGTGTTATAGATTAGATTGAGTGTGAGTGAATATGTAGTGAGGGAGATTGGATCAACCTAGTTAGGACAATCTCACCATTTATCTTTGAAAGTCCCTAATCAATGCAAGAAACCCTAATCTTAACTTAATCAACACAAGGCATTACTTTTCAAACGTAATCTTATTATTGTATAATAAAGAATTACAAGTGTTATGGATAACACCGTTTGATGACAATGTGTTGTGCACACTTTGAACAACAATAAACCTTAACTTATGAATACAGTCGTAGCTGTTTGATTCACTAAGTTATACGCACTAATGTTCTTAATATCTCAAAGTGTTGAACATTAATGTATGGATACACATCCTATTTATAGTGTTACGAGTTTGACTTAAACAGTACTTGATGTCGACTACACAAGCTTTTACAAGTTCCAACATCAGTCACATGATGTCCTTCTATTCTTGGTAGTCTTCCATTATGCTTTAAGGAACAGTTGTCAAAAACAGTTTCCTTATTCTTCATATTCTCGAACACACAAATGGCATGTCCAAAGTGTGCTGAGAGTTATCAGGGTATTGCCACCCCTGTTAACTCTCAACCCCTCAGAGTCCCTAATACATCTTGGCTGTTATCCATCACAGCCAAGGAGTATGTCTTCAGGTAATCTTCGACTTCCCTGACAATGTCTCTGACATGGACTCCTCTGAGGTTGCTCACAGAGACTTGGATCTCTGTGAGTCTTGCGAAACTTGCCTGCCTCCTAGGCACAGGCAAGGGACTATCTATCAGCCTAATTATGTTTAAATCAATGAACAGGGAATCTAACAAGTTTAGATTCCCAACAATCTCCCCCTATTTAAACATAAATAATGCTAGATCTAACTAAGTTAAGGTAAGTGAGTTTAACAGCTTCTTCTTACACATAACAGATCTAAACAAACATACCTCATGATTTTATTAAGACTTAAAGAGAAATTACAAGTTCATTACATAAGTTAAATAAAAGATGAAGGTAAAAGGGCTGACACTATCTTCAATAGTCATCATTTTTGATTCTTTCTTCAGCTTCGGCCACATCTAATCTGCTATCAATTTCATCCTGCAAAGTCTTTGCAAACTTCTTGGAATACTCTGAGTTGATCTTGAGACACTTCTTGTGACAGAGTAGCTGAATAGTTGAAGCCAGGCACAGCTCATCTTCCCTCTGAAAAGCATACTGGCAGGCCTTGTTCATAAAAGCCATTCCTCTTTCAGGCACTGAGTATGTCTGACCATCAACAGGGCCAACGATACCATTTGGAAGGATCAGATCCCTGTGCATACCATCCACACGAACATCTTCAGTAACAAAAGTTTCATCAATAATTTGGGAAATTCTTCTTCTTTTGTTGCCTGTCTTTGGGGGTCCTTGTTCGAAAACCTGTGGTGGGGGATCAATCTTGAGTTTGGCAGCTGTTTCCTTGATCCAGTTAAACTTAGCCTTAAGAGTTTTAAGCAGAAGGAAATTTGCCTGTCCAGACTTTTTGGCAGCTAAGGCTTCGAGTTCAAACCATTCTGATAACCCAAGTGTTTTTAGCCTGAAGTTATCAAACACATCCATATTCCTCTGTTGATTTTCCCTCCATAAGATCATCTGTGGGGTGTTTGTGGATTTGTGAATGGTGTATCTAAACTTGGTTATCTTGCCAGCAGCATACCTGTTGTTCACGCAGGTATCATAGTCAGCTTTGACTTTCTTTAAGGCATCAGCGCGTTTAAGTTCCATTTCCCTCAACCTTTGTTTTTGTTTTTCCCTTTCAGGTGGTGTCATCTTCCTTAGAGTAGCTTCATTTAATTCTTTGGCTGCCTTGAGCTCATTTAGTCTTTTGAATTCTTCAGCCTGTTGCTCTATTTCTTCAGGCGTTAAAGGACTCTCATCGGAAGGTGTAAAGGTTGAAAAGTGGGAAAGGTCTGTTGTGGATCCTCCTGTCTCTAGCATCGCAGCTATCTTCTTAAGTTTGGTGTCAGTATCAACCAAAACTATCTCTTTACCTTTCTTTGAGACAGAGGACTCCACACTTATGTTTTTCAAATCATCAGCTCTTTTGAGAAACGCTGTCTGAGCCTGATTTTGAATAGATTTTGGGAGAGAGCTCACAGTGAATTTAAGTTTCTTGGCCGCTGGTTCATCATCATCCTCAGGCTTGCTTATGTTAACTAAGATCATGGATTTAGATGAGTCAGCTCCATCTTGTGTTTGTTGCTCCCCCTGAGTATTATCCTCATCATCATGTACAATAACTGGTGTGATGACTTGAAGAGGAACAGGTGTTGTTGAGGGATTGGCTGAAGATGAGCCTTGTTCAGCAGATACAAGGCTGAGTGTAGCATTCTTCTCCCCCTCACGTTCATCCTTACTTCTCTTATGCTTGGATGAACGTGCCTGAAATCGTCTTACAATCTGCTCCACAGAGGCAGCCATGGCACGTTGTCTTTTTCTTGAAGCCCTGGCAATCTTCAGCAAGAGGTTGGCATTGGCATTGGTGTTTGCCTGAACACGTCTGACAATAAAACCAGCATGATTGTATTGCCTGTTGCGAACCGCATTGAAGTGCCTGTTCATGTTGTTTTCTTGTTCATGGAACATGGCTGGGACAACTGAGTCAATTGCATCCTTGATTCGTGTCGAGAGATGACTTAGTCCCTGGGACACTCCTTTTCTTGCACCCTCCTGAATAGGATCAGTGACAGCCTCAGTCACAGCCTTCTTTATAATGCCTGGAAAAGTGACAGTAAAATTGTGCATCTCTGACTTGATCACGTCCAGCTTCCTTGATAAGCGCTCAATATCAGACTGATGATGTACAGGCTGAAGATTCTTGATATTGAGGCTTTGCTGAGCAAAATCATCCCCCTTGTAATCAAGTCGAAGTTGGTCTGGGTAGGATGATCAAACAAGAGGAATTCAGCTGTTGGATCATATGTTGGTCTTTGGAAGACTGTTGTTGCAGATGTAGCAGAGTTTGGAGTGTCAACAGCTTCCTTGAGAGGAGAAGTCTTGTCATCTTCTTTAGGAGGAGAGGCTGACAGCTGGTCATCCTCATCTTCTTCCTCCTCTTCATCAAACATTCCCTCAGGGAATTCATCTTCAGGCATGGGTTCAAACTCAGAGACATAATCTTCTACAGAGAGCATTTCTTCATCAGCATTGAGCAAAAGTTCTTCTTCATTTGGAATGTCCTGAGTTATTGTTTCAGCCTCCTTTTCATGTACCTGAGATTCTTTGACTGGCTGTACAATTTCAGCCTGCAAGTTTGTTGTAATTAGTAACAGGGAGAAAATATAAGGTGAATGGTCGCCATTTCGCTGTCCCAGAGAGGCTGAGGGTGATTACTCAGCCACTCCAAAGGATAAATCCTTGGGATTCTTTTAAGTGTGAATGAAGTGTGGTTAATGGTCGCCATTCGCTGCCCCTAGGAAAGCTGAGTGTGATTATTCAGCCCCCCCAAAAGGTAAAAACCTTTGGGACTCTTTTGATTGTGAAACATATGTTGTTTAAGGATCGCCATTCGCTGCCCCTAGGAAAGCTGAGTGTGATTATTCAGCCCCCCCAAAAGGTAAAACCTTTGGGACTCTTTTAAGAGTGAAACATATGTTGTTGTAGGTCGCCTGTTACACTGCCCCTAGGAAAGCTGAGGGTGATGATTCAGCTCCCCCTGAAAGGATAAATCCTTTGGGACTCTTTTAAGGAGGGAACCAAGAGGCTGTGTGAAGTACAGCTGATCAAGGTTGAGACACTAATGTATTCAGGTTGTTGTTAGCCTGAATACTGTCTAGAGGGTTCAGGGTCATCGGGGTGCTTTATAAACACAAATGAATCACTCCCTGGTGCAAAGACAGAGTGTACAGAAGTCTTAAAGTATTCTAAGTGTAATGACAGACTTCTATGGGTCGAGGATTACCCTAACTTCACCACTCTCTCCTACAGACAAATGAGAGTGGTTGATTGTGAACCTCTAAAAATGTACACTGATTACCTGTGAGATATCAGCTTGGTTTGGCTGGTTTCCTGTAGTCTCTGCTGACCTAGAGACACTAGACTCCTGTTGTTTGTCAGCCAAAGGTTCTGTATCCACAAGAGTATCTGGACCAGAGGCGGTGTCAATCTTCTTTTCCTTGGCCTTACTAACAGCTTTGGATTGGGAAGAAGAGGGGATTTTCTTCTTCTTTGGCTGTTGGCCAGATGAAGCCTTGGACTTAGTAGTGTGCTGCCCAGAGGTCAAAGACGTAGACTTGCCAGCGACACTAGAAGTATTCACCTTCACAGAGGAAGGGAGCAAGGGCTTCTCAGTGTTGGGTACCTTGTTGGCAACGTTCAACATGTGTGCAGTGACAGGGATATCCTCAGCTCCGATCTCCTTGTAGATGGCGCCTGTGATGCGATAGGGCTTCAGAGCTGTCAAGGCCTTGTTATGGTAATTTTCTCCCAGCAAACTCTCAAAGATCAGGGACAGGTAGCGCACATAACAGATGTTCTTTTCCCTGACCTGATTTCGTCCCTTCAGTTGTTCTACCAGGTTTGAGAAAAGGATGCTTCCAAAGTCGACATCAGCTCCCCAGATAAGTCCATACGCAATAGCCTGATGATTGGACGACATCTGATCCTGTGATCCCTGCATTCCTCCCAGGGACTTCACAATGTGGATGAAGAGGACACGCCACATAGGAGTAAAATACTTAATCTTCAGAGGGGCTTTGGCGAGGACCTCAGCTGGTGTAAGGGCAGGGTTAACATCATGGCAGGGGTTTAGTGTGGCTAAGGCTTCCTTGACAGCCTTTTTGTCAACAGTCTTCAAGCATTCATCTCCATGTTTGAGTCCGGCCACACTAGAAAAATCATTGAGGGAAAAGGCAAAAGGATGTTCATTACATGAAAGGCTAAATGTAATGGTGTCTTCAACTACTTCAGCAGAATACCAGAATTCCCTAAGGTATTCTTGGTAAAAGGTGGATGGAGATTTGGTGAATGCTTCATTTAGGTCACAATTCTGCATGAAATTTACCAGATCTGAGTAGGTGCTGTTTGGTGCCTTGATCCATCCAATGGCGTTGTTGGAGGCGATGATGCTCTCGTTGATCTCGAAGTTCACATTGGAGGCTTTTGGTACGGGAAACGCCATTGATTTAGGGTTGAAGGAGAATGAAAATGGCGGATGGTTGAGAGAGATAAAAGTTTAGAGAGAGAAGTTGATTTTAGAATGGTGGTGGGTGAGAAGAGAAAGAAGACAATATATATATTCAAACTTGAGTGAACAGTTATTCAACCGTATTAAATGCAAGGGCGAAAATGACTGCTCAAGTGGGTCCCCTTGACCTTACAAAAAGTTTGTCTCCTCGTTATCCGAAAAATAAATGATTAAAAAATGTGAGAATGTTTTTCGCATTTACTTGGAAAGTAACTACCTAGTTTCATGTGAAAAACATTTAATAAAACATTTAATATAGAATCAATCATTTAATGAACACATTTAATATCAAGCCACAGGCTTTGAGATATTGAGCATCCCTAGCTCAGCAACTAGCCTGTTGAACGTAGGTTCAGCCAAAGGCTTTGTAAAGATATCAGCTAGTTGCAGCTCTGTGAGAACAAAATGCAGCTCAATATCTCCCTTCATAATATGATCCCTGATAAAATGATACCTGATATCAATGTGTTTGGTACGAGAGTGAAGAACAGGGTTGTTGGATATGGCAATGGCGCTGGTGTTGTCACAAAAGATTGGTACTTTGTCATACAAGATTTCATAGTCAGCCAATTGACTTTTCATCCAGAGCACCTGAGCACAACAGCTGGCTGCAGCGACATATTCTGCTTCAGCTGAAGACATAGCCACAGAGTTTTGCTTCTTAGCACTCCATCCAACCAATTTTCCTCCTAGGATTTGACAGCTGCCTGAAGTACTTTTCCTGTCAATACAACATCCATCATAATCTGAATCTGAATAGGCCTTGAGATCAAAGCCAGATTCCTTTGGATACCATAGTCCTAGGGATGGTGTTCCTTTGAGATACCTGAAAATTCTCTTAACAGCCACTAGATGGGATTCTTTTGGGTTAGCTTGGTACCTTGCACAGAGACATGTGGAGAATTGGATATCTGGACGACTGGCTGTTAAATACATCAGTGACCCAATCATGCCTCTATATAAAGTCTCATTGACAGAGACCCCTGACTCATCAGGGCCCAAATCGTTGGGTGGAAGCATGGGACATTTCACTGATGCACAATCAGCTAAGTCATATTTTTTAAGTAAATCCTTAACATACTTTTCCTGACAAATAGAAATTCCCTTAGGACATTGTTTAATTTGAAAACCCAAAAAGTAAGTCAATTCACCCATCATACTCATCTCATATTTCTTGGTCATTAATTTAGCAAAACGTTTACTAAGATTGACATTTGTTGACCCAAAGATGATATCATCCACATAAATCTGCACAATGATGAAATCACTCTTGTCCTTGAAGGTGAAGAGTGTTTTATCAATAGAACCCCTGATAAATTTATTTTCAGATAAGAAATTTGAAAGAGTTTCATACCATGCTCTTGGAGCTTGTTTCAGACCATACATTGCCTTGTGAAGTCTGTACACATGGTTGGGAAACTCGCTGTTCTCAAATCCTTCAGGTTGGGCAACATAGACTTCCTCAGCTAAATCACCATTGAGGAAGGCACTCTTTACATCCATCTGATACACAGTGATGTTCATATAGGCAGCATAAGCAAGAAAGATTCTGATGGCCTCAAGTCGAGCAACAGGTGCAAAAGTTTCATCATAATCAATTCCTTCAGTCTGAGAGAACCCCTGTGCTACCAGTCTTGCCTTGTTCCTGATGATGTTCCCAATTTCATCCATCTTATTTCTATAGATCCATCTAGTGCCTGTGATATTCTTTCCAGGTGGAGCTGGCACTAGTGTCCATACTTTGTTTCTTTTGAACTGATTGATTTCTTCTTGCATAGCAGCTACCCATCCATCTTCTACCAGAGCCTCAGCAACTCTTTTAGGTTCAATTTGAGAAAGAAATTCAGCAAATAGACATTCATTGGCTGAGGCTGACTCTGAGTCTTGGATTCGCTGTCTGGTTGTGACCCCTGCATTTGGTTCCCCAATAATGTTGACAAGAAGAATGTGTTGATCTCTTGACCACTTATTTTGAGGAGCTGGAGTTTCAAGAACAGGGGTACTTGAGGGCACAGCTGGTACAATTTGAGTCTCATTCTGCTGACTAGGAAGGCTTTCTTCAAAGACTACTTCAGTGTCTGAGTCTTCTTCAGCCACATCAAGGGTAGCTATTTCATTATCAGCAGGAGAAACTTCAGAGGTTTGAAGAATTGGTGAGTCATCAATATCATGAGAAGGACCATCAGAGATTTGAGGTTCTTCATCATCAAGTTCCTGAGAGGTAGGAACTTCTATGTTGTGAGTAGACAGAGGGTCAAAAGCAGGAACATAAGGAGTGAGAGTGTTGGAGTGGTGATGACTGGTAGGTCTGGGTTCTGTGAACTCATCACTTGGGAAAGAAATATTTTCTTAAAAATCAACTTCATCACCCTCTGTTCCTGTCCTCTGTATGACTTCATCATCTTCATTAAATCTGACATGGAAAGTTTCTTCTACTTCTTGTCTTCTGATGTTGAATACTCTGAAGGCTTTGGCTGTTGGAGAGTATCCCAAAAAGAATCCATCATCAGCTTTTTCATCAAACTTTCCAAGTTTATCCCTGTAGTTATAAATAAACACAGGGCATCCAAACACATGAAAATAGCTGACGTCTGGAGATCTTTTTCTGAAAACTTCATAGGAGGTTTTGCCATGTCTTTTGACAATGATTGATCTGTTTTGAGTGTAGCAGGCAGTGTGTACAGCTTCTCCCCAAAATTGCTTTGGTAAGGCTGCACCATTTAACATAGTTATTGCTGCTTCAATCAGAGTCATGTTTCTTCTTTCAGCCACACCATTTTGTTCAGGAGTGCCAGCTGAAGAGAAGTTCTGAGAAATCCCTTTTTCATCACAAAATGATTCAAGTTGATGATTCTTGAATTCTGTACCATTATCACTTCTTAGAGCTTTGACTCTAACATCATTCATATTTTCAACCTGTCTGATGAAGGACATGATAGTATCAGCTGCATCACTTTTCCTTCTGAGGAAGAACACCCATGTATATCTTGAAAATTCATCAACTATGACCAAGGTGTATTTGTTGTGATTAATGGTTTGAGGTTTGACAGGCCCAAACAAGTTCATGTGAAGGAGATGTAAGCACTTGTCAATAGAGAATGATTGCCTAGTCTTGAATGAAGACCTGTGATGTTTTCCTTTGACACAGGCAGAACAAGTTTTGTCTTTGGAAAACATTACTGAAGGTAGACCAGCAACCAAGTTTTGAGTGGCTATCTTATTGATGTTCTTGAAGTTGAGATGAGACAGTCTTTTGTGCCACAGCCAGTTGACACTTTCAGAGGCTTTGGCAAGAAAACAATTTGAACTGTCTTCTGAGCACACAGCCATGGTGATGACATAAACATCTCTCCTTCTAGGTGCAACCAGCACAACATCATTATTTTTGTTGAATATGGTTCCCTGAGTCTTAGTAAACAAAACCTTATAGTCAGCATCACATAATTGGCTGATGCTAATAAGATTATGTTTAAGACCATTCACATATGCAACCCTGGTAAATGTGATCCAATTGCAATTCACTGAGCCATATCCTTCTGTGTCACCTGAAGAGTTATCTCCAAACACCACTTTGGGACCTGGCTCCTTTGAGTATCTGTGCAGGTATTGTTGAATCCCTGTCATGTGTCTAGAACAGCCACTATCTAGATACCATACCGATTCCTTGAGATATTTCTGCACAGATACATAGAAACAGATTAGTTCCTATGGTGAACCCACTTTCCAGTGGGTTCCCTGAATTGCTTGTTAGCAACTCTTGTGTTCCTGAAAAACTTTTGGCGTTGGGATGGACAGTTCATAGTTTCATGGTTATAACTCCCACAGATATCACACCCAGGGAAGTCACCACACTCGTCTGAGTGATGGTCTGTGAACCCACATAATTTATAGGGAGGATAAGAATTGTAATTTCCCTGTTGTCTTTTGGAACTCTGTGGTCTGTCCCTAGAGGGTGTCTTAGCTCTTTTAGCTGCCATGTGTCTGTCATGATCTAAGGTCGAGTGGTGAGAATTTTTACAAACATTGCAATAAGGTTTGATTAACCTTTCCCCTTTGGGTTCACCTAGGACAGACTTAGGTTCATGAGAAGTAGAGCATTCAGCGGAAGGCTTAATGTGTTGTTTCAAGAGTTCTACTTCTTTCATAAGAGACAACAGGCGATCTTCAGTGGTGGGGTCAACCTTATTCACAGCTTTAGTAGAAACAGGCTTAAAAGCTACTTGTTTACCAGTTGGTTTAGCAGGCACACGAAAAACTTTGGCTGGAGGATTCTCAATATCTGTCTTAAGTTCATCCTTAGCAGATCTAGAAGAACTGCTAGGTTCAACTCCAGAGAGTTTGGGCAAAGGTGGTAGCTCAGCCACATCTTCAGAGACAGGGTCATTAGTCAAAGAGGTATCTGACAAATGAATAGTCTCTGTAGATTTAAAGACAATGTCTTTAGGTTTGGTGAGAATCCTCAGCTTTTTATTCTTAGCAGTTATATCCCTGTTTAAGTCAGCAGGCACTTCATCCCTAAGCAATTCATCAATAGTAAACCTAGCACACAGCCATTTTTCAATAATCTTGTTCAATTCAGTGACTTGATCATTTAAAACTATGTTTTTCAAGGTTAATCTAGCTACTTCATTTTGCAGGGATATTTTCTCTAAGTTAACCCGCCTGAGAGTTTCACATTCAGCCTTAGTATTTATCATTTCAGTTTTAACAGAGTGAAACTTATCAAGTAGGTTCTTCCTTTGTTCCTCAACAAAGTGCAAATCAACAATGGTGTAATCAAGGACATGCTTACGTTCATCACTATCAGACATAGATAGAAGCCTGTGTACCTTTTTCATTGTGATGTCAACCCATTGTCCTGATCTTGCATCACCTTTTCCAACAGCTGGTTCATCCTCAGCTATCGCCATAAAAGCCCTGACTCTTGTGGTGTCTTCTTCATCTGAAGTCAATGGTTCATCATTCCAATCATAGGTTTCAGCAACCAACCCTTTCTCAGCCTTTTTCTCACCACCTTTCTTTTTGGACATAGCTTCAATCTTCAAGTTCATCTGTTCTAACTCAGCTTTAAGTGCCTTGTACTTATTTTTGTAATCTTTCTTCTCAGTGTCTGAAGAATTGGATTGAGATGAGTTGTTATGTTGTTTGAACTTGTAGGGTTTGGATGAAGATGATGGATAAGAGGGTGAGGATGTTTTGGTGGAAGGACATTCTTTTTGAAAATGTCCAAGCTTTCCACAGGCAAAACATGTTTCTTTTGACCTGTCAGTTGGTTACTAGCTAATCCTACTCTTCCAGATCTTTTGTAGTATCTTCTTTGGTTGGCTAGCAGTGCTCTTTCATGAAATTCTGCATTGAGGTCTGACAAGAATTCTTGGCTGCTACGGGTATCTTCTTCAATATCAGAGTCGCTGTCAAGAGGATGAGTTGCAGAGATCAAAGCTTTGGAAGATGCTCCTTGGACTACAAATCTTTCAGTCTCTGATTTGTAGATAGTATCGATCAGCCCTTCTTCATAATTGTACTTACCATAGAGCTGAGCAAGGGTATCATTTTTGATTGAGTTGTTAGCTCTCTGAGTCTGATTCATGCTCAGCCACTTTCTTGGAAGGCTGTTGACAAAAGTGGCATTGATCTCAGCTTGACCAATAGTGACATCATTCATAGCGAGGTCATTTAGAAGAATCTTCAGCCTAGTATAGGTTTGCTGAACTTTTTCACCTTCAAGAGATTTAAAGGCATTAAACTGAAGTCTGAGTGCCTGAATCTTTGTCTCTCTTGTTTCAGAGGGTCCTTCATGGCCAAGAATGAGGTCTGTCCACATTTGTTTAGCTGTGGGACACTGAATGACAGACTTCATGATATGCTTTGGAAGACAGGAAATTATGATGCTTTTGAGACGTTTATCTTGGTTTGCTAATTTCCTATCAGCTGCGGTCCATTGTTTGACAGGCTTGGGAAGAGGGTTTTCTTCAGTAGAAGTAAGCGCCATGGGAATATATGGACCATTTTCTAAAATTTCTAAGAGAAAAGGTTCAAGTCCATCAAGGTATACAAGAAATTGACTCTTCCAACTGGCAAAGTCTTCTTCATCAAAGACTGGTACACTGGTTACGTGTGATCCACCTCTTGAGTCAAGAAGTTGGGGTAGATCATCGTCATTTGCTGGAGGGTTAAGTCTTGGTGAAGATGGGTTTGTGGAAGGTGAGTGTGGGCTAGAAGTTTCCGGCATGGTGGATCTTGATTATAAAACTGAGAACGATGTTTCTTGAAGGTTTTAATATCAAGCACCGCTCTGATACCAATTGAAAGTCCCTAATCAATGCAAGAAACCCTAATCTTAACTTAATCAACACAAGGCATTACTTTTCAAACGTAATCTTATTATTGTATAATAAAGAATTACAAGTGTTATAGATAACACCGTTTGATGACAATGTGTTGTGCACACTTTGAACAACAATAAACCTTAACTTATGAATACAGTCGTAGCTGTTTGATTCACTAAGTTATACGCACTAATGTTCTTAATATCTCAAAGTGTTGAACATTAATGCATGGATACACATCCTATTTATAGTGTTACGAGTTTGACTTAAACAGTACTTGATGTCGACTACACAAGCTTTTACAAGTTCCAACATCAGTCACATGATGTCCTTCTATTCTTGGTAGTCTTCCATTATGCTTTAAGGAACAGTTGTCAAAAACAGTTTCCTTATTCTTCATATTCTCGAACACACAAATGGCATGTCCAAAGTGTGCTGAGAGTTATCAGGGTATTGCCACCCCTGTTAACTCTCAACCCCTCAGAGTCCCTAATACATCTTGGCTGTTATCCATCACAGCCAAGGAGTATGTCTTCAGGTAATCTTCGACTTCCCTGACAATGTCTCTGACATGGACTCCTCTGAGGTTGCTCACAGAGACTTGGATCTCTGTGAGTCTTGCGAAACTTGCCTGCCTCCTAGGCACATGCAAGGGACTATCTATCAGCCTAATTATGTTTAAATCAATGAACAGGGAATCTAACAAGTTTAGATTCCCAACAATCTTGTATCTGTTCGATTAGCATCCATTTGGGGACTAATCTTGTCTTTGTTTAGTTTATACTTGAATCTTGTTATAATAAATCACCAAGGGGTGGATGGTTGGGTGATAAGATTTGGTGTCTCTATCTGTTATTCATGTTCTTTACATGGTATCAGAGCCTAAAAGAACTTAGATCATATCACCAATCTTGCTCTCTCGTGGTTATTTGTTGTTTTCTCAAAAAATTTAATTAGGGTTTCTTGAAACCCTAATTTATTTTTTGGGGAATCTTGATTCTTTGGTCTTTGGAGGCTTCCCTGTGTGTCGCCGTTGATCTTTCTGGTGGTGCCGTTAGTTCCTTTGCTAAATAGAGTTAGGGTTTCGTGAAACCCTAATTTTATTTTTGGGGATCCTTGTTCTTTGGGGTTCTGGAAGCTGTTATAGGTGTTGCCGTTGATTAATCTGGTGGTGCCGTTGCATGATTTGTGGTTCTCAAGCTTAATCAAAATTAGGGTTTTGAAACCCTAATTTATTTTTTGGGGGTTCTTTGTTGGTGACTCACCCATCCTCTAGACTAAGTGAATCTAGAGATTGGGTCCTTTTGCTGGATGATGTATAGCGCTGTAAGTCCTTCTTGTTCTTCCCTTATACTCCCTCCTCTCTTGGCTACTTCTTGGGTTACTGTTGCTTGTTCTGTGGGTGCAAACGGATTGGTTAACACATTGACCCTCCAGCCTTGACTGGTGTGGATACCTGCTCTGGCCAATCCCAGCCCATAATTGGCATTTCTGGTAACTCAGCTTCTGAGTGTTTTTTGCTTGTCATACTTGTGGTTATTTGATTCTTCATACCTGTTTTTTTGCTTCTTGGATTGTTACTTGGTTGGTTTATACATTTTTTTAGATGTGACTTGTCCTTTTTTTGTTCCTTGTCTGCTTTGCTCTCTTTCTCTTTATCATGAGTGCTGATGTTGTTACTGACCCCCTGTTAACACAGGGGGTGGTGGTGTGACTGAACCTAATCACCTATTTTGATTAGTAGTCTTGATGCTGGTGACCCTTTACATGTTCAAAACAGTGATAGTAGTACTTCTGCTTTAATTCCTTTTAAACTGCTTGGTACTGCTAATTATAGAATGTGGAACAATGTCATAAAACTTGCTCTTCAAGCTAGAAATAAAATTGGCTTCATTAATGGTACTTGTTTAAAGGATACTTATGCTCATAGTAGTGTGTTGTCTGCTCAATGAGATAGATGTAATGCTATGGTTTTGACTTGGCTTATGAATTATGTGTCTCAAGATGTTTATATGGGTTGGTTTACTCTGAAAATGCTTTTGCTGTTTGGAATGAATAATCTGAAACTTATGATAACGTAGATGGGTCTGTTGTTTATAATCTTCTCCAAAAGATTAACTCTGTGAAGCAAGGAGGCACATCTGTTGCTGAATACTATCACATGCTTAACTCTTTATGGAGAGAGTTTGATGCTTTGACCAAATTGCCTAAATACGTTTGCCCTATTAAATTCTCTTGCCCTGCTAGCACCGAATCTATCTTACATCAGCAGCTTATGAAGCTCATGCAGTTTTTAATGGGTCTTGATGATTGTTATCAACCTGTTAGAACTGCCCTTCTCACTAGGGACCCTCTCCCTGATGTGAAGGATGCTTATGTGATGGTTTCTCGGGAGGAGTCACATAGAGGTATCCCTGAACCCTCTGGTGTGTCTGATCCCAAGCTTAATGCCACCTCCTTTGCTGCCAAAACTTTTGGTCAACAAAGGAAAGGAAATGTTTCTAACTCTAACAAGAACAATTCCAAAGGTGACAATCAATCTTATCCCAACAGGGGTCCCAATCCTAATCTTAACTGTACCAATTGTGGGATGATTGGTCACACTGTAAATAGATGTTATGAGATCATTGGGTACCCCCTAGTTACAAAAGGCCCTCTAATGCTAAATCTTATGTGTCTAAACCTAATTTTAATGCTAATTGTGATACTAAGTTGAATGATGCTAATATGATTGAGAAACATACTGCTTGTGATGTCCCCACTTCATTCACTTCTAATCAAATGAAGAAACTTCTACATTTGATCAATGACTCTTCTACTAGGAACATTCATGCCAACATGGCAGGTAGATGCTCCTTCTATAATTTCAATGTCTTGTTCAATATTAATTTCTCTAAATACTTATGTGGAAACTTAAAAGGGTTGGTTTGTACTATCACTCTTGGATGGATTATAGACTCTGGGTGTAACCAACACTTGATAGTTTCCATTGTGGGTATGTTCAATGTTGTTGATGTTGGCAATTTCAAGCTCACTGTGGGGCATCCTAATGGGACTCTTGCCACCATAAGTCATGTGGGTAACTTGAGGCTGTCCAACAATGTTATTTTATATGATGTTCTTGTTGTCCCTGGTTACTGTGTCAGTTTGCTTTCTGCTAATAAATTGATAAAAGATAGTAAATTGCTTGTTGGTTTTGATGAGGATAAATGTTATATTCAGGATTTGACCAAGGGGACCACTCTGGGGACTGGTAGTGAGTTTGGGGGGCTCTACTTGTTTGACCTAGATAAAACCAACAAGTGTGTAGGTAAGTCTAACATGATCATGTCTTTTAATGTGTCCAAAAACTTGTGGCATTGTAGGCTTGGTCATCCTGCTGACCAAGTCTTATATGTCCTCAAAACTGACCTCAACCTTACCAAAAATACTTGTATCTCTGTTTGTGAAGTTTGCCATAAGGCCAAACAAACAAGAGAACCTTTTTCCCTTGAGTGATCATAAGTCCACCCATCTGGGTGAACCTGTTCACCTTGACTTGTGGGGTCCCTATAGGGTCTCTAGCAGAGAGGGATACAAGTACTTCTTGACCATTGTTGATGACTATTCTAGGGTTGTGTGGACTTATCTGTTAAAAAGTAAAGAAGAAGTTTTTGACATCTTTGTTAACTACATTAAAATGATCAAAACTCAATTTAATATGTGTATCAAAGTTGTCAGATCTGACAATGGGACTGAATTTACCAACAAGAAAATGACTTCTTTGTTCACTGGCCTTGGAATAGTTCATCAAACTTCTTGCACCTACGCCCCTCAGCAAAATGGCATTGCTGAAAGGAAACATAGGCACTTGCTCAATGTTGCAAGGAGCCTTATGTTTCAGGGGGTGATTCCTCTTGTGTTTTGGTCTGATTGCATCCTAACTGCTGTTTACTTAATCAACAGGCTTCCCTCATCTGTCCTCAAAGGAAAATCACCATGTGAACTGGTTTATAACAAAAAACCAAATCTCTCTCACATTAGGTGTTTTGGGTGTCTTTGTTTTTCTACTAATTTACACAACAGTGATAAGCTCACCCCTAGGTCTGAAAAATGTGTCTTAATTGGATACTCTTCTGGGAAAAAAGCCTACAAGCTCTTAAGTTTGGACACTAGGGGTGTCCTATTTTCTAGGAATGTGAGATTTTATGAAACTGTGTTTCCTTTTAAAATGAAAAACAATAAGAATGATGTTTTGGCTGATGTTGATACAAGTGATGCTGAACACCTTTCTTTCTTTGATAATCCTACTCCTTCAAGACCCAACGATGAGGAAAGAGAAACATCTACTGAGGATGGTAGAAACCCTCCAAGTGATGAGTCTAACACTCAGCAATCACTTGAAGTGGATTCTACAACCCAAATAGATGATAACAATCTATCTGAGGACAATATTTTAAATGCTTTGCCTATTTCTTCTGAACCAGTTCTTAATATTGATGATCATATGACTGATGAGGTGTCTGTCCCTATAAGAAAGTCTGGTAGAAGTACTAAGTTGTCTGCTAAATTAAATGATTATGTTGTTGATAGCAAACTTAGATATGGCATTGAAAAACATGTCAACTACTCAAGACTTAATTCTGTGAATTTGTGTTTTGCTACCACCCTTAACAAATTTGTTGAACCTAGTTCTTTTAATGATGCTAAGAATGACCCTAACTGGATTGAGGCCATGAACAATGAAATTGAGGCTCTCATTAGGAACAACACTTGGACCATTACTGATTGTCTTTGGGTAGAAAAGCCCTTGGTTGCAAATGGTTGTACAAAATCAAGTATGGGGCTTCTGGGCTAATTGATAAGTATAAGGCTAGGGTTGTGGCTAAGGGATATGGGCAGAAGGAATGAATTGACTTTGATGAAACCTTTACTCCCGTGGTTAAGATGGTTACTGTTAGATGCATTATGTGTCTTGCTATTTTTAATAATTGACCCCTATGTCAAATGGATGTCAACAATGCTTTTCTTTATGGTGACTTGGAGGAGGATGTCGATATGACTTTACCTCCTGGATTTGATAACCCAAATCCATCCAAGGTCTGCAAATTGAACAAGTCCCTTTATGGACTCAAGCAAGCCCCAAGGCAGTGGAATGCTAAACTTACCACTGCTCTTGCTGAGCATGGCTTTGTTCAAATCAAATTTGACTACTCTCTTTACATTAAACATACTGGCAACATTTTCATTGTCATTCTTGTGTATGTTGATGATCTAGTGGTCACTGGCAATGATATGTCTGAAATTGAGAAGTTTAAGAGCTTTTTCAAAAACAAGTTTATGATTAAAGATTTTGGTCTTATGAAGTACTTCCTTGGAATTGAGGTCCTACACAATAGTTCTGGTGTGTGTATGACTCAAAGGAAGTATTGTCTTGATTTAATTCATGAGTTTGGCCTGTTAGCTGTTAAACCTGTCACCACACCCCTACCTGAGAATTGTGTCCTAGTTGTGGATGAAAGTGACTCTGATAAGTTTCTTATTAATGTGTTTAACTATCAAAAACTTATTGGCAAGCTCATTTACTTGACACACACTAGGCCAGATATTTCCTATGTTGTTCAATGTTTGAGTCAGCATATGCATGCCCCTTTACAATCTCATCTTAAGATTTCTTTAAGGGTCATTAGATATCTGAAAGGTGCCCCTGGCACTGGAATTCAAATTTATAAGGACAATAGGCTTAATTTATCTTGCTATACTGACTCTGATTGGGCTAAGTGTTTGAAGACCAGAAAGTCTGTCTCTGGTTATTGTGTATTTTTGGGTAACACTCTTGTTTATTGGAAAAGTTAAAAACAACCAACTTTCTAGATCCTCTGCTGAAGCAGAGTATAGATGCATGGCTAGTGCTACTTGTGAGATCATTTGGATTTCCAACTTGCTCAATGACCTAAACATTCCAAGAGTGTTTCCTGTGAACATGTATAGTGACAGCTCCTCTGCCATTCAGATTGCAGCAAATCCTGTCTTTCATCAAAGAACTAAGCATTTTGAAGTTGATGTTTACCTTATAAGGGAAAAGGTGCAGTGTGGGATTATTAAAACTATCAAAGTGGCTTCTGCTGATCAAACAGCAGACTCGTTTACCAAAGGTCATGGTTCTCGTCAACACTCTAAACTGTGTAAACAGTTGGGATTGGTTGATATGTTCAAAAGATAACTTTGCAAACTTGATAAGTTTGAGGGAAGATGTTGACTTGTCAAACTTATTTAGTTTTTATCTTGTGTCATTTATGTTTGTTTTGTTTGTGTAGGAACCTATTGTGGCATTCTTGGTTTCTCTCTGTGGACTGATCATGGGCTCCCAACGGTTGGCCCATATTTACTTTGTGTTATATGACCCTAGCTGGTGCTAGGGTTTGACTCATTCATTCATATTACACACACTCACAAGTGTGTGTGCTCTCTCGTTCTATCCGCCATGAAGGCTCACAACATGGGAGGATCTTCATCTTATCTTCTTTGTGTTATAGATTACATTGAGTGTGAGTGAATCTGTAGTGAGGGAGATTGGATCAACCTAGTTGGGACAATCTCACCAGTTATCTTGTATCTGTTCGATTAGCATCTATTTGGGGACTAATCTTTTCTTTGTTCAGTTTGTACTTGAATCTTGTTATAATAAATCACCAAGGGGTGGATGGTTGGGTGATAAGATCTGGTGTCTCTATCTGTTATTCATGTTCTTTACAATTTTTTACTAGATATCCTTATAGACGGGCTTGGTCAGCATATGTCACTAGTGAAATATCCGCTAGATGAAAGATCCACACCCAGACCAAACTGACGTTTTTATTTTTTGATAGGTTGGGGGGGAAACATGCATGTGTTGATTCAATAGAGTTTTTTTCTCTTGTGGGGTTGAGTAGTCGGAGTTTTATAATGGGTGGCACCTGCTTTGAAATTTTCTCATACATAGTGATTAAACACGAGAAAACATGTGTTGAAAATCACCAGGTGTTTATTTTTTCGCGTTTGATACATTTGATTTTCTTGCACCTTAGGGCGATGAAGCTACTTACTATAATATACCGTGTTAAACTAACTGAGCTAACTCAGTTTGCCACCAAGGGTAACCTTGGGGAGGTATTCTTGGAGAGGTCTCGAGTTCGAGTTTTCACTAAGGAACCTTTAGGGGCCAAAATTAAATAGAAGCATAAGTGAGGTTTATCCCCTAAAGAGAAAGTTCGAGGGTTACATACTACCAAATTGGATGTCACTGTAAGCTTGAATCATTAACTATTAACTCGCCGTTCAAAATAAATAAAATATACCATGTTATAAACATTAATGTTTTGACACACATAAATCCAAAAATATTACATTCAGTAGAATTTCTTTATTATGCAAAAAGTTAACGACATAACTTGTTGCTCGTTTGTTTCTACTACGATGTAAATAAAAAGTACTCCATCCGTCCCGAAAAAAAAATACATTTATTACATCTTTCTTTTTTCTTACTTTTTGACTGAAAGATTATTTTACCTTTAGCTAATTATTTAAGTTTTCTTAATTTCTGTAATAATAATTTCACACAAAAGTAATATAATAAGCTTGATTAAAGTTTTTTATTTATCTTTAGCAGCGAACAATTAAATTAAAATATCATAAAAATGCAAACATAAAGCATACAAATAAATAGAAAGAGTATTATAGTAAATAAAGTTATGTTTAAAGTTTAAAGTAATTAGGCTATAAAACCAATTGGCTTAGCTCAATTGGTCACCAAAGTTTCACTAAGTGGTTTTCTTGGGGAGGATTCCTGGAGGTCTTGGGTTCAAGACCTGCCAAGGGCTTTTCAGGCGAAGCGGATAAGGAGTCTAACATAACTAGGCAAGGGTTCGAAGAAGACATTCTTTCGCTTGGATATCATTGCACGACTCGATCCACTAACCACTAACATTTGCCGTTCTAAGAAAAAAAAGTAATTAGGCTATAAAAAGCAAAAAAATAATTAAAGTAATTGGTTTAGAACAACAATTCCAATTTCCAAATGTCCCTATAAGACACATCCACGTGTCACATACCTCCCTAAAAATTGGAATCATTTTAAACAAAACCAAAATAAAAAAAATAAAGTAAAGTAATAAAAATTTCTCAACTATATATATACAGAAGTTGATCACGTTAAACCCACCACCCCCACCCCCATCCCATTCCATATTTTTCTCTCTTTCACATAACTAACCAAACCTTCATTTTCATCTTCTTCTCTGTCATTTTATAATTTTTATAAAAACCAAAGAACAAAAAAAATGGGACCAACGCAGTGTATATTAGTAACTGGTGGAGCAGGTTACATTGGTAGTCATACGGTGTTGCAGTTGCTGTTACAAGGTTACAAGACTGTTGTCGTTGATAATTTTGATAATTCTTCTCAGTTTGCTATTAACCGTGTCATGAACCTTGCTGGAAATTATGCTTCTAATCTCACTTTTCACAAGGTGACAACTGTTTTTTTTTTTTTTTTTATTTTTGGTATTGTTTTTTCGTGTTTAGTATTGGGTCTTACATGTTTTTCTAAGGTGACAACTTTTTTATATTTTTTTTGGGATTATTTTTACTAAAGATTTCATTGTTTGGATTGTTTTTTTTAAGGTTGATTTTTATGTGTTTTTTTTTGTGTGTTTTTCTGATAATTCTGGTGTTTAGGGGTGTTTGTTTGTCTTATGAATAATTTACATGTTTAGTCCTTGTAGTTTACACGAAATAATAAGTTTAGTTCTTAACTGAAATTATGTATTAACCGTGTCAAGAACCTTGCTGGAAATTATGCATCCAATCTCACTTTTCACAAGGTGACAAACTTTTTTTTTTTAAAATATATTTTTGGTTAAAGATTTGGCTTTTTGTATTGTTTTTTCGTGTTTAGTATTGGGTCTAACTTGGTTTTTTTAAGGTTGGATTTTTATGTGTTTTTTTTTCTGATAATTCTGGTGTTTAGGGGTGTTTGTTTCGTCTTAGGAAAAAATTACATGTTTGGTCCTTATAGTTTACACGAAATAACAAGTTTAGTCCTTAATTGAAATTATGTACACTGCTCATCTTTAATTTTATACGCGACGGTTGTTACTCTGGAAATAGGTACTAGCTGTCGGGGTTATAACTTAAAAAAGAGACAGCCGTGTACATAATTTCAATTGAGGACTAAACTTGTTATTTTGCATAAACCATAAGGATGAAACGTGTAATTTATTCTTCGCCTTATATAGCCGGCTTATGACTTATTTGGTTTTGGTTTTGTGGTTTACTTTGAAACTTTTCTTACTTATATGGGCCGAAAATTTTCAACCCAAAACCAAATAAGATATAAGCCGGATATATAAGCCGAAACAAACAACCCCTTAATTTGAGTTCTTGTGTATTTTTTTTTCGTTAAAGCGAATATTTCGTATGTTTGTTGTTGGGTTTCGTTTAAAATATATATTTTCTATTGTAGTCCGCCAAAATGTCGAAAATCATGGTTAAAAAAAGAAGAAAATATAATTAAGACATTAGGTTATTGAAAAGATTGCAATTTTTTGTTTCTAAGTTATGCTAATTTAAGTATAGATATTGATGTTTAAAGTTTAATGTATATTTGGGAATAAGTTGAGTGTTCGAGATGATCTCTTTAATTATTAGGTAACCAAATTTAAAGTTGTAGTCATTCAGGTAATGTCATTTTTAATAAATGTCTGAATCATCGAGTGTGAAATGTGATTGATGGCGTAGTTTTTGTATAGACAGGACTCAGGAGTTCCGATTATGTTGGTGAAAATTGGCTTTATTTATTTACTTGCTTTTATTTATTATTATGCGGGGACTTTGGTTTGCTGTCAGTCTGTCACAATAAAATCGGCATAGAATGGACTTTTGAGGTTAATTCGGTTGCATGCGACTATACTTAAAATACGTAAAAAGATAGTTTCTGATATAATTTTTTCACTGCAGATGGATATACGGGATAAGCCTGCATTAGAGGAGCTATTTGCTTCCACAAAGTAAGTTACAGTACTTTTTTTTACAGATTCTTTTTAAAGCATGTCATTGCTGACCTCGTTGTTGTTTGACCATCATTTTGCTGACCTCGTTGTTGTTTTGGTGTATGCAGGTTTGATGCCGTGATTCATTTTTCTGGACTAAAGGCAGTTGGTGAAAGTGTGCAGAAGCCCTTGATGTATTACGACAACAATATCGTTGGTACTTTAACTCTACTTGAAGTTATGAATGCTTATGGATGCAAGAAGGTAAACTATCATCTATTCTTGATAACCTTTCAAATTTTCTTATGAGTTTAAGTTTACAGTTATTAATCGATCTTTTTTTTTCAAAATTTCAGCTCGTGTTTTCATCATCAGCCACTGTTTATGGCTGGCCAAAGGAGGTACCGTGCACAGAAGAGTTTCCATTATCTGCAGCCAACCCATATGGACGTACCAAGGTATGAACCGGTTAACATTGTATACGTTTGGTCAACTTAAAGTATGGTCTATCAATCTAATAATAGAATTGAATCCCTACAGCTGATGATCGAGGAGATATGCCGGGACATATATGCTTCGGATTCTAAATGGAAAATTATTTTGTTGCGATACTTCAACCCTGTTGGCGCTCACCCAAGTGGTCATATTGGCGAGGATCCTCGTGGGATTCCAAACAATCTTATGCCCTTTGTCCAACAAGTAGCCGTTGGCAGGTTGCCTACACTCAAAATATTTGGAACTGACTACTCAACCAAAGATGGAACAGGGGTATGTTCTGATTTTTGGGTTCTGCGATTATTTATTTATCACTATATGGTCATCCATGTTTTGACTTTGAAAGTCAAATTAGCTACGGTATATATAACAAAAAATAGATACAATTTGTGGTGGTTGCGTAAATGTTATGTAAATTCGAAGGAACTATATTTTATAAACATTCTGACTTTTTATTTCTATTCAGGTACGTGATTACATTCACGTTGTTGATTTAGCGGATGGACACACAGCTGCATTGAGGAAACTTTCCGACCCTAAAATAGGTATGTCTCTTTTCCCGAGTGGATATGGTATGAAATAGTTGATACTATCAATTTGACAGAATGCATAGAGTAGTGAAGAACATATATACTGAACATTACATTTTGGATTAACTGAACTTTGATCTAATTATTTTTAGGATGTGAAGTCTACAACTTGGGAACCGGTAAAGGAACATCGGTTTTGGAGATGGTAGCAGCGTTTGAAAAGGCATCAGGAAAGGTACTGTGATCATTGAAATCTTTATGTTGCATGAATGTTCGTTTTCTTGGTTATATGTAAAGTTTACACCTTTTATTGTATTTCTCCAGAAAATTCCTCTTGTAATGGCTGGTCGTCGACCTGGTGATGCTGAGGTTGTATATGCATCAACAGATAAGGCAGAACGCGAGTTGAATTGGAAGTAAGTAGTGATCTTGAATTTTCTTAATATGAAAACAGATATGTGATTACGGTTTAAAAAAGGCAAGTTTAGTATTGGCCGGGTTGGGTCGAAATGCTTTTTGCTTTAGTTTGTTAACTTCTTTTCACTTCTTATAGTGTGTTAAATTTGATTACAAATCTTATATTGTTTCAGTAGTAATCTAATAAATGGAAATGGGCTATAGTTTACCGTTTTTTGGTTTTTAATTTTATTTTGACCCAAGTTGACCCGTTCATAAATTAATGAGCTATAGTTTCCACTTCTACTTTTAGCAAGTCACGGAAGACACCATGCTTACGCTCTACTTTTTAAAATAATGCTTATATGTGTTTCATTGTAATTGCAGGGCAAAATTTGGAATCGAGGAGATGTGCAGAGATCAGTGGAACTGGGCCAGTAAAAACCCGTATGGCTATCTAACCAAAGAGGAAGCAAAAGAATGTAAAATCTAGGCAGTTTGTTAGTGTTTCGTGAAGGTTATTATTTGGTTTACTATGAAGCTCGCGCAGGAAACAGTTGGGAAAAGTTATAAAGATCGTAGTAGCATTAGGTTTAGTGTTATGAGTGATGTTTTTCTAGTTCCTTACTCGTTTCTGTAATTAATAGTTGGTTGGGTTTTTTTCTTTTATTTTCTGGTTTTATGCCTTTATTCAAGAAGTTAGGGTAGTCTGGTTAACGCAGAACGTATAATCAAAGCTAAGAACAGTTAGTCCTTTATCGTACAAATAGATCGGTTTCTTGTATATGAAAATATTGGAATTTGTGTAAAGTTTCTTTTATTCTTTAAATCAATATTATTTCAGTAAATATATTCTCTTTGTGTACATATTCTCTGGCGTTTTGTGTTGGTTTCTTTTCGTTTTGCTCAAACGGCTAACGGGTCAAACCTTGATCTGGCTAACGGGTTAAACCTTGATCAGGCTAGGACTGGTTTGTCAGTTCCAGAATGGTTAGGACTAGTTATCACTAAAATATAGATTAATATTATTATTGATTCTAAAAAGTGGTTCTTATGTTAGGATTCTGCACTGAGATTCCAAGTAATGTTATTAAGGAAAGAAGACCAATTCTAAAGATTCGTTAAGTAAGCGCGTATATCATGATATCGTCTTGACTTATTGGTTACGTTAATTTGGTTTTCGTTTTTTATGTCGAATTTGTTGGAATATGCCAGACAAGGAGCTAGTGTGATCTGTGAAAAAAACGTAGTTTAAGCCGGTTGCATTTGTTTTATGTCATGGTTGTACTCTAAACTCATAAAAAATATTCGAATCAGTGATGTTTCCAAAGTTTTATAAACCCGTTGACACTGTAAACATCAACATCAAACCAAATGAAAAGTTGCATCCAAAAAAATACAAATGCAAATGAATAAAAATATCTGAACAAACTTCTTCGATACAGATAGAAGGTAGTAAACACCAACAAAGAGGACAAATGGTGTAGACTTTTCGTTCGAAAGTAAACTAGAATACTGTACTGCTCATTATGTAGCTTTCATTTAAATATATATGAAAAATATATTACTCGTATATGTTTAAGCATGGATACACTCTCTGCAACATTGTACTGAATACGCAGCGAAAAATACATACAGTTCGATAAGTACTACTAGTATTTATGACTGTAAACATTCATAGAAGAAAGTCCTCGTAGTATTGCGAAATAAAAGTACACTGCTATCTTAGTAAGGTGAATAATAAACCTTGTGTTAAGGAATTAATAAGTCTCGCAAAAGTTAAGCTTGACTAAAATACAAACTTGTGGCAGAAGGATGGAAAATAAGCTTAAATTTATGAAAACAACAAATTTTGTGGTCCATTTGGAAAGGTCTCCTTATGCTCCAAATCCACATAAAATTCAATAATTGAGTCTTTGATGTGTATATATAGGTAAAATCACAACTCTCCAACAAATACATACTTAAACACATAGAATTAATGGAGAGTTTGATAAGTTTAGTGAACAAGTTACAGAGAGCATGCACGGCATTGGGAGACCATGGCGATACAACTTCATTGCCTACTCTATGGGACTCTTTGCCCTCCATTGCCGTTGTTGGTGGTCAGGTTAGCTATCTTCTAAATGGATGATATGCATGCAAGATACTTGCTTTAATATATGTAAGTTGTAAGTTCGGTTTGCTTCTCTAAATGACATATTGCAGTACGTATGCGTTGTATAAATTTGACAGAGTTCAGGGAAGTCTTCTGTGTTGGAAAGTATCGTTGGGAAGGACTTCTTGCCAAGAGGATCAGGTTTGTCAATATATATGTCATATTATCTTTAGTACATTTACTTTCGCTCTGGGAAAGAGCTTAGGATGTGAATCTGTGATCTTTTTTTCTATGCAGGAATTGTTACTCGACGCCCACTTGTTTTGCAGCTTCATAGGATAGACAATGGCAAGGAATACGCAGAGTTTCTCCACCTTCCATCGAGAAAGTTTTATGATTTTGGTATGAGTTTTAATTCGTAAATAACTGGTAAAATGTTTGTACATCCTTATTATTCTTAAAGGATCCATGGATTTATTTTATCAGACAACACAATACCAAATAATACTTGTTTCAAGACGCATTACAAATAATAGATTTTCTTTAGTACATTATGCACTAGCACTATATAACAATTTTGGCGATGTTGTAATGTGTAGCTGCTGTAAGAAAAGAGATCTCAGATGAGACTGATAGGGAAACGGGGCAAACAAAACAAATTTCAAGTGTCCCGATTCATCTTAGTATCTACTCTCCAAATGGTAACTTTATAATAATCATCAGCACCAATGCACCATTGAAATATTTTCTAGCATAGGCCTATAGCAAATTGGCTAAGCAGGTTTTGTCGTTTTGATGATAATTTTGATCTTGACAGTGGTCAATTTGACGCTGGTTGATCTTCCTGGCCTCACAAAAGTTGCGGTTGGTAAGTTAAGCAGAAAAATGCTCACTGCTAAAACAATTTTTTGTGATATTGTTACGAGCTACTTCTAAGTTTTAACTAAGAATTTGAATAATTATAGACGGTCAATCTGATAGTATCGTACAAGATATTGAGGATATGCTCCGCACCTACATTCAAAAGGTTGTATGCTTTCATATGCTGACTTGTATACGCGCATCAATTTCTTTCTGCTAATGAGAATTTTCTTGATGCAGCCAAATTGCATTATTTTGGCAATTTCACCTGCTAATCAAGATCTTGCAACATCAGATGCGATTAAAATGTCGCGTGAAGTGGACCCCAAAGGTACCCAAATGCATTTGTGTTATGTTTAAACTCTCAAACATGGACAGATTGCTAACTTATAAAGCTTGAGTCTTTTTATTTAGGGGATAGAACTATTGGAGTGTTGACGAAAATTGATTTGATGGATAAGGGTACTGACGCAGTCGACGTAAGTTATCATTTTTCTGCACAATGATAAGTTCAGCTTTAGTGGATCAAAACTTATTAGAGTTGATCTTATTCAATTTTCTTTCTTTCTTAGATCTTAGATGGAAAATCATATCGGCTAAAGTTTCCGTGGGTTGGTGTTGTTAATCGATCACAACAAGATATCAACAAAAGGGTCGATATGACTTCTGCTAGACGTAAAGAAAGGGAATACTTTTCTACTACCCAAGAATATAAACATTTGGCTTCAAGAATGGGTTCTGAATATCTTGCAAAGATGCTTTCAAAGGTCGGTTTATAGGCACGAGTCATTTTCTTGTTTGTTGTAGATAATGTGTTGACATATGACTTGGTTTTCTCTCAGCATTTAGAAGGTGTAATCAAATCCCGAATTCCGGGTTTACAGTCACTAATCAGTAAAACCGTAGCTGATCTTGAAGCTGAACTGAGCCATCTCGGAAAGCCTATTTCAACTGATGCTGGTGTAAGCCTTCATCATGTGTTGTAAAAAGAACACAAGTATTAATTTTAGTGCATAATCTAAACTATGAATTGGTGTTACATGTGAATGACGCTTACAATAAAAAAAATGCAGGGAAAGTTACTTGTCATAATGGACATCTGCCGTGCCTTTGATCAAATATACAAAGAACATCTAGATGGAATGTAAGTATGCCAACCTTATCCACTCGGCAAATTTCGACCATGTAGTCATGAATGGGTCATTTTGGGATAGGTTTATTTCTAATGGGTCAGATGCGAATCAAAGAAATTTACTTATAAAAGAAATACGTCAACTGGGTCTAAACCTTTTTACTAATACTTAAAAATGATTCAGGCCAACCCGAGCTGGGTGGAATCAAACAAACTGCTACTTGAACCGCCCATTTTGACCTTTATAACAGTCGTTTGTTTCCTGTACTGAATCTTTCGTTTCATGTTATTCAGGCGATCAGGAGGGGATAAAATTTACCATGTTTTTGAAAGCCAGCTTCCTGCTGCTCTTAAAAGTTTGCAGTTTGACAAGCAATTATCAACGGACAATATCAAGAAACTGATCAGCGAAGCTGACGGATATCAGCCGCATCTTATAGCTCCTGAACAAGGATATCGTCACATTATTGAATCTTCATTGATTACTATCAAGGGGCCTGCTGAGGCCTCCGTGAATGCGGTAACTCAAAGAAAACAAAAAGCTTTCTCATTTTGTCAATCAAATATACATGAAAAGAAGCTAACTTTACAGCATCTCAGGTTGATATAATCTTAAAGGAACTTGTTCGAAAAGCAATCAGCGAGACCATGGTGTGTTTCTTGTAGCAATCTTTTACAGATAATTTTTTTTTTCTTCCCAAAATGACCCGTATGAAAGTAAATGACCCAAGATTTCCACCTCTCTTTTTTATTTGTACTATAATTTGATCAGGAATTGAAGCAGTATCCAAGTTTGAGAAAGGAAGTGGAACGGGCCGCGAATAAATCACTTGAAAGAATGAAAACCGAAAGCAGAAAAGCGACCCTAATGTTGGTAATTTTGTGTTACCAATAATGATTTAAGTGTAATGGATTTACTTTGTTGACCAATGTGTAATCGTGATAAACGTTCATCAAGTCGGGGTTGTGCGGAGTGCACACTTGTATGACATTATTACGGTTATCATACGGGGGCGAAGCCCCCGTACGACGGGGGTCCGGGGGCAGCGCCCCTGGGCAGGGTCCAAGGGGCGGCAGCCCCTGGCAGGGTCCAAGGGGCAGCGCCCCTGGCTGGGGTCGAGCTGCCAGGTCAGCTTGGAAAAATTTTATTTGGCATAAAGTGCTGTGTTAAAAACGCACTAGAAAATAAAATTCCCGGGTGTTTAGACCGTTTTCTACCCGTTGTTAAAAGTGTCGGTTTTTGGTTATAATAACTGTTTTGACAGTTACAACCGAAAAATAGAAGTTTTGGTCATATAACCTCTATGGTTTTCTGGTTCTGTTTCATAACAACGAAAAACACATAAACAGTTCGAATCTGAGTTTTATCCGATTGGAGATTTCGATAGAACCATCGAAATACTTTGATCTGAAAGTGTTTGACACGACTCTCAGATTATTTGATCCACCCATAATTCTAACAAAGATCAAAGTATTCTGTGATCATGGCGAACGGTGAATCTGTGAAGGACATGACGAGTAAGTTCGATAAGTTGGCTAAGTTTGAAGGGCAGGATTTTCGTCGTTGGCAGAAGAAGATGCACTTTCTTCTTACCACTTTGAAGGTTGTGTATGTTCTGAATACACCAAGTCCCGAATGGTCAGAGGATGAAACGCTGGAAACCACTAGGCAGCGGATGAAGTGGGAAAACGACGACTACATATGCCGTGGTCATATTCTGAATGGTATGTCTGACTCACTCTTTGATATCTATCAAAATACTGAATCTGCAAAGGCTCTGTGGGAGTCCCTAGAATCCAAATACATGGCTGAAGATGCTTCTGCAAAGAAGTTTCTGGTAAGCAATTTCATGAATTACAGAATGGTTGATACCCGATCTGTAATGGACCAATATCATGAGATGTTAAGGATTCTGGGACAGATTACCCAACACAAATTGTTGATGGATGAGGCCATCTCGGTTGCAGTTATCATTGATAAACTGCCCCCTTCTTGGAAAGAATTCAAACATGGTTTGAAACATAAGAAGGAAGAATTAAATTTGGTTCAACTCGGTAGTGCTCTCCGAATTGAGGAAGGGTTAAGAACTCAGGAACTTGAAAATAACCCTAAAGGAAAGAACCAAATTGGGTCATCTTCTGTCAACATGGTTGAAGGAGATGGAGCCAAGAATTCAAACAACAATAAGAACAAACGTAAGTACAACAACAGTGGTGATAATAAGTCTGGCAACAAGAAGGTTGTGGGGGCTTGTTGGAAATGTGGCAAACCTGGTCACATGAAGAAGGATTGTCGCTCTAAGGACAAAAAAGGCGCTGGTTCAAATGGGTCTAAGGATCCAGAAAAGCAACAAGGTTATAATTCTGATCTTATTCAGAATATTGATAATGATTTACATTATGTTTCTGTTATTTCTGATGCATTTTATGTTCAGGATGATGATGTTGCTTGGTGGGTTGATTCGGGTGCAACAAGTCATGTTTGCAAGGATCTTCGTTGGTTTCAAGCCTGTAAATCAATTGAAGATGGATCATTTGTAAAGATGGGAAACGTTGCTACTGAACCAATCAAAGGAATAGGGCGTGTTTTATTAACTTTCACTTCTGGAAAAACTTTATGTTTAGATAATGTGTTGTATGTACCCGGGATTCGAAAGAATCTCGTTTCTGAAATTGTGTTGAATAAGTGTGGCTACAAACAGGTGTTGGAAAGTGACAAGTATATCTTGTCAAGACATGGTACTTTTGTTGGATTTGGTTATGTATGTAATGGAATGATTAGATTAAATCTGAATTATCCTTTGTTTAATGCTTCTACTTGTATGATTACTTCTGGTCATAGTAATGATGTAAGTAATTCTGAATTGTGGCATGCTAGACTAGGACATGTTCATTACAGGAGAATGATAGATATGGCTAAAATGAGTCTAATACCTGCTTTTGACATGACAAATAAAAGTTGTAAAACTTGTATGTTAACAAAGATTACTAGACAACCTTTTAAGGGTGTTAATCGGGAAAGCAATGTATTAGATCTCATACATAGTGATCTATGTGATTTTCATGCCAATCCTTCATTAGGACAAAATAAGTATGTTATTACTTTTATTGATGATGCTTCTAGATATTGTTATGTATATCTTTTGCATGCTAAAAATGAAGCTCTTGATAAATTTAAAATTTATAAACAAGAAGTAGAACTTCAAAGACAAAATTCAATAAAAGTATTTCGTACTGATCGTGGTGGTGAGTATTATGATCCAGTTTATTTCCAATCTACTGGAATAATACATCAAACCACGGCTCCTTACACACCACAACAGAATGGTGTGGCTGAAAGGAAGAATAGGACCTTAAAGGAAATGGTGAATTCCATGTTATCCTATTCTGGGCTAAGTGAAGGATTTTGGGGTGAGGCAATGTTGACAGCCTGTTATATTCTGAATAGAACTCCAAACAAACATAGCAAACAAACTCCTTATGAAATTTGGACCAAGAAGGTACCAAATTTGGCTTATTTAAGGGTTTGGGGCTGTAGAGCAGTCGTAAGGTTGACTCAGCCCAAGATGAAAAATCTGGGTGAGAAAGGTATAGATTGTATCTTCATTGGGTATGCTGAGCATTCCAAGTGTTACAGGTTTTATGTTATAGAACCTAATGATTATGTGTCGGTGAACTCTATAATAGAGTCAAGAGATGCAATATTTGATGAAGAACATTTTTCATCTATACCTAGACCAAGAGGTATGATTCAGCCATCTTCAAGTGAGATAGCTGAAGATGAGACTGAAGGTGCACATGATGTACCTGGTCCATCAGTTCCTAGGAAAAGCACTAGAACAAGAAAAGCTAAGTCTTTTGGTTCTGATTTTCAACTTTATTTGGTTGAAGGAACGAGAGATAAGACTGTATCTCTACGTGAATATTGTTTCACTGTTGAGGAGGATCCAAAGACCTTGAGTGAGGCAATGGCGTCTAAGGATGTTGCCTTCTGGAAAGAAGCAATACAAAGTGAGATTGATTCCATCATGCAAAATGATACTTGGGAATTAGTTGATTTACCTCCTGGATGCAAGGCATTAGGGGGTAAATGGATCCTAAAAAGGAAAATGAAAGTGGATGGAAGCATAGATAAGTTTAAAGCCAGATTGGTAATCCAAGGCTTTAGACAAAAGGAGGGAATTGACTTCTTTGATACATATGCTCCTGTTGCCAGGATATCCACTATTAGATTGTTGTTAGCTATTGCTGCTATAAACAATCTTGTTATTCACCAAATGGATGTGAAAACTGCATTCTTGAATGTTGATTTGGATGAGGAAATTTACATGAAACAGCCTGAAGGGTTTGTGATGCCTGGACATGAAAACAAGGTATGTAAATTGAAGAAATCATTGTATGGTCTAAAACAAGCACCAAAACAATGGCATCAAAAGTTTGATGATGTGGTGTTGTCTAATGGTTTTTGTTTAAACCAATCTGACAAATGTGTGTATAGCAGATTTGATGCTTCTGGTAAGGGAGTAATCATTTGCTTATATGTAGATGACATGTTGATCTTTGGCACTGACCAAGATCAAGTTGATAAGACAAAGGAATTTTTGTCATCTAAGTTTGATATGAAAGATCTGGGGGAGGCTGAGGTGATTCTTGGTATTAGAATTAAACGAGGAAACAATGGTATCTCGATTTCTCAATCTCATTATATTGAGAAGATACTAGCAAAGTTTAACTTTGCTGATTGCATTCCTGCTCATACTCCATTTGATTCTACTGTGAAACTGATTCCTAATAAGGGAATTGCAGTGTCTCAGCTAGAATACTCTAGTGCTGTTGGATGTCTTATGTATGCCATGATTAGCACTAGGCCGGATATAGCGTTTGCTGTAGGACAGCTTAGTAAGTATACTAGCAATCCTAGTGCTTTACATTGGCAAGCTCTTACTCGAGTATTTCAATACTTGAAAGGAACCATGAATTTTGGTTTAACTTATAGTGGTTATCCTTCTGTGATAGAAGGTTACTCAGATGCCAGTTGGATTAACAACATGGAGGATCACTCGTCTACGAGTGGCTGGGTATTCCTACTTGGAGGAGGTGCTATTTCTTGGGCTTCTAAGAAACAGACTTGTATTACAAGCTCAACTATGGAGTCAGAGTTTGTGGCTTTGGCTGCTGCTGGTAAAGAAGCTGAATGGCTAAGGGATTTGGTTTATGAAATTCCTTTGTGGCCTAAACCGGTATCTACCATTTCTATCAGATGTGATAGTGCTGCTACCTTGGCTAGGGCTTATAGTCATGTGTACAATGGTAAGTCTAGACACTTAGGTGTTAGACATAGTATGATTCGTGATCTTATCATGAATGGTGTGATATCCGTGGAGTTTGTGAAAACTCAGTTGAATTTAGCTGACCATTTAACCAAAGGGTTAGTTAGAGATCTCGTGCGCAAGGCGGCTATTGGGATGGGTTTAAAGTCCACCTAATAAAATCCTTGTATCAAGATACCCAATTCCCACCTAACGCAATGTTAGGTGCTGAATTCAATGTGGAAAGCTTGATATTTTGATTTGGAACGCATAATTACATCATCCCACGGTATGTGTTCAGAACTGCAAGTAAAGGAGGTTGAAATTATATTTCTTAATGATCTTTTGACAAATTGCATGTGCAGGTGCAAGAAGAAAAGATCACCTATATAAGCATGAAGTTTAGCTGCTTCAAGAAGTTTGGGACTTGGCTTTGATATGCTTATTGAAGGATAGGACACAAGCTAGTAAAAATAGTGTCAAGTAGAACATGTAAATGTGTAAACTGTTGTGTATATTATCTTCAGGTATTCTTTATGGATAGAAGAGTTCAATCCTTAGTGACACTCTAATATTCGAATATTTGGAATGCTAATATACTAATGTGAAATTCAATCATGTCGACATTTCATTTATGCATCAGTTTGATTGTGTTATGATTTCTTTAAGTTAATCAAGATTACACTTAAATGGGGGAGGATTGTTGGTAATTTTGTGTTACCAATAATGATTTAAGTGTAATGGATTTACTTTGTTGACCAATGTGTAATCGTGATAAACGTTCATCAAGTCGGGGTTGTGCGGAGTGCACACTTGTATGACATTATTACGGTTATCATACGGGGGCGAAGCCCCCGTACGACGGGGGTCCGGGGGCAGCGCCCCTGGGCAGGGTCCAAGGGGCGGCAGCCCCTGGCAGTTACAACCGTTTTCTACCCGGGTGTTTAAAAACGCACTAGAAAATAAAATTCCCGGGTGTTTAGACCGTTTTCTACCCGTTGTTAAAAGTGTCGGTTTTTGGTTATAATAACTGTTTTGACAGTTACAACCGAAAAATAGAAGTTTTGGTCATATAACCTCTATGGTTTTCTGGTTCTGTTTCATAACAACGAAAAACACATAAACAGTTCGAATCTGAGTTTTATCCGATTGGAGATTTCGATAGAACCATCGAAATACTTTGATCTGAAAGTGTTTGACACGACTCTCAGATTATTTGATCCACCCATAATTCTAACACCTAATGCTAGTTGATATGGAATGCTGCTACTTAACAGTTGAGTTCTTTCGCAACCTTCCTCAAGATTTTGAGAAAGGTGGGAATCCGACACAGTCTATGTTTGACAGATATAACGAGATGTACCTTAGAAGAATTGGTGAGCTTCTACATTATAAAACTCTTTAACATTAAGTTTGTGCCACAATTTTGAAAACAAAGTTGGTTACTAAGTATTCTGGATTCGAATACAGGAACGACGGTTTTGCAGTATGTGAATATGGTACTTTCAGGGCTGGTGCACTCAGTTCCAAAATCTGTTGCATATTGCCAAGTGCGAGAAGCAAAACGCAGCTTACTTGACCATTTCTTTGCTGACTTGGGTCAACGAACAGTACGTTTCTACAATACTACTTTGATCCTCTATGGTTTAATATAGGAAGTGTCCATTACTCTCTATTATATTTGATCAGGCTTATTGGCCTTGTATAGTAATATTGCTTATTTTGTTGCAGCCAAGTCAGTTATCAAAACTGTTGGATGAAGATCCAGAGATCATGGAAAGGCGTTCATCGTTGGCAAAGCGATTAGAGTTATACAGAAGCGCACAAATGGAGATTAGTGGAGTTTCATGGTGATTTATTAAAGGCCACGTGAAAAACAACTTGTCTGTTCTGTCTCAAATTCTATGGATTTATATATGTGTTACTTATATGTTACTATTAGCAGAGGATCAAGCCAGTTGCAAAGCGCGAAGTGCTAAGTTACTTGGTAGTCCGTTAGTTGTAGTATTTTATCAAGTTGTATCATGTATGCATTGAGCTTAAGGAAGTTACATTCAACATCTAATAAGGAAGGCATTGCCGCATTGGTTATAAGGCTTGCACCATTAATTGTGTACCTTTGAATAATGTGAGCAAATGTTTGACGTGTTCTGGCAGGCCTAAACTGGACGTACGTAACCATGGCAAAACCAAAATATAAATTGACCTTAAACCGCTCATATAGTTTGTCCGAAACTAGATGATGAACCAAATACAAGCATGAGTTTCTTGATTTGAAAATGTCGGTCTGGGCCTCAGATTACATGATTTTTTAGTTTAAAAAACTTATAAGCTGATTAAAGAATCAATCCGACCCCGAATACATCTGAATCTTATCTAATTAAAAAAGATCAGTTCACAGTAGGCAAAAGACAAAATAAGTGTGTGACCAAATAAACAATCCGCTCAACACCCTGCCTAAGTTCATAACAATTATGTTCAATCGCTTCAAGACAATCTTGTTGCCGTTTAATACCCGAAATATCAAGCTTTGGAAATGCATATGGAGAAACAGAACGCTAGTACTAGTTAGTATATAAAGCCACAAAAGAACCCTTTAACTAAAATAACTTCCAATACATCATATATAGCATGATTTCGAAACCAAATTGGGAAACAAGTCTAAACAAACAGGAAAGCTAATGCACCTAATAATCCAAGGAAGAATAACATTAGAGCAGTACAAGGAAGAATAACATACGTAGTAATAAACATTCTTGAACCTTGCATCTACACACTTATCTTCCATTGAATTTGATGATATCTATGTTGGGGTTTACTTCGTTCCAACAGGGTGAAGATAATCAATAGCCTAACTACGTACCAATGAATGGTTACCGGATATCTCTTGGAGTCGTGTAATCACTTTCCAAAGAAGATTATTCGACCCTATGCCTGGGTTAACACGAATACCTCCTTGGGATAAAACCAAGAGTTAGTTCTTGTTTTAGGCACAAATCAAGAACTCTGTGCGTTTATGTGTTTCTTGTTTTTTTTTCTCATCATGCAAAATATAATCACTATTTATAGTGATCCTATTCCTTTAAGGAATGTAACTCCTAGTCAAAGGTATTAAGAGCATTAATCCGCCTATTAATCTCATAATAACCTTCATAAAGCATAGTGGTTACATGACCAGAAATCTGGTCATCAAGTCAATATTCAACCCTCATTAACTGGTCAAAGAGGTTACAAAGACTTTGTGCATCACCAGGAGCAACGTCCTAACCAGGAGCAGCTTCCTGACCAGGAGCAACTTCCTGACCAGAAGCAACTTCCTGACCAGAAGCAACTTCCTGACCAGGAGCAGCTTCCTACTGATATCACAACCACTATATTGAGTCCAGGGAGGTAAGGGACTTAATGGGTGTACACTCCGTACCTCCAAACCCATATACAAGTATTACCCGTTCCCACAATTGCACTAAATTTCCAACAATCCTCCCCAATTTAGTACAATTCCTTTTTGCATGAAAATCAACTTTAACAAAACCAGTGCATAAATGAAAATGTCCTGAGGATTGAATTTCCATCTTAGTACATCACTCCAAATATTCGAGAATCAGGGTGTTCTAAGAATTGAACCCTTCAACTACTTTGAACACCTGAAGATAACATACACCCAAGTTTTCAAACACTTAAAACGCTCCTGACACCATACAAGCCATGTGTCCATATCCAATTCATAAATGTTGTAAGAGCCAAAGTCCATGCTCCTTGAGGCGGCGAAACCTCAACATTTATATAGGTGGTTCCTCTTTAGTTCATGCTCCTGCTTAAGCACTTTTTCAAAGAAATTAACCATTAAGAAGTTTATAACTTCATCCTCCTTTCAGTAGGTACAAGCACATCCTTGGGATGATATGTAAAACATGTGCTTCAGTCCCCTGAATGTTCAGCTTTCCACATTGAACTCAGCTCCCAAGTTTCCTCAGGAGGGAGTTGGGTGTCCTAGCATTTAGTGACTAGAGTGGACTTTTAAACCCATCCCTTTACCAGACTTTATAACCAAGTCTCTAGCCAATCCCTTCGTCAAGTGATCAACTAAGTTTTGTTGAGACCTCACAAACTCTATTGAAATCACCCCATTCGTGATCAACTCACGAATCATGCTATGTCTAACACCTAGGTGTCTAGACTTGCCATTGTACATCTGGCTATATGCCTTAGCCAATGTAGCTGCACTATCACAACGGATAGAAATGGGTGCCATAGGTTTGACCCACAATGGAATCTCAAGAAGCAAGTTTCTCAACCATTCAGCCTCTTTACCAGCAGCTGCTAGAGCCACAAATTCAGATTCCATTGTTGAACCAGTAATGCAAGTTTGCTTCTTGGATGCCCAAGAAATTGCACCACCACCAAGAAGGAATACCCAGCCACTTGTGGATGAATTATCCTCAGTATTGCTGATCCAACTTGCATCAGTGTAACCTTCCAACACTGAAGGATATCCAGTATAAGACAAACAATAATCCATTGTTCCTTTCAAATACTTCAATACCCTCTGAATTGCTTACCAATGCTGAGTACCAGGATTACTAGTATACCTACTCAGTTTACCCACAGCAAATGCAATGTCAGGCCTAGTACTAGTCATGACATACATCAAGCAACCAATCACCCTAGAATACTCAAGCTGGGAGACAGCCTGACCATTGTTAGGCATTAGTTTCTCACCTGTATCCATAGGTGTACTCACTGGAGTACAATCAAAGTGATTGAATTTCTTCAGCACCTTCTCAATGTAATGAGACTGAGAAATTACAATACCATCACTTTCATGTTTAATCCTTATGCCAAGGATAACATCAGCCTCCCCCATGTCTTTCATGGAGAACTTCGAC
This sequence comes from Glebionis coronaria, assembly GCA_025667525.1. Taxonomy (NCBI): domain Eukaryota; kingdom Viridiplantae; phylum Streptophyta; class Magnoliopsida; order Asterales; family Asteraceae; genus Glebionis; species Glebionis coronaria. The sequence goes on from CM046874.1 coordinate 22,166,856, forward strand.
GACAAAAAATCCTTTGTTTGATCAACCTTAGCTTGGTCAGTACCAAAGATTAACATGTCATCAACATATAGGCAAATGATGACTCCTTTACCAGATTCATCAAATTTGCTATATACACATTTGTCAGCTTGGTTAAGTGAATAACCATTAGACAAAACCACTTCATCAAATTTCTGGTGCCATTGCTTAGGTGCCTGCTTCAGTCCATATAAGGACTTAATCAGTTTACACACCTTTCCTTCATGACCAGGCATGATGAAGCCCTGAGGTTGGTTCATATAAACCTCCTCATCCAAGTCACCATTCAAGAATGCTGTCTTCACATCCATCTGATGAATAATCAGATTGTGAATACTTGCTAGAGCAATCAACATTCTTATGGTACTGATACGTGCTACTGGAGCATAAGTATCAAAATAGTCTATCCCTGACTTTTGTTTAAAGCCTTGAATGACTAGCCTTGCCTTGAACTTTTCAACAGTCCCATCTACCTTCATTTTCCTTTTGAAAATCCACTTGTTACCAAGTGGATTACAACCTGGAGGTAGATCAACCAACACCCAAGTGTTGTTGCCCATGATGGAATCCATCTCATCATTGATTGCTTCTTTCCAGAAAGCAACATCTTGGGACTTCATTGCTTCATCAAATGTTTTGGGATCATCCTCAACATTAAAGCAATAGTAGAATTGGTCAAAGACCTCATCTCTTGTACCTTCAACTAAGTATAGTTGAAACTCAGGCCCAAAATTCCTTGGAGTCCTATGCCTTGTGCTTCTTCTAAGCTCAGGCTCAGGTTGCTGAACCACAACCTCATCAGTGACCCTTTCAGGTTCCACTGAAACACCAGTGTCCTCAGCTCCTATAGGAGTCCTAAGGCTTGGTCTAGGGACTGATGAGAACCTAGTCTCATCAAAGTTAACATCCCTTGATTCAATGATTGAGTTTATTGAAACTGAATCATTAGGTTCAATAACATAGAACCTATAAGCCTTGGAATGCTCAGCATATCCAACAAAGATGCATTCAATGCCTCTTTCACCCAAGGTTTTCACCTTTGGATCAAGGAGTCTTACAACAGCCCTACAACCCCAAACTTTGAGGTAGTTCAAGTTTGGTTTCCTTTTAGTCCAGAGTTCATAAGGGGTAATCCTGTTCCTTTTATTAGGAACCCTATTTAATAAATAGCAAGCTGTTAACATAGCTTCTCCCCAAAACCCTTGACTCAGTCCTGAGTAGGACAACATGGAGTTAACCATCTCTTTTAGTACTCTATTTTTCCTTTCTGATATACCATTTTGTTGTGGAGTATAGGGGGCAGTTGTTTCATGGATTATTCCAACAGACTGAAAATACTGAGTATTCATGTACTCACCTCCCCTATCAGTCCTAAATCTTTTGATTTGGACTCCTTGTTGTAATTCAACTTCAGTTTTAAATACTTTAAATTTATCTAATGCTTCATCCTTAGTATGTAACAAATAGACATAACAAAACCTAGAAGCATCATCAATAAACGTTACCAAGTATTTCTTATTCCCTAATGAGGGAGTAGCATGCAAATCACATAGATCACTATGGATTAGCTCCAAAACTGTAGTTTCACGTTTTACATCCTGAAATGGTTTCTTAGTAATTTTGTTCAGCATACAAGTCTGACACTTATCAATGTCCATGTCAAAAGCTGGAATTAACCCATCCTTAGACATATCTTGCATCCTCTTATAGTGGACATGGCCTAGTCTAGCATGCCATAGTGATGAATCATTCAGTTTAGTGGTAGTCATCAGGACAGAATCAACATTTATACTAGAATCAATATTAAGCCTGAACATTTGATTACTCAAATAGCCAAAACCAATAAACACACCATGTTTTGATAAAACAAATTTATTAGATTCAATCACTTGTTTATAACCACAATTATTCAAAACACTACTAGAAACCAAGTTCTTCCTAATATTAGGAACATGCAAAACATTAAACAAAGAAACAGACATACCATTGAGAATTATGTCGCGACATACATAATCATCATTCTCCCATTTGCTCCTTTTCCTCAGTTCCTCCAAAGTAGCATCATCACCACCATCAGGAATAGGAGTAGTCAGCACGTACACCACGTTCATGGTAGAAAGAAGAAAGTGCATCTTCTGCTGCCATCTCCTAAAATCAACCCCTTCAAACTTGTCCAGTTTGGAGAAGTTAGCCACCATATGCTTCATTGCCGCCGCCATTGATTATCACAAGATAATCTTCTTTGATTGTTGGGGTTTACTTCGTTCCAACAGGGTGAAGATAATCAATAGCCTAACTACGTACCAATGAATGGTTACCGGATATCTCTTGGAGTCGTGTAATCACTTTCCAAAGAAGATTATTCGACCCTATGCCTGGGTTAACACGAATACCTCCTTGGGATAAAACCAAGAGTTAGTTCTTGTTTTAGGCACAAATCAAGAACTCTGTGCGTTTATGTGTTTCTTGTTTTTTTTTTCTCATCATGCAAAATATAATCACTATTTATAGTGATCCTATTCCTTTAAGGAATGTAACTCCTAGTCAAAGGTATTAAGAGCATTAATCGGCCTATTAATCTCATAATAACCTTCATAAAGCATAGTGGTTACATGACCAGAAATCTGGTCATCAAGTCAATATTCAACCCTCATTAACTGGTCAAAGAGGTTACAAAGACTTTGTGCATCACCAGGAGCAACGTCCTAACCAGGAGCAGCTTCCTGACCAGGAGCAGCTTCCTGACTAGGAGCAACTTCCTGACCAGAAGCAACTTCCTGACCATGAGCAGCTTCCTACTGATATCACAACCACTATATTGAGTCCAGGGAGGTAAGGGACTTAATGGGTGTACACTCCGTACCTCCAAACCCATTTACAAGTATTACCCGTTCCCACAATTGCACTAAATTTCCAACAATCTATCTGGACATGCTGAATCTTGGAGAGACGAGGCTTTCCGCATAAGAACCTATAAAATACCCGATTTTCATATATGAAATATCAACACTTTTACAGAAAGTTCCTTCTTCAACATCATATATCCACAATCGATTGGCAGTTAGAAACACAACTTTCCCGCTGTCAAAAAAAACTTCGGGTTTATACATTTGAGCTACATTAAATCTGTGGACTAAAATCTTTGTCCAAGATGTCTGTTCCCCATATTCGTTCATCAGCCAGATGTCACCTTTGGCTTCATTGAATATAGCAAGCTTTTCACCAAGTGCAACAAGCTTGTTAGCAGTATCAGACATATCTACTCCACTAGGCGTCAGCAATTCACTTACTTTTTCATCCGCTAAACTAACAGCCACAATAACTAGTTCTTGTTTAGAACGATTCTTCAAAATCCAATGAAGAAAACCATTAACAAAGACACCCGACATGCTAAAATGGTAATCTCGATAAGGTGACTTACTCATCACCAAATTCATAGTATTCGTTCTAACGTTATATAGATAAACATTCCCATCATAATTTCCAAACTTAGAGAAAACAACAATTTTATAATCACCTCATAACCAAATCCTCTCATACCAAAAAACTCTTTATAAAGTGAGCTTGGCAATTCCAAATAATCTTTAGTAGTTGGGTTTAAAATGATGTAATCATTATAAGTAGAAGCCAAAACAAGACCATTGACAGAACCATCTATGATAAAATCTTGTTCAAAGGTTAGTGGTGACACTGCTTCAGTGTTATTGAATGGGACTGAACAAAGAGAACCATCGTTAGATTCGAAGATGAAGCGATTTGTGTTGAGTGTTTTTTGATGTGTTTTGATGAATTGGGGGTCTGTAAGCAGAGATAGCCATTCTTTTGAAACGCATCGGAACATGGAAGATGGCGTAGAATGTGGGTGGTGATGATATCCTGTGGGATTATTATGGTCGCCATTGTTGTTTTACAGTTTCAAGTACCTTACACAGTCGTTAACTAGGTTATACATAGTATCTTATGTATGGGTATCAAAATCTCTGAATCACCCCTCAACTTTGTTGGGCTTAATTATGTCAATGGTTATGTCACATAAATGAGTTTTCTGTTATGCCTACAAATGTATTTAACAAGCAGTTTGGTGCCCGCATGTTGCGGCGGGACTATTTTAAATATAATTAAACACACATCGACAAATTACTTAAGTTTTTTCCTTCGCTGATTATCAAACTCTTAGATGGTACCCTTTGAAGTATGTCGTACACAGGCACATAGCAACACAAACAACTTGAAATAGGACTAAAAACAGCATATAGTGGCGATAAAACAACTCTAAAAGAACATCATATAGTGGCGATAAAACAACTCTAAAAGAACATCATATAGTAGCGATAAAACAACTCATAAAAGAACAGCATATGGCAGCAATGCACACGACTTAATTATTATTAAACAAAAAGAAACAACCACGACCAAATAACATGTTACATGCTGCTATGTCTCCAAATGACATTTCTTCTTTGAGAAGCGCGATGTATTCTCTGATTTTCATCAATATTTATGTGAAATGCGGATGTCGTTGGAATCTTAAATCCTAGATTAAATAGATTTCCAGTTTGCTTTTGGCTATTTCTCTAAAATATATAGATATGTACATGGAGACCAATTTTTTCCACATTTTGGATCAGCAGCTCTTGTACACGCTACTTTCTTTGACAACAGCAGCTCTTGCACACACTACTTTGCTTCACCCCGCTCCGCTACATATTGTAATTCTTTACCACTATTTGATGGCTATAATCACATTCAAATATATAGCACCTTGTAAACCCTGAAAATCAGAAACTAAAAAGAATGCAATGCTGGCTATAATCACATTCAAGACTTTAGGTTTTTTTAGCACCTTCACCATTTGCCGAATGAGGATACGCCTTGGCATCGTGCGTGATTTAGATCCTTGCCACTAAGCTATTTTTTAATGCCCGAATACTGTCTCCAACCTTTCTAATCAATACACCAACTTGCACAAAACAACAACCCGTGTAAATCAACTAAAATATGAAAAGGCTACTTTGAATAGTGGATGTAGAAGGATGAAAAAACATCCAACCAAATAATTTTTACAGATTTTTTTAAACAGGTAAACCTATGTTCTAAAGTTTTTTATGGTGCTTTAATTTAGAAACTCATGCTATATTGTTATGCAAGCAGTAATACTGATACGATACTTAAGTTCGACCATGTTCAACAATGTATCTCATTATGAACATAGTTATCAAGTTAGTGATACTCGTCTCATCTGTAAGATACCTCGCTGCTCGCGTCGTCTGAAATGTTATGCTCATAGAATCCTATATGTTGAAAGCAAGCTTAGACAGAGTTGGTAGTACTCGAGGCCTAGTTTAAAATTTTCCTCTGCTTCATTAGCAACAAAGTTAGCAAAACATATACTTATAAGGCTCAAGTACACAAATATAGAAGCAAAACTAAGCACCATTCTTGGTTGCAACCTTAAGCCGGGTCTAGATCCCTCGCCAAGATACGGGTAGCTTTGGTTGCAACAGTGACCCGGGTCAGGTTACCCCGCCAAAATACCGACGTTGATATATTATGCCCACAAACCATTCATCATCGTTACTTTAACAAATAAACAACAAACTAACACCACTGGATTTTACCTTTAAAAGAATAATGCAAACATTCATTTAACCAAAATGAAATATGGAATTATAAGCCAAAATTTCTATATACCTTTTTTATACAAAAATATCCCACTTACCTTCCGACATTAAAATGGTCCAAAATTTAAAACCCACAAATCTCTCAGTAGCGGGACCACAAATATCAAAAATTCCAAAACTTGGTCCCTTGATAATCTACTACTACTGAGCCTCAAAGCACAAGAGAAGCCCTCAAGATAAACCCCACACAAAGTTTATAGAAAGAAGCTTTTGAAGAACCTCAAGAATCAGTGTCGGCTGTGTATAAAGATTGGAGAAGAACTTTGGAGAAGGTTCATGAAATATGTCCTATGTTTATGTGTATAATTTTAGTCCCGCCCAAAATAAAAGGCCAAAGGTAGCCCAAAAAGGAAAGTGGAGCCCAATGTCAAAACGACGTCGTTTTTTTCGCTTTTTGAATATATTTATAATGATTACTCTTATTTATTGATGGCATCGCACAAAGAAAGAATGATGACTTGTCATGTTGTAGATATCGTAGGATTTTTGTTAAAACAAATCTAGACCCTATAAATTAATCATACTTATCTAGAAATACAATGTCAACCTTTATTTCCCTACGTTTTATAAGACACTAGCATGGTACCCGCGCGTTGTGGCTGCGGGTACTCTGTAACATAATTTTTGATTAATAATATCGTAATTTTATGTTTCTGTTACAACGACGTCTTATAAACGATAATTGAAAGTTTAGGTAAGTTTATATAGTTGTCTAGGACAATTGATAGTTTAGGTAAGTTTATATAGTTGTCTAGGTGAACCAATGGTGACTTTGGTTCCAGTTGAAGCCGTTGGTATGATTCTACATTCAAAACTCGATACACCATTATTTTGGACAAATAACATATATAGTATGATTTTAGAAATATATGTTTTAAATTGTTGTATAATATAAATATAAAATTATATATTTAAGTAATGAAGGGTATTAATTATATATAAATTGATACTGAATAATTTTTAAAAATATAGTTTTAAATGACATGTGTATAATATGTTGTTTTATTTGTAAATTATGGTAAATGGATGTTTTAATTATAATATTAATTATAGTATTAAATGTAATGTGTTGTTGTAAAAATGTTTATGTTTGTTATGTTTGTACATATGGATTAATATATTGTATTACTTAAATTAGATTTTGTGTTTAAAGATGTACAATAGGCTATTGTAATTGTACTACTTAAAATTTTAGTATTTATTGAGGAGATAGATACCAATTTGCTTAATAAGTACTCCCTCCGTCCATAAATAAATGTCCACTTTGACTTTTTACGGTCTTTCTTATTCAACTTTGACCTTAAATATTTACTGTGTGTAATATAATACCTGATGAAAATTATATCAATAAAAAATTTATTTAAAACCCAATCCATCCATATATTTTGCATCAAGTACCTATCCAATTGCATCTACACACTTATCTTGCATTGAATTTGATGATATCTATTTGGACCGGCTGAATCTTGGTGAAATGAGGCTTTCCGCATAAGAACCTATTACACGGCTGATTCTTGGTGAAATGAGGCTTTCCGCATAAGAACCTAAAACATTCCTGATTTTCATATATGATATATCAACACATTGACAGAAAGTTCGTTCATCAATATCATACATCCACAATTTACAATGAGTTAGAAACACAACTTTCCCGCTGTCATAAAAACTACGAGTTTATGCATTCGAGTTTCATTAAAACCATTGACTACAATCTTTGTCCAAGATTTCTGTACCCCATACTCGTCCATGATCCAAAGGTCACCTTTCACTGGATGAAATATAGCAAGCTTTTCACCAAGTGCAACAAGCTTGGTATCCCTAACAAACGGATCTACTCCACTAGGTGGCGGCAGTTCACATAATTTCTCATCTGCTAAACTAAAAGCCACAATAGCTATTTCTTCTTTAGAAGGATTCTCCAAAATCCAATGAAGAAAACCATTGACAAACACACCAGGCAACATGCTATTATGATAATCTCGATAAGGTGAATTACTCTTCACCAGATTCGTAGTATTCATATTAATGTTATATACATAAACATTCCCATCATAATTTCCAGACATAGAGAAAACAACAACTTTGTAATCACTTGATACGGAATCATAACCAAATCCTTTCATACTAAAAAACTATATATAAAGTGAGCTTGGCAATTCCATATAATCTTTAGTAGTTGGGTTTAAAATGATGTAATCTTTATTACCTTTATAAGCAAAAGCCAAAACAAGACCATTGACAGAACCATGTAAAGAATAAATAGAATCATCTTTCAAAGTTAGTGGTGACACTGCTTCAAGGTTATTGTATGTGACTGAATAAAAAGAGCCATCTTCGTTAGACTCGAAGATGAAGCTTAGTGTTTTTTGATGGGTTTTGATGAACTGGGGATCTGTGAGTAAAGACAGCCATTTTTTGAAACGGACCTAAACCGACCTACGGATTTGGATGGAAGATGGCGTAGGATGTGTTTGGTGATGATGTCCTATGGGATTATGGTCGCCATTGTTGTTTTGTATGCGAATACCTTACACACTCGTTAACTAGGTTATACATGATTACATGGTGGGATCTTATATATGGGCTCTAAGTGGACCAATAAATAATCCATTCTATCAAAATCTCTGGATCACCCTTCAACCTTGTTGGGCTTTATGTCAATGGTTATGTGACATAAATGAGTTTTCTGAGTTAAATGATTTTATCAAAAGTTAGGCTTAAGTGGTAAGGTAAAAATGTATTACTACCATTTAAGAAAACATGATTGTCACTTAGTATTGGAACGCCACTAATCACGATGTATTACAAAGTAATACTTATGAAAATGTTATGTATTGATTGTTCGTATTTACATATAATAATATAAAAGAAAATATTTTGGCATTTTTTACTTTTTAAGAAAATATATATGTACAATAAAAGCGAGATATACTATATACAATAATACCTTTGGTGTAACTATTTAGGAAAAGAGTTCCTTTTTTTGGTGCAGTTCATAAGAAAAGAAATTGCTTTTATGATTTTATATTTTTTTAAATTTTTAAATTTTTAATTTTTTTTATAATTTTTTATTTTTTTTGCAAGAAAAATAACGTTTAAATGAACGGATCCCATAATCCAAATCGTCTCACGAAAAATCGTCAATCGTAACGAGCACTTAACGGCAGCGGCGCCATTTTAATATTCACTATTTTCTCCTCGAATCGCATCGAATTGATATCCAATTTTATCGTTAAGACTTATCGTTTTTGGTGAATAAAACTTGCTTGGTATCTATTTCTATTTAGCACAAAGCACGTAAAAATGTAAAAGTAATATCTATACTACTTATACGTACTATACTAAAAACATATTGCAAATACCACAATTCATTGCACAAAATATAACAAATGTAAAATACAAATTTATTCTACAAATGCAAAAATACAAAATAATTTTATAAAAGAAAAAGAACAAAAATATAAAATGTAACAAAAATAACAAAATAACAAACTTTGAAAAGAAACTCAACAAACTTTAACTAACTCAAAACAAACTCCTAAAAAGTAGGGGGACAATAACAGAATAACTGCCAAAGTTCAATACCCAATGCAAAAAAGTACAACTAGCAGGAAGATAAAGGACCGGAAATGCATTTTTCTATAACTATTTATCAAAAACGGGTTTGAGGCTTTTATGCTATAAGTCGCGAATTAAGCTACCATTTAAGCTAATTCAAGTTGTAAATTTCTTAAACCTGAAAATAAGCTAGGGACTAATGAGCTTTTTTGCTGAAATAAGATGAAACACTCCAAACGATTTTAAAGCTTGTAAAAAAAATGAATTGAGCTTATTGGCTTATTGTTTTGAGCTTAAACTTTGCAAGACTGATAAAAGGCTGATAAGAATAAGATTCATCCAAAGGAATTTAAAAAAAAGCAACTGATTAAGTGGATACAAATGAATACGCAAAAATGAGCTTAATTGACTTTTGTTGAAAAGATTTTGACTTTTTGACTTTTTCAAAAATGACTTCTATGTGCTCAAAAATGATATTAGCTATGCTTAACTACTTTTCAACAAACTAAATCAGCTTGAATTCCTTAATGAAGAAAACAGATAAGAAAATTGGCTACTTTTGAAGCTGATTATAAGCTAACCTATTAATCTATGATGAAAAATTGAAACTTCAAACTTCTTAACACTAGTACTGGCTACTTAGATGCTAAGCTACTCACCCTAAATCCTAATAAGAAGGAAGAAAAATGATGATGAAATCTGTTGTTTACACAGGAAAGCTGACCCGTTACTAACCAACTGCCTGTTGTTGACTTTAATACCTGACTTTTACGGCTAGAAACTCTATGTTTTAAGATGAGTAATGAAGATTTAACAATTCTAGCTATGAGCTAAAACAACAATGCAGCAAAACTACACATCCAAACACTCTTATATCAGCTACAATGGAAATTTCACAAAGTAGAATGAAGAAGTAATTGAAACTGAATGAAAACAGTAATCTAACAAGTACTAACTAAAAGTTTATGGACATAAATTTAATAGTCGTGTGATAGGATCGAACTCGAGATTACGGGATTGCACACAATACGTAAAGAGTTAATTTATTTAATAAATATATTTATATGTTTATTAAATTAAATCGAGCAATAACTTTAACCGTCGTTAAATTTAAGAGTTAAAGACTGAACGGTTAATGTGGAAGAATTAACAAGAGTTAAAGAAAGATCCGTAATACCCTTTGCGGGTTGGGCCGGCGGTGGAGAAAAGAAAAAAAAGGAAAAAGATTTTCTTGTCTTATTTAGTTTATCTTGGACTACAAGTTTTGTAAGCCTATATAAACACAGCAAAACCTTAATTATTTTTTCACCTTACTTTCTCTTGTCTCTCTCCTTTTGGCCGATCAACTCCCAAGAAACCCTAAGGGATTCGTATAGTTTTGGTTTGGTTTTTGGGTTCTAATTACGATCAACACCAAAAGAAAAAACACCTTTTTTAGGGTTCCTTTTATCCTTTGATTTTGGTTTAGCAATAATCTAGTCCTAGCCCCTCTCTAGGGTTGTTGGGTAGATTTTCCACAAAGCTTAGAAGCTCGGTTTACACGTGCTAGAATCATGGTTAGCTCGTTGTATTACGTGTGTACAAGAACGTAATGTAGTCTGATAGGTGTGTAAACACCCATCCTTTTACCACTTAATTCTGGCTAAAACGAGACCAAAACACGTATTTAATATCATTTGTTTGGAATTATGCGTGGTTTTTGTGTTTATTGTGTTTTCAGAGCCAACCGGATGAATATTGGAGAAAACATGGGATTGCACGGGTTTTACTGAAGAAAAGGACTCAAGATAAAGTCTATTGTCCAAGAGATGCAAAAGATTTGAAGTCACTGGGCCTATTCGAAGATTTATCAAAGAAAAGGACCAAAGATGGAAGATTTACACAAGTCGAAGAAACTCAAGTCTATTAAACGAAGAAATTAAAAGACGAGTTGAATTTAATCGACGACAAATCCCGAATCAGAATAAAAAACGTCAACTTTTCTGAAAAGACGAGAAGACAAGAAGAACGGGAGAAAGCCCACTCACCAACCAAGGGAAACACCTATAAATAGTCCACCCCTCACACTTTCCTTCCAGTTAGTTTTAGTTTTTCTCTCCTCCCCCTTTTTCTCTTTTCTGTTTTCGTATCATCACCAACACCACTAGGGTGTTTGGTGATCTTGATCTTTGTTCTTTTAATCTTGTAATTTTAATCCTTGTTTTATCTTGTCAAAACATTAATCATTCAATACAAGTTCTTGTTTAATCTTTCCATTTCATCTTGTTCATCATCATTTTTCTTTTCTAAGTTCTTAAGTTCTTATTTTCTTAAATTTGATCTTCAAAAGTTGATGGGTTTTGTGTTTTTGTTGATGGGATTTGTAGTTATTGGTTAGTAAATCATTTGTGTTTAGTTTATTTAAGTTTTTGGTGAAAAACTTGGTGATTTTTGGCTTTAAATCTTTTTCCTTGTTCTTCGGGTAAAATTACTGTGTCTGTGTTCCCAGGTTCCGGATGAACACCAAATGTTCCGGATGAACACCCAAGTTTCGAATGAGTTTTTAGTCTAAAAAGTTCCGAATGAGTTTTTGTTTGAAAGTTCCGAATGAGTCAAAAAGTTCCGAATGAAGTGATAGTTCCGAATGAATGTGTCTTTAAAAAGTTCCGAATAAACTTCTTTTAAAAATCTTCCGAATAAAGTTGTTTTCCAAAAAGTTCCGAATGAACAGTAAGTTCCGGATGAACCTAAGTTCCGAATGAAGCAAAACTTCCGGAAGAACCAAAGTTCCGAGCCAAGTTCCGGGTGAAAAGTTCCGCATAAAGATCCGAGCCAAACTTCCGAACGAAGTTCCGAATCAAGGGGTTCCGAGTGAAAAGTTCCGGATGAACCTAAGTTCCGAATGAAGCAAAACTTCCGGATGAACCAAAGTTCCGAGCCAAGTTCTGGGTGAAAAGTTCCGCATAAAGATCCGAGCCAAACTTCCGAACGAAGTTCCGAATCAAGGGGTTCCGAGTGAAAAGTTCCGGATGAGCAAAGTTCCGGATCAATGACATACTTCCGAATCAACTTCTTTTGAGGATTTCTGAGGTTTCTTTACTGTTTCTTTATTTCACACTTATATTTTAACTGTAATTTTAAATTTTAATTTTAATTTCAATTTTAATTTTAATTCATGTTTTTATTAACTGTCATTAAAGTAATTGTCTTTAATTTAAGTTTAAATTTTAGAGCATTTGTCATTTAGTAGTTTTAGAAAATCCAAACCCTTTTTTTTAGTAACCAAGAACAATCATTCCACTTAAGACCGAGATCAATTCGAGAGGACTGAGAGAAAAACCTGAACCCATTGAAAATCACATGTATCAAATGGCGCCGCTGCCGGCTCTTCTCGTTAAGATCAAAAGTTTTTTGTGAGAACTTGGATTTTGGGATCCGTTCCCCGTGAACGTTAATTTTTCATAAAAAATTTTCAAAAAAAAAAAAAAAAAATCCTAAAAAATATATAAAATTTTCAAAAATACAAAAAAAAATAAAAAAACATAAAAACCAAAAGTATTTTTGCTTTGCTTTTCTTTGTTCGTTCTTTTGCAGGTGTATGCGCACCCGACCCACGTCTTATCAAGAGCCCGAGCCTCTCGATAACCTAGACATGGCCGGTGTACAAAACAACATACCACCTCCAAACAACAATAATAACAACAACCCGCCTTTCAACAACATGAACAATAACAACAACAATGAGCCCCTTCCGAATAATCGCCCGATGATTGAACTGCTGCAAGCTCATGTCGACGGCAACACTGATCCAATTGTCATACCTCCAATTGCTGCCAACAACTTTGAGCTAAAATCAGGCTTTATCCAGATGGTCTCCGCTCAACCATTCTTGGGACGTACCATTGATGACCCACACGACCATATCAAGAGATTCTTGCAACTAACCAACACGGTCAAATTCAATGGTGTTCCACAAGAGGTTATTAGATTACAACTTTTTCCCTTTTCTTTAGAGGGACAAGCCCGGCATTGGCTTGCTAAGGAACCGCCACAGAGTATTCTATCGTGGACGGATTTGGAAACTAAGTTCATCAATTACTTTTTCCCGCCCTCTCGTACTACCGCATTGCGGAATGAAATCATAAATTTTGAACAAAAGTACGATGAGTCGTTCAGTGAATCTTGGGATCGTTTTAAAGATCTTTTAAGAAAATACCCACAACATGGTTTTACCAAAGTACATCAAATTAATACTTTTTACAATGGTTTAAGCATGAGTGACCAAGATTCATTGAACAGTGCCTCGGGGGGTAATCTATTGGCTAAGACTTCCAATGCTGCTTGGGACATCATTGAGAATAAATCTCGTGTGCAAACCAAGAGTGTTCGGACCAATGTCGCTAGTGCTAGCACTAGTGACAACAACAAGCGATTGGACAAAATCACTACGCTTCTTGAATCGCTTGTCACCCACACCGTCAGCAACAACAACAGCAACAACGCTAAAAACGCCCAAGTTAACGCTGTCAGCCAACCTTGTGAGACATGCGGTGGTCCTCACTCTTACACCACTTGTACTGCCACCCAAGACTACCCTGCTGAAAATGTGAATGCAGCTTATGGCACCTATCCTCAACCTGCTTATCAAGCCCGTCCTCAAGGTGACCGTAACTTGCTGAGCTACCGTTCTAACAATTATCTTTCCCCACCTGGTTTTCCCCCAACCAACTCAAACCAACAACAAAACCTCAATCGCTCTCCTCAACAACAACAACAACCTCGACAACCATACATACCTCCTCACAAGCAGCAACAACCACCTCAACGTAACAACCAAGTTTACCAACAACCTGCTTTTCAACCACCCGCATACAATGCTCCTCCAAACCAACCCACTGCATTACACCAAGAGGTTGCAACCTACATGAGGACCAATGATGTGATCGTGGAAAATCTCCAACAGGAAGTGCGCAATTTGAAAGCAGACTTGGTCAAGCAAGGAAACGATTTAAGAGCCGACATGAGAAATACGTTGGATAGCCAAACTAATGACTTGAGGAACATGATGGCTAGTTTCTTCCAAGGTAATCAACCCTCTTCTTCGGGTACTCTTCCGAGTAACACCGTGGAGAATCCAAGAGGGGAGATGAAAGCAATCACTACTCGAAGTGGCAAAGGTACCAAGGAACCCGAGCTTCCTATACCTCCACCGGTGGTTGTGACTAAGGAGAACGAGTCACCTGCTCCTATTCCTCATCCTTCTCCTTCCCCAATTTCTCCACCTCTTCCTTCTACCCCTCCTCCACCCAAGGATGTGAGTGATCCTATTCTTCCAAAGCCTTCCTCTTCTTCCAATATACCTTATCCATCTAGGTTGAGGAAAGAGAAGCAAAAGAGCAAGGATGATATTCAAGTTTCGAACTTTCTTAAGATGTTCAAACAACTGAATTTCAATATCTCCTTCGCTGAGGCTCTCGCTCACATGCCTAAATATGAGAAAATGTTTAAAGATCTTCTGAGCGACAAGGAAAAGCTCCTCGATATTGCCAACACCCAACTTAATGAGAACTGCTCTGCAGTGCTCTTAAGGAAATTGCCAACCAAGCTTGGTGATCCGGGTCGTTTTCTTATCCCTTGCAATTTCCCGGGAGTAGAGAATTGCATGGCCCTAGCCGATCTAGGTGCCAGTATTAATCTTATGCCTCTAAGCGTTTGGAAGCAATTATCTCTCCCAGAGCTAGTCCCCACCAAAATGACTTTGGAATTAGCTAACCGTACGGTTGCTTATCCAGTG
This sequence comes from Glebionis coronaria, assembly GCA_025667525.1. Taxonomy (NCBI): domain Eukaryota; kingdom Viridiplantae; phylum Streptophyta; class Magnoliopsida; order Asterales; family Asteraceae; genus Glebionis; species Glebionis coronaria. The sequence continues at coordinate 22,181,886 of CM046874.1, forward strand.
GGGATAGCCGAAGACGTCATTGTAGGAGTCGACAAATTCACCTTTCCTGCTGATTTCGTTGTCGTCGACTACGAGATGGACCCTCGTGTGCCACTGATTGTTGGTCGTCCATTCTTGAGGACCGGTCGCACTCTGATTGATGTTGAAGCCGGTGAGCTTATCATGAGAGTGGGTGACGATAAAGTAGTCTTCAACATGGGAAAGCTTTCTAAACAGCCTTATTTATACGAGAGTGTTAATTGTATTGACGTTCTTGATGAGGCTTGTGAAGAACACTTCAAAGATGCTTGTAAAAGTATTCCTACCTCTCTTCCCAATGTTGAGACCGTTTCCTCTATCGACTCATCACTATCTCTATTTGGAGAAAGTGATTTCCTTTGGAAAGATTTGGAAGCCACCATGGGAGATGTGAATTTAGACAAAGACGATTCTACCACCAATTGGGATGAAGATCTCCGCCTCATTGAAAACCTTCTCAAAGAAGACAATCCTCCATCTCCCACGGTCATTGCTATCGATACTCCGACTTCGAATACGCCTCCAGTCGAAAATCCTCCGGATTTAGAACTTAAGGAGTTGCCGCCCCATCTCGAGTATGTATTCCTTGAAGAAGAGAAGAAGTCGTCAGTCATCATTGCTAAGGACCTAAAGGAAGAAGAAAAAGCCCGACTTATCACCGTGTTGAAAAATCATAAGAAGGCTATTGCTTGGAAGATTTCTGATATTCGTGGAGTTGATCCTCACTTCTGCACACACAAAATTCTCATGGAGGACGACTTTAAGCCCACAATTCAAAACCAACGAAGGGTGAATCCAAAAATCCATGAAGTCATCAAAACAGAGGTTATCAAACTTCTTGATGCGGGTATGATTTACCCTATTTCGGATTCACCATGGGTTAGTCCAATCCATTGTGTGCCTAAGAAGGGCGGAATAACCGTTGTTCCCAATGAACACAACGAGTTGATTTCCACTCGTCTCGTTACTGGGTGGAGAGTTTGTATAGACTACCACAAACTCAATGATGCCACGAGAAAGGATCATTTCCCTCTACCTTTTATGGACCAAATGCTTGAACGTTTAGCGGGTAATGAATATTACTGCTTTCTTGATGGTTTCTCGGGTTATTTCCAAATACTCATCGATCCCCAAGATCAAGAGAAGACAACATTCACTTGTCCCTATGGCACTTTTTCTTACAAAAGAATGCCTTTTGGCTTATGCAATGCCCCCGGGACTTTCCAAAGGTGCATGTTAGCTATCTTCCATGATATGGTTGAACAAACCATGGAAGTATTCATGGATGATTTCTCGGTCTTCGGGGATTCCTTCTCTTCTTGCCTTGCCAATTTGAAACGTATGCTTAAGCGGTGCGAAGACACTCGCCTTGTTCTGAATTGGGAAAAATGCCATTTTATGCTAAAAGAAGGCATCGTGCTGGGACACAAGATTTCCAAAGTCGGTCTTGAAGTAGACCGTGCTAAAGTCGATGTTATCGCCAAGTTGCCTCCACCTTCAACCGTGAAGGGTGTGAGAAGTTTTCTGGGTCATGCGGGCTTCTACCGTCGATTCATCAAAGATTTTTCTCAAATCGCTCGCCCGATGACCCACCTCTTGGAAAAAGATACTCCTTTTATCTTTTCCAAAGAGTGTCTTGAAGCCTTCAACTCGCTGAAGGATAAGCTAACTAAGGCACCTATCTTGGTTACTCCTAATTGAGAGCTTCCCTTCGAGTTGATGTGCGATGCTAGTGATTTTGCTATTGGAGCGGTTCTGGGACAAAGAGTGAATAAACACTTCCAACCGATCCATTACGCTAGCAAGACAATGACGGGGGCACAATTGCATTACACGACAACCGAAAAAGAGCTTTTAGCTGTTGTCTATGCTTTTGAAAAATTCCGCCCCTATCTTGTCCTTTCTACAACATTTGTGTACACCGATCATTCCGCGTTGAAGTACTTGTTGACAAAGCAAGATTCCAAACCAAGACTTCTTTGCTGGGTTTTGCTGCTCCAGGAATTTAAAATCGAAATTCGTGATAAAAAAGGAGCAGAAAACCTAGCCGCGGATCATCTCAGCAGACTTGAGGATCCTTACCAAGGGGATCATCCGAACAAAGAAATCAATGATTCTTTTCCCTTGGAGACCTTAATGTCTATAAACTCGAAGTCGAATGAAACCCCGTGGTTTGCGGACTTTGCAAACTACTTGGCGGGTGGAATTCTCAAGGAAGGGTTGACGTCCCAACAAAAGAAAGAGTTCTTCACCGACATTAAGACTTACTTTTGGGACGACCCTTACCTATTCAAACAATGTGCCGACCTGATTATTCGCCGATGTGTTGATGGACCGGCAGCTTCGGAAATCCTTGATGCTTGCCACAAAGGACCCACCGGTGGTCACTTTGGTCCTAACTACACCGCCAAAAAAGTGTTTGATTCGGGATTTTATTGGCCCTCCATATATCGTGACGCTCACGATATGGTTAAACGATGTGATGTTTGCCAAAAACAAGGCAACATCACACATAAAGACGAGATGCCTCAGCATTTCATTCAAGAATGTGAAATCTTTGATGTTTGGGGTATCGACTTTATGGGGCCATTCCCTTCTTCTAAAGGAAACAAATACATCCTTGTAGCCGTTGACTACGTCTCCAAATGGGTTGAAGCCAAAGCTTTACCCACTAATGACGCACGGGTGGTTTGTAACTTTTTGAAAGCTCTTTTCGCTAGATTCGGTGTGCCTCGTGCCATTATTAGTGATCGTGGGACTCATTTTTGCAATGACCAATTCGCAAGAGTCATGGCTAAGTACGGTGTAAATCATCGTCTTTCCACAGCCTACCACCCACAAACTAATGGCCAGGCTGAATATCCAACCGAGGACTTAAGCGAATTCTGGAAAGAACCGTGGGAGAGCATCGTGCCTCATGGGCTGATAAACTTGATGATGCTTTGTGGGCTTTCCGTACTGCTTACAAGACCCCGATCGGCTGTACGCCTTATCGTCTTGTATACGGGAAAGCGTGCCACCTCCCCATTGAGTTGGAGCACAAGGCTTACTGGGCCTTGAAGTGGGCTAATTTTGATATTAACAAAGCCGGTGACCTACGCAAGATCCAACTCAATGAGCTCAATGAACTCCGTAATGAGGCTTATGAAAATTCTTTGATCTATAAGGAAAGAACTAAGCTCATTCACGACTCTAAGATCAAAAACCGAGAGTTCCATGTTGGAGAAAAAGTCTTACTTTTTAACTCTCGGTTGAAAATCTTCTCGGGCAAGCTCAAATCTCGTTGGTCCGGCCCATTCACCATTGCCCAAATTTTTCCATATGGTACTCTCGAGCTCGCTCAACCTAATGGACCTAATTTTAAGGTGAATGGCCAACGAGTGAAGTTGTACTTTGGTGAGGACACCTCTCAGGAGGTGATTCCATCCCTCACCACGTTCCCCATGAACTAATTTTGGGTCGAGTCAGGCTCGTGACTCGGTAATAAAAAACAAGCGCTCCTCGGGAGGCAGCCCGAGTATCTATCCTTTATTGTTTTAACCCCCTAAGTGTAGGGGGACTTCTATACGTGTTTGTCTTTGTGTGGTGATGTGATTACAGGGATTAGTGCACTCTTGGAAACTTTGAAGAACCGTGCTCCCGTGTTATCCGAAATCCGGTTCTATCTCTCAACTATCGTGATTCAATTTTCTTCATACTCACATTTGAAATTGATCACTTTAGTCGTCTCTTCCTTAACTTGAGTTAACCAACGTGCACAATGTCATAAGTGTAGGGGAGACTTTTCCCACATGCTTAAACATTGAGGACAATGTTTATCTTAAGTGTAGGGGGGACTTCTATCGAAGTTTTAAGTGGACTTTTCCATGAAAATGCCTTCATTTAACCGAAAAATCCTATTTTTCAACATTTTTCAAATTTTTTATTAACTTTGGCCATTTAGTCGTAATTTTTAAATTTTTATCATTGCTTTCATATGTATATATCCCGCAATAAAGTCAAAAATATTAATAAAGTGGTGTAGCTAGTTTAGAAATCTTTGACATATTAGGCCCGTTGCGTTTATTTTGACTCAACCCGAATAGACTTATCCAAGTTTATTCTAGCTAGTATCCTTAACCATGTAGACCTTAATTGGTTTATTAGGCTAAGTATCCACGAGTCTCATTACTTGAGATTTTAAATTGTGGAGGACGAGAAATGATAGAGTCAATTACAAGTCGGTATTCTTGCACAAGCTCACTTGGTGTAATTATTTGCCTATTCTCCCATCACTTGCTAATAAATTATCTGCAATAAGTAAGGTCGTACGATTTGAAAAGTTACTTAGCTTCTAGCCCAAGATCGTTTAAAAGTTGCTCGGTAATGATAAGAGTTCATAGCCAAGGCATAACTTATGAAGCGGGGCGCGAAGATTGGCGAGTCCGAAAAGGCCCTAACAAGGCATGAGGATTCCATTTTATTGCTAAAGATCCAAGGTGATGTGAAAAGCATTATTCCCAAAGTCAATATGAAGGATCAAGACTCACGACGAAAAGCAATCAACTCCCATAAAGATCATGGAGAAGTCTATCCGAAAAGACCCTAACAAGGTATGAGGATAAATAGATCCAAGTCCGAAAAGGAGGCGGATCGTTGTATCTCAAAATCCCAGATAGAGATTGAAGAAATAATCATGAAGTCGTGGTCAAAAGTCTCCAAGTGAAGAAATTCTATGAACGATGAGAAGACCATTATCTCAAGCACGTCTCTCAAGATATGAAGTATGAAGTACATGCCAAATATCGGCCCGAGAAAGGTCTCAAATCGTGAACCGAGTTATGCCAAGATATGAACTTTTTGATATCCCGAGAAGCAGTTTTAAGAGATTTTGTCCTTTAGCTAACTATTGATCAAATCGTCCTACTTTGCTTTCAGCCTAAATAAACTATCAAAATAAGTCCAAAAATGCATCTTCATGATCATTCTAAGACAAAAATAAAATATAAGAGATACACCTAGGAATAAGGGAGTTTAAGCATATAATTAAGCCATGTGTGTAAGTGTTTGAATTGCTAACTTATAATAACAATGATCTCGTTTTAAGCTTAGTTTGGGGAACGTGAAACTTGAGGGTGATAAATCTGCGCAGCACCAAAGCCCTAATGTAAGTCCTTGATCTGTTTGCAAGTTATTTCCATGTAGCTATTTTCAAGTGAAAATGGTTTTTCTATCCTTTTGAGTTTTAATTTCTTTTAGTATCTTAATTTTTGTTTAGTAGTATTTGAATAAGGCCAAGGTTGATTAATTATGAGAAAAATGTAAAATTGCTTTATCACTAAGCATTGCATGAGGGCATGGCAATGGTTAAGTGTAGGGGATTTGATAGGTGTGTAAACACCCATCCTTTTACCACTTAATTCTGGCTAAAACGAGACCAAAACACGTATTTAATATCATTTGTTTGGAATTATGCGTGGTTTTTGTGTTTATTGTGTTTTCAGAGCCAACCGGATGAATATTGGAGAAAACATGGGATTGCACGGGTTTTACTGAAGAAAAGGACTCAAGATAAAGTCTATTGTCCAAGAGATGCAAAAGATTTGAAGTCACTGGGCCTATTCGAAGATTTATCGAAGAAAAGGACCAAAGATGGAAGATTTACACAAGTCGAAGAAACTCAAGTCTATTAAACGAAGAAATTAAAAGACGAGTTGAATTTAATCGACGACAAATCCCGAATCAGAATAAAAAACGTCAACTTTTCTGAAAAGACGAGAAGACAAGAAGAACGGGAGAAAGCCCACTCACCAACCAAGGGAAACACCTATAAATAGTCCACCCCTCACACTTTCCTTCCAGTTAGTTTTAGTTTTTCTCTCCTCCCCCTTTTTCTCTTTTCTGTTTTCGTATCATCACCAATACCACTAGGGTGTTTGGTGATCTTGATCTTTGTTCTTTTAATCTTGTAATTTTAATCCTTGTTTTATCTTGTCAAAACATTAATCATTCAATACAAGTTCTTGTTTAATCTTTCCATTTCATCTTGTTCATCATCATTTTTCTTTTCTAAGTTCTTAAGTTCTTATTTTCTTGATTTGATCTTCAAAAGTTGATGGGTTTTGTGTTTTTGTTGATGGGATTTGTAGTTATTGGTTAGTAAATCATTTGTGTTTAGTTTATTTAAGTTTTTGGTGAAAAACTTGGTGATTTTTGGCTTTAAATCTTTTTCCTTGTTCTTCGGGTAAAATTACTGTGTCTGTGTTCCCAGGTTCCGGATGAACACCAAATGTTCCGGATGAACACCCAAGTTCCGAATGAGTTTTTAGTCTAAAAAGTTCCGAATGAGTTTTTGTTTGAAAGTTCCGAATGAGTAAAAAAGTTCCGAATGAAGTGATAGTTCCGAATGAATGTGTCTTTAAAAAGTTCTGAATAAACTTCTTTTAAAAATCTTCCGAATAAAGTTGTTTTCCAAAAAGTTCCGAATGAACAGTAAGTTCCGGATGAACCTAAGTTCCGAATGAAGCAAAACTTCTGGATGAACCAAAGTTCCGAGCCAAGTTCCGGGTGAAAAGTTCCGCATAAAGATCCGAGCCAAACTTCCGAACGAAGTTCCGAATCAAGGGGTTCCGAGTGAAAAGTTCCGGATGAACCTAAGTTCCGAATGAAGCAAAACTTCCGGATGAACAAAAGTTCCGAGCCAAGTTCCGGGTGAAAAGTTCCGCATAAAGATCCGAGCCAAACTTCCGAACGAAGTTCCGAATCAAGGGGTTCCGAGTGAAAAGTTCCGGATGAGCAAAGTTTCGGATCAATGACATACTTCCGAATCAACTTCTTTTGAGGATTTTTGAGGTTTCTTTACTGTTTCTTTATTTCACACTTATATTTTAACTGTAATTTTAAATTTTAATTTTAATTTCAATTTCAATTTTAATTCAAGTTTTTATTAACTGTCATTAAGTAATTGTCTTTAATTTAAGTTTAAATTTTAGAGCATTTGTCATTTAGTAGTTTTAGAAAATCCAAACCCTTTTTTTTAGTAACCAAGAACAATCATTCCACTTAAGACCGAGATCAATTCGAGAGGACTGAGAGAAAAACCTGAACCCATTGAAAATCACATGTATCATAGTCTTACTTTAGACTATATCTTGGTAGTGTTCATCATAAACGCTAATTGGTGATTCGTTTGTGATCTTGTGGATCTTCGCTAGGATAAATGTATGTAACCCTAATTCGACTAATTATAATTGTGTTATTAATTATGATCTTGTTAAATCGCTTCCATTATGTGTGCTTTGATCTTATTTAGGGTTTTGTATAATTGTTATGAACTTCATAAACCTTCAGTGGCATCGAGAGTCGTTTTAACATGTTATAACTATCAAGATCTAAAGATTTTTTAAATAATAATTGTTTTGAGTTAAAACTACATGTTGGGTTTTTAGGTTTTCACAAAAATTGGTGTTTTGTTTTTTCTAAAAAAATTAAGGGTTTGCCCATTTTTATAAAAAAAATGAAACCTTAAAATTGCATGTTTGATCTTTACATAATTCCTAATTAATTTTTATGTCATGTATTTAAGGTTACGATCCGTAGAGATTTAATTAAATTGTTAAGTGACTTGGGTGGAACTTTGATGAATTACATGATTAATTGTTATGTTATGTAAATTAACGTTTCGATCCATAGAGATTTAATTGTTAAGTTATGTGGGAGATCCGTGATGAACATGCATGTTTTCATGGATCATATGTTTTTATGTGGTAATTGTTACGTGTTTTGCTATATGTTTTATTTGATTCAATAAATCTAAAATTAGAGAACACTTTATATGAATATAAAAATCTAGATTTGATATTTATTAAATAAATCGTATGCATGCGGCTATTAGATTTATTTATTGCACATATAAATTGTTATTATGTGTTTATGATTTAGTTTTTTTACCTTATTGTTTTAATGCGTTTTATTTGTATGTTGTAAACAATGGTAATTTTTCGAGAAAAATAATATGGACTAAATCATATCAAAATAAATGAATTGTTTTGAGATCTAAATTACATAGAATTGTGTTGATTGGTAATTTGAAATAATAATTTAATGGCCTACTCCTTTTGGCAAACTATAAAGTGGGTATAACGCACCTCTGGTCATGTACCCGGTTAAGAAAGGAGGTGTTATGCTATTGTCGCTGACCAAATTCCTGGCTCGCCTGTGCGTCAAATTGAAATTACCTACGATTATTATTTGCATCATACCTTAAGGTTGATATACCGCAAATTTACATCCGAACCACAATGAATAAGGTTATTGCTTTGTGCTTTAGCCGAGTTCTAGAAAAGTACGTTGTGAATAGTTGTGAGTAAAATCTTTAAATGGTTTAACCAATACATCAACTTACAATTTATGGCGAAATTTTTAGACTCACCAAAAGTTTATTAAATGTTTTATTAAACTTATGCTATGGAGATGTATGCATACTTCTTCATACATGGTTATGCATCCTTTTGGGAGTGCAAAACACAAAATGAAAAAGATGGTTGAAGCAACCATTAAGCCTCAAAAGGGGTCAATGTTTAAGCCATAAATTTATTTGGTGCCATACAACGCGTTTACACTATATTTGCCAATTCTACTAAAAGATGGCAGAATTTGAAAGCGTAGTATTCGACTTTTGTTATTGTAAGATACTTGAAACTATTAGCGTAATATCAATGAACTTTTTATTTCGGACGATAGCTATACTTTTCGTAATTTAGGGGGACTCATTTCTAGTTTCGCACCGGGCCACCCAAATCAACGAGCCGACCTTGTTCAAATCACATGTAATTTATCTTAGATATCATGTGATTTTAATTTATTCAAATCGTGTCTATTTTTTATAAATAAAACTTAATAAAATCACGTGTGATTTTATACGAATCACGTGTGATTTTATACGAATCACGTGTGATTTTGTACGAATCACATGTGATTTTGTAACTAATTTTAATCTTTGTGATATTATTCAAATATTGTCTATTTTTTTATAAAAAAAACTCGATAAATGTGTGACATAAACTTATTAGATCAAGAAATGGACATGATAACTATATCAAAGATTTAGCTTCTTCAAGTCCAACTTTTATTTAAAAAACCTTCTGCTTCTTTTGCTATACACATGAACAAACATGCATTTTCATACTCAAAATATTCAGCGTAAACATTTAGAAATCAGAAAGAACGAAAGAATAGGTTATAGGCATGTGCATTAATGCCGTCTCCTCATCCTGTTTTTGAGTCCCACTTCATCAAGTTGGTTCAGAATATGTTCCTCTCGACCCACAACATACATGTTTGCTGTTGACGCTAGAAAGCGGTTATAGTCAGTGGGTGCACTTTTCTACTAACAATGAGTATATTGGTGACCAGGCTGTAAATAAGTGAAAATTAAAACCATACAGAAAATATTGCAAGTCGAGCCAAGTGAAAACCTTTGAAATTTCCGTATAGTAGGCTAAAAAAGTAGCCATGTTGGATAAAAAGACATGTAATCAGTCCCAAATTAACAAAAGACATGCTCGATCAGAAATACTAGTTGAATGTCAATGTGAGATTTACATGTCATGTCTAAAGTTTTCACGCACAAAATGTACATGAGTATTTTTTTCTTAATGAAGTCTTATAGATCAGTATTTATAAAATATAGATTCACCAAATTTACCACTTCACTATCATAAAATGCATCCATGTTTCATTACAAAAAAGACCATTTCAACATTACAAAATGCATTTGGCATTTCAACCAAATAGGTGAGTTCATGAATATGTTCAACAGTTTGTATATACAGCATTAGCTACTCTAGTAAGCATGAAAAGAGAAAGTTAGCAAGACTTTTTAATCCAAGGCAAAACTTATAGGAGTACTAACTTACAGATGAAAAGATTTGAGGTTTTCAAAACTTATACATTATCTAGACTTTAATAGAATAAATAAATAAATATGTTAATGGATCTTATAAGGTTTATGATCAATTATCTCTTCACCATAAGTAATATCAACACCATATTGAGCAACTAATAATCTAAATGTCATTGTCTCTTGAAAAACAAATAAACGTGCTTATTATAAGGATAATTTGTAAAACCCGCATGCTTTTACCATGAACTGTACATCTATAATCGTATGTACATGATTAAAACTTACCATATATTACATGTTTACGTTTCACGAATATTAATTACAAGTATTACGTACGTGTTATTACACGATACGTATTTATTACGCATTAATTCACGATAATTATTCCAACAATAATTATAATCACGAACATACGAGCATGAAATCATGAACGTAAATAATCACGAACACATTATAAGTATTTACGTAGTAATTATTACGGTTACGTATAAATAAATAATAAGACACAACCGATAACTATTTAAATCACGTAAACACAACACGAGAACGTGTATAATTTTAGACACGAGAAAAACAATGGGTTTCCCTTGTGGGCCCATATACCCGCAACATGAACACAAGACAAGGGCCTAGCCCATTTAACTTTTTACCAAAACAAGAATTAAGGGAAAGATATTTTTCATAATAACAAAATATTAGAAAAAGATCAAAACCCTAGCTCCTCTTGTGCTCCCTTTGGCCGTCGGGTAAAACACCACCAAAAGGGTGTGTTTGTTGATTTTGGTGGATCTAATTCTTGCAAGGTCGTTCGTGTTATCATCCCTTTTATTTCACGTATTCGGAAATTATTTAAACCCTTTTCTTTTATGTTTTTATTAAATTAAATACATGAAATCATGAGGTTATTAAAAACTAATTAATAAACATGTAGACCTAATCATGGGGTATTAAAAACATATGGTTTAAGGGGTGTTTGGTTCGACCGGCGCACACAAACCGAGAGCCAAAGCTCTCGGTGTGGCTCGTGTGACCCCAGCCGAGACCTACGGGTCTCAGTGTTGGCTTTGTGGTTCGGCAGCAGTCAAAGCAAGGGACCCCAACACATGTCGGGGTTAGCCTTGTGGTTTGGGGGTCTCGGCTGAAAAACAAAACAAACACCACCGGCTTAAGCCGGTGGCTAATTATAGAAAGCAGGGGGAACATGGGCCGCGACGGCAGGGGGAACACCGGCTAAAGCCGGTGGGAACTTTTGCTACTCGGCGGCTAGCCAAGACCAAGGGAACCACCGGCGTGGCCCGGTGGATGTTTTGCGAAAACAGTGGCAACCGGTCAAGCCGGTTTTGCCACTATTAAGGGTGCGTTCTTTGACCGGTTCACGGATCCGGTTCACGGGTTCACGAACACGATTCACGACACGTTTAATAAATATAAACACGGGTTTCGGTCACGACATTATTTTACAAGGTTAATTATTTTTACAAGTTTATTTTTACAAGATTAATTAAATTAATTAAAACATGTACATAATTAATTTAATTTAGACATGACTTAGGTTATTATTATTATTAATAATACATGGATTCTAACCTAAGTATTTATCATTTTATTTAGACTATATAAGTAATTAATTATTAAAATCATGACTTATAATTCATTAATTTCCACGACTTAGGTTATATTAATATATAGATTAATACATGTTTTAACCTAAGTATTTTTATACACTATAATTTAATTAAATCATGTTATATCTAATTAAATCTTATAACATATAGTATATTTAATCTACATGTAATAATTAATAAACTATACTATTTAATCACATGACTTAGAATATTTATCAGTAAACTTAAGCTTATCATATTAGCTTAATAATCCAGGTTATTTCTATTTATAGAAACTTTCTATTTTTAGAAACTTATTTATTTTAAGCAGCTAATCTGTTTATGGAAACTTTCTGTTTTTAGAAACTTATTTATTTTAAGCAGCTAATCTTTTTTTGGAAACTTTCTTATTTGGAAAACTTTCTATTTTTGGAAACTTTCTATTTTAGGAAACCTGCTATTTTTAGAAAGTTACTTATTATTACACTACAAGCATAATAATACCAGAATATCAGTAATACTTAATCAGAATACTTTAGAAACATGATAAAAGCAGTATAACATTAAAATCAGTAAAACAAGACTAAAACATACTACCTCCGTCCCATAATTATTGTCCACTTTTGACTTTTTAAGTCTTTCTTCGTTAACTTTGACTTTAAATAATTATGTTTGTGTTATATAATATTTGATGAAAGTTATATCAATGAAAAACACATTTAAAACTCTACCCATTAATGTATTATGCATCAAATATTAAATAACACAAACAAAAATATTTATGGTCAAAGTTGACGAAGAAAGACTCAAAAAGTCAAACATGGACAATAATTATGGGACGGAGGTAGTATAAAACAAGTCAAGACATATTATGATCAAATTACGTACGCAGTAAACAATATACTTATACACGTATCCTTCTATGTAGCATTAGTGAGATCGGAGTAGGATTCCCTTCGTGCTTCTTTTCCGTTCACTGGACACAAGGTACGGATTCTCCGTCCTTCAGTATGGACATTCTTTCCTTATTAGGATTCCCCGTATGCAACCAACTGTTTTCCCAGTATATCTTTTATATGTTTTTGAATTGCTTATGTTTAGTTTTAAATGCCTAAGCCATATACATGCATGACCAGTTTCACCTAGTTATGGAGGTACCATAACCATAACATTGGAGGCACCAATGTTATGACTTCTCCACGGCAGAGTGATTTCTCGTGGCGTTCCTTTCAGTTTTTGGCCATTATTATATTATCATGTAGGGCGTATGGGTGCATCCTAGTTACATGTTTAACAATATTATCAGGTGAATGAGGTGTGTGTCTTGCATCCTTCACAAGGAGTTGATCCCTCCTACCCAGACTTATATTAATTAGAGACAGCCCCTCTAATTGCATGATGAGGTCACCCCTCTAAGTATTCATGCACGTTGATATTTCATGACCTATATTGGCTTAATTGTTAACTAGTTAAACAGATATACAAGATAAACATAAGGCTTTTCAAACTATAAAACCAGTTTTACTAAGTTATGTTCATGTTTTACAAGGCTTATTCATTTCCGCTGCTATATGACTTATATGCTTATATTATTCATGCTATGCTTGTATATATGTGCACTGAGCGTTATGCTCAGCCGTTTTTCTTTCATGTTCTCAAAATGGCAGGTACTCAAGGACGTTCGTAGGCTTATCACCGTACGTGCATACGGATGGACGCTATCCGGCTTCTACTTCTTTATGCATTTACTCTATTTTACATTCAGCACTTTATTTCATTTCATGGACATTGTTTAGTCCTTTTCTATTCCAGTACTATTATTATTCATCTGTGATGAGTTCTACTTAGACTGCCGATGTTTGATTCCGGCTTATGTCTTTATGGTCAATAAATGTTTTTAAGACATTTACCTTACATGCTTTGATGACACGCCATAATTACGCGTGACCCGCCATTTATCAAGATGGGGTGTTACATAATCTGTTGGTGATTTTAGTGTCGTCAACTATTTTAGTTAATCAGGATTTACTAGAGACCAATGAGATTTCATATTCGGCTCTGACACGAGTTAGGGGAAGTGCGGAGTGCACACTCGTTGAGCTAATATGTTATCGCCCACAATGAAAATGCAGGGGTCAAGGGGCAGCGCCACAAAAACCTAAACGATTTTTACGAATCGGTATTAAGGATTCGTCTTAATTTTCCCGCAAAACCCCAACCAACACGCCTGTTGGTGAACAGTTGTAACTGTTCGGGTTTAACTGCTTGTAACCGTTTATGTCTGTTAATTAACAGAATTTTGGTCTCATATGAACATAACAAAAAACACACAATTCCTCTCTGTTCTTGATTTGATTTCTTGTGCCTAGAATCATAGTGTTTCTGCTTGAATTATCCCGATAAGTATTTTGTGTAACCCAGGCACCATAGGGTCAAAATATTTATACGGAAAGTGAATTTACACGATCCAAGTTAGATATCCAAGATTATCACACCGTAGTACAGACACCCTAAATCTTACATAATCAAACAGTCAATAATACAAAATTAAAAGTAAAATATAATAAGAAAAGAACTTACAACTCGAACAAGGAGGTGAGATGCTCATAGAGCCTCATCATCTCAATGATAAGTGATATTGAAATCATTGCTAATTGGTGGTGATGGTATAGAGAATGAGGTGGGTGCTGTGACCAGAGGTGGTGGTGGTGGTGGTGGACCGATGGTTAAGGTTATAAACAAACACCAACAGCTATCCTTGACAGCATACGGTGGATCAATGGTGGTTTACGATGGTTTATGAATGTTTTTCCCTTTTAGGTAACAAAGAGTGTGTGCAAACATAGAATGTGAATCTCGACCTAAGATATTGAGTTTGTTATTACCAAAATACTCCTCGTTTTCTAATAAAATTAAAATTTTAGATTTATCTAAACTGTTGGATTAAAGATGAATGAGTGGTTGAGTTTGAGTCCTTTTTACTTTTTTGGAGAAGTATTCTTTATTGAACTTTTGTCAATGGGTGGTGATAACGTCCTGTGGGATTATTCTCATCAACTCCATTCTTTTGTTTTTGTAATACAATTTTAAGGAGGAGATTCAAATACCTTATATAGTTGTATAATTAGGTCGGTTATATATACATCCTAGAATCTATAAGCTGGACCCAATAATTGATCCAATATGTGAAGCCCATGTGGCACTTTTAGGAGGTGCAAGAGATAAAGATAATACCCAGCGGGAGGCCATAGTCTTGGCTATCACGCCCTCAGTTTAATGCAGCCCATGGGGACGAAAAACGTAGTCTTGGATATCGCAACCTCCGGTGAATGCAACCCTTAGAGACAGAGGACGTAGTCTTAGATATCGCAACCTCTATTGCATGCAACCCTTATGGATGGAGCCTGGAGGATGTACGTCCCAATTACTTTGAAAACTTTTAGAGATGCAATTCTAAGCTCATAATATAGCTAGCTAAAGTTACAAGCTTTTAGAGCAGACTATTATGTGTGTAAGTATATTAAAAGTATAAGCTGAGTTTTTCACTTCTTTCAAACTTCAAGGGTAAGTCATGTAAGTTTTATATATATAATTTTTTGTTTTATAGTTTGGTGTTGGTTTTGTGTTTTATGAAAGTACAGGGGCTAAACTTGACAATGTTGGGAAGTGACATAAGCTGATCTTTTCAACTGCTATATATTCGTCTCTTTCTCATAGTTAGGGTTAGCATTCTCATTATATTGTTCACCACTATCACATTCTTGATCTCAGTTTGTTAGTTTGTTCAGTTTGTTAGTGCATCTTGATCTTGCCTGTAAGATCGTCAATTCACATTAGTGTTTGATTCTTTCTGTGTGTAAGTACGATGACAATCCAGATATCACATTTAAAGTGATAGCCTGAAGCAGTTTAGAAAAATAAAGGGGTGGTCGGTTGAATTCATTCTTGGTACTCTTTTTTGTTAAAGATTTTATAAAATCGAATATGGTATCAGAGCCTATGGTTCTTGATACTTGTTTTTAAAATCTGGGTTTCAATTAGCTTCTGGTTAATTGGGTTTTTTGTGTTTTCCAAAAATTTAGGGTTTCTTACTTTTTGGGGGTTTTCTGATTCCTGGTGTTCCTTGGGGTTGTATTGGGTTCTTGTGTGATTGATTGTGCTTAATTACACTCCTGGTAAGTTTAATCGAAGAAACCCTAAAATCTGAAATTAGGGTTTGTCTTCGATTTTGGGTATTTTCTTTATTGTGGTTATTCTGTTATAACTAACATTTCAGGTTGTTTTTCCGTTGTGCTTTATCTGTTTTTGGTGGGATCTTCTTGATCTCTTTGGATCTTGGCTTCTTGATAGCTTGTTGTTGCGCGTGCATTGTAACACCTC
Source organism: Glebionis coronaria (assembly GCA_025667525.1). Taxonomy (NCBI): domain Eukaryota; kingdom Viridiplantae; phylum Streptophyta; class Magnoliopsida; order Asterales; family Asteraceae; genus Glebionis; species Glebionis coronaria. The sequence continues at coordinate 22,197,771 of CM046874.1, forward strand.
TCTTGCTCTCTCTTTTAAGATTGTTTTAGGTTGTTTTAGTGGGGTTTTTAGGTGTCGAAGGGATTAGTTAGTGATTGGAGATTGGTTCAATTTTCTTGTGTGATTCTTGGTAGTTGTGTGTAAAGGAGTTACAATGGGCTCTTGTTTTTTTGTATTTTTTGTGTTTTTTGTTTGTCTTTTGATTTGTCATCATGTCTGATCCCAAGAAGGGTGATAATGGTCCTAGTGATACTAAAACAGAAGATAATACTGAGACTGTCATACATACTAATGACCCTCTATACTTGCACCCTACTGGTACTAATGGGCAGCCTATTGTGAATGTTAAACTTACTGGACCAGAAAACCATAAAGTTTGGGCTGCTGCTTTTAAGCTTGCTTTGCATACTAAAAATAAATTGGGTTTTATTGATGGTACTTGTGAAAAAGATAATGATGATGAGGTTCTTTCAGAACAATGGGATAGATGTAATGTTTTTGTGTTATCTTGGATTCTTGGTTGTATCTCTTTTGAGTTATATCAAGGATAAATTTTTTCAAAAAATGCTAAAGATGTGTGGGATGAGTTTAAGGAAACTTATGACAAGATTGATGGGTCTGTGATCTATAATTTGCATCATAAAATTTGTTCTCTTACTCAATCTGGATTTTTTTGTATGAGTATTATCATACACACAACAGTCTATGGAGGCAGTTTGACTCCCTTGTCAATCTTCCTTCTTGTATTTGTGATAGTGCTCCTCAAATGAAGAACCATAATGCTCTTATGAGGCTTATGCAGTTTCTTATGGGTCTTGATGACACTTTCAGTGTTGTTAGGAGTCAGTTATTAACTGCTGATCCGTTGCCTGATGTTAAATCTGCTTTTGCTACTTTGTCTAGGGTTGAATCCCATAAGAATAGTCTTGTTCATAATGGTAATGATAAGAATACTGCTTCTGCTTTTGCGGTTAAACCAAATAATTGGTTTGGTAATAGAAATAATCAAAACAAAGATCCTAATAGAAACAATAATAATAAATTTGTTTATACTCATTGCAATATGAATGGTCATACCATAGACAGATGCTTTGAGCTGAATGGATATCCTCCAGGTTTTAAGAAAAGAAATACTGGAGGATATAATGTATCTAATAATGCATCTAGCTCTCATGGTAATAGTATTGATCAGGGATCTGGGAATTCTCTTCCCTTTACTGCTGATTAGATTAATATGCTTATGGCTTTAATTAGATCTAAGACAGATACTAGTGATGTACAGTCTTGTGCTGCAGGTATTGTTTTTGGTTCCAATCATATAATAAGTTTTGTTACTTGTAGATTTTTTAACTATAACTCTAATATAAGTACTTATAGTACATATATTGGGTGGATCTTTGATTCTGGAGCATCCCAACATATGACTTTTTCTACAGCTCACTTATATGATGTAATTGATGTTTCTAAATTGAACATATCTGTTTCTCATCCTAATGAAACTATTGAACAAGTTAAACATGTTGGGAATTTTAAACAATCTGATCAAATTGTGTTAAAAAATGTGTTGGTTGTTCCAGGCTACAAGGTTAGCCTTATATCTATTCATAAGTTGGCTAAGGATGATAAATTTGTTGTGTCATTTACTAATTCAAGATGTTTTGTTCAGGATTCTCTTCAAAAGTCCCTTCTGGGGACTGGTGGTGAGAACAATGGTCTCTATTTGTTTGATTTGGGTAGGAAACTTATTAATAGTTCTATAACTACATGTTGTTTATCTAAGTGTATTTGGCATAACAAACTTGGTCATCCCTCTGACCAAGTTTTAGCTATTTTGAAAGATAAAATTCAAATTGATTCTACTAATAATGTTCAGCCTTGTGATGTTTGCCATAAGGCTAAACAGACTAGGGATCCTTTTCCCTTAAGTGAACATAAGACCAAGTCCTTGGGAGATATTGTTTACTTAGATGTTTGGGGTCCTTATAAGGTTAAAAGTAGAGATGGATATAGATACTTCCTTACTGTGGTTGATGACTATACTAGGGTTGTGTGGTTGTATGTGCTCAAAGGAAAAGATGAAGTTTTCAGAAAAATTGTTGAATTTTATAATCTCATAAAAACTTAGTTTGATGTGTCTATTAAAGTTTTCAGAAGTGATAATGGATCTGAATTTATTAATCATAAATTTGAAACTTTTGTTCAAAGTAAAGGCATTGTTCATCAAACTACTTGTGTGTATTGATAGGTGTGAAAACACCCATCCTTTTACCACTTAAACCAATTAGAAACGAGACCATAACGCTTATTTTATGTCGTAAATGTCGGAATTATGCGTGGTTTGTGTTTTGGTTGTGTTTTAGGATCAAAATATGAAAAAGGAAGAAAACACGGGCTTTCACGGGCTTTTATCGAAGAAAAAGGCAAAAGACGAAGTCGAAAGATCAAGAGTTCAAAAAGAACGGAAGTCAAAGGCCTATTCTGAAGATTTATCGAAGAAAACGTCTAAATGACGGAAGTTTAACGAAGTCGAAGAACCGAGTCTAATAAAAGAAGACAATTATAAGACGAGTTCATTTCATATCGACAAATCCCGAGACAACGTCGAGAAAGACGAAGAATTTAAATGACAAAAAGAGAAAGAAAGAAAGAAGGAAGCATCCAACCACCTACCTTCTCCCATCCTCCTATATAAACCCTCCTATTACTTCATTTTGAGGGTGTTAGTGGATAGTGTTAGATAATTTTTAGTTAGTTTTATTTTATGCATTAGGAGTAGGTAAGTACTTTCTCTCTCTAGATTTAATTTCTCTCTCTAAGTTTTCTTTCAAGTTTTCTTAAATCTTTCATCTTTAAATCTTGTAATCTTGAATCTTTAATCTTTGTCATTAATTTCTAGCTTTTTATTAATCTCATTCTACTTTTTTTATTGGTTGAATCTTAATCTTTTTCATAATCTTTGTCATTAATAGTTTCGTGATCTTAATCTTAATCTTTTTCATCATATTTTTATTTAAAGTTTACATCTTTTTAAATTTCGTGGTTTGTTTTTGAAGTTTTAATATGTTTTAGCATTAATCTAGGATTTTTAGTTAGCTTATTGGTGTTTTATTTTGCTTATTATCCTTAAAAAATTGAGTTTTAAGTGCTTATTTTCGTCCTTTTACGAGTTCCTACTTTTTAGGAAAATCTGGTAAAAATTCGCAACATTTTCCATTATTGCGGAATTGACCTTCAGCTTATTGCAGATTTGTGCATATTCAAAATTGAGGAATCATTAATTCCGCAATAACATTGCGTAATTGTACTCTCGGTATATCACGGATTTCTATGTTATCTAGAACAGCGAAATCTTGGCGCAACATTGCGGAATGTTCGTTATTTCTACATTGCGGATTTGATCTTCTGCAACATTGCGGAATTGTCCTTCCTATTGCGAAATCTTTGATATTTATTGCGAAATTAATGGTTTAATTGCGAAATTAATTCATAGTTTTAATATAATTGCGAAATTAAATAGTTTTTGTTTAAATTTAATTTTAAACTTATTTTTCCCGCCAATTTACTTAGGTTTATTTTTACTTGTTCGTCTTAGTTTAATTTTCGAGTATTTTAATTTTTAAAGTTTTCATTTTTATTAAGTTTTAAGTTTTCATATTTACGTTTAATTAGTTTAATTTCTTCGTCATTTAATTTTAAAGTCATTTAATTTTAGTTTAAGTTTTCACGCTTTTGTTTTTACTTTATTTTACCCGTTACTCAACGACATTTTCATTCATTTTAGTTTAGAATAGATAATCATTTTATTTTCCTTTAACCAAGAACGACTGATTCACACGTTAACCATACATCAATTCGAATCGAGACGAGACGATATCTACTTTAATTCTAGACATACAAAATCTACGTATTAAAATGGCGCCGCTGCTGGCTCTTTTCGTGAAGATTAACGGTTTTTTGTCAGAGACGCGTTGGATTTTGGGATCCGTTCACTCGTGAACATTATTTTTCTTTCACGTTTTTCAAAAAATTTCAAGAATCCAAAAAAAATAATAAATAAATAAATAAATTTTTTTTCAAAAATCCAAAAATATTTAAAAATCATAAAAAGCATTTCTTTTTCAAATTTTTGCACCAAAAGTATTTTCTTTTTACGATAGATTTATTCCTTCTATTTCTTTGCTCTATTTTTCTTTTGTAGGTGTATGCGTACCCGTTCACGCAAGAAGAAATCCATTCAAGCTACTATCATTCAACCTCCGATTGTCGAGCCTCCTGTTGCTAACACAATGGATAACCGTCCAATGATCGAGCTCTTGCAATCACATGTTGAAGGCAACAAAGATGCGATTGTGGTTCCGGCTATTGATGCAAATAACTTCGAGCTCAAATCCGGGTTTATTCAAATGGTTTCCGCAACACCTTTTCTGGGCCGTACTCATGACGATCTTCATGATCACATCAAGAGGTTCATACACTTATCAAATACTGTTAAATACATTGAAGTTTCACAAGAGGCAATTCATTTGCTTCTCTTCACTTTCTCCCTCGAGGGACAAGCCCGGACTTGGCTTGATAAGGAACCACCCCAAAGTATTACAACATGGACGAACCTTGAGACCAAGTCTATCAATTACTTTTACCCACCCTCACGTACTACCGCTTTGCGGAATGACATTATCAACTTTGAACAAAAGTACGGTGAGACATTTAGTGAATCTTGGGATCGTTTTAAGGAACTTTTAAGAAAGTGTCCACAACACGGTTTTACCAAGGTACATCAAACTAATACTTTTTATAATGGATTAAGTTTTAATGACCAAGATTCACTAAATAGTGCCTCGGGGGGTAATATTTTGGTTAAAACTATGAATGAAGCTTGGGCTATCATTGAGAACAAATCCAAAGTCCAAACCAAGAGTGTTAGGGTTACTATGGCTAGTGCTAGTGAGAATGAAGTCACTACTCAAATTAAGGAGCTTACCTCTATCGTAAAACACCTTGTTCTACAAGATAACCCTCCCACTCAACATGCCCATGCTCTTAATATAACTTGTGAAACATGTGGTGGGCCACACTCTTATGTTAATTGTGATAAAACTTATGATCAATCTCACGCGGAAGTTATGCTTTCAACAACACGGAGAGGGTTCATTTCAAGCCGAATGTCGATGTAAATCATTTGTCCTATTATTCTATGAATTATTTGGCTATACCCGGCTTTCAACAAAGACCACACCCACCCACCCAAAACAACCAAGGGCCGCCACGAGCTAATTTTCAAGGTAATGTCAATGTGAGGGGATCAAATGCAACTCAGGGAAATTATCAAATGCAAAATCAAGGATTTCCAAACCAAGGTTTCAATCCTCAAGGTTTTCCACCTTATAACCAATACCCAAACCAAGGTTTTCAACAACAAGGGTTCAATTTACCTCATCCACCAATGGACCTGGTCTTGCAAAAACTGAGTGAACATGAGAAAATAATGCAAGCAATGCAAGAATCTACTAGACAAATGCAAGAGTCCACGGATAGGAAATTCGTTCAAATGGTACAAACCCTTCGCCCCAAAGGTGCTCTTCCTTCTACCACCGAAAAAACCCGAGAGCTAATGTGAGTGCTATTACTACATGCGGTGGAGCTACTTTCGTAGGACCTTCTACCCCTCCTCCGGTTACACCATCTACACTTCCTCCACCACCATTTATCTCTCCTACTACCACACCTAGTACTAGTTCCCCATTACCGTCTCCATCTCTTATGGAAGAAGTACCCAAGAAAAACCCTTCACCATCCCCACCTTCCACCTCTAAACCTTCTACATCTCAACCTTCACATTCTACACCTCCACCACCTAATCCCAATATTCCTTATCCTTCTCGGTTAGACAAGTGCAAAGTGCTCACTAAGGTGGATTCTCAAGTTACATCCTTTCTGAAGATGATCTCCCAAATGAACTTTAACATTAGCCTTGTTGAAGCCTTGTCCAAATGCCAAATATTGTGAAAACATTCAAGGAGTTGCTTAGTAATAAGGAGAGGATGGCTGAGTTTGTCAACATCCACTTAAATGAAAATTGTTCTGCAGTCCTCCTCAAAGAACTTCCGGAGAAACTTGGAGATCCCGGTCGTTTTTTGTTACCTTGTACGTTTTCCACAACCGAAGAATTTACTGCCTTAGCCGATCTCGGGGCAAGTATTAATTTGATGCCATTAAGTGTTTGGAAAAATCTGTCATTACCCGACCTTACACCAACAAAGATGACTCTTGAGCTAGCTAATCGAACTCTCGCTTACCCCGTTGGTATTGCCGAAGATGTTTTTGTTAAAGTTGGTACCTTCACCTTTCCGGTCGATTTTGTTGTTGTTGATTATGCAATGGACCCTCGTATTCCGTTAATACTTGGACGACCATTTTTGAGAATCGGAAAATCTTTAGTCGATGTTGCCAAAGGTGAGATCATTCTTAAGGTCAGGAATGATCAACATGTTTTTAAGATGGGGATGATTACAAGCAAATCTAATGGAAAAGAATCAGTGAAAATGATTGATGTGCTGCAAGACAAGCTTACAACTACTTTGGCAAGTTTCAAGCTTGATGATTTTGTTGTATATGACAATCCTCTTTTCGAGACTTGCTATGATAATCCACTTTTTCAAGACCATATGGATGATTCTGATGATTCTCTCTCCAGTTAGGATCCCCCACCAATTTACGATTCTCCACCGATCTACGACGATTATGATGATGATTCTAGTTCTGATGTAGATGATGACGATTTTGCTTCAGAGTATAAAGACACGCCTACTTATGATGACTTTGATGATGTTGATACTCTTTCAAGTGATTCTTCGCATGATGCCCTTACTCCTATTTTTGATGAAGATCCTCCGCCAACAATGCTTGATCCTACTTTGGATGATTACTCATTTGAGGAATATTTTGCTACTTTTCTCAATACCTACTTTCCCAATGAGAATGATTCTCCTCCTTTGGACTTTGATTATGGTCTTTATCCTCCTTCGGATATGAACAAACCCGTTCCAAGGAGAAGAAACCGGAAGACACCAACATCCGCATCACTAATGTTTTGACACCTCTCTATCCACCTTCTAAGGATGAGATTGTACGTTTTATGAGCATGTCTTCTTCAAATTATACTGAGCCTGAATCTTATTTTCCCCTAAAGGAAAACGTGTTCGATCCAGGTATCGAAATTTTTAAGCCATCACAGTATCCATCTGATGCAATAAAAGGAAAGATTTTTGGAACTTATGGAGCTATGCTTTCACTTCACCATACCTTCCACCACCGTGCTCAACAATTGCTTAAGAGAACCTCGCCTAATCTTCTTTGGCTTGTCTTGTTCACCTTCAGCTTGTGCTATTTGTTGGACGAAAACCATGTATTTGATCACGGCGGATTTTCTTCAAGGTTTTCTATGAGTTCTCAACCATAGTCTTCAAGGTCGAGTCAGGCTCACGACTCGGTGAACAAAAACAAAGTGCTTCTCAGGAGGCAACCCGAGTATCTATCCTTTTATCCGTTTTTATAATAAGTGTAGGGGAGACCCTAGTATGTGTTTGTTGTTTTCTTTCTTATAATGTGCAGGGATTAGAGCTTCAAAGATCCACTATTGATGACTTTTGACGACCCGTGTTTCCGTGCACCCGTCTTCCCGGTTCTATCCTAAACTCTTTTAATTCCCTATTTTATATTCTTCAATATTAAAATAAGAATCACTTTAGTTGTCTCTTCCTTAGCAAGATTTAAACAACGTGCACAATGTCCTACGTGTAGGGGAGTTTACTCCCACATTCTTAAACATTGAGGACAATCTTTATATTAAGTGTAAGGGGAATTCTATCGATTATAAGTGGGCTTTTCCATGAATTTGACCTCACTTTAACCGGAAATTTGATTTTTCGACATTTTTCAAAATTTTTGATCTATTTTGGCATAGTAGTAGTTTCCTTTGTTATTTTCTTTTATTGAATAAAATGGTTTTAGCGAGTTTAGATGCCTTTGACATATTAGGCCCATCGTGAATATTTTGACTCAACCCTAGTTTACTTATCCGAGTTTACTTATCCAAGTTTACTCTAGCTAGTATCCTTAACCATGTAGACCTTAATTGGTTTATTAGGCTAAGCATCCACGAGTCTCATTACTTGAGATTTTAAATTGTGGAGAACGAGAGATGATAGAGTTAGTTATAAGTTTGGTATTCTTTCATTAACTTATGTGAGTTAATTATGAGCTTTTTCTCCCATCACTTGTAAATAAATAATTGCAATAAGTAAGGTCGTATGATTTGAAAAATTACTTAGCTTCTAGCCCAAGATCGTTTAAAAGTTTCTCGGTATTAATTAGAGTTCATAGCCAAGGCATAACTTATTGAAACAGGACGCGAAGATTGGCGAGTCCAAAAAGGCCCTAACAAGGCATGAGGGCTCCATTTTGTTGCTAAAGATCCAAGATGATGTGAAGAATCATTATTCCAAAATCAATATGAAGGATTAAGACACACGACGAAAAGCAATTACTCCCATAAAGATCATGGAGAAGTCTATCTGAAAAGACCCTAAAAAGGTATGAGGATAAATAGATCCAAGTCCGAAAAGGAGGCGGATCATTGTACATCAAAATCCCAAATAAGGATTGAAGAAATAATGAAGAAGTCGTGGTAAACATTTGAAGAATATCTCAACTACTCCAAGTGAAGATATACACTATATACGAAGAGAAGACCATAATTCAAGATCGTCTTCTCAAGATTTAAAGTATGACGTAAATGCCAAATATCGGTCCAAGAAAGGTCTCAAATCGTGAAACGATTTATGCCAAGATATGAACATTATGAGGTCTCGAGAAGCAGTTTTAAATGATTTTGTCCTTTAGCTAACTATGGATTAGAACGTCCCACTTTATTTTCGACCTAATAACCTATCGAAATAAGTCAAAAATGCATCCTTGTGATCATTCAAGACAATAATAAAATATAAGAGGTACCCCATAGGAATAAGGGAGTCTAAGTGATTAGTTAAACCACATGAGTAAGTGTTAGTTGTGCTAACTTGTGATAACAATGATCTCGTTTTTAAGCTTGGCGTGGGGAACGTGAAACTTGAGGATGATTAACATTCATGACACCAAAGCCCTAATGTAAGTCTTAGATTTCTTTACAAGTTTCTTCCTTCTAGCATTTTGTAAATTTCCTGCTTTGTAACTAATGCATTGCATGAGGTCATTGCAATGGTCAAGTGTAGGGGATTTGATAGGTATGATAACACCCATCCTTTTACAACTTAAACCAATTAGAAACGAGACCATAACGCGTATTTAATGTCGTAAATGTCGGAATTATGCGTGGTTTGTGTTTTTGTTGTGTTTTAGGATCAAAATATGAAAAAGGAAGAAAACACGAGCTTTCACGGGCTTTTATCAAAGAAAAAGGCAAAAGACGAAGTCGAAAGATCAAGAGTGCAAAAAGAACGGAAGTCAAAGGCCTATTGTAAAGATTTATCGAAGAAAACGTCTAAATTACAGAAGTTTAACGAAGTCGAAGAACCGAGTCTAATAAAAGAAGACAATTATAAGACGAGTTCATTTCATATCGATAAATCCCGAGACAACGTCGAGAAAGACGAAGAATTTAAATGACAAAAAGAGAAAGAAAGAAAGAAAGAAGGAAGCATCCAACCACCTACCTTCTCCCCTCCTCCTATATAAACCCTCCTATTACTTCATTTTGAGGGTGTTAGTGGATAGTGTTAGATAATTTTTAGTTAGTTTTATTTTATGCATTAGGAGTAGGTAAGTACTTTCTCTCTATAGATTTAATTTCTCTCTCTAAGTTTTCTTTCAAGTTTTCTTAAATCTTTCATCTTTAAATCTTGTAATCTTGAATCTTTAATCTTTGTCTTTAATTTCTAGCTCTTTATTAATCTCATTCTACTTTTCTTATTGGTTGAATCTTAATCTTTTTCATAATCTTTGTCATTAGTTGTTTCGTGATCTTAATCTTAATCTGTTTCATCATATTTTTATATAAAGTTTACATCTTTTTAAATTTCGTGGTCTGTTTTTGAAGTTTTTATAAGTTTTAGCATTAATCTAGGATTTTTAATTAGCTTATTGGTGTTTTATTTTGCTTATTATCCTTAAAAAATTGAGTTTTAGGTGCTTATATTCGTCCTTTTACGAGTTCCTACTTTTTTGGAAAATCTGGTAAAAATTCGCAACATTTTCCATTATTGCGGAATTGACCTTTAGCTTATTGCGGATTTGTGCATATTCAAAATTGCGGAATCATTAATTCCGCAATAACATTGCGGAATTGTACTCTCGGCATATCGTGGATTTCTTTGTTATCTAGAATTGCGAAATCTTGGCGCAACATTGCGGAATGTTCGTTATTTCTACATTGCGGATTTGGTCTTCAAGCACATTGCGGATTTAAGTAACAATTCCGCAACATTGCTGAATTGTCCTTCCTATTGCGAAATCTTTCATATTTATTGCGAAATTAATTCATAATTTTAATATAATTGCGAAATTAAATAGTTTTCGTTTAAATTTAATTTTTAAACTTATTTTTCCCGCCAATTTACTTAGGTTTATTTTTACTTGTTCGTCTTAGTTTAATTTTCGAGTTTTTTAATTTTTAAAGTTTTCATTTTTATTAAGTTTTAAGTTTTCATATTTATGTTTAATTAGTCTAATTTCTTTGTTATTTAATTTTAAAGTCATTTAATTTTAGTTTAAATTTTCACGCTTTTGTTTTTACTTTATTTTACACGTTACTCAACGACATTTTCATTCATTTTAGTTTAAAATAGATAATCATTTTATTTTCCTTTTACCAAGAACGACTGAGCCACACGTTAACCGGACATCAATTCGAATCGAGACGAGACGATATCTACTTTAATTCTAGACATACAAAATCTACGTATTATGTATACACCACAGCAGAATGGTATAGCAGAAAGGAAACATAGGCACTTGTTTAATGTTGCTTGAGCCCTTATGTTTCAGGGGGGATTACCTTTGAATTTGTGGCCTGAATGTGTTCTTACTACTGTTTATCTTATTAACAGGATTCCTAGCTCAGTTCTCTCTAGAAAAGGTCCTTATGAAATGATATATAAAATAGAACCTAATATCTCTCATTTTAAAACTTTTTGTTGCCTTTGCTTTAGTACTGTGCTTAATAATATGAACAAGTTTGCTGCTAGGTCTGAAAAGTGTGTTTTTATTGGGTATTCTTTTACTAAAAAAGGGTATAAACTTTTTAGTCTTGAGTCCAAAACAGTGTTGTTTTCTAGGGATGTAAAATTTTATGAAACTGTCTTTCCTTTCAAAAATGATGTTTGTAAAGGTGATTTAGTTTTTGAAGATCAAGGTATAAGTAGTTTAAATATTTTTGATCTAGTAGTAGACAAGTCTGATGATTCCTATGATGAATTGAGAGATGTAAGTTTAGAGAATAGAGGTAGCATTCCAAAGAGATCTGACTTAGCTGATAAAGTGTCTACTGATACTTCTACCGTTATTATAGTCACTCTCAGGGGTCAGACTCTATGAGTAATAGGAATCATAGTGTTGGAAACCAGAGTGGTCTAGGCAGTAGTGAGGCTAGTCCTATAGATCAAAATGTTGCCCTAAATGATGATGATTATGAATCTGAGGGTGAAGAGTTTATAGAGTTTAATCAACTTTTTCAAAACAGTCCAGAGAGGTCTGAGCTAAGAAGGTCAACTAGACCTAGAGATGGCAAAAAACTCTGAACCTGACGGAGAATCCGATACCCGAATCCGATTTGACCGGGGATTCCTCGAGTTGACCGGGTATGGGGATGGGGGTGGGGATTCCCCCATAATAAAAAGCGGGTATAGAGGTGAGGATGGTAATACCCTTGGTTCCCCGAAGCCATCCCCGAACCCGACCCCGCATATCTTTATTCTACATATACATTTATATATCTTGTATGTTTCAAATAACTATTAGATATTTGAAACACTATCAATCGATCGTTAATATCTCATTTGACACTAACCTTCTAGGATGAGCTTTTGCATCTTAATTTTGTTATTATTAATACTGGGCATGATCGCATGAATGTTAATCTCATTAATGTTGTTTGATATTACCGTATTTTGTTATTCGTAATGGTTGCATCATTTAAAACATAGTTTAAATTTTAATTGTGTAACGGGAAAAAAATCCCCGATTTCCCATTGGAGATCCCTGTTCCCCGTTGGGGATGGGGATGGTATGTAGCTTGTAATCCCCGATGGGGATGGGGACGGGGATGGGGATAGATATTTAACTTTGGGGATAGGGATGGTAGCAACCATTCCCCGCAAACCCGACCCCGTTGCCATCTCTAACTAGACCACACAAAGTTCCTGCTAAGTTTGATAACTATGTGCTTGATAAAAGAGTTAAGTATGATAGTAATACTGTTGTGAGCTATACTATTTTGTCTATGCATAACTTTGTGTTTTCTAATAACCTGAATAAAATTCATGAGCCTAAATCCTATGATGAGGCTGCCAAAGACCCTAGATGGGTTGAGGCAATGAATAAAAAGATGGAAGCTCTTAACAGAAATAACACTTGGGTTATTGTTGATTTACCTTCTGGTAGGAAACCAGTTGCTTGTAAATGGTTGTGGAAAGTGAAATATAAGTCTAGTGGTGATGTAGAAAGGTTTAAAGCTAGAGTTGTTGCTAAAGGGTTTAGTCAGAAAGAAGGTATAGACTATGAAGAGACTTTCTATCCAGTTGTGAAAATTGTGACTGTTAGATGTCTTCTTTCTGCTGCTGTGCACAATAATTGGCATGTATATCAGTTAGTGTTAATAATGCCTTCCTTTATGGAGACTTAGATGAAGAAATTTATATGAATCTTCCTGAAGGATATGGTTCAAACTCTAACAAGTTGTGTAAGCTGACTAAATCTTTATATGAATTAAAGCAGGCAACTAGAAAATGGAATGAAAAATTGACAAGTGTTTTAACTGAAAATGGATTCTGTCAAAGTAAAAGTGATGTTTCTTTGTTTACCAAGACTGAGAATGAGTCATTTGTTGCCCTATTAGTGTATGTAGATGATATCATTATAACAGGGAATAATGAGAGTATTATTAATGACTTTAAAGAATATTTGAGTTCTAAATTTAAATTAAAAGATATTGTATGCGACGGCGTCTACTCAAACCCTGATATTTTTGTTAAAGGTTTTATAAAATCGAATAAAGTATTCGACATCGTCTACTCAAACCCTGATATTTTTGCGCCTCTTTTGTCGGTTTATCCCACTATGATCCTAATGCATGCTCTCTGTTTGATCTGTAGATTTAAAACACCAGGATGCATTAATATATGAGAAAACTAAATATACAGACAAATCATAATCTGATTGTATTGTTGCAATGTTTTCTCAGCATCGCAAACCTCAAGTTTTTCTGTTTCCACCAACAACTGAAACTAGACAAACTCAATTCAATGGCGGACTCAAAAAACCCAATATATTTTTTTCTTGATCTTAACTCTTTATCGCAGTCGCACCATTCACGGAATAACGATCTTTCACTGTGATCTCTAAGGGTAATTCTTCTGTATCTCGGTTCTTTTGAGTGGTCTTCTTCTCATCAGAATTTGGTAATCGGTTTATTGATTTTTAGAGATACCTGGTGTTGTTTTTTATTTTGTTCGACGTGTTTGATTGGATCTAGGGGTTGTGATTTGTTATTTTTTTGTATTCCGCCTTTTTTACGCCATATCTCCCTTCAATCCAACAGCCTATTACATAATCCCTAATTATTCAATGGGGGATAATTATTGGCAAGAGGTTATTCCAAAAACCGTCGCTCGGTTTTTGATAGGCTCAAATCGTCTCACCCTCATAAATCCAATGCTGATGATTTGGAGAAGATCTCATTAACAGTGTACGTTTCCAATTTTCCTTCACATCTCACTGTCCGAGAGCTGTGGAATATTCGTGGTAAGTATAGAACCCTCGTGGATGTGTATATTTCCAAACGTAAGAATAAACTTGGTCAGATGTTCGCTTTTTGTCGCTATATCAAGGTGTCCAATTCAAAAACCCTTATTGATTCATTGGCGAATACTTGGATTGGTAAACTGAAATTGCATGCTAATGTGGCCCGCGTTTAGAGGAACATGCCATCTAAAACCCCTGATGTTGGTGTGAATGGGAATAACAAAGCTGCTATTCCTACTCGTCCTTCCAATGTCTTTAATGCATTCATTAATAAGAAATCATACGCTGACAATCTGAAGGAGGTTTCATTGGTTAAGGAGGATACTGGGCTTCATAATACGGATTATGCTATATCCGTTGATGATGTTACTGACTTCACTTTTGGCTGTTCTTGGTTGCTGCAAGGATTTCTGTTCTATTAGCAATGCACGCACTCTTTGCAGTTTTGAGGGTTTCTTGGAAGTAGATATTAAATACTTAGGGGGGCTTTGGATTCTTTTTTATTTTCAGGCGATAGTGACCAGGGATAAATTCCTGAATCACACTAAAATCAAGTCATGCTTTTCAGCTTTAAAACCGTGGCATGATGACTTTCTTGTGGAAGAACGGCTAGTTTGGCTTGAAGTTGAAGGTGTCCCTGTCCACGCATGGGATAACTCTATTTTTCGATCCATTTGCAACAAGTGGGGCGAAATGCTTTTCAGCGATGATTCAGATAAAAGTAATCGACTAAGCAAGCGGCTTTGCATTAAATCTAATCATCCACAATTGATCTTCGCTACAATTTTTGTGACTGTCCGGAAGATTACTTATGTCATTCGGGTCCGAGAGCTTTGTAGTTGGACGCCTAGCTTCATGAGGGATGATTCAGACTATGGTGAGGATAACTTTATGGACAATCATGCTCATGTTGATAAGAATGCACCTGTGGATAATGAGGATGATCAGATTGGTGACACTCATGCTGATGATGATGATGATCTTCATTATGATGATGTTGGTATTGATGTTGCTAATCCTGATAAGGAGGTTGCTAACCCAACATATGTTAATCATGGTAATGATGCTAACGACAATGATTCTGATCCTTTCGGTCTAGCACCTCTCATCAATAAGACTGCTACTTTTGCCGCTAATGAGCATGTGTGTTCTGAGTGTCCTGTTTTCCCACCTGTCTTTTCGCCTATAATTGGCGATGATCATTCGTCGATTAAGAACCAGTCACCTGATTTATCTACTAAAATTCACCAAGATCATATGTCTAGTGCTCGACCTTCGCACGACTCCTTGGCTTCTGATGTTAATTCTCTTGGTGGCTCTCGTAAAGTTGATGGTTTTTCACTGGTTGAAATATTGGAAGAAATAATTAAGGTCAGAATGGCACTGGGACTTAATATGGAGGGATGTGAGCATACTCTTACTGCTCTTATTGCTAATAATGGAGATCTTAATGTGGTTAAATGAATGCCCTCTCTATTAATATTCAGGGTTTCGGAGACCCTATTAAGAGGAGGTGGGTTCGCGACTTATGCCACAAGCATAAGGTTAACTTCTTAGCTTTACAAGAAACTAAATTGGTTCAAGTTGATCTTTGGGCGTTGCGCCACATTTGGGGTAATAATCATTTTGATTTTGCTTCTTCATCCGCTAGAGGATTGTCAGGAGGCATTGTTTGTATTTGGAATGATTCTTTATTTAAAAAGTCTCAAATGTTATGTACTGAAAATTTTGTGGCCATTGAAGGTCTTTGGATCCCTTTGAATGTTCGTATTTTATAGGTTTTGGTCGATGCTTCTCAGCACTGTTGATCCCAAACTCAGATCGATTAGCTTTGTGTATACGAGATTAGATCAAGTACTACACGTAGAGAAACCTTTGCTTATGAATAAAGTAACAAAGTGTTATGCGGAATTAACACTTGATCTAAAACACAATGATGTTAAACAAACTTTCACTTGTATTAGAATAATCGTGTTGATTACAATGAAAGGTTTTAACTTGCGAATACTATGAAAACTGATATTTTAACATTAACCTAAAAGATCTTCTTTTATAGAACAAGAAGTCTTGTACAATAAGCTACGAATCAATTATTCTAGGTAAAGATAAACATAGAAAATACATTGTCGTTTCTATCCTTACTAGAAGTAATCTAGAATATAATATACGTGTAGCTCACAACTTCCATCAGTGTTTGTCTTCAATCTATCAACGCTTGACTTTATCTTGTCAACGCTTATGCTGTCAGCGCTCACTTTGCTCTTGTCAACGCTTGCGTTGTTCCTGTCAGCGTTCAAGTGTTCTGGCCTAAATTTATTCCCAACAATCCTCCCCTAAACTTGATATCCACTCTTATGATCAAGTTTCTGAATAAACATTAAGAACTTGGAGGAGTCTGACAAACCTTATCATATTGGTAATAAATAAATCTGATCAAATTCTTTGCCACGTCACTTGTATAGTCTATCTCCAACTGGGTGTCCTTCATCTTCTCCAAAACAGCCTTGGATATGAAATACTGAGCATCTACAAGTAAATACTCAGCAAACTTTGTAGAACTCAAATGGTATACACCAGCAGCTGAATATAACCTCCATTGAAGACCACTGAGGTCATCTTCAAGATCCTTCCATATTTCAGGATCTTCTTCATTTGTCCCACACATTCTTTTGAATGTGGTCCAAAGTTTTATTCCATTGGCTGAAGTTGGTGCTTCAGCCTCATACTTGGTCTCTAGCAACCTCCAAAGGTCTACCAAGTCTTCTCTGTCACAACTTGCAAATAAAGATATGAGAGTGGTAAAAGTGTGTACCTCCTTGCCAAATCTTCCAATTTTCCAGAATCCACATTCATCTTCCTCATAACTTATAATTGGATTCCTGGAATCTAGTGGTAACACATGAACCATATCTGAAGCTTCTAATGGGGAGAGCTTAAGGCTCTTTCTAATAATTGCTTCACTTGGATACAGTTGAGACATATCTTTTGGAAACTCAAGAACAAATCCCTTCTTCACTGGTCTAGGGACTATCATAGCTTTCTTGATTGCCATCTCTTCTGCAAGTTGCTCCTTTCTTTCATCTGAAAGAAGTCTGAAAGTATTCTCTTCCTGCACTTTCACCCAAATAGGATAAGCCCTATGTTCCAACTCATCAAATGTCAAAGCCTTCAGCTTCTGATGTGTCCATCCAACTCCATGACATTTGAGCAACATAAAATAGAGCTTCCTTCTATCCCTTTTCAATTCAGAGAGAATGTTGCTTGCCCTGTACTTCAACATCACCTTACAATCCTGCTGAACTCTAAGAAGAATTTCCAAACCCCATATCTGATCTGAAATGGTCAAGTCTGGATTATCCATGCAGCTTTCTTCCCAAGAATTGTACATCTGAACTACCTCTGGCATATCAAAATCAATTTGCAACTTCAAATCTCTCAGCCTTTCCTTAGCAAGCTCATCACCATACTCAAGTCTTTCTGGTTCAACAATCATCACACTTGAGTCTGAGCTAGCTCCATCACTCTCTTCTTCAGAAGTCACAACAAATGGTGACTTTTCCTTCTCACCTTGTTCCATCATTTGCTCAGCCAATCTTCTATCAAATTCAACCTGAGCTGCATTCTTTGGAACATTTTCTTCTACCAACTTACCCTTACCCTTATCTGTTGGTTCAATTGTTGGTAAGGTAGATGATAATACCTGAGTAGGAACATCTTTGATGATAGATGATGACTGGAATACATCACCTCCATATGCAGATCTGTCAACGCCCAAATTTCCTCTATCAGCGCCCAAAATACTTCTGTCAGCGTCCAAACTTGTCTTATCAACGCTTAAATATTTTCCCTCAGCGCCTTGTGTAACCTCTCTCAGCATATCTGTAAATGATAAATTTAAATTTGTTGGAGAGATTAAGGACGTATCAAAACCTTTTTGTTCCTTCAAACTAGTAAGAGCTTCAGCAATATCCAATGATTGACCATCTTGACTGCTCTTATCACTCAGATTTCTTGCTTCCTCCCCTTTGGAAGACTCCTCCATACCTCCCCTTGAATGAGCACTCTCCAAAACAACAATCCTCTCCCTCAATTCTTTGAGTTCAAGGCCTTGGTTACTGACAATTTGTACTAAGTCTGCATTTTGCTTTTGCAAGCTAATGCAGACAGCCGTCAATTCTAAAAGCGTCATTGGTTCCAGTCTGCCCTCTTCCAAAATGGGAATCTGACCTCCCAAGTTAGGTTCATTGGGCATGGATGAGGACTTAATTATGGTGGGACTGTCTTGGCCAGCTTCTAAGCCAGAACCAATAGTCTCAGCCTCATTCAGGTCACCAGCCACACGTGTGGTGGTGGTTCTCTCTGCTACATGGCTAGGACCACCAGAGGAGAACACTCCAACAGTCCTTTGGCGTTTAATCAACCTATATTCTGGTGGTGTGGAAGATGGTGTAGAAGATGGTGTAGATGTAGGTTGGTTAAGGGGTGTTTGGGATTGTGATGGTTGGGTGTCAGCGGTGGAAATAGGCATATCAACGCCCACATTAGATGTGTCAGCGTCAAAGGGATTTTGGTCTATTTGCATGTGGTCAGGTGAAGGTAAAGGTTCAGGGATAGGCTCAAGTTGTGGTTGAGGGTCAATATGAGGTTGGGGGTCTGGTTGGGGTTGTGCTGCTGCAATAACAGCAAGCATGGCTGGAGTTAATGGTAGGTCTCTATGAGGTGGTGAATTCATCTTGGTGAAAATAGCCTTCTTTTGTTCAGGGATCTTATAAAAGTCATTGTGATCCCTTGAACAATATCTCTGAGCATCAAAAACCATTTGCAGAAAACGGGGATAAGCTAAAGTCATTTTTGTCCCCTTGTTTTTACACATTCCTTCAAAAATCATTTTAGACCAATTATAATTTTGCCCTGTTGCAATACACACAATAGCAGATGCAATAGATCTATTGATCTCATTATGTGCAGTACATTTGGGACTCAAACACTGAAGGAGAATGTGAATTAGGTACTTCCAGGCTGGGGGAAATTCCTGCTTATGGTACTTATTAAGAGTACCTTCATCAGGAATAGGGTATCCCAAAGCCCTTAGCCCTTGTTCTATTTCAGATATGGGAAGCATGGTTATACCATCAGCATCATTAAGATGCAAGGCCTGGCGTACCAAGGCCTCAGTAACCACCCAAGGTCTCCCATGTACAATAGAATTCAATGTTGTCACTCCATTAACTGTTGAGGAACTGACAGTGTTCCAAAATTGTTTAATGTGTGTGACTGGAATGAGTGGGGCATGAGAAAGAGCATACCTTAATGGGGATGCATTCAAATACTCCACCATCTGTGTGTATTCAGGGAACAAAGTATTATCAGCAACAAGATAAGCAATCATGTTGTGTTGAGACTTGAACCCCAAATCCAATTCTGCTGAGTTAAATCTTGGTGCCATTGATGAAAGCTGTTAATTTGATGTATAAAAAATGAAGGTTGATAAGAGAAAATTGTTAGACAAGAATTATAGATACCCTGTTTAAAATAGGAGCCAAATTTATAGGAGTGGATGAATGCACGTGATTGGCCCAAAAATAGGCAAAGATTTTCAAAAATCAATCATGAAAATATTGAAAAAGAGTATAAGTTATCCCATGCATTTAATGAAAGTAACAACTCCTAAAATTACGGCTTGAAAATATGTCAAAAAGTTACAACTGGGTAGGTCCCATTGTTTGTCAACGGTCAAATATAACCCATCAACGCCCAACGGCTATAATCCTGTCAACGTTCGCCTAAAGCCATGTCAGCGTCCATTTTGGTCACAACAACGCTTGGAAAAATCTTGTCAGCGTCCAAAAATAAAATTGTTTTAAAAGGTGAACAATGACCTTAACAAGTAATTTATCCTAGAGAAGATAACCAAAAGCTGATAATTATCATAGGGCGGCAAGCACTGTCCAGTTATGCACACTTGCATAAGCAAGATAGACATAACAGTCCTCTAGTGTCCCTTGCTAACCAAAATTCTTAACAACCAAGTTACCTCATAAAATCCTTGTTACTCCCAGGTAAAACCCATATCAAAAGGATTCCCAAGCCTCCCATCAGACCATAACCAATTCTAAGTCAAAAATGTCTTGGCAGCATGCAAAGTTGATATACTATGCATGCTACAGTGCCTCATGGTTTAGTAAAACTAACCCATACTCACCTGTGGACACAATCTAGAATTGTGATGAGAGTATTCTAAGAATACCCAAGAGTCCTAAAGGTTCCTTAAACCTCCCCTTAAACTATGATACATGAGTTCTCAAAATATATATATGAACATTAAAAATTTATGTCAAGATAGGAATATAAATATTCCAACCATCATCCATAAACAAAACATGTCCAAATAGCTCTTCAAAGATCCATAAGCAACTCTGTATCCAATGGCATAAAGCTACCATTACCTGCACATTTAGATGAAAACCACAAAACTAACATTTGTTGCTAACAGCGTCCTGACAACACTTAACAGCGTTGAAGAAACTCTTGTCAGCGTTAGACCATAATATCCCTAACAACGGCAAAATAACACTTGACAGCGTCACATTTACCTTTGTCAGTGTTAGAAAAATAATGTGGAAAATCTAAACCATCATAAAGACCAATAACAATGCATATCCTGTACATACTTTTACAAAAAGGTTCCAAAACACATATTAAGTGAGATTAACCATTCCAATATTTGTTACCAAATATTGAAATCTTCCAGCATCAAAAGGTTTAGTTAATAAATCAGCTACATTATCTTCAGTATCTATCCTATCTGGTTGTATTAAACCTTTCTCAAAGCAATCTCTTATAAAATGGTGTCTAATTTCTATGTGTTTGGTTTTAGAATGATGTACAGGATTTTTAATAATGCATAAAGTACTGTTATTGTCTACAAAAATCTTGGTATGCATAAAATTATACCCATAATCCAACAGCTGGTTCTGAATCCATAAGACTTGTCTACAACAAGCAGCTGCAGCAACATATTCTGCTTCAGTTGTAGAGTTGGCCACCACTGTTTGTTTCTTGCATTGCCAAGATATTAATCTGCTCCCAAGAAATTGGCATCCACCAGTTGTGGATTTCCTATCAAACTTGTCACCACCATAGTCACTGTCTGAATATGCAATAAGATCCAAGGGAGAATCTTTTGGGTACCACAATCCAAGATCTGGGTAGCATCTTAGGTACCTAAAAATCCTCTTCACAGCAAAAAGGTGACATTCTTTGGGAGTCACTTGATGGCGTGCACATGCACACACAGCAAACATGATGTCAGGTCTTGAGGCTGTAAGATACATCAATGAACCAATCATTGATCTATAGTGCCTAACATCCACATCCTTTCCAGCTCCAAGTTTTCCCCAGGGGTGTTGTCTGTCCATAGGAGTAGAAGCCTCCTTCTCATGTGGAGAAAAACCATATTTCTTCAAGATTTCAGCTACATACTTGTCCTGGGAGATGAAGATACCATCTTCTTTCTGCTGAACTTGTAAACCTAGAAAGAAGTTCATCTCACCCATTGCACTCATCTTGAATTTATCTGTCATGAGCTTGGAAAATTCCTCACTCATTTTTGGATCAGTAGAGCCAAAAATGATGTCATCTACATAGACCTGGACAAGTAACACATGTTTTCCTTTCTTCTTTGTAAACAGTGTCTGGTCTATGGTGCCCCTCTTAAAACCATTTTCCACCAAATAGGTGGACAATGTACCATACCATGCTCTTGGGGCTTGATGAAGGCCATACATTGCCTTCTTTACTCTATAAACCTTGTCTGGATTCTCAGGATCTTCAAAACCAGGAGGCTGCATTACATAAACCTCCTCAACAATTGTGCCATAGAGGAAAGCACTCTTCACATCCATCTGATAAACAGTAAAATTCATGCAAGAAGCATAAGCTAAGAAAATTCTGATAGCTTCAATTCTTGCAACTGGAGCAAAGACTTCTTCATAATCTATGCCTTCCTCTTGTGTATAACCCTGAGCTACCAAACGTGCCTTGTTTCTGACCACAATGCCTCTTTCATCTTTCTTGTTCCTTAGAACCCATCTTGTCCCAATTGGTCTCACATATCTAGGACAATCAACCAGCTCCCAAACATCCTGTATAGCAAATTGGTGAAGCTCATCCTGCATTGCTTCCACCCAACTTGGTTCTTTGAGAGCATCAAAAATCTTCTTGGGTTCTTCCTGTGACAGAAAACAGGCAAACAAACATGCTTGTACAAGAGGGGTATCAACCTTCTTGTGTATATTGGCAATAAATCCACCAAGACCTTGATGGGATCTTCTTGTCTGAACTGGAGCCATAACATCACCTATGATTTGAGATGTGGGGTGATCTTTAGCTGTGGAAGTGAGAACTCCTCCTTCAATAACTCTGGTGTCCTCAATTTCACGCTCCATGTTGCCAATATCTTCTTCAGATTCTTCTTCATCAACAGGAATCTCTTCATGGATATTGGAAGGTCCACCCTGTTCAAAATGAGAAGAGAAAAGCTGTGTAAAGGTGTCTCCAAAGTCTGATCCTTGTTTGTCAGTGTTTGGGCTAACAACGCCTGAACTGGTGTTGTCAGCGTTGGAGCCATCAGCGTCTGAATTGGTCGTGTCAGCGCTTGATTTCCCTTTGTCAGCGCCTGAAGAATCATGCATGTTTGTATTTGGTGGTACTTGAACACCACCATTATCTTTCCTTGCAGCAGTAGCAGCAGTAGCAGCAGCATAATACTCAGCTGTCCATATAGGAAGTGTAACATATTCTTGTGTGGGAGATGATTCAACTGCTGGTGGTCCATCCTCCTTAGCAACCTGTATACCTGAAACATTACCAATTCTCTTTTCCAAAACACTTGAAGTTACCTTCACAATGTCTGGATCAGTAACAGGCATATAATTTAAAGCTCTAGACAAAGGTTCTAAGTCAAACAACCAATTTGGACCACTCTCAGGATCACTAGGTTTACTTTCTAAAAACCTAACATGTACCTTTTCAAGTATACGTTTTTCCTTTTTAATGTAAACCCTATATCCTTTACTCTGCACTGAATAACCCATGAAGTAGCCTTCATCACCTTTTGAATCAAATTTACCTAGGGCCTCACTAGTTTCTAACACAACTACATGACAACCAAATGGCTTAAGAAAGCCAATATTGGGCTTCCTTCCCCAAAGTAATTCATAAGGTGTCTTATTATGTATCTTGTTGACCAATGCCCTATTTTGAACATAACAAGCTGTGTTAACAGCTTCAGCCCAAAAGGCTATAGGAAAGTGGGCATCAGCCAACATGGTTCTGGCTGCTTCAATAAGGGTCCTATTCTTCCTTTCAGCAACTCCATTTTGCTGAGGAGTTCTAGCTATGCTAAACTGCCTAGTAATCCCTTTCTTGGCACAAAAATCATCTAATAACTGATTTCTAAACTCACCCCCATTGTCACTTCTAATAATTTTGACCTCATTACCATTTTTCTTTTCAATCTGGGTAATAAAATTAATCAGACTTAGGGCAGTTTCACTTTTCTTAGCTAAAAAGAAAGTCCATGTGAACCTGGAGTAATCATCAGTAATGACAAAACAGTATGATTTACCCTTCAAACTTTCTATATTAGTTGGACCAAAGAGGTCCATATGCAATAAGTGAAGGGGCTTAGAACTAGAGTGCACCTGTTTAGACCTGAATGAGACCTTGTGCTGCTTGCCCTTAAGGCATGCAACACAAGAGTGGTCATTGTGGAAAGCCTTTTCAGGCAAACCATCAACTAAACCAAGCCTCACAAGCCTATTAATATTCTTAAAGTTTATGTGCCCTAGTCTCCTGTGCCAAAGATTACTTTCATCTACTGAGGCTTTAGCATACAGACATGACATTTTATTATTTACCTTAATTCCATTAAGATTCACATTATATATGTCTTTATGCCTTGGTGTTCTAAAATCTATGTATTTGTCCTCTGGAAGCTTATAATCTTTGCTTAACACCAAGCACTCAGTATCTGTGAAAAGAACCTTATTTTTGTTATCACACACTTGTGATACACTAAATAAGTTATAATCCAGGTCTTTCACCAAGAAGACATTATCAAACCTTAGATTGTTGGTGACAAGGGTTCCTTTTCCTGTGATTGTGCCATAACCACCCCCAAAGTATACCTTATCACCATCTTGAATAGGAGAGAAATTGGTCAGATAGTCTTCCTTTCCAGTCATGTGCCTTGAGCATCCACTATCCCAGTATCCATAGTCATTGATCTTCCTCTGAATGCCCTGCACATAAAGAAAACACATTAGTTTTCTTTGGGAACCCAAGCCTTGGAGGACTTGGATTCATTTGGTTGTTCAACAAGAACAGACTTGGTTCTCATAACAACCCCATTTTCATCCCTGTTTGAATGAAATTCCCAGTTAACCCCAATTGGTGTTGACAGTGCCTTAGAAATATAATGAAACCTGTTGCATGTCATAGAAATACCAGTATTATTAGGGTTCTGGTCTTGTTTTGGTCTCCATGTTAAGCTAGTAGAAGCTTTAGACCTATTTCCCTGTGGCTGCAAATACCTAGGTTTAGCAGTGTTTCTATCAGCGCTGAAAGTTCTCTTGTCAGCGCCCCGATTGCTCTTATCAGCGTTGAACCTAGGGTTTGCTACAGGAACCCATTGCCTATTTGACCAAGTATTTGACTTTTGAAAAGGTCTTAGGCCTTGTGTGTTAGACCCTCTAGAAAAGAATGGGGCTGGTCTAACAACTTGTGAACTTTTGTTCACAAAGGTATTGGGTCTGACAGTGTTTGACCTATGTTGACTTTTGTCAGCGCTGAAATGGTTCCTGTCAGCGTTGACATTGGAAGCGTTGACACAATTGTAGGCCAAATGTGAAAAGCTCCCACATGTGTAACAAGCTTTTCTAGACATAGTCTTAGGTCTAGAAGCAAAGAAGCCTGTTCCATGGTTACTAACTTGGCTTTTTGGTGACCTAGAATTTCTATACATTTCTGCATATTTAACACTAGGTTTTCTGACAGATTGTGGGCCAAGGTCAACAGCTTTGCCAGTGGTAGGGTGTGTGATCTTAATAGGTTTAGGATCAAGGCTCTTGATTGGTGTGGGCTCATTTGGACTTTCACACAATAACCCTCCCTTAACAAACAAAGTGTGGTTTGCTTTCTTCCACTCTTCTAGGTCAGTCAGCTTTTGCTGATATTCCTCAACTGGGGAAGTCACTCTAGGTGGAGGAATAAACTCCTCCTCTTGGCATTCTGGCAAGCCAGTCCAAGATAAGTCCTTTGATTGGACACCATAGAAATCCCCAGCTGGTGGTGGAACAACAGTATAGTTATTTATCCCAATCCCACTCATATCCTTAGAGTCTCTTTGTTTACTAACACACTCTCCTAGGGATTGTGTGGCCTTATCAAATCTCTGGATTTTAAGACTCACATTATCTTTGTTTTTGTTAGCCTCCTCTAACTGAGCTATCAAATCAAGATTAACCCTATTTACTATATCTTGAACATCCTTACTCTGATGTAACTCATGTTTTAAGATATTTATTTGATCCTTTAAATCAAACTCCATTTTCTTATACTCAGTTACTGTCTTTTCTGTTTGGGTAAGAGCAATTTGATAGTTAGATACTTTGCACCTTAGAGTACTTGCTTCATCTAATAATTTAACTATCTCTTGTTTTGATTTTTCAGTATTTAAACGACAACCCTTAGAACAGAAAGCATCATCATATACCTCATTATCTGATGAAGAGGAGGAGTGTGCCATGAGGGCATATTCAGCATGCTCTTCTTTAACTTCAGCAACCAAAGCTCTGTCCTCTTCCTCATTCTTAGCCATCCAGCTCCAATCCCATTCTCCAACACCATCAATTTGTTGAACAGCAACCATGGCCTTGGGATCTGGGTTCTTAATCATTTGGCTAGAAGGCTTCCCAGCATCAGATCTCCTTGGAGATCTACATTCCCTCATAAAGTGCCCCATCCTATGACAGTTGTAGCACTCTACCTTGGACTTGTCAAAGCCAGCAACATCCTTAGCATTAAAGGTCATCTTCTTTTTGAACCTTTTATTAAACCTGTTTGCTCTTAAACTTACAAGAGCCATAGTCCACTTGATGTCCATCTCTTCCAATTGTTCATCACTTATCTGCTCAAGATCTTCATAAGTAATCCTTGAATCACTAGGCAAAGAAGCAATGAATGCACACACAGTATCAAGATCAAAACCAGCAGGTTTAATTCTATCAGCGCCATGATTGTGTGTGTCAGCGCTTGAGTACAAAGCGTTGACAGGGTATGATCCAGCGCTGACAGATTGACATCCAGCGCTGACACCTTGAGATCCAGTTGCTGAATGTCCATAGAAGTTCATGGAATCAAATTGGCCTTCACTTTGTGAAAAGAAGGCCATGTTGCTGCTGGAAGATTTGTTATCACTCTCCAATTGCCATTCATTCTCCAACAGCCTTAACTTGTTGAAGATGTCATCAAACCTGGAAGTCTTGTGGGTGTTATTGACAAGAATAGATCTTGTCTCAATCTTCCATACATCACCAAGGCTTTTGAGAAAAGTAGCATTCAATTCAGGGTCATCAATCTGTTTTCCCATGAAGGAAAGTTGACTTGTGATGTCAAGAAGTCTACTTCTCACACTGCTGAGATTCTCATTAGGTTGAGCTTTAAAGACAGCATACTCATGCAAGAGTTGCTTCTTCTTTTCTTCTTTTGTGTCAGCATTGCCACCATGTGCTACTTCAAGAGCTTCCCAAAGCTCTTTTGCAGACTCAAAACGTTTGTACTTGTGCTGATTCTCATGACCTAGGGCATGTTTCAAGATGTTCAGGATTTTCATGTCCACCCTCTTCTTGGCTATGTCTTCAACAGCAACAGCTCTCCCATCATCAGGCTTTTCCACTTTATCAGCTTCAGGACAATTAGGAACAGCTGTCCTTGCGGCAATAGCAGCAGTAATCTTTGCTGCTTTATCGAATGTGTTCCCATATTCGATAATTTCCCAAAGAGTGTAGTCATGAATAGCTATGTATTGCTCAAAATTGGACTTCCAAAGTTCAAAGTTCCTGGCATCAAACATGGGAATTTTGATACTAGGGTTTGAGAAGTTGTTTTGTAGCAAAGCAGGAGGTTGATTTGTGCCAGACATGGTGTTTTTAGGGTTTTGAGAATTTAGGGTTTTTAGGGTTTGGTGTTTTAGGGTTTTGCGTTACTTAAAGATCAAAAGTTTCTCAACAAGCTCTGATACCACTTGTTGATCCCAAACTCAGATCGATTAGCTTTGTGTATACGAGATTAGATCAAGTACTACACGTAGAGAAACCTTTGCTTATGAATAAAGTAACAAAGTGTTATGCGGAATTAACACTTGATCTAAAACACAATGATGTTAAACAAACTTTCACTTGTATTAGAATAATCGTGTTGATTACAATGAAAGGTTTTAACTTGCGAATACTATGAAAACTGATATTTTAACATTAACCTAAAAGATCTTCTTTTATAGAACAAGAAGTCTTGTACAATAAGCTACGAATCAATTATTCTAGGTAAAGATAAACATAGAAAATACATTGTCGTTTCTATCCTTACTAGAAGTAATCTAGAATATAATATACGTGTAGCTCACAACTTCCATCAGTGTTTGTCTTCAATCTATCAACGCTTGACTTTATCTTGTCAACGCTTATGCTGTCAGCGCTCACTTTGCTCTTGTCAACGCTTGCGTTGTTCCTGTCAGCGTTCAAGTGTTCTGGCCTAAATTTATTCCCAACAAGCACTTGTCAAGCAAGATTGCTCTTTGGAACTCTCTTACTAGTATTATCAATAAATGGGATGGGATTTCGATTACTATGGGAGATTTTAATGAAGTCAGAGAGGCCGGTGAACGTTTTGGGTCATCCTTTAATGAGAGACAAGCTGATGTTTTTAATGCCTTCATTTCTAATGCTTCCCTCATTGATGTGGCTATGGGGGCTATAAATTTACTTGGACTAACAAATGGGGATCCAAAATGAGCAAGATTGATCGGTTTTTAGTCTCTCATCTGTTTTATGAGGAATTCCCTAACATTACTGGAATTATACTGGAGAAAGGTCTTCCGGATCATCGCCCTATCCTTTATTCATGAACATGTGATGGATTTTGGCCCTGCACCTTTTCGATTTATTCATTCTTGGCTTGAGATTGAGGGATTTCATGATTTGGTTGTTGACACATGGAAGAATGACGACAATGTTGAAGTTAATGGTCTTATCTCATTCAAGAAGAAACTTCAAAACCTTAAACGTGTCATTCGAGAATGGGCTAATCTTCAAAGGTCAATTTCTTCCAACCTCAGGAAAGAGCATGCTACACATCTTTGTCTAATTGATTCTAAAATTGACCAAGGTCTTGCTAGTGACTTGGATTTCTGTGATCGTCGAGAATCTCTTCGCATTATTGGTGACTTGGCCAATCGGGAGGCTTTTGATATTTCCCAAAAATCTAGAATTAAGTGGGCATTGGAAGGTGATGATAATACTAAATTTTTACATGCTTCCTTGAAGAAAAATAGACGTCATATGCTATTAAGGGAATTCGAAGTAACGGTGAATGGATCGAAAACCTGGATCTTATTAAAGACGAGTTTATGCATCACTTTCAACACAGATTTCACTCCCCATAAGGTTTGCCTCCTACTTCTATGGTCGACATGGTCAACCGTCTTACTCATGATCAGTCGACTTCCTTGGAACGTGATATCTCTAGAGATGAAATAAAACGAGCTGTGTGGGAGTTTGGTGGTGATCGAGCTCCGGGTCCGGACGGATTCACCTTCAAAATTTTCACTTCTTTTTGAAACTTAATTGAAGCTGGCGTGTATCGTTTTGTGTACGAATTCTTTTCTACTGGATCTATTACAAAAGGTTGTAACTCCTCATTCATTGCTCTAATTCCCAAAGTACCCAATGCCACTGTTGTCACGGATTTCCGCCCCATCAGCTTAATTGGTTGTCAATACAAAATCATAGGAAAATTTTTGGCGAATAGGCTTAGTTTGGTGATTGAGAGTTGCATAAGCCCGGAAAAATCCTCCTTTATCAAGGATAGAAACATTCTTGACGGGCCCCTTATTCTTGGCGAGATCATGGCGTGGCATCGTAAACTCAAGCATAAACTAATGGTCTTCAAAGTTGATTTTGAAAAAGCCTTTGACTCTCACAAATGGGACTTTTTGGACCTGATTATGGACAAAACAGGCTTCGGTAAGACGTGGCGTTCTTGATTAAAGGATGCCTTTATAAGGCCCGTGCTTCCGTTTTGGTTAATGGCACCCCCACAAAAGAATTTGAGATTTTTCGTGGTCTTCGCCAAGGTGACCCACTTTCTTCTTTCTTGTTTATTCTAGCTATGGAAGGACTTCATGCCTTTGTTACTAAAGCTATGACCATGGGTATTTTTTAAAGCTCTTTCATTGGTTCTAATAATATGTGTATCTCGCATCTTATGTACGCTGATGATGTCATCTTTATGGGTGAGTGGTCAACTACGAATGCGCATAATTTGTTGTGTATTCTTAGATGTTTTTTTCTGGTTTCGGGGCTCAAAATTAATGTAAACAAAAGCAGTTTGCTGAGTGTTGGGGTGTCAAATATTGATGTTCAAATCATGGATAAAGTAATTGGGTGTGGTGCTGCTACTTTACCACTCAAATATCTTGGTGTCCCTGTTGGATGTAACATGTCTAGATGTTCCTACTGGGAGCCTGTGATTAATAAATTTTATTCGAGGCTCTCTCTTTGGAAGGCCCGTCTGTTGTCTGTGGGTGGTCGGCTCACCCTTGTTAAATATATTCTTGGTAGTCTTCCTCTATACTCCATGTCTCTATATATGGCTCCGGTATCTGTTTTCCAGAAGCTTGAATCTGTGCGTAACCATTTCTTCATAGGGGCTGATAAGGGTGAGAAAAGAATGACATGGGTAAAGTAGAAAAAATGTCTTGCTGATAAAAAT
Source organism: Glebionis coronaria (assembly GCA_025667525.1). NCBI lineage: Eukaryota > Viridiplantae > Streptophyta > Magnoliopsida > Asterales > Asteraceae > Glebionis > Glebionis coronaria. The sequence continues at coordinate 22,227,813 of CM046874.1, forward strand.
TTGGGTGGTCTAGGTATTGGAAGTATCTCTACTCTAAACCTTGGGTTGATTTTCAAATGGATATGGAGATTGTTATGTGGATCTTCTGATCTTTGGATTCGAGTGGTTAAAGAGGTTCATGGTTCTCATGGAGGCATTTTTAATGCAAATATGAAATGTAACAGCCTTAGTCCTTGGTATGGTATTATTCACGCGATTAAGGGCCTAAAAAATAAAGGGATCGACCTTCTTTCCCTTTGTTCTCGTAGGCTTGGAAATGGCCAAACAGTTCGTTTCTGGGAAGATGTTTGGTGGGGAGATTCTAGTTTCAAATCTCGTTTCCCGAGGGTATTTTTATTGGAGACAGATAGGAATTGCTTCGTTGTTGACCGTGTTGGTATTCAAGATTCGTTTAGCGTGCTTAGAAGAGCTCCCAGAGGTGGTGTCGAAGCAACTCAATTTGCTGATCTGCAATCCTCTATCGCTAAGGTGATTCTCTCGGAGCGTGCTGACTCGTGGTCGTGGGCCCTTAATGTGAGCAAAGGTTTTTCAGTTGCGTCGGTACGGTCATTTATTGATAAGCGCACCCTCGAGATCTCTTCTACTCCTACTCGCTGGAATCGCATTGTTCCCTCTAAGGTTAATTTTTTCTTATGGCGTGTTTCTTTGAATAGTGTAACATCCCGCCTACTCAGACCACAATATTGTCCGCTTTGCCCGCAAGCTCACGGCTTTGCTTTGTGGCCCTCTTGTGAAGACTTCCCGGTAGGTCACCCAAGCCAGTACTACTCTCCCATGAGCACGCTTAACTGCCAGTTCCTAAGAACCCCACGTGCAGTAGACCACAAAACGCGTTGTGTCATGAGAAGGCGACTGTTATCTTATGAACCATGGATCTCTCCTGGCCACAGCCGATGTGGGATTTGCCTGGGGTGTCACAATCACCCCCCCTTCGGGACTCATCGTCCTCGATGAGGTTTGCCCCACCATCCCGAATGGCTCAGGAGTGGCTCTGATACCACTTGTAACATCCCGCCTACTCAGACCACAATATTGTCCGCTTTGCCCGCAAGCTCACGGCTTTGCTTTGTGGCCCTCTTGTGAAGACTTCCCGGCAGGTCACCCAAGCCAGTACTACTCTCCCATGAGCACGCTTAACTGCCAGTTCCTAAGAACCCCACGTGCAGTAGACCACAAAACGCGTTGTGTCATGAGAAGGCGACTGTTATCTTATGAACCATGGATCTCTCCTGGCCACAGCCGATGTGGGATTTGCCTGGGGTGTCACAAATAGACTCCCATCTAGGGTGAATCTTGATCGCAGAGGTATCGATGTTCCAACGGTCCTTTGCCCTATATGTTTTGAAGATGTCGAAACAATTAACCACCTCTCTTCTCTTGTGAGCTTGCTTCTCAACTATGGACTTTGTTTGCTAGCTGGTGGGTAATTGATATTCCTTTTTTTGCGAACTTGGAGGAATGGTATTCTTGGCTTGATTCTGCTTCTTTCCCTCCCAACGTTCGTTTCTTTATTGAAGGTGTGGGTGGAGTTCTTCTTCCGTAATCGGCTTGTCTTCACTAAGCCTCCTCCTAAGAAATCGTTGTTATGGGATAGCGTTGTCTCTCAATCTTTTTTATGGCTTTGTTCTAGATCTCCTAAACTTAAAATTAGCTGGTTAGGATGGTTGCATAACCCTATTGCTTCTATTTCCTCTTGTAATGTTGTCTAGCTTTTATATTTTAAATATAAGCCGCCGTTCAAAAAAAAAAAACTGAAACTAGACACAAAAACGTACTTAAACACATAGAATTAATGGAGAGTTTAATAAGCCTAGTGAATAAGTCGCAGAAACCTACTTTCACAGGTCGGTTTACAGTCACAAATCAATTTCCTCTTTGTTGTAGACAATGAGTGTTGACATATGACTTGATTTTCTCTTCTGAATTTCAGGTTTACGGTAGTCACTAACCAGTAAAACCGTAGCTGATATTGATGCTGACTCAAGCCATCTCGGGAAGCCTATTCCAATTGATGCTGGTGTAAGCATTTGCAACTGGTTCCATGGTGGCATGCATGCATTAAGTTAACAGAATCAAAAGCTAATTTACTTTGAAAATGTTTGAACCATACGGTTTCATCTTTACTGATGGTTCCATATATCCTGGCAAAACTAGGTCGATATGTGGTACTGCTGGTCCATATATTGTCTTAGGAACGGTCGTTGAATCAAAGCATGCCTCAAATGGTGTGATGTTGGCCACCCTTTTAATACTTTTCTATGCTCCCCATATTGATAATCTAGTTTACAAACTTTTTATTTACACTTTTATAATCAAGACTGAAACAACAATACAAAGTATTAATATATGGATGTCTAGCAAAAAACATTGAATCACTTTCGATACATGGCAAAGATAAGGATGTTGGAATCAGGTCCCTTGTTAGGGGTTACGAATTATGGAAATAACTAAAAAACAGGAGAAGAAAGATGGGGCAATTTTCTGCTTTTATTCAACTGACTCCATGACTCACAAAGCAACCATGACTCCTACTTATACTAGAAAACTTCCTGGAAATAAGGTAACTAGCTAAGAACGTTATTCCTGCTAAGAAAGTGGGAAAGTGGCCAACATGGCCTATGACTCTTTCCTATGACTCTTTCAAACACTTAAATAAAAGTAACAAATAATTACTTCAAAAATTCTGAATTAACACTTGAATAATTCCCCCCTTAATCCAGAATTTAGCAATTCTTTCACTCCAAGTTGACTCCTCATGTCTTCGAACTAATGCTTCGCCAAGGATTTTGTGAGAATGTCAGCCCTTTGCTCTTTACTACACACATGTTGCACACTAATTTCACCTTTCTCGACACACTCACGGATGAAATGGAACTTAGTGTCAATGTGCTTCCTCCTTCCATGGAAAACTGGATTCTTCGCCAAGTCTAGAGCTGATTTGTTGTCGATGAACAGCACCGGTGGCTTTATCTCTCTTCCTGTTATCTCGCTTAACAAACGTTTGATCCAAATAGCTTGACAAGTCGCTGTAGTAGCTGCCATGAACTCCGCTTCACATGTAGAGAGAGCTACACAACACTGCTTTTGCGAACCCCATGTTACCAGATTATTGTTAAGATAAAAAGCCATACCTCCAGTACTTCTTCGGTCATTAACATCTCTTGCAAAATCGCTATCCGTATACCTGATGATGATATCTTCTCCACTGCCTTTGGTATAAACAATACCATAATTCATAGTTCCCTTTATGTATCTGAGGATGTGCTTTACTGCTTTCAAATGTTGGGTCGTGGGTCTCTCCATAAACCTGCTTACAAGCCCGACTGCATACGAAATATCGGGTCGGGTATGGGTTAAATACCTCAACGCCCCGACAATGCTCCTGAACTCCGTTGGATCAATTGGGTCTCCAACTTCATCTTTTGTTAACTCAAGTTTGGGCTCCATTGGATATTTGCAAGCATTACAATCCTCCATACCTGTTTTCTTCAAGATTGTTTGCACATATGCAGCTTGCTTCAAAGTGATGTGGTCTTCATACTGACTAACTTCCATACCAAGATAATATGATAATAGCCCCATATCACTCATCTCAAATTCTTTGTTCATTTGCTCCTTGAAGTACCTTATTTCATCGCTGCAACTTCTTGTGACGATTAAATCATCGACATACACCCCAACAATAAGGAGCTTACGAGCCTTGTTTCTTATGTAGACAGCGTACTCTTGCTGGCATCTCTTGAACCCGATCTGTTTTAAACATCTATCCAGCCTCGAATTCCAAGCTCTCGGGGCTTGTCGAAGCCCGTAGAGAGCCTTGCTCAGCTTGTAGACTTTTCCCCGTTGATCTTTTTTTCATAACCCTCGGGTTGGACAACATACACCTCATCTTCAAGCTCCCCATTAAGGAATGCAGATTTAACGTCAAGGTGGTGTATAAACCACCCATTCTTACTTGAAAGAGCAAGCAAAATATGTACCGTTTTGATTCGCGCCACCGGGGCATACACTTCGTCGAAATTAATCCCGGCCTTTTGCACGTAGCCTTTTGCTACCAACCGAGCCTTGTACTTAACCACAGCTCCAGTTGGATCCTTCTTCACTTTGTAAACCCACTTGAGTCCTATTGCTTTCCGTCCTGGTGGGAGTTCAACTAGAATCCAAGTGTTGTTTCTTTCGATTGAATCAAGCTCAATCTTCATTGCTTTTTTCCACACTTCATGCTTGCAAGCCATAGAGTATGAAGTAGGCTCTTTAACATCATTCAGGAACAAAACTTCATCACTTTCATCAAACAACTCAGTAAGTGTACGATACCTTTTCGGAGCTCCGCCTCCGGTTGAACTTGAGGTTGAGCCTGTCGATCCAACTGAACTAATAGGAGTTGCAGGTTCATCTTCTGAGCTGGTTTCGTAGTGTACATCAGTACCTTGCGCCGGAAATTCCGTTCCTGTTTGAGATTCCATATCATCATCTTCATGGTCATCTTGTGGGGTAAACCCTTCAATTGTGAGGGTTGCACCTGGAGTTCCCTTGAACTTCTCTGACTTTCCCCATTGCCATGGTCTTTCTTCATCAAAAAAAACATCTCTGCTCACACGTATACTTCCCGTATCCGGATCAAATAATCTATAAGCCTTCGTCCCTGTTTCAACTCCAAGATGGACCATTAATTTGCTCCTGTTGTCAAGTTTCCGTAGATGACCACTTACTACTTTCACGTGAGCTACACAACCAAACACCCGTATGTGACCAATACTTGGTTTACGACCGGTCCACATTTGATACGGTGTCGAGTTGTGAAGAGCTTTTGTGGTCACCCTATTTAGGACATAAACTGCATTTCTCACAGCTTCCCCCCATAAACAATCTGGTACTTTCATCCCTTTCATAGTACTTCTTGCCATCTCCATTACGGTTCGGTTTCGTCTCTCTACAACGCCATTTTGCTGCGGCGAGTATGGAGCAGTGTAATGTCGTTTCAGCCCGGTTTCTTCACAATAAGATGTGAACTCCTTTGAGAGGAATTCCCCGCCACGATCCGTCCGAAACAACGTTACTCGATTACCTGTTTCAGCCTCAACTTCTATTCGAAACCTTTTAAACATGCTAAGTGTTTGATCCTTTGTTTTCAAAAAATAAACCCACATAACTCTAGTGTAATCATCAACAAGTAGAAGAAAGTACCTATTCCCAGAGGGTGTAGGAGGTGAGATTGGACCACAAAGATCTCCATGAACCAATTCAAGTCTCCTGGTTGATATGAAATTCGAGTGCGTTGAAAATGACTTTCGAGCCTGCTTGCCTTCTAAGCACCCTTCGCATAGACCATTTTGTTTAGTGATCTTTGGGAGCCCTTGAACCATCTCCTTATCTGACATCAACTTTAATGCTGCGTAGTTTACGTGACCCATGCGAGTGTGCCACAACTTTACTTCTTCGTCACTTCCCAAGCAAGCATCTCGACTTCACTTCTTCGAGTTGGATTTTGTAAAGCCGGTTTGGTGACCTCCTTACCTTCATCAGTAACTTTCCTTTGACATCGTGAACCCACAAGAACGAACCATGCATAACAATTTGATCACCACCCTCTGATAACTGCCCCAAACTTATAATATTGCTGCACAACCTAGGTATATAGTACACTCCTTACAAAAGACGGTGCTCTCCATTCTTGCATATAAATAATATTGAACCTTTTCCTTCGATACGTACCTTAGAGCCGTCTCCAAACTTCACCGACCCCTGTATGGAACGATCAAGTTCTTGAAACTTGTCTTTGTAACCAGTCATGTGGTTACGGGCTCCGTTATCCAGGTACCATAGACTTGTATCACCGCCCACGTCCGTTGCTATCTTTAGTCGCGGGTTTACATTCTCTTCATTCAAAAATACTTCTTGGTCCATCTCACCTTCATCAAATGTAGACAGTAACAATGCGGGTTCACCATCGTTGTTTTCCTGAGTTAAGTTAGCTTCTTGATTTCGTTCCCGACGTGGATTTCGACATTCAGCAGCGTAATGCCCGAATTGTTGGCAGTTGTAACATTGCACTTTTCTTTTATCGTGGTTTCTATCAGACCCACGATACCCATCTCGCTGCTGGTTACCACCTCCTCTACCACGACCACCTCGATTTCCGGACCCGTTACCTCTTCCACGGCCTCTTCCTCGGCCTCGATTATGAGACGCACTTGATCGAGTGTTACGTTGTGAGGTCCTTTGTTCATCATCACCCTTCTTAGATCTCTCCAACCACTCCTGATGTGTGAGTAAGAGTTTCTCTTCTCCACTTTCACTTCTCCCACGAACTCTTTCTTCATGAGCCTTTAACCGTCCTATGACTTCTTCAACTGTCATCGTGTCAAGATCTGCAAACTGTTCTACAGTAGAAGCAATTTGCAAGAACTTGCTCGGAAAAGCACGAAGTAATTTCTTAACCACGTAAGCTTCTTCTACCTTTTCTCCTAAGGCCCGGATATTACTTACAATGTTGTTTACCTTCATGGCGAAATCATCAATTATCTTTGTATCCTTCATGTTGAGGGATTCAAATTCCGCCTTCAGAGTCTGAACCTTCGCGGTCTTGACCCTTTCCGCTCCCATAAACATCGTCTTTAACGTTTCCCAAGCATCTTTTGCTGTTTGCTTCTCCGCGAGTGACAGCAAGAGATCTTCTGGAATCCCTTGGTAAATGGCTGTAAGTGCCAATTTATCCTTTTTCACATCGATAACCGTATTTCGGGTCCTGGGTTCGATCGCTTCCCATACTCCCTGAGCTTGCATAAAGACTCTCATCTTGATAGCCCATGCGGCGTAGTTGCTTCGCGTCAACATCGGATAGTGAAGGCTGATCGGATTCTCCTTTTCATTCTTATCGCTTTTGTCCATCTGCTTGGGTTTCGGGTTGTATTTTGGTAGATAGCTCTGGATACCAAATGTTGGAATCAGGTCCGTTGTTAGGGGTTACGAATTATGGAAATAACTAAAAAACAGGAGAAGAAAGATGGGGCAATTTTCTGCTTTTATTCAACTGACTCCATGACTCACAAAGCAACCATGACTCCTACTTATACTAGAAAACTTCCTGGAAATAAGGTAACTAGCTAAGAACGTTATTCCTGCTAAGAAAGTGGGAAAGTGGCCAACATGGCCTATGACTCTTTCCTATGACTCTTTCAAACACTTAAATAAAAGTAACAAATAATTACTTCAAAAATTCTGAATTAACACTTCAATAAAGGAGCTACGATACTTATGGACTTTGTGAGGAACGTACTATAAACAAAAGATCAATTCAAAGTAGGCAAAAGATAAAATAAGTTTGTGACCAAATAAACAATCCGCTCAACACCACTGCCTAAGTTCATAACAAGTATCTTCAATCGCTTCCAGACAATCTTGTTGGTGTTTAATACCCGAAATTGCAAGCTTAGGAAATGCATATGCAGAAACAGAACGCGTATATAAAGCCATAAAAGAACCCTTTAATTAAAATAACTTCCAATAGAGCATGAGGATCAAGTACATACAAAGCATCTACACACTTATCTTCAATTTGAATTTGATCTGAATTTTGGTGGGGTGAGGCTTTCCGCATGAGAATCTATAAAAGTTATGCCACAATTTTGAAACTCTTTGACGTTAAGTTCGTGCCAAAAATAAGGGCTATGGTAACTATGGGCTCTGTGAGGCACTATAAAAAAAAATATCAAATTCAGTGTAGGCGATAAAACAAGTGTGTGACCAAAGAAACAATCCGCTCAACACCTCTGGCCTAAGTTCATAACAATCATTTTCAATCACTTCAACAAGACAGTCTTGTTGCTATTTAATACGAGAAATTGCAAGCTTTGAAGATGCACATATGCAGAAACAGAACGCTAGCAGTAAGCTAGTAGCCTAGTATATAAAACCAAAAAAGAACCCTTGAACTAAAATAACTTCCAATAGAGCATGATGAGATCAAAATATAAGCATCTTGGTGAGATGAGGAAAGCAATACAAGGAAAGAAAAACACGACAACGATCTCAATGCAATAAACATTCTTGAACCTGCATCCACAATTTATTTGGACCTGCACCTGCTGAATCTTGGTGAGATGAGGCTTTCCGCATAAGAGCCGGTTAGAAACACAACTTTCCCATTATCATTAAAAAACCCTGGGATTATACAAAAATCATGGAGTGCAATCTTTGTCCAAGATTTCTGTACCCCATACTCATTCATCAACCACGTATGACCTTTCTCTCTATGGACCATGACAAGCTTTTCACCAAGTGTAGCAAGCTCGGTATATCGATCAAACTCGATATATACATTATTAAAATTGGGTGGGGGAAGTTCACTAAATTTCTCATCCGCTAAATTAAAAGCAGCAATAACCGGTTTAGAATCTTTGGTTAAAATCCAATGAAGAAATCCGTTAACAAACACAGCTGACAAGCTATTCACTACGTAATTACGAGCATAAGGTGAATCACTCACCTGCTTCCAAGTATTTTTTTTGAAGGCTATATACATGCACATTAATAAAATGACACTTATCATTATCAGAGATAATAACAACCTTGTAATCATCTGATACGGAATCATAGCCAAATCCTTTCATATAAGAATATTGGTATTGACTTAAGATGGGCCGTTCCAATTCCACATAATCTTCAGTAGTTAGATTTAAAATGAGAAGGGTACAACGGTTATGATAAAAGTTGCTTCTATAGGCAGAAGCTAAAACAAGACCATTGACAGAACCATCTATAGAATCAATTCGATAATAACCAAAGTCATGCTTCTTGGTTTGTGTTGATACTAGTTCATGGTTATCGAATGGGACTGAATAAAGTAAACCATCGTAAGACTTGAAGATGAAGTGATTCCTGTTAAGTGTTTTTTGGTGAGTTTGGATGAATTGGGGATCGGTGAGAAAAGATAACCATTCCTTTGAAACGCTCCTGAACCGGGCTATGGATTTGGATGGAATATGGCTTAGAACGTGGGTGGTGATAACATCCTGTGGGATTATTGCCATCGACGCCATTATAGTGTTGTACAAGTTTAGGGTACAGATCGATCAAATACGTTATAAGTACATAGTTGTTAAGCAGCTGTAAATATTTATAGAATGCATGGGCTCGAAGTGGACCCAATAATTGATCCAATACGGCAAACCCCTAATTGGCACTTTCCAACATACTCCACTACATTGTAAAATCACTCCATTAAATGCGGAGAAGGATCGGAGGACATATCCCTCTGTTGAATGAAACCCTTGGGGACGGAGGACGTACGTCACGCCCATTGTTGGAACTATACATACGGGGTTGTTAATTACGTTCGACTGTCCTAAGGAATGAATTTGCATAAGTTTATACATCCTCTCTATCTGATTATATGAGAGAAAGTAAATCATAATCCGCTTTGGTTTAATATTATTGGAAGTGTAAAAGTAATGACATCATTAGTACTGAGAACTAGTACTTAAAAACTCATCCAAACACTCATTATCCGTAATTGTTATCCTTCATCTTGTGGACTTGTATAGTAACAGCAATATCTTTATTGCAGCCAACTGAGTTATCAAAGTTGTTGGATAATTAAGGATCATGGAAATGTGTTCTTCATTGGCGAAGAGATTAGAGTTATAGAGAAGTGCACAAATGGAGATCAGTCGAGTTTCATAGTGATTTATAAAAGGTCATGAGAAAAACGTGTTAGTTGTGTCTCAAGTTCTATGGATTTATATATTTGTTATTTATTAGAGGATTAAGCCAGTTGTAAACCGCAAAGTGCTAATTCACTTGGTTGTCAGTTAATTGTAGTACAAATCTTTGACGTTTAAGGATCCTTCTTTTCTGCCAGGCCTAAACTGGACGTACGTAACCATGGCAAAACCAAAATATATGATGACCTTAAACCGCACCTATAGTTTGTCCCAAAGTAGATCATGAACCAAATACAAGCATGAGTTTCTTGTTTTGAACATGCCAGTTTGAGCCTCAGATTTACATGATTTATAAGTTTTACAAACTTATAAGCTGATTAAAGAACCAGTCCGACCACAAATACATCTGAATCCTATCTAATTAAAATAGATAATTATCTACAAAACATAGAATTTAGCCCTCAAAAACTTATGTTATTAGTAATAGAGTACTCGTTTGTTGGCGACCAAACAAACAATCCACACAACACCCCTGGCCTAAGTTCATAAGAATCATCTTCAATCACTTGAACAAGACAGTATTATAGCTGTTTAATACGCAAAATTGCAAGCTTTGAATATGCAGAAACAGAACGCTAGCAGTATATAACTTCCAATAGAGCATGATTTTGAGACCAAATTGGAAAACAAGTCTAAACAGGGTACATTATGAGATCAAGGATCAAGTACATCATATATATAAGCATCCATATTTAATACTAATCCAGCTAAAAATCCAATAATTTAACGGGTACTTAACATTAGAGCAATACAAGGAAGAAAGACACGACAACGATCTCAACACAATAAACATTCTTGAACCTGCATCTACACACTTATCTTCCATTCAATTTGATGATTGCTATTCGGATATGTTGAATCTTGGTGAGATGACGCTTTCCGCATAACAACCTATGACATCCCCTCCTATTTTCATATATGATATATCAACACTTCTACTGAAAGTTTGTTTTTCAATATCATATTTGTTCAATCGACACATGTTTATAAACACAAGTTTCCCATTATCATAAAAAAAAACCCTTGGAATTTTATAAAACCCATGGAGTCCAATCTTTGTCCAAGATTTATGTACCCCATACTCCTTCATCAACCACATATAGCCGTGATCTCTATTGACCATAACAAGCTTTTCACCAACTGCAACAAGCTCGGTATATGGATCCAACTTGGGTGGTGGCAGTTCACTCAATTTCTCATCTGCTAAACTAAAAGCAACAATAACCGGTTTAGAATCACGCTCAAAAATCCAATGAAGAAATCCATTAACAAACACACCTGACCCCCGAAACACTCTATACTTATACGGTGGATCACTCACCTGCTTCCAAGTATTTGTTCTAAGGCTATATACACGCACATCTAACCAGGGAGAGATAATAAAAACCTTGTAATCATCTGATACGGAATCATAACCAAATCCATTCATATAAGAACTTTGGTGTTGAATTAAGATGGGTCGTTGCAATTCCACATAATCTTTAGTAGTTAGATTTAAAATGACAAGGGTACGACGGTCCTTATATCTGTTGCTTCCATAGGTAGAAGCTAAAACAAGACCATTGACAGAACCATCTATAGAATCAATTCGATAACAACCAAAGTCATGCTTCTTGGTTTGTGTTGATACTAGTTCATGGTTATCGTATGGGGCTGAATCAAGTGAACCATCTTCACACTTGAACAAGACACGATTTGTGTTGAGTGTTTTTTGATGGGTTTGAATGAATTGGGGATCTGTAAGTACAGATAGCCATTCCTTTGAAACGCACCGGAACTGACCTATGGATTTGGATGGAAGACGACATAGAATGTGGGTGGTGATAACATCCTGTAGGATTATTGTCATCGATGCCATTATATTGTTGTACAAGTTTAGGGTACAAACCGAATAAGTATATATAGTTGTTAAGGTTTATACGTGTAAAATTATTTATAGAAAACATGGGCTCGAAGTGGGCCCAATAATTGATCCAGTATAGCATAATACCCCCTAACTAGCAGTTTCCAGCATATTACATATTTACATTGCAAAAGCACCCCATTTGCCAATTCATAGTATATCTATATGTGGAATGTTCGAGAGATGATGAAGATACTACGGAGAAGGAGGACATATAGTCTTGGATATCGCACACTCCGTTGAATGCAACCCTTGGGGACGAAGACGTGCCCTGGAACTATATGTGAAGGTTGTTAAGTTTCACTGTCCTAACGAATGAGAATTTGCATAGGTTTATTATACATTGGACTAGATGAGATGCAATGTTTCTAAGCTTACAATGGGATACAATAGTGTGCAAGTAACTAATGTAGTAACTACAGATAGCCAAAGTTACAAGCTGTTAGGGCAGATTATTATGTGTATGTTTGTGACATGATCAACAAAATAATAGGGATAGTGGGAGAGCCTGTAAAACAACTTAAACTTGAAGTCGTCTCCTCAAACACGTACTGACTTTTTTTTTGAACGGCAGTTTGGTGCATCGGAGTATCTTGCGTGCCACCGAGGCACCAAGTCTCTCAACCCGAGTTCGAATCATCTCACTAAGAGAATATCAACCCCCATGCTAGCCATCCAGTTTTCCATTAAGGGGCTTCAAGGCATTGCGATGGGATTCAAACCCGGCTGCCAATTCTGGGAAAATCCCCCATATGGAGAATGACAGGAGTCGAACCCCTGAGCTCCCCCACATGGAGACTATAACCAAATGCATCCATCCAACTGAGCTAGACTTCATTTGCTCAAACACGTACTGACTGAAGACATCACACATCAGACTACATTAATATTTGAGAAAATATACATACAAATCAATCACTACCACAGAAAAGCACTTTTAAACCGGTTAAAAATCACTTTTAAACCGGTGACTCAACAAGTCTATATTAGGGGAGGTCCAAAAGAAAAAAAAAGGTCATTTAGACCGGTTTAAGCACCGGTCTAAAAGAAAGTTTATTTAGACCGGTTGTGCCACCGGTCTAAAAAGACAAGTTATGCTAACCTACATCTACTATTTAGACCGGCTAGAGAACCGGTCCAAATACAATTTTTGGCAAAAAAAAATTAGTCCAAGCTGTTTTGTTCCAGATTATCACACAACTATTTACAACACATCATCCTGTAACCCAAGAACTTAAACCAAACATCCAATAAGTTGCTGATTAAAATAGAATTCATTCATAATCCTATTTAAATAGAAATTCAGGAATATTCAAATTTAATTCAGACATCGTTTTAACAAAACAACAAATCCAAACATAGTTTAATTCACAAAACCACACGACAGCTGATTTCGTGATGTCTAATAAGCACTAGCCAAGTTCCAAAAGAGAGCACTTCATCTCTAATCAAATAGGACACATCATATGCCACTGCTCCACGGTTCGCTGAATATCCTTTTCAACAAGTTGGCGTCCATTAGTCCATGGGATCTATATGTTAAAAGATACGTAATAAGTATCTATAAGTATTATATATAACCATTATAGATAAAGATAAAGTTACAAAAAAGCTAACGGATACATACTGTCATAGGGAAGTGAATCTGATGTGTGTTAACAAAATCGTACATCCATCTCATAACATAATAACCGGCATTCGAGTCATCATGTTGTTGATTGCACTACAAATCAACACGATAAAACTAAGAAAACCACGATAAAATAGTTAAACTATTCAACAGCCCTTAGCACTAAGATAAAATAATTTCTATTTGAAAATATATCCACTTGTGAACTAAAAAATGGCGCAATTGGTTTGACATCAGTTATGTTATTATGCTCCCAGTTTAGTTGTGTCTCAAAACCGAACACATTACTCCTGATCCAAACAGTCCCTAAGTTGATGCCACAATTTAAAGTAATGGAAAAATGGTTCAGTTATGTGCCTAAGACACGTCCGCATGCTAATCCAAACATGCCCTAAATTTTAGCAAGTGTACACTTATATAGTTATATCTAAACATCCCCTAATTGAAACAATTCCTAATTTGATATCAAATAAAGTTCAGTTCTGAGAGATATTACCTTAGCCATTGTCCACGTGTAGCTACCAATAGCACTGAAAAATAGATAAAGGATGTGTTAATACTGTAAAATCAAATTGAAGTTTGACAGCTTTATAGATAAAATCATTACTCTTGCAAATGCCTTGTTAACCAGTAAGTGCGCTCCGTCTTTGTTTTCTTCTTATTTTTTGAATCAAGAATGTACCCCATACGTTGTTTTGGGCATATAACAAACAACACCCAATGGTTCCTAGTAATTTATAAACACACCAACACAATAGTAAAGACAAAACATATAAACTGTTTATGTAAATCTTTCGCAAGAAGTATAAGTTACTCTTGAGCATAAGGCGCTAGCATAAAATCAAAGTTAGAAACACTTAATGTGTGTGTCAAGTAATCTTTAACAGCTGAACCCGGTTGCAGATATAAGCTTCCTTCTATCGAATATGGGTTCAGAAACCCACATCGGTTGTTGTTTCTTGACTGCACCATTTTGCATAACCCCCTGAAAAATAACAACATATTTTTATAGATACCACTCAAAAGATAATAAAATGCTACAATTGTGCACAAGAGTGTTAATATACTTACCACTCAAAAGATAATAAAATGCTACAATTGAGCACATTCAAATTCCATAAGTTCATTATGTCTTCGGTAGAAACTCAAATATGAAATGTATCTTCATGCCCAGCAATCATCCCGCCAGGAACTTCGAAAATGTGGTCAGTCGTATCATCGTCACGGGATGTCCAACGAGTAAATGCATCTTGGACACATGCTTGTTTCCTAAAAACGACAACTTTAAATTTATCAAGCTTATTTTCTAGGTCTTTTTTTGCTTTACTAGCATCCTCTAGTTCTGATGATGCTTCTGCTCGCTGGGACTCCGGTGTCGGTGTTTGTGATGCCGGCATCAATGGTGTTGTTTCTTGAGCCACCTATACATACACAGTTAGATTTTTAATTTTATATAACAATTTTATATTTTAATTCATATAATACTTAAAAAGTTCAGTGCTTACAAGAATGGGTGAGTCCAATGTGGGCAGCAACCTTGTTGTTTTACTCTGTGAAGCTTTATCTTTCGAAGTCGGGGTGTTCTCCTATTAACAAGTAATTATTTAGACTAAATAGGTACTAACACATCACAAAAAGAATTAAGGTTTGAGTATAATATACCAAAAGGCGAGAAATTCTGCAACGTGACCACTGTAAAAAGCTCCCCACTGATTGCTTTAACATATTAATTGAGTCATCCACTTTCGACACTACTGGAAGCTTAGTATCTCCAAATACTTCAGCAAATGTATCTATCGACACCTTCATGTAAAAGGATATAAGTGGTTCTCCATGTATAGTACCATCACCAATCGGATAAACCATTCCACATGCTATCGGAGTCGTATCCTCAGTGTAAGGAGAAAACAACGCACACAATTTGAGCTCCTACAAATCAATATGTTACAATTAATAAAAAAATGATAGCTAAATATATTGTCATAAAGTTTAGCCTAACATTAGAAGATGTATACTTTAGTAATAAAATTATAATTTGTTGAAGATTCATTATTTTGATCACTAAAAGGCCATATATGGATGGTTAGTAAAACACATGTAGACAATAATTCATTGTATTGTTTTTTCTTTTTTTTTAAGTTTCAAAAACTGATATATGGCTTTTAGTTAGGTTGAAGTCTACTCGGTAAGGCGCTGTTTGTTTTTGAAAAAAACTTCTGAACACATCTGAAGTCTGACCGAATCAGACTTATTTAGACTTTGGACTGTTTGTTTTTTTCTTTGTAGTTAGATCTTATAACCTCTAAAAGCATCCTATCTTTTCAGATTTAAAAAGAATCTGATTACCCTTTGAAAGTCAAAACTCAAATCTCCTTCCTCATTTTAACAAATCCATTGCTCTATTACCTCTTTTTTCCAACGATATCTTCTATACATCATTCCCGATTCTCAAGATTTCACCACTATTTCCATCGATGTGAAATTGGGAATGGATACTAGTTAGTAGTTACTAATTAAAACCAATTAAGGTTGTTGGTTTTCTTTATCAAGGGAATATGTGGGTCATTTGTGGTTGAAGAAAGCATAGATTTTTTTGTTGTTGCAGTCATTTGGGAAAGATGAAAATGCTTCTTTTTCTTTTTCAATTGTTTTTTTTTATATTTAGACAGGTCGTGAGTGGATTTTTTAGTAGTATTGATAAATTAAATACTTCTAGTATGTATTAAAATGATGTTAAAATTGTATTGCCACTCACAGGTTAGAAGGTCGTTTTAAAAATAGTACGATGATTATTCAGACATTTAAAAAAACAAACAGTTTTAAATGATTCAGATTTAGACTTTTAAATCATATCTTAACATTTAGACTTGTTAATCAGATTCAGACTTAAAAACCCTTAAAAAACAAACATAACCTAAGTTTGCATACTATATGTTTCAGTTATAGAAATACCCCCTCGCCTAGATCGATTCTAAAACCAGTCTCCATATGCTATTCTAACCGGTGTCTACGAACTTTTTGTAGTAGTGATGTCAACATGTTATTTGATCAAAGTTGCATCTCGACTAAAATCACCATATTACCAGTCTAAATGCCCCAAATGACAGCAACAAGAAATGACAACAACAACAAAACAAATGACACAAAGAAAAAAAATACCTTTATATCTTTTAGCTTTTCTTTTTCTTGGTAGACAACGGTCGTCGACTCGCAGCTACTTTGCTTGTTTCTCTTATGTAATCGTCCTTCATTACTTGTTTCTGCTTCCTGGTCTCTTTCAACATCTAATTCAGCGTCTCTTGTTGCGTCTCTTGCAGCGTCTCTTTCAGCGTCCCTTTCGGCGTCCCTTTCGGCATCTCTTTTTTTATCTCTCTCAACATCCCTTTGATCAAGTTTCCTATCTATCATAGCTTCTATCTCTTCCATGTTTTGGTTCCTTTTCTTCGTTTGTTTGTACCCTTTTATTCTATTCCGAAAACCTATGCCGTCCCCAACAGTCCTTGTTCGACCCCCTTGTTCAGGTCCAAAAACCACAATCAAAGGGTCTACTCCCTTTTCCTTTGGGATTAGGCCTTGAGCCGTCTGTTTATCTACATCTACCTATAGATGCACATTTAAGAACACTTTATTCTTCAGTTTTCTATGAATGAAAAATAATAACATTAAAAATAAATACTCATACAAGCTTACCAATTTTCTGAATAGTTCTTGCATATTCTTAGAAATAATGGGAGTTATCCTAGCAAGGATCCAATCTTTTGTGCGTTCACAAGTGATATTCAAGATTTCTGTCTTAAGTGCTTCATCCATCTGAACTTTTGACAAACCAACGTCCATTCCACGATACCCTGTTCTTCCTAGACGTGCATAATTGGTTTGAAGCTTAGCATATGTCCTTCCAATGGCTCGCTTTTTCTTCAAAAAAGTATAAAGGGAAAATTAGAAAAAATAAAAACAAATTATTAGTCTTTTCGATACATAATGAAGTTAACAAACCATATTTTCTGGTGACTGATGTTTTCGACAGAATTCATCCCAATCCTTCTCCTCTATGAAAGAGTAGTCATCATCTTCATAAGGTTTTTTGTTCGGTATCATGAAGTTGGATTTTAGCATTGTCTTAAAACTCTTCCATGCAAAGTTGCATTGCTTAAGTGTTGCTTCTTTAAGTTTTTCTTCTTTAACAAGAGACTTTTCTGTCACATCAAAGTAGTCCTGTTTGACGTGAAAAATAAAGATTACTTATTAGATGTAACACGTATATTACAAACTTAAAATGTAATTAAAATTCTTAAAACAATATACCTCTGTTCTAGATCTCCTTCCATAATCGGCTTGTCTTCACTAAGCCTCCTCCCAAGAAATCGTTGTTATGGGATAGCGTTGTCTTTCAATCTTTTTTATGGCTTTGTTCTAGATCTCCTAAACTTAAAATTAGCTGGTTAGGATGGTTGTATAACCCTATTACTTCTATTTCCTCTTGTAATGTTGTCTAGCTTTTGCTAGCTTTTATATTTTAAATATAAGCCGCCGTTCAAAAAAAAAAACTAAAACTAGACACAAAAACCTACTTATGTTGGGATAAATCTGTGTGTGTGGATCGTTCAAACTTTAATCAGGATATACCGAAATATAAATTGTATTGATATATAATAAATCTGTATCATCTGTTGATTTACAATCTTTCCTATTCTATTTATATTATATGAAACGGTACGATGAATCGATATGTCGATTCATAGTGAACCGTTGTAACGGTTGGAAGTGTATAACTGCCAATAACCGTTCCTAAAATAACTATCTAAATAAGGGATTTGGGATTAACCCATTGGGCTAAGAGAATCGGCCCAACATCTCCCCCTTAATCACAAATGCCATCGTCTTCATTTTCGTTTGATCTTTTGAACAACTTTTGAAATAATATTGCTCCAAAAGCGTGTCTTAACTTTAAGCTTTCTTTTGTTATTTCCTTCGACTTGTTGATCTTCAAGCTCTTAATCGTGTCCTTCTTCAAATTCCTCTAGTATAGTTTCTTCAAACATCGAGTGTTGATCATAGTCTTTTGCAAAGCAAATATTTTCGTTTGTTGTTGTATCCTTGCTAGATTTCCATTGAGTCTTGTTGAAGCTTGTGGATGCCATTAGCAAAGTCGGTTCTAAATCTTCTTCCACAAAGTTCAATGCTTCTTGTCTTTGATGTCTTTGATCCTTTTGCGGCAATGTGAGGCATAATGTCCATATTCATTGCAATTGTAGCATTTTATGTTGCTGAAATCTCTAGGCTTTTTCATTGCTTCATTGTAATCTTGTGAGAAATTTTCTTCTTTTCCATGTTGTTTATTATCGTCATGATTTCAGTTATGTGGTGGAATGTATCTTCCTCTTCCGTGATTATCATAGCGATGTCTTTGACCATTATTGTTGTGTTTTGCAAACAATAATTTATCATGATCTTCGATTGTTCTTCCTTTCTTAACCTTTATTCTTTCTTCGTAGGTTTTGAGTCTTCCTACTGCTTCTTCGAGGGTCATTTTGTTTAAATCCAAGTATTGTTCGATTGATGCAATGATTTGAAGGAATTTGTCAGGTACTGCATTTAAGAGTTTTCGAACTAAGGTTGAATCCTCAAATGTGTGTCCTAAACCAGCGGCTTTGTTTGCATATGTCGTTATTTTTCCTGCAAAGGTATCAATTGTATTTCCTAAACTTATGGCTTTGTTCTAGATCTCCTAAACTTAAAATTAGCTGGTTAGGATGGTTGTATAACCCTATTACTTCTATTTCCTCTTGTAATGTTGTCTAGCTTTTGCTAGCTTTTATATTTTAAATATAAGCCGCCGTTAAAAAAAAACTGAAACTAGACACAAAAACCTACTTATGTTGGGATAAATCTGTGTGTGTGGATCGTTCAAACTTTAATCAGGATATACCGAAATATAAATTGTATTGATATATAATAAATCTGTATCATCTGTTGATTTACAATCTTTCCTATTCTATTTATATTATATGAAACGGTACGATGAATCGATATGTCGATTCATAGTGAACCGTTGTAACGGTTGGAAGTGTATAACTGCCAATAACCGTTCCAAAAATAACTGTCTAAATAAGGGATTTGGGATTAACCCATTGGGCTAAGAGAATCGGCCCAACATCTCCCCCTTAATCACAAATGCCATCGTCTTCATTTTCGTTTGATCTTTTGAACAACTTTTGAAATAATATTGCTCCAAAAGCGTGTCTTGACTTTAGGCTTTCTTTTGTTATTTCCTTCGACTTGTTGATCTTCAAGCTCTTGATCGTGTCCTTCTTCAAATTCCTCTAGTATAGTTTCTTCAAACATCGAGTGTTGATCATAGTCTTTTGCAAAGCAAATATTTTCGTTTATTGTTGTATCCTTGCTATATTTCCATTGAGTCTTGTTGAAGCTTGTGGATACCATTAGCAAAGTCGGTTCTAAATCTTCTTCCACAAAGTTCAATGCTTCTTGTCTTTGATGTCTTTGATCCCTTTGCGGCAATGTGAGGCATAATGTCCATATTCATTGCAATTGTAGCATTTTATGTTGCTGAAATCTCTAGGCTTTTTCATTGCTTCATTGTAATCTTGTGAGAAATTTTCTTCTTTTCCATGTTGTCTATTATCGTCATGATTTCGGTTATGTGGTGGAATGTATCTTCCTCTTCCGTGATTATCATAGCGATGTCTTTGACCATTATTGTTGTGTTTTGCAAACAATAATTTATCATGATCTTCGATTGTTCTTCCTTTCTTAACCTTTATTCTTTCTTCGTAGGTTTTGAGTCTTCCTATTGCTTCTTCGAGGGTCATTTTGTTTAAATCCGAGTATTGTTCGATTGATACAACGATTTGAAGGAATTTGTCAGGTACTGCATTTAAGAGTTTTCGAACTAAGGTTGAATCCTCAAATGTGTGTCCTAAACCAGCGGCTTTGTTTGCATATGTCGTTATTTTTCCTGCAAAGGTATCAATTGTCTCGTCTTCCTTCATTTGTAACATCTCAAATTCGGATTTGAGTGTTTGTAGTCTCGCTTGTTGGACTCTTTCTTCTCCCATATGCCTTATTTTTAAAGCATTCCAAATTTCTTTTGAGGTTTTATGCTTCGATATTTGAAGCAGTTGTTCTTCAGGTAATGATTGATAAAGATATGCTATTGCAGTCTTATCCTTCTTATTGTCGATTTGGGTAGTATCGGTTGGTTCTATCATTTCCCATAAACCATTCGCTTCGAGAATGATTTGCATTCGAATTGCCCATAATGAGTAATTCGTGGATTTTAGTATAGGACATTGAAATTGAGGTGTACTTATAGTACTGACCTCTTTCTTTGAACCATCTCCTTCTTTTGTCATATCTTTAGGATATTGTCCAAAAACTCAAATAAAATCTTTTAATACTAATAGTATTGAAAAAAAATCTTTTTCTTGTGAGTACTTTTATTTTAGTACCTTGAAACTAATATAATCTTCTTATAAAACCTTTAAAATTTTGTTAATAACTTTAAAGTCTTATTATTGTTTTTTACTTAATAATGTAAATCTTAAAATCTTATAATCCTTTTTTTAAAAAAATCTGAAAAAGTTAAATATCTAAAATTTTATATAATTCTTATCATAAACCAAATAAGAAAAATCTTAAAGCTTGTTTATTATAAAACCAATGAAATTTAAATTGTTCTTATCATAAACCAAATAAGATATCTTAAAATTTCTTATCATAAACCAAATAAGATAATTTATTTTTCTTATCATAAACCAAATAAGATGTCTTGAAATTTTCTTATCGTAATCCAAATAAGATGTCTTGAAATTTTCTTATCGTAATCCAAATAAGATGTCTTGAAATTTTCTTATCGTAATCCAAATAAGATGTCTTGAAATTTTCTTATCGTAATCCAAATAAGATGTCTTGAGATTTTCTTATCGTAATCCAAATAAGATAATTTAATTTTCTTATCATAAACCAAATAAGAAGTCTTTAAAAAATTTAAAATTTTTAAAAAACTTAAATCTCTAAAAATCTTAAAAATCTAAAGTGAAAAGCAAAATATGATTTGTTTGAAACCTGTTGGGCTTTTGGCCCGTAGTATCCCTTGATGAAAAAAAAGAAGCCCGGTCCAAGCGTGTCTGTGTGGGTTAAATACCCAATCTATTTTTTGTGTTAATATTTAACACCCCGTGCTTTTCTTTTGTGTGTGTGTTAATAAATAACACCTCTTTCTATCTCCTTCCTTGTTTCCTCCGTCCCCTCTCTTTCTCTCTTCTCTATGACCAAAAACTATCTTGTATCAAGATGTTTTTTCTTGGTGATTATACTGCGAATCAAGAGTGGATTTATAATCCCTCTTTGGTTCTTCAAGCGTTCTGGAGTTTTGATCCGCTTGATTCCTGAATCTGTTCTTTGCGAAAAATAAAGTTTTCGCAAGAAATTTGGGGATCTTCTCTGTTATTAGGATATGTTGAATCGTGATGATTCTAATTGGGTTATCGAATCCTTAATTGTGGATTTGATTGAGTTTTACCCAATTTTTCGAGATGATTGTGTTATCTGAATCTGGTAAGTTTTCTGTCTATGTTTCGAATCCGGTTCATAAATCAAATCGTGCCTAATCTCTGATTTAAATCTTTGATTAGAGAAAAAAAATTTCGTGGGTATGTTTTGCAAAAAAAACTGGGAAGGAACCCTTGTTGCCGAATCAAAGATTCTTGTGGCAAGATGGATTCTCCTATAATTAAACAACAAGATAAAAAATATGATTGTGTTTAATTTTTTTGTGCAAAACATGTGTATGGTTTGGTTCTTGGATTCGAAGCAGAAAAATCTTTAAATGGTATATGATGATTTGGTTTGATTAACCAAAAGCTCTGATGCCAATTGTTGGGATAAATCTGTGTGTGTGGATCGTTCAAACTTTAATCAGGATATACCGAAATATAAATTGTATTGATATATAATAAATCTGTATCATCTGTTGATTTACAATCTTTCCTATTCTATTTATATTATATGAAACGGTACGATGAATCGATATGTCGATTCATAGTGAACCGTTGTAACGGTTGGAAGTGTATAACTGCCAATAACCGTTCCTAAAATAACTGTCTAAATAAGGGATTTGGGATTAACCCATTGGGCTAAGAGAATCGGCCCAACAACTTAAACACATAGAATTAATGGAGAGTTTAATAAGCTCACGAATCAATTTCCTCTTTGTTGTAGACAATGAGTGTTGACATATGACTTGATTTTCTCTTCTGAATTTCAGGTTTACGGTAGTCACTAACCAGTAAAACCGTAGCTGATATTGATGTTGACTCAAGCCATCTCGGGAAGCCTATTCCAATTGATGCTGGTGTAAGCATTTGCAACTGGTTCCATGGTGGCATGCATGCATTAAGTTAACGGAATCAAAAGCTAATTTACTTTGAAAATGTTTGAACCATACGGTTTCATCTTTACTGATGGTTCCATATATCCTGGCAAAACTAGGTCGATATGTGGTACTGCTGGTCCATATATTGTCTTAGGAACGGTCGTTGAATCAAAGCATGCCCCAAATGGTGTGACGTTGGCCACCTACTTTTCTATGCTCCCCATATTGATAATCTAGTTTACCAAATAAACTTTTTATTTACACTTTTATAATCAAGACTGAAACAACAATACAAAGTATTAATATATGGATGTCTAGCAAAAAACATTGAATCACTTTCGATACATGGCAAAGATAAGGAGCTACCATACTTATGGACTTTGTGAGGAACGTACTATAAACAAAAGATCAATTCACAGTAGGCAAAAGATAAAATAAGTTTGTGACCAAATAAACAATCCACTCAACACCACTGCCTAAGTTCATAACAATTATCTTCAATCGCTTCCAGACAATCTTGTTGGTGTTTAATACCCGAAATTGCAAGCTTTGGAAATGCATATGCAGAAACAGAACGCGTATATAAAGCCATAAAAGAACCCTTTAATTACAATAACTTCCAATAGAGCATGAGGATCAAGTACATACAAAGCATCTACACACTTATCTTCAATTTGAATTTGATCGATCTGAATTTTGGTGGGGTGAGGCTTTCCGCATGAGAATCTATAAAAGTTATGCCACAATTTTTAAACTCTTTCACGTTAAGTTTGTGCCAAAAATAAGGGCTATGGTAATTATGGGCTCTGTGAGGCACTATAAAAAAAGATCAAATTCAGTGTAGGCGATAAAACAAGTTTACTGTGTGACCAAAGAAACAATCCGCTCAACACCTCTGGCCTAAGTTCATAACAATCATTTTCAATCACTTCAACAAGACAGTCTTGTTGCTATTTAATACGAGAAATTGCAAGCTTTGAAGATGCACATATGCAGAAACAGAATGCTAGCAGTAAGCTAGTAGCCTAGTATATAAAACCAAAAAAGAACCCTTGAACTAAAATAACTTCCAATAGAGCATGATGAGATCAAAATATAAGCATCTTGGTGAGATGAGGAAAGCAATACAAGGAAAGAAAAACACGACAACAATCTCAATGCAATAAACATTCTTGAACCTGCATCTACAATTTATTTGGACCTGCACCTGCTGAATCTTGGTGAGATGAGGCTTTCCGCATAAGAACCGGTTAGAAACACAACTTTCCCATTATCATAAAAAAACCCAGGGATTATACAAAAATCATGGAGTGCAATCTTTGTCCAAGATTTCTGTACCCCATACTCATTCATCAACCACGTATGACCTTTCTCTCTATGGACCATGACAAGCATTTCACCAAGTGTAGCAAGCTCGGTATATCGATCAAACTCGATATATACATTATTAAAATTGGGTGGGAGAAGTTCACTAAATTTTTCATCCGCTAAATTAAAAGCAGCAATAACCGGTTTAGAATCTTTGGTTAAAATCCAATGAAGAAATCCGTTAACAAACACAGCTGACAAGCTATTCACTACGTAATTACGAGCATAAGGTGAATCACTCACCTGCTTCCAAGTATTTTTTCGAAGGCTATATACATGCACATTAATAAAATGACACTTATCATTATCAGAGATAATAACAACCTTGCAATCATCTGATACGGAATCATAGCCAAATCCTTTCATATAAGAATATTGGTATTCACTTAAGATGGGCCGTTCCAATTCCACATAATCTTCAGTAGTTAGATTTAAAATGAGAAGGGTACAATGGTTATGATAAAAGTTGCTTCTATAGGCAGAAGCTAAAACAAGACCATTGACAGAACCATTTAGAGAATAAATTCTATAATAACCAAAGTCATGCTTCTTGGTTTGTGTTGATACTAGTTCATGGTTATCGAATGGGACTGAATAAAGTAAACCATCGTAAGACTTGAAGATGAAGCGATTCCTGTTAAGTGTTTTTTGGTGAGTTTGGATGAATTGGGGATCGGTGAGAAAAGATAACCATTCCTTTGAAACGCTCCTGAACCGGGCTATGGATTTGGATGGAATATGGCTTAGAACGTGGGTGGTGATAACATCCTGTGGGATTATTGCCATCGACGCCATTATAGTGTTGTACAAGTTTAGGGTACAGATCGATCGAATACGTTATAAGTACATAGTTGTTAAGCAGGTGTAAATATTTATAGAATGCATGGGCTCGAAGTGGACCCAATAACTGATCCAATACGGCAAACCCCTAATTGGCACTTTCCAACATACTCCACTACATTGTAAAATCACTCCATTAAATGCGGAGAAGGATCGGAGGATATATCCCTCTGTTGAATGCAACCCTTGGGGACGGAGGACGTACGTCACGCCCATTGTTGGAACTATACATACGGGGTTGTTAATTACGTTCGACTGTCCTAAGGAATGAATTTGCATAAGTTTATACATCCTCTCTATCTGATTATATGAGAGAAAGTAAATCATAATCCGTTTTGGTTTAATATTATTGGAAGTGTAAAAGTAATGACATCATTAGTACTGAGAACTAGTAGTTAAAAACTCATCCAAACACTCATTATCCGTAATTGTTATCCTTCATCTTGTGGACTTGTATAGTAACAGCAATATCTTTGTTGCAGCCAACTGAGTTATCAAAGTTGTTGGATAAGGATCATGGAAATGTGTTCTTTATTGGCGAAGAGATTAGAATTATAGAGAAGTGCACAAATGGAGATCAGTCGAGTTTCATGGTGATTTATAAAAGGTCATGAGAAAAACAACGTGTTAGTTGTGTCTCAAGTTCTATGGATTTATATATTTGTTATTTAGTAGAGGATTAAGCCAGTTGTAAACGCAAAGTGCTAATTCACTTGGTTGTCAGTTAATTGTAGTACAAATCTTTGACGTTTAAGATCCTTCTTTTCTGCCAGGCCTAAACTGGACGTACGTAACCATGGCAAAACCAAAATATATGATGACCATAAACCGCACCTATAGTTTGTCCCAAAGTAGATCATGAACCAAATACAAGCATGAGTTTCTTGATTTGAAAATGCCAGTTTGAGCCTCAGATTTACATGATTTATAAGTTTCACAAACTTATAACTGATTAAAGAATCAGTCCGACCCCGAGTACATCTGAATCTTATCTAATTAAAATAGATAGTTATCTACAAAACATAGACTGTAGCCCTCAAGAACTTCTGTTATTAGTAATAGAGTAATCGTTTGTTGGTGATCAGCAATGGGAAAAATCATTGAATCACTTTCACAGTAGGCGAAATATAAAATAAGTGTGTGATCAAACAAACAATCCACGCAACGCTAACAGTAGCTAGTATATAAAGCCATAAAAGTGTAACACCCCCACAATTGTTATGCGCAGCGGAACTACAACAATGGGTGCTACACAGTATTCATTGCACACAAGAGATATCAAACGACGCTAAAAAGACGTCGACTTAAAATTCAACATTTAAAATTGTTAGATAATACATGTCCACAGTTTTCCCAACCCCAAATAGTGCACAGAGTTTAGCGTTCGGTCCCCATGAATCTCAACCCAAAAACTTCAGTTTTACAATCACATGACATTAAACATAAGAATTGTTTAAGTAGAAAAGGAGGGAAAAACAAGCGGACGCCAAGCCGATCACACAACCACCATCCCATGCATGCTCCATCCTACTGCTCAGCGGTTACCTGAAATACATGCCAAAATTTTGGTCAACGAAAACGTTGAGTGGAATTCATAGGTTTTTCAATCCATTTGAACGTATATATAATAAAAACCATTCGTGATCATTTATAGTCTTGTCGATCAAACAAACTATAATCAGGATACTGACAATTGTGTTTAAGCTCATGACACTAATCCGTTAACTCAATCACCCGCGTAAATATACCGGCATGATTCAGATGAAACCAGTGCCCCTCTAAAGGCATCAGTTGCAATTATACCTTATTTCTCATACAAAATAATCTACCGCAGAACTTACTATAAGTACAGCTTCTCGGCTAGCATTGGGTCGTCAACCCCGTAGTACTACAAATTGCATAAGCGGCTATTTCCCCCTTCGCAAGGGCAAGACAATAGTTAATAGTTCATGAATTTAGGGACTTTTGCAACTTTGGTACTCAACACAATTTCTAAGGCAACTTTCGGGTCTAACAATCATTCATGATATACGTTCCTTTTTAAAAACTAGCATGCATTTCCCTCGCGGGTAAAACAATTTGAAATAATATAAGCGAGGCTATAAATTCACACCTTAGATATTAAGTAGTCGGTAGTTCGAGGAGTGTTCACTGACGATGAAACGGATGCCCGGGTAAATCAACACCTATCACAAATAACGCGTAATGAGTAATCTCATTTAAATACTTACGGTACTGTATAAAATACATATATATAAGTCACTTAAGACAAATATAACTCACGCCAAAAACAAAAACAACAAGTATCATTCATTTTATACCATTCGTTCTTATAACCTACGTTATCCATTTTTACACGTTCTCGCCGGTACTTGACTAAAATACGGGCTGTTTTACCTTATTAAACCATGCTTATAAAATTTGACAAAATTTCCAAAAATCCTATATGACCTGTAGATAACATGTTTTTAAGTCCAACAAAAGTTTTCACTTTTACGACCCGTTACGCAACTCATTTCCACGACTACATTTTACGGGCTGAAATTGCGCTTCGACCAATTTTGACCACTTTGACCTATATGAAAAATACCTTTGACTTCCTTGACTCATAAGTCAACATATAGACTCATTTGTACAGGTTAGGGACCAAGTTTTGACCCTTGATCATTCACCAAATTATACTTGTGACCCTCGGGATTTGACTAAAACTTTGCACAAATCCGGATTGTGAAAGTCCTCGTCTCCCGGTACCCGATCTTTAAAATGTCATAACTTTTAGCTCGTTTTGAGTCACGGGCTCTACCTTATACCAAATTAAAGCTAGAAAAACCCTCTATCACTATATTTAGTTTTCAAGACTTGGAACAAAAATCATTTTTCCAAAATAGACCAAATGTTTCTGCCTAAAAATGACTATACCAAAAACACGCTTAGACTCGATTCCAAGACTTCTAACCAACTCTAAACATCATCCTAAGACTTCCCAAACATATCCTAACATCAAACTTCCATCCTACCCCTATTGATCAACCAATCTCAATATCAAAATCAAAGAAAAATACACATGCAAGTAGTAACACCTATATGAATCTTTCTAAAACAACAAACCAAACACAATAATAACATGCATATTCATCAACCACCATGGCTCCCCCAAACACCCCTTTGCCGTGGGGTTTGGGTGACCAAATCACCACAACCAAATTAATTTTGGTGGGTTTTCATGGTGTTTATACTTCCATAACACTCAAAGTAAACATGCATTAGCTCAAATAGCCACAAAAACGAATTTTGGATCATATGAAAAATCTTGAAAAATTTTTATCAATGCATGTTGGATTTGATTACATGAATAGGTGGGTAATGACCAAACTAAGCGTGGTCTAACCTTAGATTTTTGAAAAATCAAGTAGAAAAGATTTTTGGTGGATTTTTGTGTGTTTGAGGGTGTGCCGTGAGTTTGAGAGAGACAAGGGGAGGGAGTGTTTGATTTTTCTTGTAAATGTTTGTGTGTGTTTGTGTGTTTGTCCACTTTGCCCCCTTTTGTTAGTTAGGAGGGACCTTGTTGCAATTTCTAGTTTCTTTTGTCCTTAAATAGAAAACAACCTCAAAACTTTGCGGGTTTGACTCAATTGTCAATTTTGAAAATTTTACGGGAGTCGGAAATCTTCCCGAATGCTCCAAAATATTTTTGGGATACTTTAAATGTACTTGGAAGGCTATAAAACTCACACGACTCAACTTAACACGAACCGTAAATAAAATTCTCGAGAAATTACATTATCGATAAATCGTCAAAAATTATATAAAATTGGGCATCCCTCGGGATCGTAATCGTCATCGTCCTTCTCAAAACGTCAAACGTAAAAATTATAACCTCGAACATCGGCTCTAACCAAAATACTTATAATTATAAAAATTAAAATTTATCAAAAATTTCAAAAATTAGCGTAATTTAGGGTATCGTTAATGACCTCGATTCTAGGGTGTCACATCCACCCCTCCTTAAAGAGAGCGACGTCCCGGCGCTCGCCTCTTCTTGGGCTCACATTCCGTCTTACTGGAACAAATGAGGATACCTTTCCTTGAAAAAGTCCTCACGTTCCCAGGTGTATTCCGGTCCACGCTTAGAATTCCATCGGACCTTCACAATAGGAATCCTACTATGCTTCAACCGCTTGACCTCCCGGTCCATAATTTCCACAGGTTCTTCCACAAAGTGCATTTTGTCGTCTAGTCGAATCTCGTCCAAAGGAATCACCAATTCCTTGTCCGCCAAACTCTTCTTCAGGTTCGATACGTGGAACGTGTCATGAATAGCACTAAGTTCGGTCGGCAATTCTAACTTGTACGCTACTGGTCCAATTCGTTCAACGATCTTAAACGGTCCAATATACCTCGGACTCAACTTTCCTTTCTTCCCAAAACGAATTACACCCTTCCATGGCGATACCTTGAGCATAACCATATCTCCAACTTCAAACTCCAACGGTTTCCTTCGGTTATCGGCATAACTTTTCTGTCGGCTTCTCGCAGCAAGTAGTCGGTTCTTGATCTGCACGATCTTCTCTGTCGTTTCTAAAACCATTTCGGGTCCAGTCAATTGACTTTCCCCTACTTCACTCCAACACACAGGCGATCTACACTTCCTTCCATACAATGCTTCGAACGGTGCTGCTTTGATACTCGCGTGATAACTATTATTGTACGAAAATTCCACCAGAGGCAAGTGGCGTTCCCAACTTCCTCCAAAATCAATCACGCACGCTCGGAGCATGTCCTCCATCGTTTGAATCGTTCGTTCACTCTGGCCGTCAGTTTCCGGGTGATAAGCCGTGCTTAAACTCAGTTCAGTGCCCATCGCACGTTGAAGCGATCTCCAAAATTCCGACGTAAATCTACTGTCGCGATCCGAAATGATCGATAACGGCACTCCATGTCTACAGACGATCTCTTTCACGTACACGCTGGCGAGTCTTTCCATGCTGTCCGTCTTCTTCATAGGTAAGAAATGAGCAGATTTCGTCAACCTGTCCACAATTACCCATATCATATCGCATCCACTAGGAGTCCTAGGTAAACCCGTCACAAAATCCATTGCGATTTTCTCCCATTTCCATTCTGGGATTTCCGGTTGTACCAACAATCCAGATGGTTTCTTGTGTTCTGCCTGAACCTTCGCGCAAGTCAAACACTTACTGACGTAACGAGCAATATCTGCCTTCATATTCGGCCACCAATAGACTTTCTTCAGGTCGTGGTACATCTTATCCGATCCAGGATGTATCGAATACTTCGACTTATGCGACTCATTCATAACCAATTCTCTAACTCCAGGCTTTCCTTCCTCAGATGGACACAATGGTAACCAAATTCGATTCTCAAAATATCTTAGTCCGTCAGACCTAATCACGAAAATAGGTTTCAACATTCGTCCCAAATTCTCGGCTTCAACATTTCCTTTCATCAATCCTCTCTCCTGAGCCTTCAGTATGGTTTCGGTTAAGTCAACGCTCTCACTCATCACTAAAGCTCTAACCCTCAAAGGTTTCTCCCGTTCCTTCCTACTCAAAGCATCTGCTACAACATTCGCCTTCCCAGGGTGATAGCGAATTTCACAATCGTAATCACTCAATAGTTCAACCCATCGTCTTTGTCGCATATTTAACTCCTTTTGATCTAAAATGTGCTGCAAACTCTTGTGATCAGTGAATACAACACACTTTGTCCCATACAGATAGTGTCTCCACAGCTTCAACGCAAACACTACCGCTCCTAATTCCAAATCGTGCGTCGTGTAGTTCTCCTCGTTCTTCCTTAATTGCCTCGACGCGTAAGCTATCACCTTCTCACGTTGCATTAATACTGCTCCATAACCTTTACGAGACGCATCACAATACACCACGAAGTCTTCGGTTCCTTCAGGCAATGATAAAATCGGCGCGGAACATAACTTATCCTTGAGCGTTTCGAAAGCAAGCTCTTCCTCATTTCCCCATTCATACACCCTATTCTTCTCGGTAAGCCGCGTCAATGGTTTCGCAATCAACGAAAATCCTTCAATAAACCTTCTATAGTACCCAGCTAAACCCAAAAATTGTCGAACTTCAGTCGGCGTCGTCGGTGCTGACCATTCCCTGATTGCCACGATCTTAGCAGGATCTACACGAACTCCTTCCTTATCAATCACATGACCTAGAAACTGCACTGATTCCAACCAAAACTCACACTTAGAGAATTTTGCATACAGCTTCTCCTTCCTTAACAACTCCAAAATCTTTCTTAGGTGCTTCTCGTGCTCCTCCTTACTCTTAGAGTAAATAAGTATGTCGTCGATGAAAACAATAACAAACTTATCTAGATACGGCTTGCACACGCGATTCATAAGATCCATGAATACAGCAGGCGCGTTAGTCAACCCAAACGGCATCACTCGAAATTCAAAGTGTCCATACCGCGTACGAAAGGCAGTTACAGGAATATCCTCCTCTCTTACACGCAGTTGATGATACCCTGATCTTAAATCGATCTTTGAGTATACACTGGACCCTTGCAATTGATCGAACAAATCATCAATCCTCGGTAATGGGTACCGATTCTTAACCGTCAGCTTATTGAGTTCTCTATAGTCAATACACATTCTAAACGAACCATCCTTCTTCTTTACGAACAACACTGGCGCTCCCCAAGGTGATGAGCTCGGCCTAATAAATCCTTTGTCCATCAATTCCTTCAATTGATCCGCTAACTCCTTTAACTCAGATGGTGCTAAGCGATAAGGTGCACGTGCAACCGGCGCAGCTCCTGGCACTAAATCAATTCGAAACTCGACCTCACGATTAGGCGGTAAACCTGGCAACTCGTCTGGAAAAACGTCCGGATACTCGCAAATAACTGGTACCTCTTCAATCCTCGCCTCTACATCACCATCGCTCGAAACCTGTGCCAAAAACACATCGCATCCGCTCTCTACGTACTTCATCATCTTCAAACACGAAATCACCTTCAAACGAGAAGTGCATTCGTCTCCCTTAACCGTCAAAACCCTATTCCTCAGCGGAATCTGCACCAATCTCTCACCACAGACGATTGTAGCACTACGCGCCATTAACCAATCCATTCCCACAATCACGTCAAACGATCCTAGCTCTATAGGCATCAAGTCGATTTTAAAAGCGTAGTTTCCTAACTTCAAGGTACACCCTTTCAGTATAGAATTCGTACTAACAATTTTTCCATCGGCTAATTCAACATTATAACTAGTCGTTAACAATACCGGTTCTCTATCGATATGACGACTAAATCTAACGTCTACAAAACTCTTGTCGGAGCCAGAATCAAATAAAATACTAGCATAACAAGCGTCTAGCAAAAACGTACCGGTAACCACATTGGGACCTTGTGGTTTATCAGCAGTTCCCACTTGATACACAGCTGCCGCATTATTTCCTCCCCGTCTGTTCCCTGCCTTCGGGCAATTTGCTTGCACATGCCCCCTTTCTCCACAGCTATAACATCCTCTCATCCTGATAGCATTAGCCCCAGTGGCTACTCCTCCCATTCGACAACTAGCAGTCCTATGACCTGCCTTTCCACACTTGCCGCATGCCTGCGGGCAGTTTCCAACATGATACAAGTTGCACTTTCCACAATGGGGATTCACCTTCACACCTCTAGGGTTTGTCACGGCCCTCATTCCTTCGTTCCTTCTCTGATTAAACTGCTGATTACGGTTCGGCCCTTGGTTGTTTCGGTTTCCTCCTCGGTTCTGGCCTTGGGATTGATTACCTTGTGCTGCCTCCCATTTTCTTTTGTTACCCTCAGCAATGTAATTCTGCTTATCCTGAAGCTTAACGTCCATCAAAGCGTGTGCCATTTGAACCGCCTCGTCAAACGTTCCAGGTTTCGACGAAGTTGTTTCACCCTTGATGTTGCTAGATAAACCCTTAATATACTGCTTCATTTTCTTGGTGTCATTGGCAAATATGTCCGGACACAAAAGACTTAACTCATTGAATCTCCTGGTGTAAGCAGCTATATCGTTGTTCCTTAAGGTCAAGTGTCTCAGTTCGTCCTCCAATTGCCCCAATTCCTCCTCTGGGCAGAACTTCTTTGTCAACAAAGCTTTGGTCGCATTCCACGTTCTCGCATTTGCCACAGCCAATCCCACCGTAGCTACCTGGGTGTTCCACCAGCTTAACGCATCATCCAGAAATGTAGCTGCTGCAAACTTTACTTTATCCGCCTCTGCACAACCACTGATTTCAAACGTACTCTCAACTTTTTCCAACCATCGCCTAAGTTCTAGGGCTCCACCCGATCCACGGAACTGCGTAGGACCGCACTTCATAAAGCTTGAATAGGTACACACTCTCGGGGCTGGTTGTCTCCCCGCGTTCCTTCCTGGATCCTGATTTCTCCCAGCTCGGTCTGCTTCCAACGCATTAGCTATCGCTTCCTGAATCATGTTGTTAACACGATCGGCAGTCAACTTTGGAGGCATTGTTTTATCGAATATCTCTTTCTGCAAGACAAGAAAAATAGAAAAACAATGTAAGTATTCATATCAAGTTACCCAGACATAAAATACATACAACGACACATCACTACGGAGTTACTAATATTCATCATTTCACACCACAAAAGATCAAATTTAAGACATATCACAGATCATGAAAGGTAACATAGATTGTATTGATAGTTAACCAAAATCGTGACAAGTAATGCCACTACAATCATTCACCACAAAACATCAAGTACTTGAGTTTCTCGTCATAATACCATCATACAAAGGTCTAAAATAGTTCTATTACAATGATCAAAGAAAAATACAAAACAAGTAACTAGGCATGTGGTGATCCACACGGCCTCTTGGATGGCGGCTCGTCGTCGTCCTCGGTTTCCTCATCACTCACGTCCTCGTCCACATCATCCACTTTTCCCTTTCCTTTCTCATCAGGCCCACATTCTGTTTCCTTTCTCGTCCCTGATGTGGATCCATGCTCAATCGCTCCTTGACTTCCCACTGAAATACAAGCACCTCCAGTAGGCGGCTGAACCATGAAGTCATTCGCCTCCATCTCCACATCGTCCACGAATCTCCAATCCGGGGGTAATGAATCCCTCACACGATGCTCCCAACTCTGCATCCTCGACAACCTCATCTGATCTTCCCTCACACGATCAAGACTAGCACTCAAATTTGCAACCATTGATTTCAAACTGTTGATGGCACTTGTGTTCATCATCCCATCATACGCAATCCTTGAAGTCCTTTCCAACAATCTTTCGTCCGCCTTGTCATTCTCGTCGAATCTACTGACCACTCTTGATTCCACTACATACCTCATGCACATCGATCCTTCCAAACCTCTCACAGTCCGTCGCACGTCATGATAATCCCTCGGTCCGGGACAGCAAATTCTTGGGATGCCTTGATGAAGAGAATTTGCGCTCATTGCACCTTCGGCTCTTCTGGGAATATCTGGTACACCAACCAGATGGGAAGTACGCATAGGCGTGGGACAAGTAGTTCTCCTTGAGTCGGGGTCCTGGGCTCGTACATCGTTACCGTTATCGTTGGGCGGTACCTCGGCCATTCCTGCAATAACAGCGAATTTCGGAGGGTACATAAGTAATTATACAATAATTATAAATATATGCATGCAAATGCAATGCAAAGGTGGTACATATGCCCGGAATGTAATAATATGATGCTCATGCATGATTAATATGAAAATTACGATGTCGGATATTTCACGTAAAATTTAGCGTCTACATATAGTAATTCCATACTTATATAATAATTACCCACATATATATACTTTACTCAAAAGTATACGTCAAATGCCATAAATACAACAATAAATCTTACCGGAGCCATGCAGGATAGTTGTGTGTGCTTGGACCCTTTTCTTACGACACCAAAAGTTATAGTTTAGGATTTTCAAAAACGACCTAGTTCTCTATAACTCGTGGCTCTGATTACCAATCTGTAACACCCCCACAATTGTTATGCGCAGCGGAACTACAACAATGGGTGCTACACAGTATTCATTGCACACAAGAGATATCAAACGACGCTAAAAAGACGTCGACTTAAAATTCAACATTTAAAATTGTTAGATAATACATGTCCACAGTTTTCCCAACCCCAAATAGTGCACAGAGTTTAGCGTTCGGTCCCCATGAATCTCAACCCAAAAACTTCAGTTTTACAATCACATGACATTAAACATAAGAATTGTTTAAGTAGAAAAGGAGGAAAAAACAAGCGGACGCCAAGCCGATCACACAACCACCATCCCATGCATGCTCCATCCTACTGCTCAGCGGTTACCTGAAATACATGCCAAAATTTTGGTCAACGAAAACGTTGAGTGGAATTCATAGGTTTTTCAATCCATTTGAACGTATATATAATAAAAACCATTCGTGATCATTTATAGTCTTGTCGATCAAACAAACTATAATCAGGATACTGACAATTGTGTTTAAGCTCATGACACTAATCCGTTAACTCAATCACCCGCGTAAATATACCGGCATGATTCAGATGAAACCAGTGCCCCTCTAAAGGCATCAGTTGCAATTATACCTTATTTCTCATACAAAATAATCTACCGCAGAACTTACTATAAGTACAGCTTCTCGGCTAGCATTGGGTCGTCAACCCCGTAGTACTACAAATTGCATAAGCGGCTATTTCCCCCTTCGCAAGGGCAAGACAATAGTTAATAGTTCATGAATTTAGGGACTTTTGCAACTTTGGTACTCAACACAATTTCTAAGGCAACTTTCGGGTCTAACAATCATTCATGATATACGTTCCTTTTTAAAAACTAGCATGCATTTCCCTCGCGGGTAAAACAATTTGAAATAATATAAGCGAGGCTATAAATTCACACCTTAGATATTAAGTAGTCGGTAGTTCGAGGAGTGTTCACTGACGATGAAACGGATGCCCGGGTAAATCAACACCTATCACAAATAACGCGTAATGAGTAATCTCATTTAAATACTTACGGTACTGTATAAAATACATATATATAAGTCACTTAAGACAAATATAACTCACGCCAAAAACAAAAACAACAAGTATCATTCATTTTATACCATTCGTTCTTATAACCTACGTTATCCATTTTTACACGTTCTCGCCGGTACTTGACTAAAATACGGGCTGTTTTACCTTATTAAACCATGCTTATAAAATTTGACAAAATTTCCAAAAATCCTATATGACCTGTAGATAACATGTTTTTAAGTCCAACAAAAGTTTTCACTTTTACGACCCGTTACGCAACTCATTTCCACGACTACATTTTACGGGCTGAAATTGCGCTTCGACCAATTTTGACCACTTTGACCTATATGAAAAATACCTTTGACTTCCTTGACTCATAAGTCAACATATAGACTCATTTGTACAGGTTAGGGACCAAGTTTTGACCCTTGATCATTCACCAAATTATACTTGTGACCCTCGGGATTTGACTAAAACTTTGCACAAATCCGGATTGTGAAAGTCCTCGTCTCCCGGTACCCGATCTTTAAAATGTCATAACTTTTAGCTCGTTTTGAGTCACGGGCTCTACCTTATACCAAATTAAAGCTAGAAAAACCCTCTATCACTATATTTAGTTTTCAAGACTTGGAACAAAAATCATTTTTCCAAAATAGACCAAATGTTTCTGCCTAAAAATGACTATACCAAAAACACGCTTAGACTCGATTCCAAGACTTCTAACCAACTCTAAACATCATCCTAAGACTTCCCAAACATATCCTAACATCAAACTTCCATCCTACCCCTATTGATCAACCAATCTCAATATCAAAATCAAAGAAAAATACACATGCAAGTAGTAACACCTATATGAATCTTTCTAAAACAACAAACCAAACACAATAATAACATGCATATTCATCAACCACCATGGCTCCCCCAAACACCCCTTTGCCGTGGGGTTTGGGTGACCAAATCACCACAACCAAATTAATTTTGGTGGGTTTTCATGGTGTTTATACTTCCATAACACTCAAAGTAAACATGCATTAGCTCAAATAGCCACAAAAACGAATTTTGGATCATATGAAAAATCTTGAAAAATTTTTATCAATGCATGTTGGATTTGATTACATGAATAGGTGGGTAATGACCAAACTAAGCGTGGTCTAACCTTAGATTTTTGAAAAATCAAGTAGAAAAGATTTTTGGTGGATTTTTGTGTGTTTGAGGGTGTGCCGTGAGTTTGAGAGAGACAAGGGGAGGGAGTGTTTGATTTTTCTTGTAAATGTTTGTGTGTGTTTGTGTGTTTGTCCACTTTGCCCCCTTTTGTTAGTTAGGAGGGACCTTGTTGCAATTTCTAGTTTCTTTTGTCCTTAAATAGAAAACAACCTCAAAACTTTGCGGGTTTGACTCAATTGTCAATTTTGAAAATTTTACGGGAGTCGGAAATCTTCCCGAATGCTCCAAAATATTTTTGGGATACTTTAAATGTACTTGGAAGGCTATAAAACTCACACGACTCAACTTAACACGAACCGTAAATAAAATTCTCGAGAAATTACATTATCGATAAATCGTCAAAAATTATATAAAATTGGGCATCCCTCGGGATCGTAATCGTCATCGTCCTTCTCAAAACGTCAAACGTAAAAATTATAACCTCGAACATCGGCTCTAACCAAAATACTTATAATTATAAAAATTAAAATTTATCAAAAATTTCAAAAATTAGCGTAATTTAGGGTATCGTTAATGACCTCGATTCTAGGGTGTCACAAAAAGAACCCTTTAAACTAAAATAAAATTGGAAAACAAGTCTAAACAAACAGGGAACAGGATGAGATCAAGGAAAGTGCATCATGTATAACATCCTAAAGCATCCATATCTAATAACGTCAAAAGGAAAACTAATGCACCTAACAAGGGAGAAAAACCTGACAACGATCTCAATGCAATAAACATTCTTGAACCTGCATCTACACACTTATCTTCCATTGAATTTGACGATTTCTATTCGGATCTGTTGAATCTTGGTGAGATGAGGCTTTCCGCATAAGAACCTAGAACATCCCCTCCTATTTTCATATATGATATATCAACACTTCTACTGAAAGTTTGTTTTTCAATATCATATTTCTTCAATTGACGACACATGTCTATAAACACAAGTTTCCCATTATCATAAAAAAAAAAACCTTGGAATTTTATAAAACCCATGGAGTACAATCTTTGTCCAAGATTTATGTACCCCATACTCATTCATAAACCAAATATGTTGTTTCTCTTGATGGACCAAAGCAAGCTTTTCACCAAGTGCAACAACTTGCAAATTTTTATCAAACATCATAGATACATGATCGGGCAGCGGCAGTTCACTAAACTTCTCATCTGCTAAACTAAAAGCAACAAGAACCCATACATTATCTTTGATATAAATCCAATGAAGAAATCCATTAACAAACACGCCTGACCCCAAATTCGGTTCATAGTTATTACGATCAATAGGTGAATCACTCACCTACTTCCAAGTACTTGTTCTAAGGCTATACACATACACATTAATCCAATCAGATATAATAACAACCTTGTAATCATCTGATACGGAATCATAACCAAATCCTTTCATAGAATGTTGTTTTTCACATGAGATGGGCAGTTCCAATTCCACATAATCTTTAGTAGTTGGATTAAAAACAAGAAGGGTATGATCACTAGAAAACAACTTATTATAAGCAGAAGCTAAAAGAAGACCATTGACAGAGCCATTTATATCAAGACGACGTAATCGTAAGGTTAGTGGTGACACTGCTTTAAGGTTATCGTATGGGACTGAAAAAAAAGAACCAACGTTAGACTTGAAGATGAAGTGATGTCTGTTAAGTGTTTTTGGGTGAGTTTGGATGAATCGGGGATCGGTAAGCAAAGATAGCCATTCCTTTGAAACGCACCGGAAGCGACCAACGGATTTGGATGGAAGATGGCGTAGAACGTGGGTGGTGATAACACCCTTTGGGATTATTGTCATCGACGCCATTATATTGTTGCACAAATTTTGTTTATTTATTGAGGAAGGAGGCCAATGAATGACCTAATATGTATATAAATTATAAAGTAAAATAACTTACAGTAATTCTTATTTTAAGGCCCACTAAGTATCACATTTTAATTAGCCCAACTAAGTTTTATCTAGATTGTCAAACTAATTTTACTTATTTCTTTAAATTTAAATATTATAGAGTTTTAACAATATAATTTTATATAAAAATTTAAATAATTAAATTATATATAAAAAATAATATTATATGTTAAGTTGGGTTGGGTTTTTGATAAATGCTAGTAAATAATTTGGGATTAATTGTATGTATTGATTGTGTAAGTGAAAGAGTAAGAAAATAATATTTTAATAAAAGATTGAGTTGTGATGGGATATGAATAAAAGTAATCTTAATTATACGAATTAATCATAGGCTGGAAGTGGGCCTAATAATTGATCCAAAATGGTGGCATACCCTAATTGGCACTTTCCAACATATTGTAAAAGCCATCTATGTCAATTTATATATCTGTATGCGCGGTTAGTGTTAGAGATGAAGATAATACGAGCACGAGGACATGATCTTGGGCATCGCACCCTCCGTTGAATGCAACCCTTGGGGTGGAGGACGCCAGTGTTGGAACTATACGTGGGGTTGTTAAGTTTGGGTGTCCTAATTAACGAATGAATTCGCTTAAGTTTATACATCGTCTCCACGCATACAAATCATAATCCGCTTGTATGTTGCTACGTTTTCTCATCATTGCAATTTGCAAGCCTCAAGTTTTTCTGTTTCAACTATTGTAATTGTTCGCTAACGAGGATAACACGAGTGTATAGCTGCCTTAATCTTTGGGGTTTATTTGTCAAGCTTAAAAAGCCATATATGTATACTAGGTGAAGGAAATAGTTTTAATGATGTGAACTTCGGTTTTCTGTTTGGTTTGCTTTTAATTTTTCCATCAAAACTAAAAATCAAACATTTAAGTCAGTTTGGTTAAAACACCAAATTTGCAGTAAAATTTGTTTTTCGGGTTGGATATAAGTTTGACAATTACAATCGAAAACCAAATTCATATAAATATATACTTTTAAAAAAAAAAATATATATATATATATATATATATATATATATATATATATATATATATATATATATATATATATATATATATAGGGATGGGTTCTAAAGAAAACCTTGTGTTGATAGAAAACTTAGAAAACAAACATAGAAGGTAGTTTTTGCAACATATGAAAACGGAGGATAGAATTTGGAGTATAACTAAGAGTGGAGGGATCAGAATGACAATATCACAATCTTATCCTGATTAACCCCATCATTGCCAATCGACACAATTGACACATCTCCATCACTGCCACCATCTCATCACTGCCACCACTTCACCGCCACCATCTCCTTCGACGGACATCACCGGAAATCACCATTATTGCAAAAAGCATCTACACCTTC
The DNA here is from genome assembly GCA_025667525.1 of Glebionis coronaria. Lineage (NCBI taxonomy): Eukaryota > Viridiplantae > Streptophyta > Magnoliopsida > Asterales > Asteraceae > Glebionis > Glebionis coronaria. The sequence goes on from CM046874.1 coordinate 22,268,192, forward strand.
ATCGAAAACCACCATTGATGGACACCACAACGCGGTCACCAACTTTATCGAGACCTACCTTCATTTCAAGTACTGGACGCGACCAACAAACTTCAAATCAATCATATCGATTAACGGGTATCTTTGTTTATTGCTCAAAAGTAAGGTTATGAAACAAATTTGACAAAAATAATACATAAAAATGTGTATATTAGAAATGCGCACTAGGTGTTTGGTAAAATGTATGAAATGATATGATATGTACTGGCATCCGTGTGTTTTGCATCAGGCATCGTTAGAATGATTAGAGCATCATGTTACAAGTTACGGAATTAAAACATCACATGGATAAGCTAGGGAATACAAATTACACTTTAGTGACTCCGTGTAAAAATGTTACTTATAGGATATGAATAACTATTTGTGAATGTGATGTAAGTTTTTTTGATATCGAGTAGTCAAATCGAATCACATGTTTTAAAGCAAACGCAATGATGGCTGCTCGCTGCATACATTAATATTAGAAATGCATGCACTAATCATACCAGCTAAAATGATAAGCTATATATTACGTTTTTCAGATTGTAGATGACTATTTTATGATGAACTGTTTAGATTGCCATAGGTTTAATATTACAGGGAATGGAGCCATTTCACCGATGTCACATATGCCAATGAGCCCTATATCAGCGTCTAGTGGTCGTTTCCAATTTACAACATCTGAAATTTCAGGAACGGTAGTAGACACATGAGCTGCTGATAGATTTTATATCTGACGTGGCAAGTTTTGTAAACTTGCATCTGCAACCTTATAATGAAACTTCTAGAGCTGTTGGTCATATCCTGTGGAAGTTTAGCCTTTCATACCTTATAGCAGAATTGTCGAATTTGGGAGGTACATAAAGCTCTTTATTTCAGTTTATCCAAAATATTTTTTTAGTATAATCTTTTCGTTGAACACCAATAAAGCAGAATCTTGAAAGGTCTTGGCAAATTGGTTTCATGTATTGTTAACACATACTATATAAGTGTTAAACAAACATATCCCTGAAACCAATAAAACATAGTTTATTAAAGCATTATTAGCGTGATTCGATTCATAAACTTTATAGATATCATGTCCAAGAGTGTGGCCTAAATTTATTTTCTCCTTTCTTGTTTTGCTATGAAACTACTAATATATGTATATGATATCAGCTCCTTCACAAGCGCATATCGCTAAGAGTGCTCCACCTACAAAAGAGTGGAATCAGACACCCGAACCAGTTACTCCAGACGTATCTGAAACGACTTCTGCTATGAGTGAAATTTCAGTTAATGAAGAAGGTGAATATCTTAAACTTTTCCTTTTCATTATCTTTGGTGCACCTTTTCATTATACGCTTATGTGTAATTATGTATATTATTTAGGGCATATGGGACATCACTTTGTTTGTTTAAGCAATTTTCTGTTAATAATGTATTAGGGCATCGATTCCAAACTGTATTAGGGCATCGATTCCGAACTGTATTAGGGCATCGATTCCGAACTGTATTAGGGCATCGATTCTGAACCGTATCAGGGCATCGATTCTGAACCGTATCAGGGCATCGATTCTGAACTGTATCAGGGCGTCGATTCTGAACTGTAGCAGGGCATCGATTCTGAACTGTATTAGACTATTAGGGCGTCAATTCTGAACTGTATTATGGCGTCGATTCTGAACTGTATAAGGGCATCGATTCTGAACTGTATTAGGGTATTAGTTCGAAACTGTGTTAGGAAATCATTTTTCAGAACAGTTTTAGGGTATCATATTTTAGAACAGTTTTAGGGCATCGGTCTAAAAACATTCTAATCAGTTTTACAATCTAATAGTGCCATAAACTTGGTGTCCTACATTACTCTTCACTTTTTAAAGATTGATTTGAGTGTAAATTTCTAGATTATCTTCTAAATTGTAGATTAATTATAGTGGAGTATTGAAAATAGATGTTATAGCTGAAGCTTTGCGTAACTAAATCATATATGACAGTTTCTGTTTTTAGGCGTGCTCTTTCATTGGTTCTTACATGACATATTTGTTTATCTTGATTGATCCTTGATCGTTCTTTTAGGTGCTATCAACCATCTATGTTAGTATCGTGTTAGTTTGTGATCAGTCCTCATATTTATAAAGGCTTAACCGAAAAATAGCTAATACGTGATCACTTGTATTATTAATTTCGAAATTAGATTGTCAAGGGTCAAGAGCTTCAAGTCACGGACAACACAATTTCTCACAATGATTGGTAGGCACTTGTTTTGAGTCATGGATTGGCAACAATGTTTATAAAATATATGTTCTGAGGCCAAAATGTAGTAATGTGCGACTTTACTGTACTTTAACCTTTTCGAGAAATAGGTTGAAATTGCCACCTACAAGTTTTCATACAAAGTTGATGCCTGTTAGAAGGAATAGTTGTGTATCAAATTTATAAGTGTTTCTTTCCTCGCTCGTATTAAGTATTAGGCCAGATTAGCCTTTTAGGGTTATCTTACACTGCTTCTTGTGATGCAGGTAAAGGCACTTTGGGAACGTTGAAGCTAAAATCTTTCTGTGTACTTAATGTAGGCAAAATGTCCTATCCGAGATAAACTTACTGAACTAGCTTATTGTTCTTAAAAAGTCGTGTTTCCTATTAATGTTAGGAAAATCCTGGTTATGTTAGAAATTAAATTATGAATGACCAAAACGAACATTCATGTGAAACGAACAATACTGCAGGTCTTCAGTTGTCAACGAACCTTTCTAAACTTCTACCTGAAGAACCTAATATTTTTAAAGACCCGTCTTATATTCCTAGTCCATCAAACTTACATGGGCCAGTCTCAGAGTCACTTGATAATTTCCATACATATTTTGCTATTTAGTAGATACGCCCTTTCTTTTCTTTTGCTGTTACATGTGCATTTGGTTTTGAAGTTGTTGTCTGCTACATCTTTGTGGTTTTAGTAATCTTATGCTTAGGTATTCTGCAATATTGTAGCATACGTGTTCAGTGTATGCTGCAAGTGGGTTAGATAACAGTGTTCAAAATATATGTTTATTAAACTTAAAGCGTCAATTTTTTGAATAAAAGTAGCATCTGTTTATTAAACTCAAAGCATCTATTTTTGTGAATTTTGAACAGCGGTTTGTTAAATTCAAAATATCTGTTTGTTTAAAAAACTTTAGTAGTATATCAAGGTATAATACAAATCGCATATCTTTGTTACATGAGATGGTATTATAAATACTTATATGCAATTTAAAACAGGGTAAATCATGAGGTTTTATAGTAGTGGGTCATGCAGGCATGACCAGACATATTGTGATGCAATGTTAAGAAAGTTGGTCATGTTATCGGTAAAGGGGGTGAGATGATGAATATGTTGTACTGTCGTATCAGGTAATACCATAGCAGTCACTTAGTTGAATGTGTGCAGTGTGCTTGCAAATTTAAGTCATATGCTGATCTTGTTTGTGTAAGTTTCTAAACCTTTTCTATTAATGTTTGTCGGTGCAGCTAATGGGTGTTGCTACGTTGGTCTTGTTATGTACAAGACCTATATAGAAGTTACTATGTTGGGCAACAAGATTACGCAGCTGAAAAAGTGTTTTCAGGACCTCTGGAGAAGCTGCTATGTTTGGGCAGCAAGACTCACAGCTCAAAAAAAGCTGCTATGTTTGGGCAGCAGGACTCGCTGGAACAGCTTGTCAATGGTCTTGTTCTGGTCAAAAAAGTGTTCTCAAGACCTTTGTGAAGCAGCTGTTGTTGTAGCTTATTTTTTATCTGATTTTTTAAATTTGTAGTATTATTCTGTTTTTAACAGATGAATCGATAGAATCTTTGTAACCTGTGTTGTAGCTTTCTTTTTGTCTGATTTTATAAATTACGACGTTCTAACATACGAAAATAGACACTCAACCATTTTCTTGTGACACGAGATACTCAGAAATGGGTTAATACAGGTTGTGATTAATCTCAAAAGGGCCAAACAAAATAGTTTTGTAGCATTTGTAAATACAGTAGTATTTTAGTGCACCTTTTTGTATATCACAGTGTGTGTAGACTGTAGTGTGCACAAACTAGGTAAAGTCATCTTAACTAGAGATGAAGATCTCAGACTAAAAAAATGCAGTGTCATCTACACACACTTGCTGCAAATTGCATTGCATTAACTTCTGAAAAGAAATCTACATATACATTTATTTTCTCCTCATTTTCATACAATCAAAAAATCTTTCAAGTGGTACCAACTCCAGCTGTGAGCATCTTGAATCCAAATATTCGTTCGGCACTCCATCTTTCTTTCTAGATTGCAAGAAAGACCATTTGCTCAAAACAGTTTGTTGCATGAGTATGTCGTGTTGTTGTTGAACACTGTTAAATCCTTGTCTGGTCACACATTGTAAAACAAATCTCAGTTACTGAGGCTTATATTTTGCTTGTATCTTTGTTGGTTTGATTTCAGATCTCACCCCTGTTTTTGGTATCGATAACTCATTCTCGTACGATAGAGTTGACTTCCTCAGGCACCTCATCATGAGGACAATAACCTGTAATGATATTATTAAGGTGATGCAAATAATTGATTCCATAAGTGGCAATTCAGGTGACGCATGACCTATATCCTTTATAAACGATGTTTTTTTTTCTTAACCCACTTATAAGTAGTAAATGGGTCAAAATTGCAATCTATAAATTAAGCAAATCAAATAGTTGTGACAGTATGATTTTAGCTTTACTTGTAACCAACTCCTTGATTACAATTCACTAAAGTGTTTATTGACAACACTAGTTTGGTCTTGGAATTAGATAGTAGATACCGGGTCTTTCATGCCCTGATTAGACATGATAGTTTAAACGCACCAAGTGAATAATACAAGCAACAATTACTTATACCTAAATAATAAGTACCTTAATATCGAATCATTTGAAAAGATAGGAGCCGCACCAGGATATTCAACATGTACCTGATGTGTTGACTATGTTAATGTTAGGATCCGCACCGGGATCACCCATTACAAGATTAAGATTTGGTGATCCAACTTTAGCAACAGATGGTGCACTCTCGTGTGCTTATTTTTCACCAGAACTCACAAAACCTGCTCTATCTTTGCTCATGTAGTGATTAAAGCATACCTATCAGCTTTTTTTAGTGACCAACTTGCAATCATAAATATGCTCTTTGGCTATGGATAATCGGTTAAAAAGTACACTGATTTCAGTACAGACAACTCCATAACCAGTTGGTCGGATTTCAATCCAAGGGCACACGTCCACATAATCTAAAGCTTAACGTCTAATACTACTATCCTATCACAAACAATATCAATAACATGATGGCAGTCATTATTAAATTAGTGCACCACAAATTCCGTTGGCACATTTTATCAAACACCTAGTGTGTTGCTTTATTAAACAAGATCTGTATACGTTTTTTTTCCCAACCTTTTTTTTCATATCATATTTAGATTAAAAATAACACAGACCGAACAAATTAATCAAATAGAAACAAAATTAATTTATTATAGCAGTTAAAATTATTAATAGAACCTTACCTTCAGACTTAATTGGTGAATCTGACTACATAACTGGAGCTCGACTACATAATGGGAGCTTAATGGTGGAGAACGATGGTGAACGACGGAGAATGGTGGTTAACAGTGGTGAACGCTGGTAGATAGGATGGTTGAAGGCTGGTGAATAAACCACGACAACAGAGAACGAGAACGAATAAAAAAATGAGAAAAATGATTATATATGATAAGATATGACTTGTTTACGAAACAAACCTTGAAAAAACTAGAAAGTTACAAACTGGTCCCTGTAGTTTTTGCGAAAAAAAAGAAGGGGAGAAGCTTTTGATCCAACGGTTGAAAGGAGGTTTTCTAGGTTTTCCATCGAGATTAAGTTTTCTATCGATCCCATCTATATATATATATATATATATATATATATATATATATATATATATATATATATATATATATATATATATATATATATATATATATATATATATATATATAATGAATTTAATCCTAGTATTATAAATAATTTACATTTAGAATAATTTTTATGCTAAATATCCATATAATTATACTTTTTGAAAATAAATAGTGTAATTTTGATTATTCGAGTCAACTTAAAAACCAAACTAAATTTAAAATCCAACTTTTCGTTCGGTTCGATTGAACTTTTAATATGGTTCAATTCGATTTTCGAGGTGACCAAAAAATTCATTCAAATAACCTGAACTGTATAAACCAAACTACTCGAGAACCGAACGAGTGATGCCCCTAAATCAGGGTTGCAATCAAGCCAATTTTTATCAAGAAACTCGAACTTGACTCGATCAAGCCAAGCTTTTATCAAGCTCAAGCCCAAAAATACCTTGTAACATATATCAAGCTCAAACTCAAGATTTTGATAGCTCGGCTCGAGCTTTTATCAAGCTTTCTAAAGCTTTATTAAAATATGTTTTTATGATAAATTCATATAAGCAACTTATGATTAATTTGAGTATTAACTTAATCATAAAGACATATTTCATAAATAAATAATATATTTTAGAAGGATTATTAATTTTAAATAAATTTATAAATAAGCTCATCGTATTTTAAATAATTTTTATTTTTATAAACTTATTACGTTTACTTGATACTTGGTGAAATATAATATGTATAAATATTTATTGTAATATTTTTAATACAGAGGTGTCGTAATTACGTTAGCAATCACGTCACGCAATGGCCTTTGGGACCTTAATCGTATTGGATCACAAAACGCATTTGAAAACAAGACTGTACGATTATGTTATTTTTGGTTTTATTTATGCTAAACGAATCAAATTTGTGTTTTGAGTTATGGTTTTTGTTTGTTTAACTTTATACATATGTGTTTATTGATGCATTTTATTGTAAGAAAAATAATTTTATACACATGCAACCTTTTCAAGCCAAGTTCAAGCTTCGATTAAGCCTTATCAAGCCAAGCTCAAGCATGTACTGTTAAAGCTTAACAAGTTATCAAGCCAAGCTCAAGCCTACAACTGTTTTATCAAGCCAAGATCAAGCCCTATAAAGTAGGGGTTCGCATGGTGCAGGGCGGTGTGGTTTTTGGCATAAACCACACCGCATCCGCAATTGCGGTTTTTCAAAAAGTGTGTCTCCGTACCGCGCGGTTTTTGCGGTTTCAGTTTTGTGGATTTTTAGCTGTTTTGCATATTGTAAAACCCGCTTTAATAATCCTAAGATCATTAAATGCACGAAGTTACCGTTAAATTTAAAGTTTTAAATTAATTAATATACGACATGCATCACGAATATTTAATACGAATATTATGTATATTAATTAATTATCATAAGTATTATGCACGTAAACACGAATATTAATACACGATAAGAATATACGTACGATATTAAGAAAACGTTCAAGAAACGAAAACACGATAAGTAAACACGCACATATACGATAATATTTAAACAAGAAAAACAAAACCGAAAGTATAGGGGGGGTGTTTGTTCGTCGGCTTAAAGAGAGAAAAAGGAAGACATGGGCCAAGCTCGGACCATGATATTTTACTAGTTAATTAATAAAAACCACAGAGGTTTTCATTAAACACTTTTTACAGAAAATCAAAACCCCAACCTCCTCTATGTCTCTCTCTTGCCGCCGCACCCTAAGGAACAAAAGGACGATCCAGTTTTGATTTTTGGTTGATAAATTATATGGTATAGTGTTCGTGTCTAAACCCTTTTCACGCATACGGTATCCTTGATTTCTCTAATCTTTTTATTTTATTTTCTATGATTATAGATCTTTAAAAACAAGTATGAAAAACATGTTTAATAAAAAGATCAAATAAGGGGATCGGGTATTATATGGTTTGTGGTTTTGGTACACGAGAACCGAGACCAAGATTGGTCTCGGTGGCGTTCGGTGACCAACCGCCGCACCATTATGGTCGGCGGTGCTAGTTTGTGTTCAGTCGAGACACCACACCCCCATCATGGGGGTTGTGGCTTTGGATCAGCAGCGACCGAGACCCTAAGTGGGGGCTCGGCGTGGTTCTCGGACAGCGAAGGACGACAGCAACCGCTAGGGTTGGTGTTGTTTCGGACGCAGCCACGAAGCCGAGGGCTTCGGCTCTCGGTGTAAGGATGTGGTTCGGACGGGGCACGACCTCGGGGCCACGGCTTTTGGGTCGTGGTGCTCGGGTGTCGGGTCTCGGGATTTTGGTTTAGGAACTTATATCTTTATGAACATGTAATTAAACCAACATGTATAATAAGTTTATGTTATGATTTAGTTACTTTAGTTATTAATTAATTTTGGTTTAATTAAATTAAAACTTAGGTTATAATAATTAATTCTTTAATTATTCATGAACATAGATTTAATTAATTAAAACTTAGTTTAAATTAATTAATATCTTTTATGATAAAGTTTAATAACAAGAATTATTTAATACTATTAATTAATAATAAACTTATAATAACATGACATGATATTATTAATTAATAATAAGCTAAGTATTAATTATTTATTAAACTTTATAATATAACTTTACATAATATTAATTATGGAATTATACTAATTATGACAGTATGATAAATATGGAAATTTACTAAATATAGTAACATGTTATCTATGGAAATATACTAAATATAGTAACTTGCTATTTATGGTAATACATTAAATATGGTAACATGCTATTTATAGAAACATGCTAAATATGGAAACTTTCTATTTTTGGAAACTTACTAATTATGGAACTTTCTATTTTTAGAAACTTACTATTTAAGGAAACTTGCTATTTTTGGAAAGTTACTATATATGGAAACCTGTTATTGTTGGAAAGTTAGTATATATGGAAACCTGCTATTTTATAAAGTTACTCATTGTGTTATAACAAGTATTATAACGCTTAAAACATGAATTACATGAATCTAAACCACATGAAACTATAAGAAATACATGATTTAGACATGAAATAATAAGGCAAGACAAGAACAAGTATATTAAGTATGAACACGTCAAGTAAAATAACTAACAAGTATGTATAAGTAAACCGACTCTTATTCATGTCCCTTCATTATTTAGCTATCGTGAAGCTGGAGTGATCTTTTGCATTCGTTTTCGTCTTCATTTACTGGACATAAGGTACGAATATTCCGTCCTTCAGTAAGGACATCTTTCTGCCTATATTAGAATTCCCCGTTTGCAGCCATCTGTTTTCCCCAGTAGTTTAAGTGTCTTAAACACATCAGTATATGTATGATTATTTTAGATAGCATGAGCTATATACATGCATGCTAGTTTCACCTAGTTATGGGGGCTCCATAACCATATCACTGGAGGCACCGGTGTTATGACTCTTCTGCGGTGAGAGTGATTGCTCGCATCGTCCCTTTATAGTTTTGGCCAGTATTATTATCATGTGGGGTGAATGGGTGCATCCTAGGATAAGTAGTATATTTCATGGTAACTATGGTGTGTGCCTTGCATCTGTTACAAGAGCAGATCCCTCCACTCATTTTATATATAAGTTAGAGACATCCCCTCTAATTGCATGACGAGGTCACCCCTCTAAGTATTCATACACGTTGATATAACATGATCTATATGGGCACCGAGTATATTTAAAATACAGATATTCAAAATAAACTAAACATAAGTCTTTTTCAGAGATATAAACCAGTCTTATAAACTTAAACCAGGTTTTCCAGGACATACGTTTATTCCGCTCGTATTCATTTCATTCATTGCTTGCTTATGTTTATGTTTACATTCTATGTTATATATTCGCACATTGAGCGTATTGCTCAGCCGTGTTTCTCTTTCAATGTCCCAATATGGCAGGTACTAAAGGGCAAAGCTAGGATCTCAAGAGTACGTATATGGAATGAGGCGCCAGTCTTCTTTCATTCTTTAATGCATTTACATACTTTTGCTTTGCTAGACATTGTTTAGTCCTTTCCTTACTTTCTACTTATGCATTTTCGTGTTTGGAGCTTATGTGGATCCGATATTTGTTTCTTGATTCTTTATGGTCATTTAATGTTTTAGACATTTACCTTGTATGCTTTGATGACATGTCATAATTATCCTATGATATTCCATTTATCAAAATGGGGTGTTACAATTATGGTATCAGAGCCAAGGTTTCGACCTGTAGGCTCTTAAAATTGACCTGTGACTAGTGGGTAGTCATCAGCGTCTTCCTAGAACTGACAGTTTATTTTCATGCATTCATTTCATGTATCATTATTGCAGAAATTTTGACTAAGTAATGGTTGGTATAGGACTAGCCTTATTTAGTCGCATGTGCTATTATTTGAATTATTTTGCTTGGTGAACCGACCCAAACTCATGTCATTTGCATTTGGCTATGCCTTCATAAGCTGTTTCATGCATCATTTTATTATGTTTATCATATGTTCTAATCAGATTAATCATTTTATTTTTTCATTTTTAAACTGTTAGATGGTCATGACACACGAACAAGAGCTAGCAACAACTGTCCAAGCAGCTCTACAATCCATGATTCCCCAAATCAGGAACCATATTCGAGCTGAATACCAGAACATCCCGAATCAGAACAACAATCCTCCTCCTCTGGTTAATTTGCACACTTGGCTTGAGAGGTTTAACAAGCAGAAGCCAAGATCTTTTGACAAAGCTGAGACTTCATCTGATGCGGAAGACTGGATTTCGCATATGGAGAAATTTTTTGATGCTATGGGATGCGATGGTGTCTACAAGGCAAGGTTGGCTTGCTATAAGTTTGAAGGTGATGCCCTGCATTGGTGGAGAGCTTACAAGTTAGCTAATGACGGTGATGTTTGGCTAGCTGCATTGACTTGGGATCAGTTCAAGACCTTGTTTTATGATTAGTTCTTTTCGACATCTGAGCAGGAGGGAATTAAGAGGGACTATCACTCCATTCGTTAGAGAACTGGAGAGACTAGCACTGAGTTCATGCAGAGGTTTCTTAGGTTGGTTGGATTCTTAGGTGCATTTGTGGGTACTGCGGAAGAACAAGCCAAGCACTTTCGTTGGGCTCTGCACGCCTCTATAGCAGCTCGTTTACTTAGTGCTACTTATGCTAATGTAGCACAAGTTAATATAGGTGCTGAATAAAATTAATAACATATTATAAATAATCAACGTAGCGGATCAAGCACCTATGAACGGATCCATAGAGTCATATGATTAATCAATAAAAAGAAGGAGATAAAAGTATACCTTTGTAGCACGATTCAATAAGATCAACCGGAGACCATCACCACACGATCTACCCAAGAACCAAGTGACCAATGTATATCACCTCTATGTAGAAACACACTACACGTCACGGTATACCAAATAGATGCTAGTCTATATAACCCGTTACCTTCTAATAACCTTTCTTTGTATTTGATCAAGCCAAGAGACTTAACAAAACTTGAACTTGTTATGTTTCAATCTTGCCGTCACTTACTTTTGAGATAAAATACCATACGTCATTTTTTCTCAAGTTTTGCACTATATTATATCTCATATGTTCAAAAGAATCAATTTGTATTTAAAACAAATAAAAATGTATTATCAAAATGACATTTCCATATAAAACGTCAATAAGGCTTTTAATGGTGTGATGTTGGCCACCCTTTTAATACTTTTCTATGCTCCCCATATTGATAATCTAGTTTACAAACTTTTTATTTACACTTTTATAATCAAGACTGAAACAACAATACAAAGTATTAATATATGGATGTCTAGCAAAAAAACATTGAATCACTTTCGATACATGGCAAAGATAAGGAGCTACGATACTTATGGACTTTGTGAGGAACGTACTATAAACAAAAGATCAATTCACTGTTAGTTCATGCTCGTTGGATGAGCCAAATGTGGCTAGAGGTGTGTGAGCCTATTGGGGGCACACACGTTAAACACTTAGAGTGCGTTTTCACTTCACGTTTAAAGAAAACCTTTGAATGATAAACCACAAGTAGTGAACGACTAAGACAACCTTCTTAGGCTGTCCTAATTCATTTTGGCAGGCCTTGGAAGGATCTAGAAAGGTTCTAAAGTGTCTAGGTTCATTGAGATGATAAGAATGAAGTATTAGAGTTGTGATAAGAGTTGGAATAGTCTTGATAAGGCTTAAGTTGAGCATTATCAAGAGTAGGGTTTGAAGGCTATATAAACCATCAACCCTAACTCATTATGAACGTCCAACATAACACAAAACACAGCAATTAATCTCTGATCTCTTCCATTCTTATAATCAAATTGCTATAAACCTAATATTAGGGTTTATATCACTTGATCTCATCTCACCATCATATTCACTTGTTCTATTTGTTCTAAGGGGTTTAGTAACTTAGATTCAATCCTAAGTTAGCTAAAACAAAGCTTAGAACGAAGGTTTATAAAGGTGTTAAGGTACAACAGCTTGTAGAAGGTTTTTCTGGTTTCCTGAGCGTTATCGGACAGAAAGCTTCTGTGCAGATCGGACAGTATTGTCCGATATCTTACAGCAAAGGGAAAAGTTCTCGGATAAAGCTTATATCTCGGACAACAAAGCAGTTTTAGGCTGTTTTGTTTTTTTGGTTCGGATCGGGTTTTTCGACACTTGGTGTTTGGGTATACGTGGAGTTCGGCTAGCAATCCGGACGTGTTCATTTGACGTGTTTGTGTGAGCAACCATAGAGGTGGTATATTTTATCACTCGTTTTAGTTTCATTGCTTTTGGACGAAGGTTAGTTTTCGCGTTTACTTTATTGTTTATTATTAATTACGTGTTAATCATAATTGCTCAAACTAGATCCATTCCGCTGCGCACTCGTAGTTACATGGTTAACTAGGTATTAAATCCCAACAGTGGCATCACGAGTCATGCTCGTTTGGTGGTTATGGGTTACACGTTTTAAATAAACACGCGAAACCGCATGCATGAAACCTAATTTAGTTATTTGTTTTATTTTTATTTGACAATTACATTGTGTACTTGTCATTAATTATAAAAAATAACAAGATGGTAATTATTAAAATTAATTGTTAATTAGAAACATATAATTAAAATTAAATGGTTAATTAGAATACATAAAATAATTAAAAAAATTAATAGTTAATTGTTTTGCCATGATTATTTTATGTGTTATCCGGCTATAAGACTCACTACAATCACGTAATGTGATGCATGGGGCGATTTAGGCACTTGATGAAAACCTAATGAGAGTCTTATGGTTCTTCGTTTGGGGAAGACTCTTCGGGGTCTCGGATTTATGTGTTTACTTAATGTCTTATGTTTGTTGTATTTGTTTTCCTAATTGCATTATTGTTACATGTTTTTCAAAACACCTAAATTACATGCAATATGGATAAATACTTATAGAGAAACATGACACTGAAATTGGTCAATATTTTACACGCCTAAATACATGTTCATTGTGACCGGTTATGTGTTACGTGGAAAAGTGTTTTATAAAATAAAAGGACCTAAACACTATTGAAACACGCTTTCATGAAAATAAAAACTGGACGCTATGGACTCATGGGATGTACGGCTCACCCACTAGAACAAACTATAAGGCGGGTATAAGCCGGTGCGCACAGTCACACCTAAAGGATATCCGACTATTGCCTTGCGCTGGTCTGGTCCTGCGCTTGCTTGCGAGTTCGATTGGAGCTACCGTGAACCATCGTAGATCACTACAGTGTCATTACTAAAAGTTTTTAAAAATCGTGCTACAAAGTTGTTTACATGCTTCTTTGTACACATGTTTTACCACATTTATGTGTTATACCCTATGTGAAATTTAAGTGTATGCCAGCCAACTAAGAACACATGCATTTGATTTGGCTTCTCTGGACAGTCCTAAGGGCCTTGTCAAACCCATGGCAAATTTTTCACGACGGTCAGACCCTGTGTGATATTTGCATGTTCTTGCTTGGTTAACTTAACTCGAGTATGCACGGTCAGACCCTGGACCCGAGGCATAAGATGAGACTAAACATGCTCATGACACTACTACCGTTTTACTAGTGTCTTGAACGGTCTCATAAAGTCTAAGAGTTGCATGTATGCAATTAACGCTCGTCGCTTACCTCTTGCCCCACTTGTTTACATATTGGACAGTCCTTTTGTAAGAGTGGGAGTACAAGATGGATCTTAGTCTTAATTAGTAATTAATTGGGTAGTTAATTCTATTAAGAATGTAATTATCGAAAATACTAATTGTTTGAACTTTTTAATTGTAGATGACTACCAATGTCGGAAACAATTCGGTACTCAGGAGTTTCTTCGAGAAACACAAACTCACTGGGCCTAACTTCATTGATTGGTACCGCCAGTTGCGCATTATCCTATCAGCTAAAGACAAGGAACAATACTTGGAACATCCAATTCCTGCTGCACCTGTTGCAACTCCTGGTCACCAAGTCCCTCCCGATGCTCTTGCAGCTCATGCTGCTTGGGTCAAAGGGTCAAAGGACATTGCTGCCCTTATGCTCATGACTATGGACTTAGAGATCCAACGAAATCTAACCCATATCGGAGCATATGACATGTTGCAGGAGCTGAAAACCATGTTTTCTCAGCAAGCAGAACAGGAACTTCTTCAAACTGCGCGTGAATTTCACGCGTGCAAGCTTGAGGATGGTCAAAATGTAGGCTCATATGTTCTTAAGATGAAGGGCTACATTGAGAACTTGGAGCGTCTTGGTCACCCCGTGACTGTCAGCTATGGAATAAGCCTGATCTTGATAGGCCTTTCCAAGGAGTATGACAGTTTTGTTCAAAACTTCCACATGCATGGCATGGGGAAGACTGTGAATTCGGTGAATGAACTGCATGCCATGCTTAAACAACATGAGCAAACACTTCCCAAGAAGGTTGTTTCACCTGCACTTCATAATGTGCGTGCAGGCAAGGTCCAGAAAAACCAAGGTAGAAAACCGCCTAAGGCTGCGAAGGGGAATTATGGTAATGGAAAGAATAATCTGGCTTATGCTCCCGAGCACAAACCATCTTATGCTCCCAAGAACAGAAATCCTCCACCACCCAAAAAGGATAATCCTGCTAAGGACGACCCCTGTCACAAATGTAGTCAGATAGGTCATTGGAAACGGAACTGTCCCGAGCACTTAGCCGAGTTGCAGAAAAAGAAGAGGTTGTCTCAAGAAGCCAACACTTCAGGTATTTTCACTATAGAACTATATTCCCTTCCGAGTAATTCGTGGGTATATGACACTGGTTGTGGTACTCACATTTGTAATAATACTCAGGGTCTAAGGGGAAGTAAGAAGCTGAATCCAGGAGCTTTGAATCTGTACATGGGCAATGGTCAACGTGCAGGAGTCGAAGCTATTGGAAATTATCATTTATGTCTCCCTAGTGGATTAGTTATTGTTTTGAACAATTGTCACTATGCTCCCTCTATCACTAGAGGGATTATTTCAGTTTCTGGTTTGTTTAAAGATGGTTTTGTAAACTGTTTTGATTCGAATAATGCAATTTCAGTTTCTAGGAATAACGTTGTTTATTTTACTGCTACTCCCCGAGGGGATGGCATTTATGAAATTGATATGTCTTGTTCTAAAACAAATGATAGTTCTATGTTTGCTGTTAGCAATAAAAGAGCCAAATTAACTTTGGACTCTACTCTCTTGTGGCATTATCGTCTTGGACACATAAGCAAGAAACGCATGGAGAAGTTGCAACATGATGGACTTCTCACCTCAACTGACATTAAGTCATTTGAAAAGTGTGTCTCTTGTATGTCTGGGAAGATGGCAAGAAAACCCTATTCACATCAAGTGGAAAGGGCTAAAGATCTACTTGGACTAATACATACTGATGTTTGTGGCCCATTTAGAATCATGTCAAGGCAAGGAGCTAACTACTTTGTCACTTTTATTGACGACTTTAGTCGGTATGGTTATGTTTACCTGTTAAAGCATAAACATGAAGTGTTTGAGACATTTAAAGTGTTTCAAAAGGAAGTAGAAAATCAACTCGGTAAGACCATAAAATCACTACGATCTGATCGTGGAGGTGAATATATGAGTCAAGAGTTTTTGGATCATCTTAAGGAGCATAGGATTATTGCCCATCGAACTCCTCCCTACACACCTCAACATAATGGGGTGTCTGAGAGGAGGAATCGAACACTGCTAGACATGGTTCGATCCATGATGAGTCAAACTACTCTTCCAAAGTCCTTTTGGGATTATGCCCTTGAGTCTGCTGCACGCATACTCAACATGGTTCCAACTAAGAAGGTTGAAAAGACACCATACAAAGTATGGCATGGGCAAGCCCCTAAGTTGTCTCACTTAAGAGTCTGGGGTTGTGAAGCTTTGGTTAAACGTGATACGATGACCAAACCTGACAAACTGGAACCCAGATCTATTAAGTGTATCTTTGTAGGATACCCAAAGGAAACGATGGGATATTCCTTCTACTACCCACCTGAGAACAAATTTATTGTTGCTCGGAATGCTGAGTTCTTTGAGAGTAATCTCTTAGATCAAGAAGCAAGTGGGAGTATAGAAGATCTTGAAATTATTCAAGATGAAGATACAAATCCTTCTGATGACACTGGCTTAGATCATGATGAGGATGATCAAGAAATTGAAGAACCTCAAAGTGATATCAATCCCATTCGTAAGTCCTCTAGGACACGCCGTGCACCAGATCGAATGTGTTTATACGTCGATGTTGAGGAGCATGAGTTAGGGGATCTTGGAGAACCCGCTAACTATAAAGCTGCATTATTGGATCCTGAATTCGAAAAATGGCTTAATGCTTTGAATGTGGAGATGCAGTCCATGAAAGATAATGATGTCTGGGTATTAGTTGATCTTCCTCCTAACGGTAGAACCGTTGGTAGCAAGTGGATATTCAAGAAAAAGACTGACATGAATGGCAAAGTACACACCTTTAAAGCTCGTCTTGTAGCAAAGGGCTTCACTCAAACCTACGGGGTTGATTATGAAGAGACCTTTTCTCCTGTAGCAGACATTAGAGCTATAAGGATTCTTATAGCCATAGCCGCGTTCTATGACTATGAGATTTGGCAAATGGATGTCAAAACCGCTTTCCTCAATGGACATCTTTCCGAAGAAGTCTATATGGTGCAACCTGAGGGTTTTGTCGATCCTAAATATCCTAACCGAGTATGCAAGCTCAAGCGTTCCATTTATGGACTTAAGCAAGCATCTAGGCAATGGAATAAGCGTTTTGATGATGAGATTAAGAAATTCGGTTTCCCTCAGAATCAAGATGAGCCATGTGTATATCACAAAGCCAGTGGGAGTAATGTTACTTTCCTAATTCTATATGTTGATGACATATTGCTCATGGGGAACAATATTCCAATGTTGAAAGGGGTAAAATCCTACCTTGGAAAATGTTTTGCTATGAAAGATTTAGGAGAAGCTGCATATATTCTTGGAATCAAGATCTACCGAGATAGATCTAGACGGTTAATTGGTTTATGTCAAAGTGCTTACATTGAGAAAATCTTGAAAAGATTTCATATGGAGAATTCCAAGCGTGGAACTATCCCTATGCATGAAAGCCGTAAATTGAGTAAGTCACAATGTGCTGTTTCACCAGCTGAAAAGAAACGCATGCAGAATGTTCCTTATGCCTCGGCTATAGGATCAATTATGTATGTTGTGAGATGTACTCGTCCTGATGTTGCGTTCTCTCAGAACATAACAAGCCGATTTCAACAGAGTACTGGTGAACTTCACTGGACTGCTGTTAAAAATATTCTTAAGTATTTACGGAATACTAAGGATATGTTTCTGGTTTATGGTGGTGACGAAAAACGAGAGCTCAGGGTTTCTTGCTACACTGATGCTGGATATCTGACAGATGCTGATGACCTAAAATCTCAGACTGGATATGTTTTCGTTCTAAATGGAGGTGCTGTTGACTGGAAGAGCACAAAGCAAAGTATTTTTGCAACTTCATCTACAGAAGCTGAGTATATAGCTGCTTTTGATGCAGCTAAAGAGGCTGTTTGGATTCGTAAATTCATTTCGGGGCTTGGTATTATGCCCACAATTGAAGATCCCATTGATATGTATTGTGACAATACTGGAGCCATTACTATAGCTAATGAAAGCGGAGTCACCAAGGGTGCTAGACATTTCCGCGCAAAAGTTCACTATCTTCGAGAGACCATTGAGATGGGTGATGTCAAGATAGCAAAAGTTCATACAGATGACAATCTAGCTGATCCATTTACGAAGGCGTTAGCATTCCCTAAGCATTCTAAATTGACTCGGGGTATTGGTATGATACCAGCTAGTAGTCTCATGTAAATCTGTATGTTAATTAGTATTTGGATAATTTGGAATTGTAAGACAGTTTTATTTTCTGATAAATAAAGATACGAGGTATTTGTTATTTCATTCATATAAAATTTGTTATTCTATATTTGCATGTTTAATCCATGAATGATTTAATCATTCTAAATATCCATTGTCGGTTAGCAATATGGGAATATTGTTTACATAAGGCAAATGTGAGTGTTGGATATATTATGTGAGAATGAGAATTGTTCTAAGCCAAACTCATATGTATTCATAAGGGATGCATACTGGATTCCCCAACTTCAAACATTTACTTTTGGATCCATGTCATGAGTAAGATGTTGAAAATGGTCTGTTAAGTCATCCTTAGACTTGAGATGCAAACAAGTTTTGCATGTGTGGATATCACTTTCGTAATTATATGCAAAACGCTGTCCTGAATAAGGTAGTTATAAAAGCTATTTTTCGGAGTGATGTGAAGCAGCATCCACAACACTTGTAGTCAATAAAGGATTTGTTACTCCACTTAGTATGTGCAGAATGATACCATGGCGCCTCTCTAGAATTAATCAGATAATTGTTTGGCCGAACCCAAATGGTAATGCAAGATGAATCTTGGTTACATTTGGTATATCTGAATTGAATTCAATAACGAGAATCTAAATGGTTAAACTATATGGAATGAGTTAGGATCCATATCCATGGTTTAACGGTATCTATAACAAAGGATGATGAAAAGCAAGACATAAATGACCATGCTACTGAGAATGTTCTATGAAACTATATCTCAGACACCTCTAGTTAAATAACGAGTGTGAGCGTTGCTAGACGTTTCCGTCGTTGACATTTGTGCAATCAACTCCAACGACCAAGTGGGAGCTGTTAGTTCATGCTCGTTGGATGAGCCAAATGTGGCTAGAGGTGTGTGAGCCTATTGGGGGCACACACGTTAAACACTTAGAGTGCGTTTTCACTTCACGTTTAAAGAAAACCTTTGAATGATAAACCACAAGTAGTGAACGACTAAGACAACCTTCTTAGGCTGTCCTAATTCGTTTTGGCAGGCCTTGGAAGGATCTAGAAAGGTTCTAAAGTGTCTAGGTTCATTGAGATGATAAGAATGAAGTATTAGAGTTGTGATAAGAGTTGGAATAGTCTTGATAAGGCTTAAGTTGAGCATTATCAAGAGTAGGATTTGAAGGCTATATAAACCATCAACCCTAACTCATTATGAACGTCCAACATAACACAAAACACAGCAATTAATCTCTGATCTCTTCCATTCTTATAATCAAATTGCTATAAACCTAATATTAGGGTTTATATCACTTGATCTCATCTCACCATCATATTCACTTGTTCTATTTGTTCTAAGGGGTTTAGTAACTTAGATTCAATCCTAAGTTAGCTAAAACAAAGCTTAGAACGAAGGTTTATAAAGGTGTTAAGGTACAACAGCTTGTAGAAGGTTTTTCTGGTTTCCTGAGCGTTATCGGACAGAAAGCTTCTGTGCAGATCGGACAGTATTGTCCGATATCTTACAGCAAAGGGAAAAGTTCTCGGATAAAGCTTATATCTCGGACAACAAAGCAGTTTTAGGCTGTTTTGTTTTTTTGGTTCGGATCGGGTTTTTCGACACTTGGTGTTTGGGTATACGTGGAGTTCGGCTAGCAATCCGGACGTGTTCATTTGACGTGTTTGTGTGAGCAACCATAGAGGTGGTATATTTTATCACTCGTTTTAGTTTCATTGCTTTTGGACGAAGGTTAGTTTTCGCGTTTACTTTATTGTTTATTATTAATTACGTGTTAATCATAATTGCTCAAACTAGATCCATTCCGCTGTGTACTCGTAGTTACATGGTTAACTAGGTATTAAATCCCAACATTCACAGTAGGCAAAAGATAAAATAAGTTTGTGACCAAATAAACAATCCGCTCAACACCACTGCCTAAGTTCATGACAATTATCTTCAATCGCTTCCAGACAATCTTGTTGGTGTTTAATACCCGAAATTGCAAGCTTTGGAAATGCATATGCAGAAACAGAACGCGTATATAAAGCCATAAAAGAACCCTTTAATTAAAATAACTTCCAATAGAGCATGAGGATCAAGTACATACAAAGCATCTACACACTTATCTTCAATTTGAATTTGATCTGAATTTTGGTGGGGTGAGGCTTTCCGCATGAGAATCTATAAAAGTTATGCTACAATTTTGAAACTCTTTGACGTTAAGTTTGTGCCAAAAATAAGGGCTATGGTAATTATGGGCTCTGTGAGGCACTATAAAAAAAGATCAAATTCAGTGTAGGCGATAAAACAAGTGTGTGACCAAAGAAACAATCCGCTCAACACCTCTGGCCTAAGTTCATAACAATCATTTTCAATCACTTCAACAAGACAGTCTTGTTGCTATTTAATACGAGAAATTGCAAGCTTTGAAGATGCACATATGCAGAAACAGAACGCTAGCAGTAAGCTAGTAGCCTAGTATATAAAACCAAAAAAGAACCCTTGAACTAAAATAACTTCCAATAGAGCATGATGAGATCAAAATATAAGCATCTTGGTGAGATGAGGAAAGCAATACAAGGAAAGAAAAACACGACAACGATCTCAATGCAATAAACATTCTTGAACCTGCATCCACAATTTATTTGGACCTGCACCTGCTGAATCTTGGTGAGATGAGGCTTTCCGCATAAGAACCGGTTAGAAACACAACTTTCCCATTATCATAAAAAAACCCTGGGATTATACAAAAATCATGGAGTGCAATCTTTGTCCAAGATTTCTGTACCCCATACTCATTCATCAACCACGTATGACCTTTCTCTCTATGGACCATGACAAGCTTTTCACCAAGTGTAGCAAGCTCGGTATATCGATCAAACTCGATATATACATTATTAAAATTGGGTGGGGGAAGTTCACTAAATTTCTCATCCGCTAAATTAAAAGCAGCAATAACCGGTTTAGAATCTTTGGTTAAAATCCAATGAAGAAATCCGTTAACAAACACAGCTGACAAGCTATTCACTACGTAATTACGAGCATAAGGTGAATCACTCACCTGCTTCCAAGTATTTTTTCGAAGGCTATATACATGCACATTAATAAAATGACACTTATCACTATCAGAGATAATAACAACCTTGTAATCATCTGATACGGAATCATAGCCAAATCCTTTCATATAAGAATATTGGTATTGACTTAAGATGGGCCGTTCCAATTCCACATAATCTTTAGTAGTTAGATTTAAAATGAGAAGGGTACAACGGTTATGATAAAATCTGCTTCCATAGGCAGAAGCTAAAACAAGACCATTGACAGAACCATTTATAGAATGAATTCGATAATAACCAAAGTCATGCTTCTTGGTTTGTGTTGATACTAGTTCATGGTTATCGAATGGGACTGAATAAAGTAAACCATCGTAAGACTTGAAGATGAAGTGATTCCTGTTAAGTGTTTTTTGGTGAGTTTGGATGAATCGGGGATCGGTGAGAAAAGATAACCATTCCTTTGAAACGCTCCTGAACCGGGCTATGGATTTGGATGGAATATGGCTTAGAACGTGGGTGGTGATAACATCCTGTGGGATTATTGTCATCGACGCCATTATATATATTGTTGTACAAGTTTAGGTACAGACCGAATAGTAAGTATATCTGTATATATAGTTGTTAAGGTTTATACGAGTATAATCAATCATATAATGCATGGGCTCGAAGTGGACCCAATGGCAGTCTCCGACATACTACGTTGTTAAAGTTTCCCATATCCCCATCTGCCAATTGGTAGTATATCTTATATGTGGAACGTGCGAAAGATGATTAAGATAATACGGAGAGGGAGGACATAGTCTTGGATATCGCTCCGGCCCTCCGTTGAAGGCAACCCTAGGGGACCAAGACGTATGTCCCTGGAACTATATATGTGAAGGTTGTGTTATGTTTGATTGTCCTAAAGAATGAATATGTGAATCAGTTTCACTAAGAACAACTTGTGGGTATGATATTGGGAATGAGTTTACAAAACCATTAGGTTCTGTAGGTCTAGAAAACAAGTTGTAGGGCACGGCGCGAGCCATGGCGCCAGCGTACCCTCGGCTCTAAAAATTTTAAAAATTCATATATCAATTGATGTTATTAAAGAGTACAAAACCAACCAAAAACCAAACTGAATCGACAAACCAAGCCGCATCGAAACCGAATCGACTATTATTGGTTCGTTTTTGGGTTTTGGGTTTTGTATATATATCGGTTTTGTTCGTTCTTGTTCGGTTCGTTTCAGTTTTGAGTTCAAATAAAAAAAAGTACTTCCAAATTATCTATTTGGTTCGGTTCGGTTTTGCTTTTACTCGGTTTAATTCAGTTCGCTTTGCGGTTTTCGCTTTTCTCAAAAGAGGTTTTCAGTTAAATTCGGTTTCGAGCCGCACTAATTAAAATATACCAATACTTTTTCTGTTGGTAATTTTAGAACCCATCTTGCATAGCAGCATAGGTCCATTGCTTTTTTTGTTGGTACTTTTAGAACCTATTTTCCATAGTTTCGTTGGTAAAAATATAATCTTTACCGACAAATAAAAATAAAAGATACTCCTAATCAATGTTCTAAAAGGCTCGTCATGTCGGCAAAAGCTTCGTAAAAATGCGAGGCTTGATCTTCACGCTACGCAATAGACCAAGGCGTAGGCATAAGGCTTGACATTAAATGAGAAGTGAAAAACGTTAAACACAGTACGCCATGATGCGTGAAAGCATTTTTTTATATTAATTTCCATAACATATAATTTTTTATATAGATTTAAAAAAAGTTACATACAAAGTTGGTTGCTAAGTACCCCAATATTTTGTATTTGAAGCAGGAACAACGGTTTTTCAGTATGTGAATATGGTACTTTCCAAGTGCGAGAAGCAAAACGCAGCTTGCTTGACAATTTCTTTGCGGACTTTTAAGTTTCACAAACATACAAGCTGTTTAAACAGCCTCGCCCCAAATACATCTGAATCTTATCTAATTAGATAATTATCTGCACAACATAGAATGTAGCCCTCAAAAACTTCTGTCATTAGTAATTGAGTACTCGTTTGTTGGTAATCAGCAATGGGAAAGATCATTGAATCGCGTATAGCAAACATATGGGTATGGTAATTATGGGCTCTGTGAGGCACTATAAAAAGATCAAATTCAGTGTAGGCGAAAGATAAAATAAGTGTGAGCAAAGAAACAATCCGCTCAAGACCCCTGGCCTAAGTTCATAGCAAATATCTTCAATCACTTCAACAAGACAGCGTTGTCGCTGTTTGATACCCGAAATTGCAAGCTTTCAAAATGCATATGCAGAAACAGAAAGCTAGCAGTAGCTAGTATATAAAGCAGCCATAAAAGAACCCTTTAACTAAATTAACTTCCAATAGAGCATGATTTGGAAAACCAATTTGGGATCAAGGATCAAAGATAAGTACATCATATATAAGCATCCATATTTAATAACATCAAAAGTACTAATGCACCTAAGTACCTAACAATCAAATAATTCAATTAGTATTTAACATTAGAGCAATACAAGGAAGAAAGACAGGACAACGATCTCAATGCAATAAACATTCTTGAACCTTGCATCTACACACTTATCTTCCATTGAAATTGATGATATCTATTTGGACATGCTGAATCTTGGTGAGACGAGGCTTTCCGCATGCATAAGAACCTATAACATGCATATGTGAAGTATCAACACCTCTACAGAAAGTTCCTTCTTCAACATCATATATCCACATTCCATCGCGGCGGGTTAGAAACACAACTTTCCCACTGTCATAAAAAACTATGGTTTTAGAAATAAATTCATTAAAAGCATTGACTACAATCTTTGTCCATGATTTCTGTACCACATACTCGTTCATCAACCACATATAACCTTCCTCATGGACCATAGCAAGCTTTTCACCAAGTGCAACAAGGTCGGTATTCATATCATCAAACATGTTAAATAATTCATTATGCGGTTCTCTAAATTTCTCATCTGCTAAACTAAAAGTAACAATAGCCCTTTTAGCATCTTTGTTATGAATCCAATGAAGAAATCCATTAACAAACACACCTGACATCCAAATCAGATCATAAGGTGAATCACTCAGCTGCTTCCAAGTATTTGTTCGAAGGCTAAATACATGCACATTATGACACTTATCATTATGAGAGATAATAACAACCTTGTAATCATCTGATACGGAATCATAACCAAATCCTTTCATACTAGGAAATTGATTTTCACTTGCAATGGGCAGTTCCAATTCCACATAATCTTTAGTAGTTGGATTAAAAACAAGAAGGGCATAATCTTCAACATAAGGGCTTTTAAAAGCAGAAGTTAAAACAAGACCATTGACAGAACCATGTACAGAATCCATTCGATAATGACCAAAGTCAAGCTGCTTCTTGGTTTGTGTTGATACTGGTTCATGGTTATCGTATGGGGCTGATGAATGAAGTGAAGCATCATCTATAGAGATGAGGATGAAACGATTTGTGTTGAGTGTTTTTTGATGAGTTTTGAGGAATTGAGGATCTGTAAGCAAAGATAGCCATTCTTTTGAAACGCATCGGAATCGACCTACTGATTTGGATGGAAGACGACGTAGGATGTGGGTGGTGATAACATCCTGTGGGATTATTGTCATCGACTCCATTGTTGTTTCTTTATTTTCAGGAGGCGGCGAATGAATACCTAACATAGTTGTTAACGAGGTTATATACCCTCATAGTATCATACAATTTATGGGTTCAATAATTGGTCCAATATATAAAAATCTCTGGATCACATAAATACCTGGCATGTTCACTCCTCAATTTCCCAGGGCCCATGTCAATGGTACGGTACAAGAGGGTTTCTGTCCATGAGTTAAATGTCTTTGTCAAAAGTTAGGCTTGAGTGGTAAGGTAAAAATGCTCTTTCCGTTTTATAATTATAGTTTAGCGGTAAAAAACACATAGCTTAAAAAAATCATTTTCATAGTTTTCTTTCTCTTAGTTTTTGCATAATAACAGTTTTACCGTTAACAATTTAACGGAGGGAGTCCTTTACTCACCATTATATTTGATCAGGCTTATTGGTATGCTTCCTTTCTTTGTGGCCTTGTATAGTAATATCGCTTATGTTGTTGCAGCCAAGTCAGTTATCAAAACTGTTGGATGAAGATCCAAAGATTATGGAAAGACGTTCATCGTTGGCAAAGAGATTAGAGTTATACAGAAGCGCACAAATGAAGATCAGTGGAGTTTCTGTTGGGTTAATCAGTTATATGTTCAACATATATATTGTGGTTTCTTGTTTTAGGTTTTACTAGTTTGAATTAGTAATAGTTTGACCCAATGTATTTGCCATGTTTAGTGATGAGTGGACTTATACCTGGTCTTTAGGAATAGTGGTCTTTGGTACACACGTTGTTTTCTTTGTTCACCTTATATATAGGCTTCTATTTCATTAATAAAACAAGCAATTCAGTAGTATACTTTAATCTCAGTAAGTCCTAGATTGTGAGTGTGCTATTTGAATTCTACATTTGGTATCAAGAGCTAGTCGATTAAAGGCGGGTTTGAGAGTCGGTTCCAAGGTAAGGCGTAGCCCTTCGGGGTGGACGCAGCAGGGAATCAATTTTGTCTTTAAAGGGCGCTGTGTAGGATACCTATGATCATGTGTTCATGTTGAAGAGACTTACCGGCGGAGGTGCGTAAAAACAAACAGGAAAGATCCGTCAAAGCAGGTGGTTTTGGATTTGGTTTGTTCGGCAGGATAAGAAGACGGTAAAGGCGGGTGTGTCTTTGTCTTCTTGGTCGGTGGATGGTCTCGTGGAACGGGTATGATCGGTAAAAGGGTTGTAGCTTCGTATTTGTTCGTCTTGAGATACTAACCGGGGTTGCGGGATAAACGAACGGGAAGAGTCGGAAAAAGGCAGGTGGCTTTTGACTAGGTTCGTTTTGCACATGATGGAAGACGGTACAGGCGGGTAGCCTTGTCTTCTTGATCGGTGGAAAAGTGTCTCGGAACAAGCTTGATTGAAGACGTTAAGGGCTGCGGGTTTCTCTTGATTGGACTGTGTTACAGCATAAGAAGGGGACGGTGTGTTTCGGTATGACCGTTGTCGTGAGGGGACGAGGAGTGCCATTCAAGACGACGGGAGTGACCGGTGATAAACATAGGAGATCCGTAGCTGTTAGTTGTGATCAAAGAGAACTATGGTGTTGGAGAAACAACACAGTGCTAACATTATGGCGTTGGTAGTTCGAGCCGAGATGACTTTGGGCATGGCCAGGGAAGAGGTCGTGGGTCCGGGATAAGTCGAGATGGTAGTAAACGTGTCCAACGGGATGCCATGGTACATGTTACGAGTATTGTGAACAATTAAAAGAGTTTAAGCTAGCGACTTTGGACGTGACCAAGTTGGAGGTCACGTGTCCGGGAAAGATCGAGAATCGTTGTGACTAAAGGGTGTGAACAAACCGATTAAGGGGGTGATTGTTGGGTTAATCAGTTATATGTTCAACATATATATTGTGGTTTCTTGTTTTAGGTTTTACTAGTTTGAATTAGTAATAGTTTGACCCAATGTATTTGCCATGTTTAGTGATGAGTGGGCTTATACCTGGTCTTTAGGAATAGTGGTCTTTGGTACACACGTTTTCTTTGTTCACCTTATATATAGGCTTCTATTTCATTAATAAAACAAGCAATTCAGTAGTATACTTTAATCTCAGTAAGTCCTAGATTGTGAGTGTGCTATTTGAATTCTACAGTTTCATGGTGATATATAAAAGGCCATGAGAAAAACAACTTGTCTGCTCTGTCTCAAATTCTATGGATTTATATATGTGAACTTATATGTTACTATTAGCAGGAGGTTAAGCCAGTTGCAAAGCGCGAAATGATAAGTTACTGGTCGTCCGTTAATTGTAGTATTTTATCAAGTTGTATCATGTATGCATTTAACTTAAGGAAGTTACTTCAACATTAATTGTGTACCTTTGAATAATGTGACGTTTTCTGCCAGGACTAAACTGGACGTACGTAACCATGGCAAAACCAAAATGTAAAATGACCTTAAACCGATGCTATAGTTTGTCCGAAACTAGATCATGAACAAGAATACAAGCTTGAGTTTTTCGATTTGAAAATGCCAATCTGAGCCTCAGATTACATGATTTTTTAGTTTCACAAACTTATAAGCTGATTAAAGAATCAGTCCGACCCCGAACACATCTGAATCTTATCTAATTAAAATTGAAACCTACAAAACATAGAACTTAGCCCTAAAACACTTCTGTTACTAGTGATAGTGTACACGCTTGTTGTTGATCAGAAATTATGTCTGGGAAAAATCATTGCATCACTTTCAAAACATAGCAAACATACGGAGCTATGGTAATTATGGGCTCTGTGAGGCACTATAAAAAAATCAATTCACAGTAGGCAAAAGATAAACCAAGTGTGTGATCAAAAAAACAATCCGCTCAACACCCCTGCCTAAGTTCATAACAATCATCTTCAATCGCTTCAAGACAATCTTCTTGCTATTTAATACCCGAAATATGCAGAAACAGAACGGTAGCACTAGTTAGTATATAAAGCCATAAAAGAACCCTTTAACTAAAATAACTTCCAATACATCATATATAGCATGATTTCGAAACCAAATTGGGAAACAAGTCTAAACAAACAGGGTACATGATGAAAACTTAGAACAGTACAAGGAAGAATAACATAATGCAAACTTGGTTGGAGTATACATACGTAGTAATAAACATTCTTGAACCTTGCATCTACACACTTATCTTCCACTGAATTTGATGATATCTATATGGACCGGTTGAATCTTGGTGAAATGAGGCTTTCCGCATAAGAACCCATAACATGCCTGATTTTCATATATGATAAATCAACACATTTACAGAAAGTTTGTTCGTCAATATCATACATCCTTAATTGATCGCGAGTTAGAAACACAACTTTCCCGCAGTCATAAAAAACCATAGGTTTATACATTTGAGTTTCATTAAATCCAAGGACTACAATCTTTGTCCAAGATTTCAGTACCCCATAATCATTCATCAACCAAAGGTCACCTTTCAGTTGATGGAATATCGCAAGCTTTTCACCAAGTGCAACAAGCTTGTTATCAGAATCAGACATATCTACTCCACTAGGTAGCGGCAGTTCACTTAATTTCTCATCTGCTAAACTAAAAGCCACAATAACTAGTTCTTGTTCAGAGAGATCCAAGAAAATCCAATAAAGAAAACCATTGATAAACACACCAGGCGACATGTCAAAACGATAAACTTGATAAGGTGCACGGCTCATCACCAACTTCATAGTATTTGTTGTAAGGTTATATACATAAACATCATGATTATAATTTTCATGCGTACAGAAAACAACAAGTTTGTAATCACCTGATACAGAATCATAACCAAATTCTGTCAAACCAACAAACTGTTCGGAGCATGGCAATTCCATATAATCTTTAGTAGTTGGGTTTAAAATGATGTAACTATTATTACCTTTATAATAAGCAGAAGCCAAAACAAGACCATTGACAGAACCATCTATAGAATAAACAGAACCATCTTTTAAAGTAAGTGGTGACACTGCTTCAAGGTTATTGTATGGGACTGAATAAAGAAAACCATCTTCAGTAAACGATGCAACTTTTAGTAAGTGTATTTATATGGGGATCTGTGTTGAGTGTTTTTACATGTGTTTTGATGAACTGGGGATCTGTGAGTAAGGATAGCCATTCTTTTGAAACGCATCGGAATCGACCTACTGATTTGGATGGAAGATGGCCTAGGATGTGGTTGGTGATGATGTCCTGTGGGATTATTATGGTCGCCATTGTTGTTTTGTACGCGAATACCTTACACACTCGTTAACTAGGTTATACTTATACATGATTACATGGTCGGATATTCTATATGGGCTCTAAGTGGACCAATAAATAATCCATTATATCAAAATCTCTAGATGACACTTCAACCTTGTTGGGCTACTCACCCTAACTCCTTCCTAATAAGCAGGAAGAAAATGATGGTGAAATCTGTTGTTTACACATGAAATCTGACCCAAACATTTTACTAACCAATTGCCTGTTGTTGACTTTAATAGCTGACTTTTAAGGCTAGAAACTCTATGTTTTAAGATGACTATGAGCTCAAACAACAATGCAGCAAAAATACACATCCAAACACTCTTATATCAGCTACAATGGAAATTTAACAAAGTAGAATGAAGAAGTAATTGAAACTGAATGAAAACAGTTATCTAACAAGTACTAACATGAAGATTTAAGCAGTTTGTAAGCAAAGATCTACACTACTACAGCCTATGACAGATTAATTCTAAAAATAGATCAAGGCGTAGGTTTTAAGGTTTGACGTGAGATGAAAAGTGAAAAAACGTGAAAAAGGTGCGACGCGTCATGATGCGTGGAGACTTTTTTATAGTAATTTCGATAAAATATTTTTCTTTATATATAAAATTGAAGAGTTTTTTAAAATTTTATTCTTCATGTATGACACTTTTTATAAAGTTAGTATATTCGAAACATAATATAAATATAGTAATTTATAAATATTTTTATAATTTCACGCTTCATAAATGTTGTGCCGCCTCGCGCAAATGCTTAAAACTTGATCATACCGCCACGTCTCACGCTATCTATAACCTTGCTCGTCATTGTTAACAAAAATTATTAAAATGAGGAGACTTGCTCGTAGTCATTGTAAATTTGTAAGGGTATTGATGCAGTTGACGTAAGTTATCATTTTTCTGTATAATGATAAGTTTAGTGTTAGTGGATTAAAGCTTTCTGTTATTTGCAATCAATAACACATGAAAAGAAGGTAACTTTACAAGATTTCAGGTTCATATAATTTTGAAGCAGCTTGTTCGAAAAGCAATCAGCGAGACCATGGTGTGTTTTTTCTACAGTTTGAATTTTACCCAAATAACTAATGACCCGTATGAAAGTAAATGGCCCAAGATTTCACCTCCAATTGTTTATGATATTATTGTTTGATCGGGAATTGAACCCATGTTTGAGTAAACAAGTGGAACTGGCTGCGGATGACGAATCACTTGAAAGAATGAAAACCGAAAGAAGAAAAGCGACCCTAACGCTAGTTGATATGGAATGCTGTTACTTAACAGTTGACTTCTTTCGTAACCTTCCTCAAGCTTTTGAGAAAGGTGGGAATCCGACAGTCATATGTTTCACAGTAGGCGAAATAAAAAATAAGTGTAACCCTTGAACTAAAATAACTTCCAATATAGCATGATTTTTCGAAACCAAATTGGGAAACAAGTCTAAACCAAATTGGGAAACAGGGAACAGGATGAGATCAAGGAAAGAGCATCCATATTTAATAACGTCAAAAGGAAAACTAATGCACCTAACAAGGGAGAAAAACCGCCTGACAACGATCTCAATGCAATAAACATTCTTGAACCTTGCATCTACACATTTATCTTCCATTCAATTTGATGATATCTATTTGGACCTGCTGAATCTTGGTGAGATGAGGCTTTCCGCATAAGAACCTTTAACATCCCTGATTTTCATATACGAAATATCAACACTTCTACATAAAGTTTGTTCTTCAATATCACATTTCCACAATTGATTTGTTGGACTTGTAATGTCTAGATACCAAAAAAGGACAGCCTGCAACGATTATGTTTGGGCCCACAGACCCAAGCCCATGAGATGCATAATATGGCAGTTGTATGTTATAACGAATAGATGTATCTTTTACTTTTAGGCAAACGGTATGCCTGTTGATAGAGGCACCGATTGCTTCATTATAAATAGATAGGCTTCTTACGATTGTAAAAACAAAACCCACTTGATTCAATATATCAGAAAGTTATTAGGGTTCATATCCCTTTGTTCTTTATTTTCTTATTCTATGATGATATGATGTTTGCTGAAAATCATGATGCTTGTTTGGTTGATTCGATCCTGGAGATATGACGAAGAAGACCTGTGCAACATTGGTATCAGAGCGCCAAGGAACCAAGCAACACCACATCATGATTGAGTCACAAGAAGAATAGAACGAATGAATGAAAGAAG
Source organism: Glebionis coronaria (assembly GCA_025667525.1). Lineage (NCBI taxonomy): Eukaryota > Viridiplantae > Streptophyta > Magnoliopsida > Asterales > Asteraceae > Glebionis > Glebionis coronaria. The sequence continues at coordinate 22,299,650 of CM046874.1, forward strand.
AAAGAAAGGAAAGAAACGATTCGGGGAATCGTTCCAAAAGAAAAGAGGAAGAACAACAATTCTGGGAATTGTTTTTCAGAAAAGAGAGAACAATTAATTCAGGGAATCAATAAGAAACAGACAAGAAAGATTCGGAGGAGGAAGAAAAGGGAGGAACACGAAAGCAGAAGAAAAAAAGAAAGAAGGAGAAACACGAAGGGAGACCTGCATAAGGCGGGATTGATTATCAACAACATTACTAGTTAGGATTAACAGCGGGAAGCAGGTTTGATTGTCAGAAACAAGGCAGGATTGATTGTCATTAGCAGAAGGCAGGATTGATAATCATTAGCGAGACGAGTTTGACTTTCAACAACGAGGCAGGTTTAATCAAGAACTAGAGGAAACGTTGTTGTGGAAGACAAGAACTAGAGGAACAGAAAGAAGATTGGTCAGGGGATTGAGATCATTAGCCAGAAGGCGGGATTGATCAAGATCAACAGCGGATAAGCGGGTTTGATTGTCATTAGCATGAAGCGGACATAGTTGTCATTAGCAGGAAGCGATCGTGATAATTATTTGCTAGACGGATTTGACTCTCAACAGCGATGCGGGCTTGATCATAATCCCAGAGATCAAGGACAATGCAAGAATGCAAGAAAGAAACCGAGAAACGAAGGTTTTGGCATCTCGACATTAGGGAGGAACTGTTGGACTTGTAATGTCTAGATACCAAAAAAGGACAGCCTGCAACGATTATGTTTGGGCCCACAGACCCAAGCCCATGAGATGCATAATATGGCAGTTGTATGTTATAACGAATAGATGTATCTTTTACTTTTAGGCAAACGGTATGCCTGTTGATAGAGGCACCGATTGCTTCATTATAAATAGATAGGCTTCTTACGATTGTAAAAACAAAACCCACTTGATTCAATATATCAGAAAGTTATTAGGGTTCATATCCCTTTGTTCTTTATTTTCTTATTCTATGATGATATGATGTTTGCTGAAAATCATGATGCTTGTTTGGTTGATTCGATCCTGGAGATATGACGAAGAAGACCTGTGCAACATGATTGCTGGTTAGAAACATAACTTTCCCATTATCACAAAAAAACCATGGGATTATACAAAAATCATGGAGTAAAATCTTTGTCCAAGATTTCTGTACCCCATACTCATTCATCAACCACATATGACCTTTCTGTCTATCGACCATAACAAGCTTTTCACCAAGTGCAACAAGCTCGGTATATCGATCAAACTCGATATATACATTATTAAAATTGGGTGGGGGCAGTTCACTAAATTTCTCATCCGCTAAACTAAAAGCAACAATAACCCATTTAGAATCACTCTCAAAAATCCAATGAAGAAATCCATTAACAAACACACCTGACCCCCAAATCAAATTATAATTATTCCGATCATAAGGTGAATCACTCAGCTGGTTCCAAGTATTTGTTCTAAGGCTATATACATGCACATTACTATACCAGTAAGAGATAATAACAACCTTGTAATCATCTGATACGGAATCATAACCAAATCCTTTCATATGATAATATTGTTCTTGACTTGAGATTGGCGGCAATTCCACATAATCATTAGTAGTTGGATTTAAAATAATAACATACTCATTATGTAACTTATTATAAGCAGAAGCTAAAACAAGACCATTGACAGAACCATGTATAGAATCAATTGGATAATAACCAAAGTCATGCTTCTTGGTTTGTGTTGATACTGGTTCATGGTTATCGAATGGGACTGAATAAAGTAAACCACCGTTAGACTTGAAGATGAAGTGATTCCTGTTAAGTGTTTTTTGGTGAGTTTGGATGAATCGGGGATCGGTAAGCAAAGATAGCCATCCCTTTGAAACGCACCGGAACCGAGCTACAGATTTGGATGGAAGATGGCGTAGAACGTGGGTGGTGATAACATCCAGTGGGATTATTGTGATCGACGCCATTATATTGTTGTACAAGTTTAGGGTACAGACCGAATACGTTACAAGTATATCTGTATATATAGTACGTAGTTGTTAAGGTTTATACGTAGTATAACTATTTATAGAATGCATGGGCTCGAAGTGGGCCCAATAATTGATCCAATATGGCATATACCCTAATTGGCAGTTTCCGGCATACTACATTCCCATCTGCCAATTCATAGTATATCTATATGTGGAATGTTCGAGAGATGATGAAGATAATACGAGGACATATCCCTCCGTTGAATGCAACCCTTGGGGACGGAGGACGTACGTCACGCCCATTGTTAGAACTATACGTATGGGGTTGTTATTTACGTTCGACTGTCCTAAGGGATGAATTTGCCTAAGTTTATACATCCTCTCTATCTGATTAATAGATTGAAGACATGATCAGAGAGTTTCAGACTACAATATGAGAGAAAGTAAATCATAATCCGCTTGTATGTTGCTATGTTTTTTTGTTTCCACCATTGTCCTTGTTTTTTTATTTGTACGCTAATAAAAAGCAACACGTGAGTTACCACTCCCCCATACAAACCCACACGTGGGTTATGGCTGGCTTTGTGATTCCCGAAGGTTGAGAAACTCACCACTCGTGAGTGTGTGAGTATTTTAGTGAGGTATATTTTTGAATAAAGTGCGTATAAAGTGTTCTTTGTGATTCCCGGAGGTTGATAAACGCCACATTATCAGAAGTTTTAGCTGTTTATGGGTCATCTACGCGGCTTCTCATGTTCATATGATGTTCTTTTGGATACTTTTTTTCACCTTATTGTTGGCACAGAATATTGCTTATTTTTCCTTTAGGGTGTTTCTTGTAGCACACTTTTACCGTTTAGAATTTTTGACTAGTAAAAAATTAATGCAACACAAAACGACCCGTATGAATGTAAATGATCCGGATTTCTACCTCTAGTTGTTTATGATATTATTATTTGATCAGGAATTGAAGCAGTATTCAAGTTTGAGAAAAGACATGGAACTAGCGAGAAATAAATAACTTGAAAGAATGAAAACTCAAAGTAGAATAGCGACCCTAATGCTATTGACATGGAATGTTGTTACTTCCCTCAAAACTTTGAGAAAGGTGAGAATCCGAGATATAACGATTAACGAGATGTACCTTAGAAGAATCGGTGAGCTTCTACTTTTTTAACTCTTTGACATTAAATTTTTGCCACGGTATTGAAAAAATAAAATGGTTGCTAAATAGTATTTTGAATTTGAATGCAGGCGCGACGGTTTTGCAGCAGACATGTTTTGCAGTATGTGATTTGTGAATATGGTACTTTTAGGGCTGGTAGTTCCAAAATATGTGGCTTATTGCCAAGTGCGAGAAGCAAAACGCATCTTACTTGACCATCTATTTTCTGACTTAGGTTTTTTGGGTAAAGGGGAATTCCCCGGTAATGACATCTTTGGTTTAATATTGGAAGTGTTAAATTAATGACATCATTAGTACTGAGAACTAGTTAAGAAGTCATCCAAACACTCTTTATCCGTAATTGTTATCCTTCATCTTGTGGTTTTGTATAGTAATAGCAATATCTTTGTTGTAGCCAACCGAGTTATCAAAGTTGTTATCGCACGACTCGACCCACTAACCATTAACATTTGTCGTTCTAAAAAAAAGTTATCAAAGTTGTTGGATAAGGATCATGGAAACGTGTTCGTTGTGTCTCAAGTTCTATGTATCTATATATTTGTTACTTAGTAGAGGATTAAGCCAGTTGTAAACCGCAAAGTGCTAATTCACTTGGTGTCAGTTAATTGTAGTGCTTATGGGGTTTTGCATTTAGCTTAAGGAAGTTACATTATACATGAAAAACATGATGAGTTTCAAGAAAATGTGAACCAACTAGAAGTTTGGTTTGAACCATCAATTGTACCTTTGAATAACGTAAGCACATCTTTGACGTTTGAGCTTCTTCTTTTCTGCCAGGCCTAAACTGGACGTACGTAACCATGGCAAAACCAAAATGTAAAATGACCTTAAACCGCTTCTATAATTTGTCCAAAACTAGATCAAGAACCAAAATGCTAGTCTGAGCCTCAGATTACATGATTTTTAGGTTTCACAAACTTATAACTGATTAAAGAATCAGTCCGACCCCAAGTACATCTGAATCTTATCTAGTTAAAATACATGATTATCTACAAAACATAGAATGTAGCCCAAAAAACTTCTGTTATTAGTAATAGAGTACTCGTTTGTTGGCGACCAAACAAACAATCCACACAACACCCCTGGCCTAAGTTCATAAGAATCTTCTTCAATCACTTGAACAAGACAGTACTATAGCTGTTTAATACGCAAAATTGCAAGCTTGAATATGCAGAAACAGAACGCTAGCAGTATCTAATATATAAAGCCATAAAAGAACCCTTTAACTAAAATAACTTCCAATAGATCATGATTTTGAAACCAAATTAGAAAACAAGTCTAAATAGGGTACATGATGAGATCAAGAATCAAGTACATCATATATAAGCATCCATATTTAATAATATCAAAAGGAAAACTAATCCAGCTAAAATCCAATAATTCAAATTTAACATTAGAGCAATACAAGGAAGAAAGACACGACAACGATCTCAACACAATAAACATTCTTGAACCTGCATCTACACACTTATCTTCCATTCAATTTGATGATTGCTATTCGGATATGTTGAATCTTGGTGAGATGAGGCTTTCCGCATAAGAACCTATGACATCCCCTCCTATTTTCATATATGATATATCAACACTTCTACTGAAAGTTTGTTTTTCAATATCATATTTGTTCAATTGACACATGTTTATAAACACAAGTTTCCCATTATCATAAAAAAAAACCCTTGGAATTTTATAAAACCCATGGAGTCCAATCTTTGTCCAAGATTTATGTACCCCATACTCCTTCATCAACCACATATAGCCGTGATGTCTATTGACCATAACAAGCTTTTCACCAACTGCAACAAGCTCGGTATATGGATCCAACTTGGGTGGTGGCAGTTCACTCAATTTCTCATCTGCTAAACTAAAAGCAACAATAACCGGTTTAGAATCACGCTCAAAAATCCAATGAAGAAATCCATTAACAAACACACCTGACCCCCGAAACACTCTATACTTATACGGTGGATCACTCGCCTGCTTCCAAGTATTTGTTCTAAGGCTATATACACGCACATCTAACCAGGAAGAGATAATAAAAACCTTGTAATCATCTGATACGGAATCATAACCAAATCCATTCATATAAGAACTTTGGTCATGAATTAAGACGGGCCGTTGCAATTCCACATAATCTTTAGTAGTTAGATTTAAAATGACAAGGGTACGACGGTCCTTATATCTGTTGCTTCCATAGGTAGAAGCTAAAACAAGACCATTGACAGAACCATCTATAGAATCAATTCGATAACAACCAAAGTCATGCTTCTTGGTTTGTGTTGATACTAGTTCATGGTTATCGTATGGGGCTGAATCAAGTGAACCATCTTCACACTTGAAGAAGACACGATTTGTGTTGAGTGTTTTTTGATGGGTTTGAATGAATTGGGGATCTGTAAGTACAGATAGCCATTCCTTTGAAACGCACCGGAACCGACCTACGGATTTGGATGGAAGATGACATAGAATGTGGGTGGTGATAACATCCTGTGGGATTATTGCCATCGACACCATTATAGTGTTGTACAAGTTTAGGGTACAGATCGATCGAATATATAGTACGTAGTTGTTAAGGTTTATAGGTGTAAAATTATTTATAGAATGCATGGGCTCGAAGTGGACCCAATAATTGATCCAATACGGCAAACCCTTAATTGGCAGTTTCCAACATACTATATTGTAAAAGCACCCCCATCTGCCAATTCATAGTATATCTATATGTGGAATGTTCCAGAGATGATGCAGATAATACGGAGAAGGACGACATATCCCTCCGTTGAATGCAACCCTTGGGGACCGAGGACGTACGTCACGCCCGTTGTTGGAACTATACGTACGGGGTTGTTAATTACGTTTGACTGTCCTAAGGAATGAATTTGCATAAGTTTATACATCCTCTCTATCTGATTTATAGATTGAAGACATGATCAGAGAGTATCAGACTACATTATATGAGAGAAAGTAAATCATAATACGCTTGTATGTTGCTATGTTTTTTTTGTTTCCACCATTGTCCTCGTTTTTTATTTGTACGCTAATAAAAAGCAACACGTGAGTTACCACTCCCCCATACAAACCCACACGTGGGTTATGGCTGGCTTTGTGATTCCCGAAGGTTGAGAAACTCACCACTCGTGAGTGTGTGAGTATTTTAGTGAGGTATATTTTTGAATAAAGTGCGTATAAAGTGTTCTTTGTGATTCCCGGAGGTTGATAAACGCCACATTATCAGAAGTTTTAGCTGTTTATGGGTCATCTACGCGGCTTCTCATGTTCATATGATGTTCTTTTGGATACTTTTTTTCACCTTATTGTTGGCACAGAATATTGCTTATTTTTCCTTTAGGGTGTTTCTTGTAGCACACTTTTACCGTTTAGAATTTTTGACTAGTAAAAAATTAATGCAACACAAAACGACCCGTATGAATGTAAATGATCCGGATTTCTACCTCTAGTTGTTTATGATATTATTATTTGATCAGGAATTGAAGCAGTATTCAAGTTTGAGAAAAGACGTGGAACGAGCCAGGAATGAATAACTTGAAAGAATAAAAACTGAAAGTAGAATAGCGACCCTAATGCTATTGACATGGAATGTTGTTACTTAAGAGTGGATTTCTTTCCCCCTCAAAACTTTGAGAAAGGTGAGAATCCGAGATATAACGATTAACGAGATGTACCTTAGAAGAATCGGTGAGCTTCTACTTTTTTGAACTCTTTGACATTAAATATTTGCCACAGTATTGAAAAAGGTTGCTAAATAGTATTTTGAATTTGAATGCAGGCACGGCGGTTTTGCAGCAGACATGTTTTGCAGTATGTGATTTGTGAATATAGTACTTTTAGGGCTGGTAGTTCCAACACATGTGGCTTATTGCCAAGTGCGAGAAGCAAAACGCAGCTTACATGACCATTTATTTGCTGACTTAGGTTACCAAACAGTACTTTACTTCTTTGATCCTCTGTGGTTTAATATTGGAAGTGTAAAAGTAATGACATCATTAGTACTGAGAACTAGTTCAAAACTCATCCAAACACTCTTTATCCGTAATTCTTATCCTTCATCTTGTGGTTTTGTATAGTTATAGCAATATCTTTGTTGCAGCCAACCGAGTTCAATGTGTCAAGTTATAGAGAAGTCCACAAATGGAAATCAGTCGAGTTTCATGGTGGTCATAAGAAAAAAACGTGTTCAATGTGTCACAAGTTCTATGGATTTATATATTTGTTATTTAGTAGAGGATTAAGCCAGTTGTAAACCGCAAAGTGCTAATTCACTTGGTTGTCAGTTAATTGTAGTACAAATCTTTGACGTTAAGATCCTTCTTTTCTGCCAGGCTAAACTGGACGTACGTAACCATGGCAAAACCAAAATATATGATGACCTTAAACCGCACCTATAGTTTGTCCCAAAGTAAATCATGAACCAAATACAAGCATGAGTTTCTTGTTTGAAAATGCCAGTTTGAGCCTCAGATTTACGTGATTTATAAGTTTTACAAACTTATAAGCTGATTAAAGAATCAGTCCGACCCCGAGTACATCTGAATCTTATCTAATTAAAATAGATAGTTATCTAGAAAACATAGAATGTAGCCCTCAAGAACTTCTGTTATTAGTAATAGAGTACTTGTTTGTTGGTGATCAGCAATGGGAAAAATCATTGAATCACTTTCACAGTAGGCGAAATATAAAATAAGTGTGTGATCAAACAAACAATCCGCACAACGCTAACAGTAGCTAATATATAAAGCCATAAAAGAACCCTTTAACTAAAATAAAATTGGGAAAAAAGTCTAAACAAACAGGGAACAGGATGAGATCAAGGAAAGAGCATCCATATTTAATAACGTCAAAAGGAAAACTAATGCACCTAACAAGGGAGAAAAACCGACTGACAACGATCTCAATGCAATAAACATTCTTGAACCTTGCATCTACACACTTATCTTCCGTTGAATTTGATGATATCTATTTGGACCTGCTGAATCTTAGTGAGATGAGGCTTTCTGCATAAGAACCTTTAACATTCCTGATTTTCATATATGAAATATCAACACTTCTACATAAAGTTCGTTCTTCAATATCACATTTCCACAATTGATTGCTGGTTAGAAACACAACTTTCCCATTATCACAAAAAAACCATGGGATTATACAAAAATCATGGAGTAAAATCTTTGTCCAAGATTTCTGTACCCCATACTCATTCATCAACCACATATGACCTTTCTGTCTATCGACCATAACAAGCTTTTCACCAAGTGCAACAAGCTCGGTATATCGATCAAACTCGATATATATACATTATTAAAATTGGGTGAGGGCAGTTCACTAAATTTCTCATCTGCTAAACTAAAAGCAACAATAACCCATTTAGAATCACTCTCAAAAATCCAATGAAGAAATCCATTAACAAACACACCTGACTCCCAAATCAAATTATAATTATTCTGATCATAAGGTGAATCACTCACCTGCTTCCAAGTATTTGTTCTAAGGCTATATACATGCACATTATTATTCCAGTAAAAGATAATAACAACCTTGTAATCATCTGATACGGGATCATAAACAAATCCTTTCATATCACAAAGTCGTATTCGCCTTGAGATTGGCGGCAATTCAACATAATCTTTAGTAGTTGGATTTAAAATAAAAACATAATCATTATGTAACTTATTATAAGCAGAAGCTAAAACAAGACCATTGACAGAACCATCTATAGAATCAATTGGATAATAACCAAAGTCATGCTTCTTGGTTTGTGTTGATACTGGTTCATGGTTATCGAATGGGACTGAATAAAGTAAACCATCGTTAGACTTGAAGATGAAGTGATTCCTGTTAAGTGTTTTTTGGTGAGTTTGGATGAATCGGGGATCGGTAAGCAAAGATAGCCATTCCTTTGAAACGCACCGGAACCGACCAACGGATTTGGATGGAAGATGGCGTAGAACGTGGGTGGTGATAACACCCTTTGGGATTATTGTCATCGACGCCATTATATTGTTGCACAAATTTTGTTTATTTATTGAGGAAGGAGGACAATGAATGACCTAATATGTATATCTCTAATATCTCTAATCTCTAATCTGTATAAAGGATGGTTTTGACAAAAGTGATCTCAACTCAAAATTACTAAAGAATGACACGTGGAAATTGATGAATAATCAACGGTTGAGAAGGCAAATATGTGGGGACACTTATTTTAGACATTTATTGAGTAAACAAAACCCTCCCAGTTTCTCTTAACAATGAAACGGAAAACACCAAAAACACCCACGGATCATAATAAAGTGCAATTTCTTCACCTTTTTCACAGGTTTTGTAATCAACAATCTTTAAACCATGGATTTGATTTGTGTGATTTATCTTATTAATAATGAATAATGAATAATGAATTTGTTTTGTTTGGTTTTTTCAATGGATCATTAATCCAATACAAGTGCTTCATCATTTTTATGAATTGCAATTATATGGTAATTTCGATATAGGTTTCTTATTACTATTACCAATTGCTTTGCTATTGTTTTTTTATATGGATATTATATCAATGATTTACTCATCATTTGTGTTAGGTGGCTATATTGTAGATGTGATAGAGGAGAGGAGATGAACTCATTAACAAATATGCAGAGGCCGATACATATTGAACATTCTCAACATTACATATATATTTTCTTAGAACTTATTGTGGTCGTAAAATGAGGCAAGCACTTTGCTTAACTCATTTTGTAGTGCCATTATGTTTTAATGCCAATCAGGTAACAACGTGTTCATGACTTTAGTTTGGCAGTATTATAAAAAAATTTCCATGAATTATTATAAAAGCATCATTAATTTATCTTCAGGAGTTTTGTTTGGCAGTAGAAGTAAATGATCTTCTCATTCAATCTTTAAATTTGCAAAGCTGATGATGACTCTAGATTTAAGTTTTGCCCTCCTTTCATTGCACAGGTCATTACTAACTCTGCGGAAAAAGTTAGATGAATGGGAGTTGTAGTAGTTGCTTATATATTTGGCACAAAATAGAGAGGTACGCATGTTGAAATATAGCGTGTTATGAACTTTTCTGCTAGCCGATATGCCGACTCTCAACTTTTTAATTACAGTTAATTTTATCTCCTTTTGTGGTTTATAAAGTAACACAGTTATTTGTGCTCTGTGTCTCATCTATCAATGGCGGGCTTTAACATTACAAGTGTAAAGCATTTGTTTGCATATTAGAACAACTTTCTAAACCCACTACCACTGATCACCCCAACTGCACATAAATTTTTCACAAAACATTCATTAGAATCTAACAATAATTTAAGATGCACAAAAAACTTTATTACATTGTAAGAAAGAATAAGATATGACATGATAATGTCTGCTTTTTGCTTTGTTTTTACATCATCTTATGCATGGTTGCTTACTATCATCATACCAAGAGCAGCTCTAAAGTTTTTGTTCACTTTAGAGTATATTAAGAGCATGATAAATAATAACAATGAAGTAAAAAATATACTTGCAATCTACAGTTGATATTGTTAGGATGCCCACAACAAACGTTAAAAAACATTGAAATTAATGGATAACAATGTGATAGATTTTCTTGCAAAGATATTAAGTTTCTCAGTTCGAGTGATTTTGAAATTTAGTAAAAGGAATTTACATAAACTGAGGGTAAGGACAACCGTGATGGTGTCCAACTCGTGGAGTTAATAGGACAATATTTTGACAAGTTTAAGGTGTATAATCTTGAAATTTAAAAACCGGAATATATGTTCACAACAGACCATATACACAAAAAACAATTCTTTATACAATAAAACTCACTTGGCACTAGACAAAAATAATGTGATGATAGATTATAAGACCTAATTACAAAAGTAAACTACAAGTAAGATAACTCTTAAGCTTTAAACACTGTAGGGTTTAATTCCCACAACCCTGATTAACTAGATGCGGAACTCGATCGTGAACACACACAGCAATAGAATCGACAGAAAAGAAATCGACGCCCACACAAGGTAATATCCCTAACCGATTACCGATTAGTTTATTGAAAGAATGACGTAATTGGTTTGTTCCCCCTCACCTCCTTTTATAGAGATGAGGGGGAACCGACTATACAAGTCCTACGGGTCGGGTTGGGCTTAGACATTGCCAACCGACCTTTATTCATAGCTATTAGGAAACTAGGCTACTTGACTCTTGATTACCCTAGACACGACTTAGGCGAAAATATAAGACTAGATATAACAATTTCCACCTTAGGCTTATATTAGCCTATCCCAACACTCAGCAATTCCAAGCAGTGTTGTAACTTGCGTCCAGGTACCACCTTCGTCAAGGCATCCGCAGCATTGTGTTCAGTACCCACCTTCAGAACTTCAACCGTCTTTGCTTCCAAGACTTCTCTGATAAAGTGATAACGCACATTGATGTGCTTAGTCCTTTCATGAAAAACATGATTCCGCGATAAGTGAATCACGCCCTGATTATCACAATTAACTGCAACATTGTTGAGCTTCACGCCCAACTCTTCCAAGAGTCCCCTTAGCCAAATAGCTTCCTTCACAGCCTCCGTAAGGGCCATATACTCCGCCTCTGTAGTTGAAAAAGCCACCACGTGTTGTAGCGTTGCCTTCCAGCTTACAACACATCCATGTACTAAAAATGCGTAACCAGTGAGAGACCTACCCTTATCCGGATCCTTGGCATAGTCTGAATCAACAAAACCTGTTACGTCCACATGGTTTCCACGATTTGTCCCATACACCAAACCCACGTTTACAGTACCCTGCAAATATTTCATAATCCACTTCACTGCTTCCCAATGGAGTTTACCCGGATTCGCCAAATATCTGCTAACTACACTTACTGCATACGCTATGTCTGGCCTCGTGCATACCATCAAGTACATTAAGCTCCCAACCGCATTAGCATACGGCACCTTACTCATTCTTTCAACATCACAATCCCTAACTGGGCAATCTTTCAACGACAACTTGAATTGCCCGTCCAATGGTGTTTGAACCGACTCCCCATTGTCCATTCTAAACCTTTTTAAAACTTTAGAAACGTACCCGGATTGTGACACCCTCAGAATCTTGTGACTCCGATCTCTGAAGATCTCCATACCAAGAATCTTCTTTGCTTCCCCGAGCTCTTTCATGTCGAACTCCCTTTTAAGCAAAGACTTGGTAGTCGCGATCTCAACCTTGCTTTTACAAGCAATCAGCATATCATCTACATATAACAATAGATAGATATACTCCCCTGGTGCATAACTCCTGTAATATACGCAGTTGTCGTAACTGCTACGCTTAAACCCATTGCTCAGCATATACTCATCGAACCTCTTGTACCATTGCCTAGGTGACTGCTTCAAACCATAAAGAGATTTCTTTAACAAACATACCTTGTTACCTTGTTCAAATCCCGGTGGTTGCCTCATGTAGATCACTTCTTCAAGATTTCCATGTAAAAACGCCGTCTTTACATCAAGCTGCTCCAGCTCATAATCTTTACACGCAGTCAATGCAAGTATAACCCGAATAGATGTGTGTCGAACTACCGGCGAAAATACTTCATTGTAATCAATACCTGCCCTTTGTGTGAATCCACGAGCTACCAACCTTGCCTTGTACCTAGGCTTTTGAACACCTTCAATCCCTTCCTTTATTTTGTACAGCCATTTGCAGCTCACCAGCTTTTGCCCAGCTGGATGATCTACTAACACCCAGGTCTTGTTCTTCTTCAGAGAATCCATCTCTTCTTTCATAGCAGCTTTCCACTTAGAACTATCTTCACAAGCAACTGCTTCATGGTATGTCAATGGTTCATGAGTATCTTCTTCCTCTGCTGCAGCGAACGCGTAAGCAACCATATTACTCTCATCCCGAAACCTTGCCGGTCTCGTTCTTGTCCTTGGTTCTCTATCCCGAACCAATTGATAATCTGTGAGATCCGGTGGATGATCAATCTCTTGAACCCCTGCATCTTCATCATCGCCATCTTCCTGATCTGTCTGGTCTTCCTGATCTGACTGATCTTCATGACCTGTTTGATCTTCCTGACCTGGATGGTCTTCCTCAGGCGTATGATTATTTAACCTCTGCAGTTCCACCTCAACTTGTAATTCCTCAACAGACTTATCTTTTCCTGCACCAGTATCCTTCAACGTGTCTTTGTACATGACACTTTCATTGAAGACCACGTTCCTGCTTGTGACTATTTTAGGCGATTCATTATCAAGCCTATATAGTCTGTACCCCTTCACACCTTCAGGATACCCCAAAAGAACGCATTTTACTGCTCTCGGCTCGAGCTTACCTTGTTTAACATGTGAATACGCGACACAGCCGAAAACCCTCAACATCCCATAATCACTAGGATGTCCCGACCACATCTCCATAGGTGTCTTCTTCTCAATCGCTGTTGATGGTGACCTATTTATAAGATATGCGGCCGTACATGTCGCTTCCGCCCAGAAGGTCTTGGGCAATCCAGACTGTATTAATAAACAGCGTACCTTGTCCATGAGAGTTCTGTTCATCCGTTCTGCTAACCCATTTTGCTGCGGCGTCCCGGCAACCGTCAAATGTCTAGCAATCCCACTCTCAGTGCATAGCTGATTAAACTCCCGGTTACAGAACTCAAGACCATTATCCGTCCTAAGCTTCTTAACCGTCCTCCCAGTCTGATTTTCTACTAACTGCTTCCACTCTTTGAACTTCCCAAATGCTTCGTATTTGAACCTGAGAACATAAACCCATACCCTTCTGGAATAATCATCGACAATAGATAAGTAATATCTCTTACCTCCCAATGATTCCACCTGAGACGGACCTCATAAGTCTGAATGAACATAGTCTATCACTCCCTGAGTAATGTGCCTTCCTACACCGAAACGGACTCGATGTGACTTTCCCAGAACACAATTCTCACAAAAATCGAGCTTACCTAGACTCTTCTTGCCAAACAAACCCTGCTTTTCCAGCACGTGTAGTCCCGCCTCACTGATATGTCCTAGTCTTTTATGCCAAACCTGCACAAGACTGTCTTTTTCTTCAACACTAGCATTAAGCTCACCGGCCAATGCATGGCCATCCAAAGAGTACACACGGTTCTCCCTTCTGGTTCCAGATATAATAACCCTAGAACCATTAATCACCTTGACTTTGTCCGACTGCAATTTTACGGTATATCCCTCTTTTTCAAGAGTTCCCAGCGATATCAAGTTTCTTTTCAATTCAGGAATGTACCTGACATTGTGTAACACAAAACTTGACCCATCTTTCAGTTGTACCTTTACCTTGCCAATACCCCTGATCTTGCACTCCCTGTTGTCGCCCAACAGTACGCTGCCCCCATCGCATTCCAGAAAATCAAAAAATACATCTAACCTGGGTGACATGTGATATGAACCTCCTGAATCCATGATCCAGTCTTGCAGTCTTTCTGCACTCATCACCATCATCACCTCAGAATCATCGTAAATCGAACCACTGGAGCTTGGTTGATCATCTTTCTTGACGTAACCTTTTGACTTCTTGCGATTATTCTTCGGACAGTCTCTTCTCAAGTGCTCCTCAGATTGGCAAATAAAGCATTTGAGTCTTCCACCTCGAGACTTCGATCTTGACTTTCCCTTTGACTGATGCGAATTCCTGCGATCAGTTCTTCCCCTCACATATAACCCTTCACCATCATCCCCCTTCGCCTTGAACCTTTCTTTGGTTTCCTTTGATTTTAGTGTGGCCATCACGTCCTCCAAAGTCAAATCTTCCCGTCCATAAAGCAAGGTATCCACAAAGTGTTCGTATGATGCTGGTAAAGACGTGAGTAACAATAAAGCAAGATCTTCATCCTCGAATTTTACCTCAATATTTGCTAAATCAACAACGATTTTGTTGAACTCATCTATATGCTCGGAAATCTTTCGTCCAGTCGGCATGTAGAATGTATACAACTTCTTCTTCAGGTACAACTTGTTGGCCAATGACTTTGTCATATACAAAGACTCGAGCTTTGACCAAACCCCCGCTGCAGTCGTCTCCCCGGTAACCTCTATCAGGACCTTGTTACCTAAACACAAAATCATGGCACTGTGAGCATTCTTGTCAAGCTTAGATTTCTCTTCAGCTTCCATATTCGCGGGAAAAACCTCCAGAGCTGCTTCACATCCGTTCTGGATTAATAAAGCACGCATCTTGATTCTCCATAACCCGAAATCACCAGTTCCATCGAATTTCTCGATGTCAAACTTGGCTCCCGTCATTCTTTAATCCCTTTGTTGATTTGCTAAACCTTGTGAAAAACCTCACAATCACAAACCGACAAAGTCCCTTCGATAACTCGCTAAGTTTTTGGGCTGAACTTGATTAATTTGTTTTTATTTTGTTTTGTTTTAAATAAAACAAAAGGACCACTTGTAGGGTTTAATTCCCACAACCCTGATTAACTAGATGCGGAACTCGATCGTGAACACACACAGCAATAGAATCGACATAAAAGAAATCGACGCCCACACAAGGTAATATCCCTAACCGATTACCGATTTGTTTATTGAAAGAATGACGTAATTGGTTTGTTCCCCCTCACCTCCTTTTATAGAGATGAGGGGGAACCGACTATACAAGTCCTACGGGTCGGGTTGGGCTTAGACATTGCCAACCGACCTTTATTCATAGCTATTAGGAAACTAGGCTACTTGACTCTTGATTACCCTAGACACGACTTAGGCGAAAATATAAGACTAGATATAACAAACACAATTAACGTATATGCTCCTGGCTGAGCTCTTATTTTCGGCCTAAATAATCAGTGGGAGTGGGGTTGAAAGCTGGTCATTAAGAAAGCCACAGCGTACAATGCTTGGGTGGAAACATGAGTAAAACCACATTTACTGTGAAGATATGGATTTATAGAAACTCCAAACTATAGATGCGATTGAAAATTAAAAAAGTTGGTAAATAGACTTTTAAGATATACAATGTGGATCACGTGGTATGTGCTTGTGTAGCATTTGTTGTTGCTTGCGAGCTAAACATAACGTAAGAACATGCAAATAGGAAGTATCTAAGTAAGATTGCTTTTTTTACGGTTATGTTAATAAGTGAATAAAGGAAAGTTAGAGGGATGCATATATCTTCTTAAACATTTAAGGTTATAAAGGAGGGTACCAAGTCAATTTGGTACCTATCTGTTAACTGGAAAGACGAGGTACATAATTTGTTACATACGCGTCTTCGCTTATGAGTATTATATAAAAGATAGCAGATGTGTTGACTAAGTGTGTAGATTTGGTTTTATAAAAATGAGAGACAAATTAGCTAAAAAAAGGAAACACATATTGGATAAGTGTACATATTTGGTATTTTAAAATTGTGTCTAATCAGCCCCTTGATTTCGTGGTGATACTTTAGTACTAATGAACATTGCAGTTTGGTGTCCAAACAGCCCCTCAAAAAGGCGAGTCCAAACAACCCCTCAAAAAGGCGATTCCAAACAGACCCTAAACAATTACATACAAGTTATTACGTACGAGTTTTTTTTCCTGCATTTCTTTGCTGTCCAAACAGTCGCTCAAAATGATTTTTCAAAATAGCTATTGTTGGCCACATTTTGGCCGAACAACCCTTATACTAATTTTCTTCACATTTTATTTGCTAAATGTTAAACTTTATAGAATTTTTACACTATCAATTTGTCAGTTTAAGCAGGAATTTTTGCAGGGTTTAGTAATTTGTTGTTTTGCCACTATTTGTTAGCTTAATCATTATGCTAAGCCCTTTATTAGTTAACTATCATATTGATAAATTGAAAACCTTGGAGTTGACATATTTACTTTTATTCTGAATACAATAGAATATGTACTTGACGTGTGGGTTTTAGTTGCGTAAACTGGCGTGGCTTTAAATGTGACAGTGGAAGTGTGTCTTGTGATCACTACAAAGATGGCGGTGTAATAATTGAAGAAAATTATATGCATCAATAGGAAAATGTATAGTTAGATGGGAAGACAGCGACACTTCGTAATATTACAGTAAATATTTGTTCTTACTTTCAGCTTTGAAATGCTTGTCAGTTAGAGATGGTGCATTATGTGAATTGAATACTTACAATTTCTGGGATGTTTTTGTCAACCTGTAATCCTATGGGGGTTGGGGAGTGATGTTACACATTTTAACATGTTGATGTATTATGTGGTATTTTTTACTCAATTTTTTTGGACTTCATTCAGAAGCTATACATAAACTGTTAAACCTAAGTTGACATGTGAATACTTTTTTGATGTAGTACTAGAAGACCATAGTAGAATTGTGGGCATTGGAGTTGAAATAACAAAAAAACAATATTACACCACTATTGAAATATAAATATATTTTTTTACCAAAAAATCTTAAAACTCGTCGTCCAACGGGTAGGCTTTGATATTTTCCTTCATTTTATTTTTTCAATTATTTGCATAACAATTATACGTGGGTCTTGGAATATATGTTCGACTCAACTTTTTTTTATAAGACCGTTGATGCTCAAACCTATCTCACAAGAGGATATGCATCAAGTAGACTTTTGTATGCAACACCAGTTATGTAGCACAAATAGGTAGGTTGCAATCAAATATGTTTCAAAAATATTTGTTTGCATCAACGAGTGTTTATGGGTATAACTACTATATAGATTTCAGAAATGTAATATATAGATATTGGAACTGCAATACTTTGTTCATTAACTATTACTTTTTATGTAACGTGTATCTTTAAAAAATCTCACTGCTTTTGTCATATTTTTGTAACGTGTGTCTACAGAAAATCTTTCATACGCTATCTTCAAAAAATATATATTTAAAACTCGCCGCCCAACGGGCGGGCCTTGTAGCTAGTAAATTATAAAGTAAAATAACTTACTGTAATTCTTATTTTAAGGCCCACTAAGTATCACATTTTAATTAGCCCAACTAAGTTTTATCTAGATTGTCAAACTAATTTTACTTATTTCTTTAAATTTAAATATTATAGAGTTTTAACAATATAACTTTATATAAAAATTTAAATAATTAAATTATATATAAAAAATAATATTATTTGTTAAGTTGGTTGGGTTTTTGATAAATGCTAGTAAATAATTTGGGATTAATTATATGTATTGATTGTGTAAGTGAAAGAGTAAGAAAATAATATTTTAATAAAAGATTGAGTTGTGATGGGATATGAATAAAAGTAATCTTAATTATACGAATTAATCATGGGCTGGAAGTGGGCCCAATAATTGATCCAATATGGTGGCATACCCTAATTGGCAGTTTCCAACATATTGTAAAAGCCATCTATGCCAATTTATATATCTGTATGCGCGGTTGGTGCTAGAGATGAAGATAATACGAACACAAGGACATGATCTTGGGCATCGCACCCTCCGTTGAATGCAACCCTTGGGGTGGAGGACGCCAGTGTTGGAACTATACATGGGGTTGTTAAGTTTGGCTGTCCTAATTAACGAATGAATTCGCTTAAGTTTATACATCGTCTCCACGCATACAAATCATAATCCGCTTGTATGTTGCTACGTTTTCTCATCATTGCAATTTGCAAGCCTCAAGTTTTTCTATTTCAACTATTGTAATTGTTCGCTAACGAGGATAACACGAGTGTATAGCTGCCTTAATCTTGGGGGTTTATTTGTCAAGCTTAAAAAGCCATATATGTATACTAGGTGAAGGAAATAGTTTTAATGATGTGAACTTCGGTTTTCTGTTTGGTTTGCTTTTAATTTTGCCATCAAAACTAAAAATCAAACATTTAAGTCGGTTTGGTTAAAACACCAAATTTGCAGTAAAATTTGATTTTCGGGTTGGATATAAGTTTTACAATTACAATCGAAAACCAAATTCATATAAATATATACTTTTAAAAATATATATATATAATGAATTTAATCCTAGTATTATAAATAATTTACATTTAGAATAATTTTTATGCTAAATATCCATATAATTATACTTTTTGAAAATAAATAGTGTAATTTTGATTATTCGAGTCAACTTAAAAACCAAACTAAATTTAAAATCCAACTTTTCGTTCGGTTCGATTGAATTTTTAATATGGTTCAATTCGATTTTCGAGGTGACCAAAAAATTCATTCAAATAACCTGAACTGTATAAACCAAACTACTCGAGAACCGAACGAGTGATGCCCCTAAATCAGGGTTGCAATCAAGCCAATTTTTATCAAGAAACTCGAACTTAACTCGATCAAGCCAAGCTTTTATCAAGCTCAAGCCCAAAAATAACTTGTAACATATATAAAGCTCAAACTCAAGTTTTTGATAGCTCGGCTCGAGCTTTTATCAAGCTTTTTAAAGCTTTATTAAAATATGTTTTTATGATAAATTCATATAAGTAACTTATGATTAATTTGAGTATTAACTTAATCATAAAGACATATTTCATAAATAAATAATATATTTTAGAAGGATTATTAATTTTAAATAAATTTATAAATAAGCTCATCGTATTTTAAATAATTTTTATTTTTATAAACTTATTACGTTTACTTTATACTTGGTGAAATATAATATGTATAAATATTTATTGTAATATTTTTAATACAGGGGTGTCGTAATTGCGTTAGCAATCACGTCACGCAATGGCCTTTGGGACCTTAATCGTATTGGATCACAAAACGCATTTGAAAACAAGACTGTACGATTATGTTATTTTTGGTTTTATTTATGCTAAACGAATCGAATTTGTGTTTTGAGTTATGGTTTTTGTTTGTTTAACTTTATACATATGTGTTTATTGATGCATTTTATTGTAAGAAAAATAATTTTATACACATGCAACCTTTTCAAGCCAAGTTCAAGCTTCGATTAAGCCTTATCAAGCCAAGCTCAAGCATGTACTGTTAAAGCTTAACAAGTTATCAAACCAAGCTCAAGCCTACAACTGTTTTATCAAGTCAAGCTCAAGCCCTATAAAGTAGGGGTTCACATGGTGCATGGCGGTGTGGTTTTTGGCATAAACCACACCGCATCCGCAATTGCGGTTTTTCAAAAAGTGTGTCTCCATACCGCGCGGTTTTGCATATTGTAAAACCCGCTTTAATAATCCTAAGATCATTAAATGCAGGAAGTTACCGTTAAATTTAAACTTTTAAATTAATTAATATACGACATGCATCACGAATATTTAATGCAAATATTATGTATATTAATTAATTATCATAAGTATTATGCACGTAAACACGAATATTAATACACGATAAGAATATACGTACGATATTAAGAAAACGTTCAAGAAACGAAAACACGATAAGTAAACACGCACATATACGATAATATTTAAACAAGAAAAACAAAACCGAAAGTATAGGGGGGTGTTTGTTCGTCGGCTTAAAGAGAGAATAAGGAAGACATGGGCCAAGCTCGGACCATGATATTTTACTAGTTAATTAATAAAAACCACAGAGGTTTTCATTAAACACTTTTTACAGAAAATCAAAACCCCAACCTCCTCTATGTCTCTCTCTTGCCGCGGCACCCTAAGGAACAAAAGGACGATCCAGTTTTGATTTTTGATTGATAAATTATATGGTATAGTGTTCGTGTCTAAACCCTTTTCACGCATACAGTATCCTTGATTTCTCTAATCTTTTTAATTTATTTTCTATGATTATAGATCTTTAAAAACAAGTCTCAAAAACATGTTTAATAAAAAGATCAAATAAGGGGATCGGGTATTATATGGTTTGTGGTTTTGGTACACGAGAACCGAGACCAAGATTGGTCTCGGTGGCGTTCGGTGACCAACCGCCGCACCATTATGGTCGGCGGTGGTGGTTTGTGTTCAGTCGAGACACCACACCCCCATCATGGGGGTTGTGGCTTTGGATCAGCAGCGACCGAGACCCTAAGTGGGGGCTCGGCGTGGTTCTCGGACAGCGAAGGACGACAGCAGCCGCTAGGGTTGGTGTTGTTTATTAAACTTTATAATATAATTTTACATAATATTAATTATGGAATTATACTAATTATGACAGTATGATAAATATGGAAATTTACTAAATATAGTAACATGTTATCTATGGAAATATACTAAATATAGTAACTTGCTATTTATGGTAATACATTAAATATGGTAACATGCTATTTATAGAAACATGCTAAATATGGAAACTTTCTATTTTTGGAAACTTACTAATTATGGAACTTTCTATTTTTAGAAACTTACTATTTAAGGAAACTTGCTATTTTTGGAAAGTTACTATATATGGAAACCTGTTATTGTTGGAAAGTTAGTATATATGGAAACCTGCTATTTTATAAAGTTACTCATTGTGTTATAACAAGTATTATAACGCTTAAAACATGAATTACATGAATCTAAACCACATGAAACTATAAGAAATACATGATTTAGACATGAAATAATAAGGCAAGACAAGAACAAGTATATTAAGTATGAACACGTCAAGTAAAATAACTAACAAGTATGTATAAGTAAACCGACTCTTATTCATGTCCCTTCATTATCTAGCTATCGTGAAGCCGGAGTGATCTTTTGCAATCGTTTTCGTCTTCATTTACTAGACATAAGGTACGAATATTCCGTCCTTCAGTAAGGACCTCTTTCTGCCTATATTAGAATTCTCCGTTTGCAGCCATCTGTTTTCCCCAGTAGTTTAAGTGTCTTAAACACATCAGTATATGTATGATTATTTTAGATAGCATGAGCTATATACATGCATGCTAGTTTCACCTAGTTATGGGGGTTCCATAACCATAACACTGGAGGCACCGGTGTTATGACTCTTCTGCGGTGAGAGTGATTGCTCGCATCGTCCCTTTATAGTTTTGGCCAGTATTATTATCATGTGGGGTGAATGGGTGCATCCTAGGACAAGTAGTATATTTCATGGTAACTGTGGTGTGTGCCTTGCATCCGTTACAAGAGCAGATCCCTCCACTCATTTTATATATAAGTTAGAGACATCCCCTCTAATTGCAGGACGAGGTCACCCATCTAAGTATTCATACACGTTGATATAACATGATCTATATGGGCACCGAGTATATTTAAAATACAGATATTCAAAATAAACTAAACATAAGTCTTTTTCAGAGATATAAACCAGTCTTATGAACTTAAACCAGGTTTTCCAGGACATACGTTTATTCCGCTCGTATTCATTTCATTCATTGCTTGCTTATGTTTATGTTTACATTCTATGTTATATATTCGCACATTGAGCGTATTGCTCAGCCGTGTTTCTCTTTCAATGTCCCAATATGGCAGGTACTAAAGGGCAAAGTTAGGATCTCAAGAGTACGTATATGGAATGAGGCGCCAGTCTTCTTTCATTCTTTAATGCATTTACATACTTTTGCTTTGCTGGACATTGTTTAGTCCTTTCCTTACTTTCTACTTATGCATTTTCGTGTTTGGAGCTTATGTGGATCCGATATTTGTTTCTTGATTCTTTATGGTCATTTAATGTTTTAGACATTTACCTTGTATGCTTTGATGACATGCCATAATTATCCTATGATATTCCATTTATCAAAATGGGGTGTTACAATTATGGTATCAGAGCCAAGGTTTCGACCTGTAGGCTCTTAAAATTGACCTGTGACTAGTGGGTAGTCATCAGCGTCTTCTATGTAGCATTAGTGAGATCGGAGTAGGATTCCCTTCGTGCTTCTTTTCCGCTCACTGGACACAAGGTACGGATTCTCCGTCCTTCAGTATGGACATTCTTTCCTTATTAGGATTCCCCCTATGCAGCCAACTGTTTTCCCAGTATATGTTTTATATGTTTTTGAATTGCTTATGTTTAGTTTTAAATGCCTAATCCATATACATGCATGACCAGTTTCACCTAGTTATGGAGGTACCATAACCATAACATTGGAGGAACCAATGTTATGACTTCCCTATGGTGGAGTGATTTCTCGTGGCGTTCCTTTCAGCTTTTGGCCATTATTATATTATCATGTGGGGCGTATGGGTGCATCCTAGTTACATGTTTAACCATATTATCAGGTGAATGAGGTTGTGCCTTGCATCCTTCACAAGGAGTTGATCCCTCCTACCCAGACTTATATTAATTAGAGGCAGCCCCTCTAATTGCATGATGAGGTCACCCCTCTAAGTATTCATGCACGTTGATATTTCATGACCTATATTGGCTTAATGGTTAACCAGTTAAATAGATATACAAGATAAACATAAGGCTTTTCAAACTATAAAACCAGTTTTACTAAGTTATGTTCATGTTTTACAAGGCTTATTCATTTTCGCTGATATATGTCTTATATGCTTATATTATTCATGATATGCTTGTATATCTGTGCACTGAGCGTTATGTTCAGCCGTTTTTCTTTCATGTTCTCAAAACGGCAGGTACTCAAGGACGTTCGTAGGCTTATCACCGTACGTGCATACGGATGGACACTATCCGGCTTCTACTTCTTTATGCATTTACTCTACTTTACATTCAGCACTTTATTTCATTTCATGGACATTGTTTAGTCCTTTTCCATTCCAGTACTATTATTATTCATGTGTGATGAGTTCTACTTAGACTACCGATGTTTGATTTCGGCTTATGTCTTTATGGTCAATAAATGTTTTTAAGACATTTACCTTGCATGCTTTGATGACACGCCATAATTACGCGTGACCCGCCATTTATCAAAATGGGGTGTTACATAATTTGTTGGTGATTTTAGTGTCATCAACTATTTTAGGTAATCGGGATTTACTAGAGACCAATGAGATTTCATATTCGGCTCTGACACGAGTTAGGGGAAGTGCTGAGTGCACACTCGTTGAGCTAATATGTTATCGCCCACGATGAAAATGCAGGGGTCAAGGGGGTTGCGCCCCCTTGCGGGGTCAAGGGGCAGCGCCACAAAAACCTAAACGATTTTTACGAATCGGTATTAAGGATTCGTCTTAATTTTCTCGCAAAACCCCAACCAACATGCTTGTTGGTGAACAGTTGTAACTGTTCGGGTTTAACTACTTGTAACCGTTTATGTCTGTTAATTAACAAAATTTTGGTCTCATATGAACATAACGAAAAACACACAATTCCTCTCTGTTCTTACTTTGATTTCTTGTGCCTAGAATCAAAGTGTTTCTGCTTGAATTATCCCGATAAGGATTTCGTGTAACCCAGGCACCATAGGGTCGAAATACTTTATACGGAAAGTGAATTTACACGATTAAAGTTAGATATCTAAGATTATCTCACAGTAGTACAGACACCCTAAATCTTACATAATCAAACAGTCAATAATACAAAGTAAAAAGTAAAATATAATAAGAAAAGAACTTACAACTCGAACAAGGAGGTGAGATGCTCATAGAGCCTCAGCATCTCAATGATAAATGATATTGAAATCATTGCTAATTGGTGGTGATGGTATAGAGGATGAGGTGGGTGCTGTGACCGGAGGTGGTGGTGGTGGTGGTGGACCGATGGTTAAGGTTATAAACAAACACCAACATCTATCCTTGACAGCATACGACAGATCAATGGTGGTTTACGATGGTTCATGAATGTTTTTCCCTTTTAGGTAACAAAGAGTGTGTGCAGACATAGAATGTGAATCTCTACCTGAGATATTGAGTTTGTTATTACCAAAATACTCCTCGTTTTCTAATAAAATTAAAATTTTAGATTTATCTAAACTATTGGATTAAAGATGAATGAGTGGTTGAGATTGAGTCCTTTCTACTTTTTGGAGAAGTATTCTTTATTGAACTTTTATCGTTGGGTGGTGATAACATCTTGTGGGATTATTCTCATCGACTCCATTATTTTGTTTTTGTAATACAATTTTAAGGAGGAGATTCAAATACCTTATTTAGTTGTATAATTAGGTCGGTTATATATACATCCTAGAATCTATAAGCTGGACCCAATAGTTTATCGAATATGTCAAGCCCATGTGGCACTTTCAGGAGGTACGAGAGATAAAGATAATACCCAGCGGGAGGCCATAGTCTTGGCTATCACACCCTCAGTTGAATGCAACCCATGGGGACGAAGAACGTAGTCTTGGATATCGCAACCTCCGGTGAATGCAAACCTTAGAGACATAGGACGTAGTCTTGGATATCGCAACCTCTATTGCATGCAACCCTTATGGATGGAGCCTGGAGGATGTAAGTCCCATTTACTTTGAAAACTTTTAGAGATGCAATTCTAAGCTCATAATATAGCTAGCTAAAGTTACAAGCTTTTAGAGCAGACTATTATGTGTGTGTAAGTATATTAAAAGTATAAGTTGAGTTTTTCACTTCTTCCAAACTTCAAGGGTAAGTCAGGTAAGTTTTATATATATTATTTTTTGTTTTATAGTTTGGTGTTGGTTTTATGTTTTATGAAAGTGCAGGGGCTAAACTTGACAATGTTGGGAAGTGACATAAGTTGATCTTTCAACTGCTATATATTCGTCTCTTTCTTATAGTTAGGGTTAGCATTCTCATTGTATTGTTCACCACTATCACATTCTTGATCTCAGTTTGTTAGTTTGTTCAGTTTGTTAGTGCATCTTGATCTTGCCTGTAAGATCGTCGATTCACATTAGTGTTTAATTCTTTCTGTTTGTAAGTACGATCACAATCCAGGTATCACATTTAAAGTGATAGCCTAAAGCAGTTTAGAAAAATAAAGGGGTGGTTGGTTGAATTCATTCTTGGTACTTTTTTTTGTTAAAGATTTTATTAAATCGGATATGGTATCAGAGCCTATGGTTCTTGATACTTGTTTTTAAAATCTGGGTTTCAATTAGCTTCTAGTTAATTAGGTCTATTGTGTTTTCCAAAAATTTAGGGTTTCTTAATTTTTGGGTATTTTCTGATTCCTAGTGTTCCTTGGGGTTGTATTGGGTTCTTGTGTGATTGATTGTGTTTAATTACACTCCTTGTAAGTTTAATCGAAGAAACCCTAAAATCTAAAATTAGGGTTTGTCTTCGATTTTGGGTATTTTCTTTATTGTTGGTTATTCTGTTATAACTAACATTTTAGGTTGTTTTTCCATTCTGCTTTATATGTTTTTGGTGGGATCTTCTTGATCTCTTTGGATCTTGGCTTCTTGATAGCTTGTTGCTGCGCGTGCATTGTAACACCTCTCTTGCTCTCTCTTTTAGGATTGTTTTAGGTTGTTTTAGTGGGGTTTTTAGGTGTCGAAGGGATTAGTTAGTGATTGGAGATTGGTTCAGTTTTCTTGTGTGATTCTTGGTAGTTGTGTGTAAAGGAGTTACAAGGGGCTCTTGTTTTTTGTGTATTTTGTTTGTCTTTTGATTTGTCATCATGTCTGATCCCAAGAAGGGTGATAATGGTCCTAGTGATACTGAAACAGAAGATAATACTGAGACTGTCATACATACTAATGACCCTCTATACTTGCACCCCACTGATACTAATAGGCAGCCTATTGTGAATGTTTAAACTTACTGGACCAGAAAATCATAAAGTTTGGGCTGCTGCTTTTAAGCTTGCTTTGCATACTAAAAATAAATTGGGTTTTATTGATGGTACTTGTGAAAAAGATAATGATGATGAGGTTTTTCAGAACAATGAGATAGATGTAATGTTGTTGTGTTATCTTAGATTCTTGGTTGTATCTCTTTTGAGTTATATCAAGGACAAATATTTTCAAAAATACTAAAGATGTGTGGGATGAGTTTAAGGAAACTTATGACAAGATTGATGGGTCTGTGATCTATAATTTGCATCATAAAATTTGTTCTCTTACTCAATCTGGATCTTCTTTGTATGCGTATTAGCATACCTACAACAGTCTATGAAGGCAGTTTGACTCCCTTGTCAATCTTCCTTCTTGTAGTTGTGATAGTGCTCCTCAAATGAAGAACCATAATGCTCTTATGAGGCTTATCCAGTTTCTTATGGGTCTTGATGACACTTTCAGTGTTGTTAGGAGTCAGTTATTAAATGCTGATCCGTTGCCTGATGTTAAATCTGCTTTTGCTACTTTGTCTAGGGTTAAATCCCATAAGAACAGTCTTGTTCATAATGGTAATGATAAGAATACTGCTTTTGCTTTTGCGGTTAAACCAAATAATTGGTTTGGTAATAGAAATAATCAAAACAAAGGTCCTAATAGAAACAATAATAATAAAAAAATTGTATCATTGTAATATGAATGGTCATACCATAGACAGATGCTTTGAGCTGAATGGATATCCTCCAGGTTTTAAGAAAAGAAATAGTGGAGGATATAATGTATCTAATAATGCATCTAGCTCTCATGGTAATAGTGTTGATCAGGGATCTAGGAATTCTCTTCCCTTTACTGCTGATCAGATTAATAGGCTTATGGATTTAGTTGGATCTAAGACAGATACTAGTGATGTACAGTCTTGTGCTGCAGGTATTGTTTTTGGTTCCAATCATAAAATAAGTTTTGTTACTTGTAGATTTTTTAACTATAACTCTAATATAAGTGCTTATAGTACATATATTGGGTGGATCTTTGATTCTGGATCATCCTAACATATGACTTTTTCTACAGCTCACTTATATGATGTAATTGATGTTTCTAAATTGAACATATCTGTTTCTCATCCTAATGGAACTATTTAACAAGTTAAACATGTTGGGAATTTTAAACTTTCTGATCAAATTGTGTTAAAAATGTGTTGGTTGTTCCAGGCTACAAGGTTAGCCTTATATCTGTTCATAAGTTGGATAAGGATGATAAATTTGTTGTGTCATTTACTAAGTCAAGATGTTTTGTTTAGGATTCTCTTCAAAAGTCCCTTCTGGGGACTGGTGGTGAGAACAATGGTCTCTATTTGTTTGATTTAGGTAGGAAACTTATTAATAGTTTTATAACTACATGTTGTTTATCTAAGTGTATTCGGCATAACAGACTTGGTCATCCCTCTGACCAAATTTAAGCTATTTTGAAAGATAAAATTCAAATTGATTCTACTAATAATGTTCAGCCTTGTGATGTTTGCCATAAGGCTAAACAGACTAGGGATCCTTTTCCCTTAAGTGAACATAAGACCATGTCCTTGGGAGATATTGTTCACATAGATGTTTGGGGTCCTTATAAGGTTAAAAGTAGAGATGGATATAGATATTTCCTTACTGTGGTTGATGACTATACTAAGGTTGTGTGGTTGTATATGCTCAAAGGAAAAGATGAAGTTTTCAACAAAATTGTTGAATTTTATAATCTCTTAAAAACTCAGTTTGATGTGTCTATTAAAGTTTTCTGAAGTGATAATGGATCTGAATTTATTAATCATAAATTTGAAACATTTGTTCAAAATAAAGGCATTGTTCATCAAACTACTTGTGTGTATTGATAGGTGTGAAAACACCCATCCTTTTACCACTTAAACCAATTAGAAACGAGACCATAACGTGTATTTTATGTCGTAAATGTCAGAATTATGCGTGGTTTGTGTTTTTGTTGTGTTTTAGGATCAAAATATGAAAAAGGAAGAAAACACGGGCTTTCACGGGCTTTTATCGAAGAAAAAGGCAAAAGACGAAGTTGAAAGATCAAGAGTGCAAAAAGAACGGAAGTCAAATGCCTAATCTGAAGATTTATCTAAGAAAACGTCTAAATGACGGAAGTTTAACAAAGTCGAAGAACCGAGTCTAATAAAAGAAGACAATTATAAGACGAGTTTATTTCATATCGACAAATCCCGAGACAACGTCGAGAAAGACGAAGAATTTAAATGACAAAAAGAGAAAGAAAGAAAGAAGGAAGCATTCAACCACCTACCTTCTCCCCTCCTCCTATATAAACCCTCCTATTACTTCATTTTGAGGGTGTTAGTGGATAGTGTTAGATAATTTTTAGTTAGTTTTATTTTATGCATTAGGAGTAGGTAAGTACTTTCTCTCTCTAGATTTAATTTCTCTCTCTAAGTTTTCTTTCAAGTTTTCTTAAATATTTCATCTTTAAATCTTGTAATCTTTAATCTTTAATCTTTGTCTTTAATTTCTAGCTTTTTATTAATGTCATTCTACTTTTCCTATTGGTTGAATCTTAATCTTTTTCATAATCTTTCTCATTAATTGTTTCGTGATCTTAATCTTAATCTTTTTCATCATATTTTTATTTAAAGTTTACATCTTTTTAAATTTCGTGGTTTGTTTTTGAAGTTTTTATAAGTTTTAGCATTAATCTAGGATTTTTAGTTAGCTTATTGGTGTTTTATTTTGCTTATTATCCTTAAAAAAATTGAGTTTTAAGTGCTTATTTTCGTCCTTTTACGAGTTCCTACTTTTAGGAAAATCTGGTAAAAATTCGCAACATTTTCCATTATTGCGGAATTGACCTTCAGCTTATTGCGGATTTGTGCATATTCAAAATTTAGGAATCATTAATTCCGCAATAACATTGCGGAATTGTACTCTCGGTATATCGCGGATTAATTTGTTATCTAGAATTGCGAAATCTTGGCGCAACATTGCGGAATGTTCGTTATTTCTACATTGCGGATTTGATCTTCAAGCACATTGCGGATTTAAGTAACAATTCCGCAACATTGCGGAATTGTCCTTCCTATTGCGAAATCTTTGATATTTATTGCGAAATTAATTGTTTAATTGCGAAATTAATTCATAGTTTTAATATAATAGCGAAATTAAATAGTTTTTGTTTAAATTTAATTTTTAAACTTATTTTTCCCGCCAATTTACTTAGGTTTATTTTTACTTGTTCGTCTTAGTTTAATTTTCGAGTATTTTAATTTTTAAATTTTTCATTTTTATTAAGTTTTAAGTTTTCGTATTTACGTTTAACTAGTTTAATTTCTTCGTCATTTAATTTTAAAGTCATTTAATTTTAGTTTAAGTTTTCATGCTTTTGTTTTTACTTTATTTTACCCGTTACTCAACGACATTTTCATTCATTTTAGTTTAGAATAGATAATCATTTTATTTTCCTTTCACCAAAAACGACTGAGTCACACGTTAACCGGACATCAATTCGAATCGAGACGAGACGATATCTACTTTAATTCTAGACATACAAAATCTACGTATTAAAATGGCGCCGCTGCCGACTCTTTTCGTGAAGATTAACGGTTTTTTGTCAGAGACGCGTTGGATTTTGGGATCCGTTCACTCGTGAACGTTATTTTTCTTGCACGTTTTTCAAAAGTTTTCAAGAATCCAAAAAAAATAATAAATAAATAAATAAATTTTTTTTTCAAAAATCCAAAAACATTTAAAAATCATAAAAAGCATTTCTTTTTCAAATTTTTGCACCAAAAATATTTTCTTTTTACGATAGATTTATTCCTTCTATTTCTTTGCTCTATTTTTCTTTTGTAGGTGTATGCGTATCCGTTCGCGCAAGAAGAAATTCATGCAAGCTACTATCATTCAACCTCCGGTTGTCGAGCCTCCTGTTGCTAACACAATGGATAACCGTCCAATGATCGAGCTCTTGCAATCACATGTTGAAGGAAACGAAGATGCGATTGTGGTTCCGGCTATTGATGCAAATAACTTCGAGCTCAAATCCGGGTTTATTCAAATGGTTTCTGCAACACCTTTTCTGGGCCGTACTCATGACGATCCTCATGATCACATCAAGAGGTTCCTACACTTATCAAATACTGTTGAATACATTAAAGTTTCACAAGAGGCAAATCGTTTGCTCATCTTCCCTTTCTCCCTCGAGGGACAAGCCCGGACTTGGCTTGATAAGGAACCACCCCAAAGTATTACAACATGGACGGACCTTGAGACCAATTTTATCAATTACTTTTACCCACCCTCACGTACTACCGCTTTGCGGAATGACATTATCAACTTTGAACAAAAGTACGATGAGACATTTAGTGAATCTTGGGATCGTTTTAAGGAACTTTTAAGAAAGTGTCCACAACACGGTTATACCAAGGTACATCAAATCAATACTTTTTATAATGGATTAAGTTTGAATGACCAAGATTCACTAAATAGTGCCTCGGGGGGTAATATTTTGGTTAAAACTATGAATGAAGCTTGGGCTATCATTGAGAACAAAGCCAAAGTCCAAACCAAGAGTGTTAGGGCTACTATGGCTAGTGCCAGTGAGAGTGAAGTCACTACTCAAATTAAGTAGCTTACCTCTATCGTAAAACACCTTGTTCTACGAGATAACCCTCCCACTCAACATGCCCATGCTCTTAATATAACTTGTGAAATGGGCCACACTCTTATGCTAATTGTGATAAAGCTTATGATCAATCTCACGCGGAAGTGTATGCTTTAAACAACACGGAGAGGGTTCATTTCAAGCCGAATGTCGATGTAAATCATTTGTCCTATAATTCTACGAATTATTTGGCTCCACCCGGCTTTCAACAAAGACCACACCCACCCACCCAAAACAACCAAGGGCCGCCACGAGCTAATTTTCAAGGTAATGCCAATGTGAGGGGATCAAATGTAACTCAGGGAAATTATCAAATGCAAAATCAAGGATTTCCAAACCAAGGTTTCAATCCTCAAGGTTTTCTACCTTATAACCAATACCCAAACCAAGGTTTTCAACAACAAGGGTTCAATTTACCTCATCCACCAATGGACTTGGTCTTGCAAAAACTGAGTGAACATGAGAAAATAATGCAAGCAATGCAAGAATCTACTAGACAAATGCAAGAGTCCACGGATAGGAAATTCGTTCAAATGTTACAAACCCTTCGCCCCCAAGGTGCTTTTCCTTCTACCACCGAAACAAACCCAAGAGATAATGTGAGTGCTATTACTACATGCAGTGGAGCTACTTTCGTAGGACCTTCTACCCCTCCCCTGGTTACACCATCTACACCTCCTCCACCTCCATTTATCCCTCCTACTACCACGCCTAGTACTAGTTCCTCATTACCATCTCCACCTCTTTCGGAAGAAGTACCAAAGAAAAACCCTTCACCATCCCCACCTTCCACCTCTAAACCTTCTACATCTCAACCTTCACCTTCTACACCTCCACCACCTAACCCAATATTCCTTATCCTTCTCGGTTAGACAAGTGCAAAGTGCTCACTAAGGAGGATTCTCAAGTTACTTCCTTTTTGAAGATGATCTCCCAAATGAACTTTAACATTAGCCTTGTTGAAGCCTTGTCCAAATGCCAAAATTTGTGAAAACATTCAAGGAGTTGCCTAGTAAGAAAGAGAAGATGGCTGAGTTTGTCAACACCCGCTTAAATGAAAATTGTTCTGCAGTCCTCCTCAAAGAACTTCCGGAGAAACTTGGAGATCCCGGTCGTTTTGTGTTACCTTGTACGTTTTCCACAACCGAAGAATTTACTGCCTTAGCCGATCTCGGGGCAAGTATTAATTTGATGCCATTAAGTGTTTGGAAAAAGTTGTCATTACCCGACCTTACACCAACAAAGATGACTCTTGAGCTAGCTAATCGAACTCTCGCTTACCCCGTTGGTATTTCCGAAGATGTTTTTGTTAAATTTGGTACCTTCACCTTTCCGGTCGATTTTGTTGTTGTTGATTATGCAATAGACCCTCGTATTCCGTTAATACTTGGACGGCCATTTTTGAGAACCTGAAAATCTTTAGTCGATGTTGCCGAAGGTGAGCTCATTCTTAGGGTCGGGAATGATCAAAAAGTTTTTAAGATGGGGAAGATTACAAGCAAATCTAATGGAAAAGAATCAGTGAAATGATTGATGTGCTGCAAGACAAGCTTACAACTACTTTGGCAAGTTTCAAGCTTGATGATTTTGTTGTATATGACAATCCTATTTTTGAGACTTGCTATGATAATCCACTTTTTCAAGACCATATGGATGATTCTAATGATTCTCTCTCCAATTTGGATCCCCCACCAATTTATGATTCTCCACCGATCTACGACGATTATGATGATGATTCTAGTTCTGATGTAGATGATTATGACGATTTTGCTTCAGAGTATAAAGACATGCCTACATATGATGAATTTGATGATGTTGATACTCTTTCGAGTGATTCTCCGCATGATTCCCTTACTCCTATTTTTTATGAAGATCCTCCGCCAACAATGCTTGATCCTACTTTGGATGATTACTCATTTGAGGAAGATTTTGCTACTTTTCTCAATACCAACTTTCCCATTGAGAATGATTCTCCTCCTTTGGACTTTGATTATGGTCTTTATCCTCCTTCGGATATGAAGAAACCAGCTCCAAAGGAGAAGAAACCAGAAGACACCAACATCCGCAGCACTAATGTTTTGACACCTCTCTATCCACCTTCTGAGGATAAGATTGTACATTTTATGAGCAGATCTTCTTCAAATTCTACTGAGCCTAAATGTTATTTTCCCCTAAAGGAAAAGGTGTTCGATCCGGGTATCGAAATTTTTAAGCCATCTCAGTATCCATCTGATGCAATAAAAGGAAGAATTTTTAGAACTTATGGAGCTATGCTTTCACTTCACCATACCTTCCACCACCGTGCTCAACAATTGCTTAAGGGAACCTCGTCTACTCTTCTTTGGCTTGTCTTGCTCACCTTCAGCTTGTGCTATTTGTTGGACAAAAACCATGTATTTGATCCCGGTGGATTTTCTTCAAGGTTTTCAATGAGTTATCAACCATAGTCTTCAAGGTCGAGTCAGGCTCACGACTCGGTGAACAAAAACAAAGCAATTCTCGGGAGGCAACCCGAGTATCTATCCTTTTATCCGTTTTTATAATAAGTGTAGGGGAGACCCTAGTATGTGTTTGCTGTTTTCTTTCTTATAATGTGCAGGGATTAGAGCTTCAAAGATCCACTATTGATGACTTTTGACGACCCGTGATTCCGTGCACCCGTCTTCCCGGTTCTATCCTAAACTCTTTTAAGTCCTTATTTTATATTCTTCAATATTAAAATAAGAATCACTTTAGTTGTCTCTTCCTTAGCAAGATTTAAACAACGTGCACAATGTCCTACGTGTAGGGGAGTTTACTCCCATATTCTTAAACATTGAGGACAATGTTTATATTAAGTGTAGGGGGGATTCTATCGATTATAAGTGGGCTTTTCCATGAATTTGACCTCATTTTAACCGGAAATTCGATTTTTCGACATTTTTCAAATTTTTTTATCTATTTTGGCCTAGTAGTAGTTTCCTTTGTTATTTTCTTTTATTGAATAAAATGGTTTTAGCGAGTTTAGATGCCTTTGACATATTAGGCCCGTCGTGAATATTTTGACTCAACCCGAGTTTACTTATCCAAGTTTACTCTAGCTAGTATCCTTAACCATGTAGACCTTAATTGGTTTATTAAGCTAAGCATCCACGAGTCTCATTACTTGAGATTTTAAATTGTGGAGAATGAGAGATGATAGAGTTAGTTATAAGTTTGGTATTCTTTCATTAACTTATGTGAGTTAATTATGAGCTTTTTCTCCTATCACTTGTAAATAAATAATTGCAATAAGTAAGGTAGTATGATCTGAAAAATTACTTAGCTTCTAGCCCAAGATCGTTTAAAAGTTTCTCGGTATTAATTAGAGTTCTTAGCCAAGGCATAACTTATTGAAACGGGACGCAAAGATTGGCGAGTCCGAAAAGGCCCTAACAAGGCATGAGGGCTCCATTTTGTTGCTAAAGATCCAAGATGATGTAAAGAATCATTATTCCAAAATCAATATGAAGGATCAAGACACACGACAAAAAGCAATTACTCCCATAAAGATCATGGAGAAGTCAATCCGAAAAGACCCTAAAAAGGTATGAGGATAAATAGATCCAAGTCCGAAAAGGAGGCGGATCGTTGTACATCAAAATCCCAAATAAGGATTGAAGAAATAATGAAGAAGTCGTGGTCAACATTTGAAGAATATCTCAACTACTCCAAGTGAAGATATACACTATATACGAAGAGAAGACCATAATTTCAAGATCGTCTTCTCAAGATTTGAAGTATGAAGTAAATGCCAAATATCAGTCCGAGAAAGGTCTCAAATCGTGAAATGAGTTATGCCAAGATATGAACTTTATGAGGTCTCGAGAAGCAGTTTTAAATGATTTTTTCCTTTAGCTAACTATAGATTAGATCGTCCCACTTTATTTTCGGCCTAATAACCTATCGAAATAAGTCAAAAATGCATCCTTGTGATCATTCAAGACAATAATAAAATATAAGAGGTACCCCATAGGAATAAGGGAGTCTAAATGATTATTTAAACCACATGAGTAAGTGTTAGTTGTGCTAACTTGTGATAACAATGATCTCGTTTTTAAGCTTGGCGTGGGGAACGTGAAACTTGAGAATGATTAACATTCATGACACCAAAGCCCTAATGTAAGTGTTAGATTTCTTTACAAGTTTCTTCCTTCTAGCATTTTGTAAATTTCCTATCTTTTTAAGTTTCCTTAGTATCTAGTGTTTAATAAAGGCCAAGGTGGGTTGATTATGATGAAGAATGTAAATCTTGCTTTGTAACTAATGCATTGCATAAGGTCATTGCAATGGTCAAGTGTAGGGGATTTGATAGGTGTGAAACGCCCATCCTTTTACCACTTAAACCAATTAGAAACGAGACCATAACGTGTATTTTATGTCTTAAATGTCGGAATTATGCGTGGTTTGTGTTTAATTTGTGCTTTAGGATCAAAATATGAAAAAGGAAGAAAACACGGGCTTTCACGGGCTTTTATCGAAGAAAAAGGCAAAAGACGAAGTCGAAAGATCAAGAGTGCAAAAAGAACGGAAGTCAAAGGCCTATTCTAAAGATTTATCAAAGAAAATGTCTAAATTTCAGAAGTTTAACGAAGTCGAAGAACCGAGTCTAATAAAAGAAGACAATTATAAGACGAGTTCATTTCATATCGATAAATCCCGAGACAACGTCGAGAAAGACGAAGAATTTAAATGACAAAAAGAGAAAGAAAGAAAGAAGGAAGCATCCAACCACCTACCTTCTCCCCTCCTCCTATATAAACCCTCCTATTACTTCATTTTGAGGGTGTTAGTGGATAGTGTTAGATAATTTTTAGTTAGTTTTATTTTATGCATTAGGAGTAGGTAAGTACTTTCTCTCTCTAGATTTTATTTCTCTCTCTAAGTTTTCTTTCAAGTTTTCTTAAATCTTTCATCTTTAAATCTTGTAATCTTTAATCTTTAATCTTTGTCTTTAATTTCTAGCTTTTTATTAATCTCATTCTAATTTTCTTAT
Source organism: Glebionis coronaria (assembly GCA_025667525.1). Taxonomy (NCBI): domain Eukaryota; kingdom Viridiplantae; phylum Streptophyta; class Magnoliopsida; order Asterales; family Asteraceae; genus Glebionis; species Glebionis coronaria. Next base: position 22,335,957 of record CM046874.1, read on the forward strand.
TGGTTGAATCTTAATCTGTTTCATAATCTTTGTCATTAATTGTTTCGTGATCTTAATCTTAATCTTTTTCATCATATTTTTATATAAAGTTTACATCTTTTTAAATTTTGTGGTTTGTTTTTGAAGTTTTTAAAAGTTTTAGCATTAATCTAGGATTTTTAGTTAGCTTATTGGTGTTTTATTTAGCTTATTATCCTTAAAAAATTGAGTTTTAAGTGATTATTTTCGTCCTTTTACGTGTTCCTACTTTTTAGGAAAATCTGGTAAAAATTCGCAACATTTTCCATTATTACGGAATTGACCTTCAGCTTATTGTGTATTTGTGCATATTCAAAATTGCGGAATCATTAATTCCGCAATAACATTGCGGAATTGTACTCTCGGCATATCGCGGATTTCTTTGTTATCTAGAATTGCGAAATCTTGGCGCAACATTGCAGAATGTTCGTTATTTCTACATTGCGGATTTGATCTTCAAGCACATTGCGGATTTAAGTAACAATTCCGCAACATTGCGGAATTGTCCTTTCTATTGCGAAATCTTTGATATTTATTGAGAAATTAATTCATAGTTTTAATATAATTGCGAGATTAAATAGTTTTTGTTTAAGTTTAATTTTTAAACTTATTTTTCCCGCCAATTTAGTTAGGTTTATTTTTACTTGTTCGTCTTAGTTTAATTTTCGAGTATTTTAATATTTAAAGTTTTCATTTTTATTAAGTTTTAAGTTTTCATATTTACGTTTAATTAGTTTAATTTCTTCATCATTTAATTTTAAAGTCATTTAATTTTAGTTTAAATTTTCACGCTTTTGTTTTTACTTTATTTTACCCGTTACTCAACGAAATTTTCATTCATTTTAGTTTAAAATAGATACTCATTTTATTTTCCTTTCACCAAGAACGACTGAGTCACACGTTAACCGGACATCAATTCGAATCGAGACGAGACGATATCTACTTTAATTCTAGACATACAAAATCTACGTATTATGTATACACCACAATAGAATGGTATAGTAGAAAGGAAACATAGGCACTTGCTTAATGTTGCTTGAGCCCTTATGTTTCAGGGGGGATTACCTTTGAATTTGTGGCCTGAATGTGTTCTTACTACTGTTTATCTTATTAACAGGATTCCTAGCTCAGTTCTCTCTGGAAAAAGTCCTTATGAAATGATATATAAAATAGAACCTAATATCTCTCATTTTAAAACTTTTGGTTGCCTTTGCTTTAGTACTGTTCTTAATAATATGAACAAGTTTTATTGGGTAATCTTTTACTAAAAAAGGGTATAAACTTTTTAGTCTTGAGTCCAAAACAGTGTTGTTTTCTAGGGATGTAAAATTTTATGAAACTGTCTTTCCTTTCAAAAATGATATTTGTAAAGGTGATTTAGTTTTTGAAGATCAAGGTATAAGTAGTTTAAATATTTTTGATCTAGTAGTAGACAAGTCTGATGATTCCTATGATGAATTGAGAGATGTAAGTTTAGAGAATAGAGGTAGCATTCCAAAGAGATCTGACTTAGCTGATAAAGTGCTATTGATACTTCTAGCATTATTATAGTCACTCTCAGGGGTCAGACTCTATGAGTAATAAGAATCATAGTGTTGGAAACCAGAGTAGTCTAGGCAGTAGTGAGGCTAGTCCTATAGATCAAAATGTTGCCCTAAATGATGATGATTATGAATCTGAGCATGAAGAGTTTATAGAGTTTAATCAACTTTTTCAAAACAGTCCAGAGAGGTCTGAGCTAAGAAGTTCAACTAGACCTAAAGATGGCAAAAAACTCCGAACCTGACGGAGAATCCGATACCCGAATCCGATTTGACCGGGGATTCCCCGAGTTGACCGGGTATGGGGATGGTGGTGGGGATTCCCCCATAATAAAAAGCGGGTATGGAGGTGAGGATGGTAATAACCTTGGTTCCCCGAAGCCGTCCCCAAACCTGACCCCGAATATCTTTATTCTACATATACATTTATATGTCTTGTATGTTTCAAATATCTATTAGATATTTGAAACACTATCAATCGATCGTTAATATCTCATTTGACACTAACCTTCTAGGATGAGCTCTTGCATGTTAATTTTGTTATTATTAATACTGGGCATGATCGCATGAATGTTAATCTCGTTAATGTTGTTTGATATTACCGTATTTTGTTATTCGTAATGGTTGCGTCATTTGAAACATAGTTTAAATTTTAATTGTGTAACGGGAAAAAAATCCCCGATTCCCCATTGGGGATCCCCGTTCCCCGCTGGGGATGGGGATGGTATGTAGCTTGTAATCCCCGATGGGGATGGGGATAGATATTTAACTTTGGGGATGGGGATGGTAGCAACCATTCCTCGCAAACCCGGCCCCGTTGCCATCTCTAACTAGACCACACAAAGTTCCTGCTAAGTTTGTTAACTATGTGCTTGATTAAAGAGTTAAGTATGATAGTAATACTGTTGTGAGCTACACTAGTTTGTCTGTGCATAACTTTGTGTTTTCTAATAACCTGAATAAAATTCATGAGCCTAAATCCTATGATGAGGCTGCCAAAGACCCTAGATGGGTTGAGGCAATGAATGAAGAGATGGAAGCTCTTAATAGAAATAACACTTGGGTTATTGTTGATTTACCTTCTGGTAGGAAACCAGTTGCTTGTAAATGGTTGTGGAAAGTGAAATATAAGTCTAGTGGTGATGTAGAAAGGTCTAAAGCTAGAGTTGTTGCTAAAGGGTTTAGTCAAAAAGAAGGTAAAGACTATGAAGAGACTTTCTATCCAGTTGTGAAAATTGTGTCTGTTAGATGTCTTCTTTCTGCTGCTATGCACAATAATTGGCATGTATATCAGTTAGTGTTAAGAATGCCTTCCTTTACAGAGATTTAGATGAAGAAATTTATATGAATCTTCCTGAAGGATATGGTTCAAACTCTAACAAGGTGTGTACGCTGACTAAATCTTTATATGGATTAAAGCAGGCACCTAGAAAATGGAATGAAAAATTGACAAGTGTTTTAACTGAAAATGGATTATGTCAAAGTAAAAGTGATGTTTCTTTGTTTACCAAGACTGAGAATGAGTCATTTGTTGCCCTATTAGTGTATGTAGATGATATCATTATAACAGAGAATAATGAGAGTATTATTAATGACTTTAAAGAATATTTGAGTTCTAAATTTAAAATAAAAGATATTGGAAAGCTCAAATATTTTTTAGGCATTGAAGTGATTGATACTGACTCAGGGTTATGTCTTAACCAAAGGAAATATTGTCTTGAATTACTATCTGAGTATGGAATGTTAGCTTGCAAACCAGCTAAATCTCCAATACCAGATCCTTCTAAGAAAAAGAAAGTTCTTGTTGACAGTGAGGTTGATGTTATTCTTGATAATAAAACATGTTATCAAAAAATTGTTGGCAAATTGATATATCTTACTTTGACTAGACCAGATATTGCATATGAAGGACATTGTCTAACTCAGCTTATGCATGCTCCATATAAGTCTCATCTTAAACTTGCTTTCCATGTGCTTAGATATCTTAAAATTTCTCCTGCAACTAGTATATCTTTTGAGAAACATAGCAGTTTGAATCATAATGCTTTTGTGGGTTCAGATTGGGCTAAGTGGAAGATTACTAGAAAATCTGTTACTGGATATACTGTTTATCTAGATGATAATCTATTGTCTTTGAAAAGCAAGAAACAATCTGTTATAGCTAAATCTTCAGCTGAAGCTAAATATAGAGCTATGAACAGTGTTAGTTGTGAAATTATGTTGATTCTTAAGATCATGAAAGATCTTAAGTTTGATATTACTCTACCTGTGCCTATCAGTTGTGATAGTAGCTCTGCATTTCAAAGTGCAGCTAATCATGTATTTCATGAGAGAACAAAACACTTTGAAATTGATTTATACTTCCTTAGGGAAAAAGTGTCTGTAGGGTTGATCAAAACTTGTAAAATCAAATCTGAAGATAATATTGCTGACTTGTTTAATAAGGGATTATCTATCAAAGATCATAGGTGGTTTTGTGATAAGCTGAAAGTTATTGACTTATATCACAACTCAACTTAAGAGGGGGTATTAAAGTATTAGCTGAGTTTTGCACTTCCTCCAAACTTCAAGGATAAGTCTAGTAAGTTTTATGTATATTATTTTTTGTTTTATAGTTTGGTGTTGGTTTTGTGTTTTATGAAAGTGTAGGGGCTAAACTTGACAATGTTGGTAAGTGACATAAGCTGATCTTTTCATGTGCTATATATTCGTCTCTTTCTCATAGTTAGGGTTAGCGTTCTCATTGTATTGTTCACCATTATCACATTCTTGATCTCAGTTTGTTAGTTTGTTCAGTTTGTTAGTGCATCTTGATCTTGCCTGTAAGATCATCGATTCACATTAGTGTTTGATTCTTTATGTTTGTAAGTACGATCACAATCCAGGTATCACATTTGAAGTGATAGCTTGAAGCAATTTAGAAAAATAAAGGGGTGGTTGGTTGAATTCATTCTTGGTACTTTTTTGTTAAAGGTTTTATAAAATCGAATAAAGTATGCGACAGCGTCTACTCAAACCCTGATATTTTTGCGCCTCTTTTGTCGGTTTATCCCACTATGATCCTAATGCATGCTCTCTGTTTGATCTGTAGATTTAAAACACCAGGCTACATTAATATATGAGAAAACTAAGTACACAGACAAATCATAATCTGATTGTATTGTTACAATGTTTTCTCAGCATCGCAAACCTCAAGTTTTTCTGTTTCCACCAACAACTGAAACTAGACAAACTCAATTCAATGGCGGATTCAAAAAAACCCAATAAATTTTTTTCTTGATCTTAACTCTTTATCGCAATTGCACCATTCACGAAATAACGATCTTTCACTGTGATCTCTAAGGGTAATTCTCCTGTATCTCGGTTCTTTTGAGAGGTCTTCTTCTTATCAGAATTTGGTAATCGGTTTATTGATTTTTAGAGATATCTGGTGTTGTTTTTTATTTTGTTCGACGTGTTTGATTGGATCCAGGGGTTGTGATTTGTTCTTTTTCTGTATTCCGCCAGATCTTCCTTCAATCCAATAGCCTATTACATAATCCCTAATTATTCAATAGGGGATAATGATTGGCAAGAGGTTATTCCAAAAACCGTCGCTCGGTTTTTTATAGGCTCAAATCGTCTCACCCTCATAAATCCAATGCTGATGATTTGGAGAAGATCTCATTAACAGTGTACGTTTCCAATTTTCTTTCACATCTCACTGTCCGAGAGTTGTGGAATATTCGTGGTAAGTCGAGAACCCTCGTGGATGTGTACCAAACGTAAGAATAAACTTGGTCAGATGTTCGCTTTTTGTCGCTATATCAAGGTGTCCAATTCAAAAAACCTTATTGATTCATTGGCGAATACTTGGATTGGTAAACTGAAATTGCATGCTAATGTGGCCCGCGTTCAGAGGAACATGCCATCTAAAACCCCTGATGTTTGTGTGAATGGGAATAACAAAGCTGCTATTCCTACTCGTGCTTCCAATGTCTTTAATGCATTCATTAATAAGAAATCATACACTGACAATCTGAAGGAGGTTTCTTCGGTTAAGGAGGATACTGGGCTTCATACTACGGATTTTGCTATATCCTTTGATGATGTTACTGACTTCCCTTTCGTTGTTCTTGGTTGCTGCAAGGATTTCTGTTCTATTAGCAATGCACGCACTCTTTGCAGTTTTGAGGGTTTCTTGGAAGTAGATATTAAATACTTAGGGGGCTTTGGATTCTTTTTTATTTTCAGTCGATAGTGACTAGGGATAAATTCTTGAATCACACTAAAATCAAGTCATGCTTTTCAGCTTTAAAACCGTGGCATGATGACTTTCTTGTGGAAGAACGACTAGTATGGCTTGAAGTTGAAGGTGTCCCTGTCCACGCATGGCATAACTCTATTTTTCGATCCATTTGCAACAAGTGGGGCGAAATGCTTTTCAACGATGATTCAGATACAAGTAATCGATAAGCAAGCGACTTTGCATTAAATCTAATCATCCACAAATGATCTTCGCTACTATTTTTGTGACTGTCAGGAAGATTACTTATGTCATTCGGGTCCGAGAGCTTTGTAGTTGGACGCCTAGCTTCACGAGGGATGATTCAGACTATGGTGAGGATAACTTTATGGACAATCATGCTCATGTTGATAAGAATGCACCTGTGGATAATGAGGATGATCAGATTGGTGACACTCATGCTGATGATGATGATGATCTTCATTATGATGATGTTGGTATTGATGTTGCTAATCCTGATAAGGAGGTTTCTGACCCAACATATGTTAATCATGGTAATGATGCTAACGACAATGATTCTGATCCTTTCGGTCTAGCACCTCTCATCAATAAGACTGCTACTTTTGCCACTAATGAGCATGTGTGTTCTGAGTCTCTTGTTTTCCCACCTGGCTTTTCACCTATAATTGGCGATGATCATGCGTCGATTAAGAACCAGTCACCTGATTTATCTACTAAAATTCACCAAGATCATATGTCTAGTGCTCGACCTTCGCACGACTCCTTGGCTTCTGATCTTAATTCTCTTGGTGGCTCTCGTAAAGATGATGGTTTTTCACTGGTTGAAATATCGGAAGAAACAATGAAGGTCAGAATGGCACTGGGACTTAATATGGAGGGATGTGAGCATACTCTTACTGCTCTTATTGCTAATAATGGAGATCTTAAGGTGGTTAAATGAATGCCCTCTCTATTAATATTCAGGGTTTCGGAGACCCTATTAAGAGGAGGTGGGTTCGCGACTTATGCCACAAGCATAAGGTTAACTTCTTAGCTTTACAAGAAACCAAATTGGTTCAAGTTGATCTTTGGGCGTTGCGCCACATTTGGAGTAATAATCATTTTGATTTTGCTTCTTCATCCGCTAGAGGATTGTCAGGAGGCATTGTTTTTATTTGGAATGATTCTTTATTTAAAAAGTATAAAATGTTATGCACTGAAAATTTTGTGGCCATTGAAGGTCTTTGGATCCCTTTGAATGTTCGTATTTTATGGGTTTTGGTCTATGCTTCTCAGCACTTGTCAAGCAAGATTGCTCTTTGGAACTCTCTTACTAGTATTATCAATAAATGAGATGGGATTTCGATTACTATGGGAGATTTTAATGAAGTCAGAGAGGCCGGTGAACGTTTTGGGTCATCCTTTAATGAGAGACAAGCTGATGTTTTTAATGCCTTCATTTCTAATGCTTCCCTCATTAATGTGGCTATGGGGGGCTATAAATTTACTTGGACTAACAAATGGGGATCCAAAACGAGCAAGATTGATCGGTTTTTAGTCTCTCATCTGTTTTATGAGGAATTCCCTAACATTACTGGAATTATACTGGAGAAAGGTCTTCCGGATCATCGCCCTATCCTTTATTCATGAACAGGTGATAGATTTTAGCCCTGCACCTTTTCGATTTATCCATTCTTGGCTTGAGATGGAGGGATTTCATGATTTGGTTGTTGACACATGGAAGAATGACGACATTGTTGAAGTTAATGGTCTTATCTTGTTCAAGAATAAACTTCAAAACCTTAAACGTGTCATTCGAGAATGGGCTAATCTTCAAAGGTCAATTTCTTCCAACCTCAGGAAAGAGCATGCTACACGTCTTTCTCTAATTGATTCTAAAATTGACCAAGGTCTTGCTAGTGACTCGAATTTCTGTGCTTGTCGAGAATCTCTTCGCATTATTGGTGACTTGGCCAATCGGGAGGCTTTTGATATTGCCCAAAAATCTAGAATTAAGTGGGCATTGGAAGGTGATGATAATACTAAATTTTTACTTGCTTCCTTGAAGAAAAATAGACGTCATAATGCTATTAAGGGAATTCGAAGTAACGGTGAATGGATAGTGTGACAATCCGTCAATTTATGGTTGATATTTTATTCTCAAGTGTTATTTAAAAATATTATTTTAATGTTATATTATGAACTCACTCATTTATGGGAAGAAATTTGGATTTACGTCTTGAAGTAGCATTGACTACGTCTAAACCGGAGGATTCTACGTTACGTGCTTACGTTTACATACACCGTTTTTGGTGACAGTCCGACATTTCAGGAAATAAATTTGTCCGTGAATGTTATTTTGAGATTTTAAATTTGTGTTGGTTCATAAACTCACAAATTTACAAGAAGAGATTAGGACTTACGATTCTAATTTAACGTCCTTTACGACTAAACCGGAAACCTTAGGATTACGTATTTACTTTTTCGAACTCCGTCTTTGATAAGACAATTTTTATTAGATTCGTTTTGTGCCGTTGATTCATAATTCATAAAAATGTTTTTCGTAAAACGACCCGAGGGCACGCAAATTGAGGAAACTAGAATCGAGGAGTACCCGTAAATTAATAGGGATGGGACAAGTTTACACTTGCCCACCCCTACACAAGTGGAATCCAAGAGTACATAACACACTCTTGATGTGTCAAGTTTACTTAAGTAAACAAGGACACTTGTCCTTGTTTCTTTCCAAACCACTTAACCACAAAACAAGCTAACCATAAACCATTTCTCACACATGCAAACCAAGAAACTCTCTCAACTCTTACTCTCTCCCCTTGAACGTCCAACACCACCATTATATCACCATCATCATCAAATTTTGACTATAAACAAAAGATATAATCAATATATGTTGATAACCACACCAAAAGATGAAGATTGGAGGTGATTTTAACATATAAAAAGGAGTTTTCATGGAGGTCTTTGGGCTGATTTTCAATAAGGAGTTTAGGGCTGATTTGTTGAAGGTGTCTTCATATCCTTGGTAATATTGAAGGTGGTCTTGATATTTCATAAGATTGGTTACCAAAACCAAGCCTTGTTCATCCAAAATCCCAACCTTTTCATCACTAATGGTGGTATAGAGATTGTTTCTTCCTATCCTCTTGTTATTTTGATTATGTAATCTTGTATTTTCTTTATTTATGTATACGTATATGATGATGAATGATGATAAAAATATTATGTGGGGATTTGGTGTTGATAAACATGGGTAAAAAGATGGAAAACCACATGTAAAATGGTTAAAATCTTGCTAAATATGATGACTGTATAAAAACAGTAAGTAACCAAATGTTAAACTGATAAAATGGTAAAGTGGAATCAATATACAGTAAGTATTAGGTGCTATACACATGTGAGAGTTGGCCATACAATGGAATCATAAAAATGAGTGAGATATGATCAAAACAAGTTTAGAGTGCAAATCTGCCTACACTGTTTTGGAAGAATTTATTAAAATATTTAGAGGTTGATTCATCAGTAGCTATACAAGAATAAAATGAAGCACATATCATGTAGTTTCTGGGATTAAAATTTGAGGTCCTATCTCATTATAGAACTCTAGATATGGACATTTTAGTGAACTTAAAATTTAGGACTGATTTTGTGAAATTAAAGTTTAATATTATTATATAAGCACTCAAATAAATATAGTATAAAATGTGAATTAAAACCCACTAACTTATATATTTCATTTATATAAATATGCATAAGGATAAATAAATGGACATTATATAAAAATGGTAGTTTGATAAGTTTTATAAGTTATAAAAACTATATACTACGTTTTACGTCTTTTCGGCTAAAACCGAAAAAGTAACGTTTTTGTCAAATAAAACTTAGACGGTCGGACCCATCTAATGTAAACTTTTATAAACTCACATACTGATATATGAACTTATATAACAAGTAAATACCGATAAAACCCGAGCTATATAACATACGGACATTAACGGGCTAAGTTAGCATTATTGGACTATAAACCCGACTAGTTAGTAAAACACTTATAAACTTACTTATTAAGCTTAACCCATTTGGGCCCAACATGTGAAGTATAATACTGATAATAAAAGTATAATTGGGCTAATATAATATATTGGGCTTGTAATGGGCCCATTGGGCCTCAAAATGTAAACAAGTTGAACTAGTGTAACTAGTCTTGAAAATTACCAACACATAAGCACTATAATGAATGAGTAAAAATGTACAATCCCACTTGATCATCATCATATTTACAAAATCATCATATGTATACATAATTGTTATTTTTATAAAGTCATTGGACAAAAGTCTAAGACGAGTATTATTTGTCTAGGTTTCCGTGATTGAAGCACGTACCGTACATCCGAATTGCCGATAACCCGCTTTCCCACATCAACGTGAGTTCATAGCCTTGCACTCTTCTAAATGTTTTTATGAAATGTTTTATAAACCCGCGAGGGAGATAACATGTTAGTTTTGATAAAATAGGACACCATTTGTCCCGATTGTTTGTTTATTGATTTGGACCCGAATGATTGTATGACCCGATGAATGAATATATGACCCGATAAATGAAATGAAATGGATTATTAAAGTTAGGTTACGTCACTAAAAGTCCCATTAGCATGAATTGTGAACTACCGGGATTTGGTAGACGCTTATGCATATAATATTACTATTTGGGGACGATCACCCCAGTTCGCGCCTTGACGGTTGATCCCTGTCGTGCCACATTGATTGGTAAGCGAATTTATGTATGAGAAGATTTACACATGCGTGATTATTGTGACGACACGCTATTTAGATGGGAAAATTGAGTTTCGGGCTAGATACCCGTTGTTTGTTGTAGTAAGGTAACAATGTCATGCGGATTATAATAATGCAAATAACAAAATACTGCTATACGCACTGAATTACAATATATTGCCTGACTAGCAATACGGGGTCTTATATTGATTTTATGTTCGTGTTTTGGTTTTCATAAACCATACTCATATAACGGTTTTTATCTAATTTTATACAGCGTTATAAAACGGATTGTATGATGTTTTTACGACAATGGTTCGTATAATGATTTTGAAGGCAAACGCCTATATTATGATTTTTGATAAGGATTTATATAAAATGACTTTGGCTATTTTATGGCCTATTACAAAGATTTGTACAAAATGATTTTCGGTAATAATTATATACCGATGATATATTGATGGTTTTATTAAACTCTATGAATTCACTCAGCGTTATCGCTGACCTTTTCTTTTAACATGTTTTATCTCATGTACTTGAAGGTAATTCTCGGGAAGACAACAAGAATTCATGGCCCGCACTTAAATAATAATTTCCATTCAAATGCTTTGTAAAACCTGTATGAAATAGAATGACTTGGGACCTATGTAAATTTGATATTTATGAATGGAAATTCTTTATTATTAAACGACGCGAGTTTTATGCGTTTCTATGATGTGAGTAATGTGCTATCCCGTAACACCAACGAGTCTTCCGTTGTATTGAATTGTGTAAATTTGGGGGTGTTACAGATAGAAAACCCGGATCTTATTAAAGACGAGTTTATGCATCACTTTCAACACAGATTTCACTCCCCAGAAGGTTTTCCTCCTACTTCTATGGTCGACATGGTCAACCGTATTACTCATGACCAGTCGACTTCCTTGGAACGTGATATCTCTAGAGATGAAATCAAACGAGCTGTGTGGGAGTTTGGTGGTGATCGAGCTCCGGGTCCGGACGGATTCACCTTCAAAATTTTCACTTCTTTTTGGAACTTATTTGAAGCTGACGTGTATCGTTTTGTGTACGAATTCTTTTCTACCGGATCATTTACAAAAGGTTGTAACTCCTCATTCATTGCTCTAATTCCCAAAGTATCCGATGCCACTGTTGTCACAGATTTCTGCCCCATCAGCTTAATTGGGTGTCAATACAAAATCATAGGAAAAATTTTGGTGAGAAGGCTTAGTTTGGTGATTGAGAGTTGCATAAGCCCGGAACAATCCTCCTTTATCAAGGATAGAAACATTCTTGACGGGCCCCTTATTCTTGGCGAGATCATGGCATGGCATCGTAAACTCAAGCATAAACTAATGGTCTTCAAAGTTGATTTTGAAAAAGCCTTTTACTCTCACAAATGGGACTTTTTGGACATGATTATGGACAAAATAGGCTTCGGTAATACGTGGTGTTCTTGATTAAAGGATGCCTTCATAAGGCCCGTGCTTCCGTTTTGGTTAATGGCTCCCCCACAAAAGAATTTGAGATTTTCCGTGGTCTTCGCCAAGGTGACCCACTTTCTCCTTTCTTGTTTATTCTAGCTATGGAAGGACTTTATGCCTTTGTTACTAAAGCTATGACCCTGGGTATTTTTTAAAGCTCTTTCATTGGTTCTAATAATATGTGTATCTCACATCTTATGTATGCTGATGATGTCATCTTTATGGGTGAGTGGTCAACTATGAATGCGCATAATTTGTTGTGTATTCTTAGATGTTTTTTCTGGTTTCGGGGCTCAAAATTAATGTAAACAAAAGCAGTTTGCTGAGTGTTGGGGTGTCAAATATTGATGTTCAAATCATGGCTAAAGTAATTGGGTGTGGTGCTGCTACTTTACCGCTCAAATATCTTGGTGTCCCTGTTGGATGTAACATGTCTAGATGTTCCTACTGGGAGCCTGTGATTAATAAATTTTCTTCGAGGCTCTCTCTTTGGAAGGCCCGTGTGTTGTATGCGGGTGGTCGGCTCACCCTTGTTAAATCTATTCTTGGTAGTCTTCCTCTATACTTCATGTCTCTATAAATGGCTTCGGTATCTGTTTGCTAGAAGCTTGAATATGTGTGTAACCATTTCTTCATAGGGGCTGATAAGGGTGAGAAAAGAATGACATGGGTAAAGTGGAAAAAATGTCTTGCTGATAAAAATTTGGGTGGTCTAGGTATTGGAAGTATCTCTGCTCTAAAACTTGGGTTGATTTTCAAATGGATATGGAGATTCTTTTGTGGATCTTCCGATCTTTGGATTCGAGTGGTTAAAGAGGTTCATGGTTCTCATGGAGGCAGTTTTAATGCAAATATGAAATGTAACAGCCTTAGTCCTTGGTATGGTATTATTCACGCGATTAAGGGCCTAAAAATAAAGGGATCGACCTTCTTTCCCTTTGTTCTCGTAGGCTTGGAAATGGCCAAACAGTTCGTTTCTGGGAAGATGTTTGGTGGGGAGATTCTAGTTTCAAATCTCGTTTCCCGAGGGTATTTTTATTGGAGACAGATAGGAATTGCTTCGTTGTTGACCGTCTTGGTATTCAAGATTGGTTTAGCGTGCTTAGAAGAGCTCCCAGAGGTGGTGTCGAAGCAGCTCAATTTGCTGATCTGCAATCCTCTATCGCTAAGGTGATTCTCTCGGAGCGTGCTGACTCGTGGTCGTGGGACCTTAATGTGAGCAAAGGTTTTTCAGTTGCCTCGGTACGGTCATTTATTGATAAGCGCACCCTCGAGATCTCTTATACTCCTACTCGCTGGAATCGCATTGTTCCCTCTAAGGTTAATGTTTTCTTATGGCGTGTTTCTTTGAATAGACTCCCATCTAGGGTGAATCTTGATCGCAGAGGCATCGATGTTCCAACGGTCCTTTGCCATATATGTTTTGAATATGTCGAAACAATTAACCACCTCCTCTTCTCTTGTGAGCTTGTTTCTCAACTGTGGACTTTGTTTGCTAGCTGGTGGGTAATTGATATTCCTTTTTTTGCGAACTTGGAGGAATGGTATTCTTGGATTGATTCTGCTTCTTTCTCTCCCAACGTTCGTTTCTTTATTGAAGGTGTGGGTGGAGTTCTTCTTCCGTAATCGGCTTGTCTTCACTAAGCCTCCTCCCAAGAAATCGTTGTTATGGGATAGCGTTGTCTCTCAAGGCTTTGTTCTAGATATCCTAAACTTAAAATTAGCTGGTTAGGATGGTTGCATAACCCTATTGCTTCTATTTCCTCTTGTAATGTTGTCTAGCTTTTGCTAGCTTTTATATTTTAAATATAAGTCGCCGTTCAAAAAAAAACTGAAACTAGACACAAAAACCTACTTAAACACATAGAATTTATGGAGAGTTTAATAAGCCTAGTGAATAATTCGCAGAAACCTACTTTCACAGGTCGGTTTTATTCGATTTATAAAACAAAACGCAAGAAACGATTTATTCAACCAACCTCCCCTTTATTTTTCTTATAACTGTGTTAGGCTATAACTTCAAATGTGATACCTAGCTTTTTGATCGTACTTACAAATCAGAAAGAAAAGAAAACAAGTGTATGATTGATCTTACAAACCAAGATCAATATACGTATACAAAATCAAGATCAGAGATCAAGTATTCAACAATGGCGGAGAGAACTATGTGAGATGAAAAGCTAAAACAAAGTGAATGAATGAATACGCAACAGAAAGCGATGAATATATATCCCTTGACTAGGGTTGACTCCACTTTCATCAACTTGCCACATTAAGTCCTTAGACCTTTAGCAACCTGTCAAACTGAGACACACAATTTGCAAACAAAAAATATAAAAGGAAAAACTTACCAAACTTACCCTTCAACTATTGCAACATGTCAACTTACTTGTTAATACCCTCCCCCCCCCCCCCCCCCCTTAAGTTGACTTATGGTAGAGATCAACAAGCTTCAACATATCACAATAAGAATTGTGATCTTTGATAGACAACCCTTTGGTAAACAAGTCTGCCACATTATCTTCAGATTTGATCTTAATGGTTTTGATCAAACCTGCAGATACCTTTTCTCTTAAGAAATATAAGTCAATTTCAAAATATTTAGTTCTCTCATGAAATACTGGATTAGCTGCAATTTGAATTGTAGAACTACTATCACAACTGATAGGCACAAGTAAGATCACATTTACCTTAAAATCTTTCATAATCTTAAGTATCCACATGATTTGACAAGTAACATTGTTCATAGCTCTATATTCAGCTTCAGCTAAAGATTTAGCTATAACAGACTGTTTCTTACTTTTCCAGGATACAAGATTATCACCCAGATATACAGTATATCCAGTAACAGATTTTCTAGTAATCTTACACTTAGCCCAATCTGAATCTACAAAAGCATTAAGATTCAGATTGTTATGTTTTTCAAAAGATATACCAGTTCCAGGAGACCCTTTAAGGTATCTAAGCACATGAAAAGCAAGTTTCAGATGAGATTTATAAGGAGCATGCATAAAATGACTTAAACAATGAACAACATAAGAAATATCAGGTCTGGTTAAAGTCAAGTATATCAATTCGCCAACAATCTTTTGATAACAAGTTTTATTATCAAGCATAGTATCAACCTCATCTTCAACAAGATTTTTCTTTTTCTTAGATGGATCTGGTATAGGAGCTTTAGCTGGCTTACAAGCCAACATTCCATACTCAGATAGTAATTCAAGACAGTATTTTCTTTGATTAAGACATAATCCTGAGTTAGTATCAAGTACTTCAATACCCAAGAAATATTTGAGTTTCCTAAGGTCTTTTATTTTAAATTTAGAACTCAAATATTCTTTAAAGTGATTGATAATACTTTCATTGTTCCCTGTTATAATAATATCATCAACATAAATAAGCAGGGCAACAAAAGATTCATTCTCAGTCTTAGTAAACAAAGAAACATCACTTTTACTTTGCAAAAAACCATTTTCAGTTAACACACTTGTTAACTTTTCATTCCATTTCCTAGGTGCCTGTTTTAACCCATATAAAGACTTGGTTAGCTTGCACACCTTGTTTGAATTAGATCCATATCCTTCAGGAAGATTCATATAAATTTCTTCATCTAAATCTCCATATAGAAAGGCATTATTCACATCTAATTGATAAACTGGCCAATTATTGTGCACAGCAACAGAAAGAAGACACCTAACAGTCACAATTTTCACAACTGGTGAAAATGTTTCTTCATAGTCTATACCCTCTTTTTGACTAAATCCTTTTGCCACAACTCTGGCTTTAAACCTCTCAACATCACCACTAGATTTATATTTTACTTTCCATAACCATTTACATGCTACAGGTTTTCTACCTTGAGGTAGATCAACTATAACCCATGTATTATTTCTATTAAGTGCCTCCATTTCCTCATTCATAGCCTCAACCCACCTAGGGTCTTTGGCAGCCTCATTATATGATTTAGGTTCATGTATTCTGTGACACCCTAGAACCAAGGTCATTAACGATACCCTAAATTACGCTAATTTTTGAAATTTTTAATAAATTTTAATTTCTATATATATAAGTATATTGGTTAAAGCCGATGTTCGAGGTTATAATTTTTACGATTGACGATTCAAGAAGGACGATGACGATTACGATCCCGATGGATGCCCAAATTTCTATAATTATTGACGATTTATCGATAATGTAATTTTTCGAGAATTTTACTTACGGTTCGTGTTAAGTTGAGTCGGGTGAGTTTTAATAGCCTTCCGAGTACATTTAAAGTATCCCAAAAGTATTTTGGAGTGTTCGGGATGATTTCCGACTCCCGTAAAATTTTCTAAATTGACTAGTGAGTCGATCCCGCAAAGTTTTAGTGACGTTTTTGTTTAAGGCCAAAAGAAATCCAAAAATACCACTTTGGCCCCTCCCATCTCACAAAATGTGACAAACACAAACACACACAACACTTAAACAAAAAAAAATCAAACAACTCTCTCCCTCTCTCTCTAGGCCGACGGCCAAACACCCACACCACCACCATCCACCATTTTTTTGAGTTTTGACAAAATCTAACCTTAGACCACCTTCTAAAATCCATTGGTGAGTGTTAATCCATGGTTATTTCAAACATGCATTAACAAAATTTTTCCAAAAATTTTCAAGATCATTCAAACTCGTTTTTGAGGTTAATTGGATTAATGCATGTTAAATTCATGTTAAATGAGAGCATAATCACTAATCAAACCCACCAAAATTGATTTGGTTGTGGTGATTTGGTCACCCAAACCCCACGGCAAAAGGGGGTGTTTGGGGAGCCATGGTGATTGATGATTTTGAGCATTGGTTTTGTGTTTAGCCTTGTGTTTATTGATGTGTTAAATGGGTACAAGTGTTTGCATGTTTGTTTTTAGATTTTTAGATTATGAGGTTGATGATCAATAGGGGTTAGGGACTGAAATTAGTGTTTGGTTGTGATTGGGAATGCTTAGGATGAAGCCTAGTAATGATTAATAGGTTTGGAATCGAGCTTAAGTGTGATTTTGGTATGGTTAAATTTAGGCAGAAAGTTTAAGACCTTTTCATAAAAATAATTTTTCCTACAGGTCTAGATAGCTAAATGTAGTCATAGAGGGTCTTCTTAGCTTTAATTTGGTATAAGGTAGAGCTCGTGACTCAAAACGAGCTAAAAGTTATGAGGTTTTAAAGATCGTGTACCGGGAGACGAGAACTTTCATAATCCGAATTTATGTATAGTTTTAGTCAAATCCCGAGGACCACAAGTATGAATTGGTAAAAGGTCAAGGGTCAAATTTTGGTCACAAACCTGTGTAATTGAGTCTATAAGTGGACTTAGGAGTCAAAGAAGTCAAAGGTGCATTTCAAATAGGTCAAAGAGGTCCAAGTTGGTCGAAGTACAATTTCAGCCCGGAAAATGTAGTTTTGGAAAAGCGTTGAGTAACGGGTCGTAGAAGTAAAAACTTTTATTGGGATTAAAAATGTGTTATCTACAGGTCTTATAGTATTTTTGAGAATTTTGTCAAATTTTATAGGAATGGTTAAATATAGTAAAACAGCCCGTACTTTCGGTAAGTACCGGCGAAAATGAATAAAAATGGATAACGTAAATAATAAGAACGAATGGTGTAAAATGAGTGATGCTTGTTGTTTTGTTTTGGCGTGAGTTATAATTGTCCTAAGTGACTAGTATCTATGTATTTTATACAGTACCGTAAGGTATTTAAAATGAGATTACTCATTACGCGTTATTTGTTGATAGGTGTTGATTTACCCGGGCATCCGTATCGTCGTCAGTGATCATCTCTCGAACTACCGACTACTTAATATATAAGGTGTGAATTTATAGCCTCGCTTACTATTATTTCAAATTGTTTTACCCGCGAGGGAAATGCATGCTAGTTTTTAAAAGGAACGTATGTCATGAATGATTGTTAGACCCGAATGTTGCCTTAGAAATTGTGTTGAGTACCTAGTTGCAAAAGACCCTAATTTCATGAACTATTAACTATTGTCTTGCCCTCGAGAAGGGGGAAATAGCCGCTTATACAAAGTGATAGTACTATGGGGTTGACTACCCTATCCGAGACGAGGGCTAGTACGTTGATACCCCCTGCGGACGGATAATTTGTGATAAGAGAAAAGGTATAATTGCAACTGATGCCTTATTAGGGGCCATGGTTTCATCTGAGTCACGCCGGTAATTATTACGCGGGTGATTGAGTTAACGGTTTAGTGTCATGAGCTTAAACACAATTGTCAGTATCCTGAATATAGATTGTTTGATCGACAAGTCTATGGATGATCACGAATGGTTTTTATTTTATATACGTTCAAAATGAATTGTAAAACCTATAAATTCCACTCAACGTTTTCGTTGACCAAATTTTGGCATGTGTTTCAGGTAACCGCTGAAGTGTAGCATGGAGCGTGCATGGGATGGATGTTGTGTGTATGGCTTGGAGTCTGCTTGTTTTTCCTCCCTTTCCTACTTAAACATTTTTAATTTTAATGTTATGTTGTTGTGAAACTGAAATTCTTGGGTCGAGATTCATGGGGACCGAAAACGCTAAACTCTGTTGTACCAAGTGGGGTTGGAAAAACCGTGGACATGTATCTTTTAACAATTTTCAATTCAAGTTTTAAGTTGACGTCTTTTTAGAGTCGTTTGATATATCTTGTGTGCAATGATAACTGTGTAGCACCCAATGTTGTAGTTCCGCTGCGCATAGCATTTTGTGGGGGTGTTACAGATTGGTAATCAGAGCCATGAGTTATAGAGAACTAGGTCGTTTTTGAAAATCCT
This sequence comes from Glebionis coronaria, assembly GCA_025667525.1. Lineage (NCBI taxonomy): Eukaryota > Viridiplantae > Streptophyta > Magnoliopsida > Asterales > Asteraceae > Glebionis > Glebionis coronaria. The sequence goes on from CM046874.1 coordinate 22,354,827, forward strand.
AAACTATAACTTTTGGTGTCGTAAGAAATGGTCCAAGCACACACAACTATCCTGCATGGCTCCGGTAAGATTTATTTTTGTATTCATGGCATTTGACGTATACTTTTGAGTTGAAGTATATATGTGGGTAATTATTACGTAAGTATGGAAATTACTATATGTAGACGTTGAATTATACGTGGAATATCCGACATCGTAATTTTTGTATTAATCATGCATGAGCATCATATTATTACATTTTGGGCATATGTACCACCTTTGCATTGCATTTGCATGCATGTATTTATAAATATTGTATAATTACTTACGTACCCTCCGAAATTCGCTGTTATTGCAGGAATGGCCGAGGTACCGCCTAATGATAATGGAAACGATTACGTCGTAGGTCGCGAAGGGGGAAGTGTTGGAACAGCAGCTGAAGGACAAGCTGAGACGAACGATGTGCAAGCCCAGGACCCCGACCCAAGGAGAACTACTTGCCCCAGGCCTATGCGTACTTCCCATCTGGTTGGTGCACCAGGTATCCCCAGAAGATCCGAAGGTGCAGTGAGCGCAAATTCTCTTCATCAAGGCATCTCAAGAGTTTGCTGCCCCGGACCGAGAGTTTATCATGACGTACGGCGTGTTGTGAGAGGGTTGGATGAATCAATGTGCATGCGGTACATAGTGGAATCAAGGGTGATCAGTAGATTCGACGAGAATGAAAGGGAACACCAAAGACTGTTGGAAAGGACTGCAAGAATTGAGTATGATGGAAATGTAAACAAAAGTGATATCAATAGTCTAAGATCGATGGTTGCGAATTTGAGCGCTAGTCTTGACCGTGTTAGGGAAGATCAAGTGAGATTGTCAAGGATGCAGAGTTGGGAACATCGAGTGAGAGCATCATTGCCCCCAGATTGGAGATTCGTGGACGATTTGGAGATGGAGGCTAATGACTTCATGGTCCAGCCACCTACCAGAGGTGCTTGTATTACTGTGGGAAGTCAGGTAGCGATTGAGTGTGGGTCTACGTCAGGGACGAAAAAGGAGACTGAATGTGGGCCGAATGACAAAGGAAAGAGAAAAATGGATGATGTGGACGAGGACGATAGCGATGAGGAACCCGAGGAAGATGATGACGAACCGCCATCCAAGAGGCCGTGTGGATCACCACATGCCTAGTTGCTTGTCTTGTATTTTTTTCTTTGATCATTGTAATAGAACTGTTTTAGACTTTTGTATGATGGCATTATGACGAAAAACTTGAGGACTTAAGTTTTGTGGTGAACGATTGTAGTGGCAATACTTGTCACAATTTTGGTTAATTATCAATACAATCCATGTTTACCTTTCATGATCTGTGATATGTCTTAAATTTGATCTTTTGTGATGTGAATTGATGAATATTAGTAACTCTGTAGTGATGTGTCGTTGTATTTATATTATGTCTTGAAAAAGAAATCCATCTTAATCTTGATGTGTATACTTACATTGTTTTTCTATTTTCCCTGTCTTGCAGAAAGAGATATTCGATAACACCATGCCTCCAAAGTTAACCGCCGATCGTGTAAACACAATGATTCAGGAAGCTATAGCAAATGCGCTAGAGGCAGACCGAGCCGGGAGAAATCAGGATCAGGGTAGAAACGCGGGGAGACAGCAAGCCCCGAGAGTGTGTACCTATTCTAGTTTTATGAAATGCGGTCCCACGCAATTTCGTGGAACTGGTGGAGCTCTAGAACTTAGAAGATGGTTGGAAAAGGTTGAAAGTACTTTCGAAATCAGCGGTTGTTCAGAAGCGGACAAGGTGAAGTTTGCGGCTGCTACGTTTCTTGATGATGCGTTAAGTTGGTGGAACACCCAAGTAGCCACTGTTGGATTGGCTGTAGCGAATGCAAGGACATGGACTGCGACAAAAGCTCTGTTGACTAAGAAGTTCTGCCCGGAAGAGGAATTGGGTCAATTGGAAGATGAGTTGAGGCACCTGACCTTGAAGAACAATGATATCGCTGCTTACACCAGGAGGTTTAATGAATTAAGCCTTTTGTGTCCAGACGTTTTTGCCAATGATGACAAGAAGATGAAACAGTACATCAAAGGTTTATCTAGTAATATCAAGGGTGAGACGACTTCGTCTAAACCTGGGTCGTTTGATGAAGCGGTCCAGATGGCTCACGCATTGATGGACGTCAAGCTCCAGGACAAGCAGAACTTCATCGCTGAAGGGAACAAGAGGAAATGGGAAGCGGCACAAAGCAATCAATCCCAGGGCCAAAACCGAGGTGGAAATCGAAACAACCATGGTCAGAACCGCAATCAGCAGTTTAACCAACGAAGGAATGAAGGGATGAGGGCTGTGACGAACCCCAGAGGAGTAAAAGTGAATCCCCACTGTGGTAGGTGCAATTTGTACCATGTCGGGAATTGCCCGCCTGCATGCGGCAAATGTGGAAAAGCAGGTCACAGGACGTCTGGTTGCCGAGCGGGAGGAGTAGCCACTGGGGCGAATGCTATCAGAATGAGGGGATGTTTTGGATGTGGAGAGAGAGGCCATATGCAAGTGAATTGCCCGAAGGCAGGAAACAAGCGGGGAGGTAACAATGTTGCTGACGTGTATCAAGTAGGGACGGCTGATAAACCACAGGGTCCTAACGTGGTTACCGGTACGTTTTTGCTAGACGCTTGTTATGCTAGTATTTTGTTTGATTCTGGCTCCGACAAGAGTTTTGTAGATGTTAAATTTAGTCGTCATATCGATAGAAAACCGGTGTTGTTAGCGACTAGTTATAACGTTGAGTTAGCCGATGGAAAAATTGTTAGTACGAATTCTATACTGAAAGGGTGTACCTTGAAGTTAGGAAATTACGCTTTTAAAATCGACTTGATGCCTATAGAGCTAGGATCGTTTGACGTGATTGTGGGAATGGATTGGCTAATGGCGCACAGTGCTATGATCGTCTGTGGCGAGAGATTAGTTCAGATTCCGTTGAGGAATAAAGTCTTGACGGTGAAGGGAGACGAATGCACTTCTCGTTTGAAAGTGATTTCCTGTTTGAAAATGATGAAGTATGTAGAGAGCGGATGCGATGTGTTTTTGGCACAAGTTTCGAGTGATGGTGATTTAGAGGCGAGGATTGAAGAGGTACCTGTTATCTGCGAATATCCGGAAGTTTTTCCAGACGAGTTGCCAGGTTTACCACCCACCCGTGAGGTCGAGTTTCGAATTGATTTGGTGCCAGGAGCTGCGCCGGTTGCGCGTGCACCTTATCGCTTAGCACCATCCGAGTTAAAGGAGTTATCGGATCAACTGAAGGAATTGATGGAAAAGGGATTTATTAGGCCGAGCTCATCACCTTGGGGAGCGCCAGTGTTGTTTGTGAAGAAGAAAGATGGTTCGTTTCGGATGTGTATTGACTATAGGGAACTCAACAAGCTGACGGTTAAGAATCGGTACCCATTGCCGAGGATTGACGATTTGTTTGATCAATTGCAAGGTTCCAGTGTATACTCAAAGATCGATTTAAGATCAGGGTATCATCAACTGCGTGTAAGAGAGGAGGATATTCCTGTAACTGCCTTTCGTACGCGGTATGGACACTTTGAATTTCGAGTGATGCCGTTTGGGTTGACAAACGCGCCTGCTGTATTCATGGACCTCATGAATCGCGTGTGCAAGCCGTATCTAGATAAGTTTGTTATTGTTTTCATCGATGATATACTTATTTACTCTAAGAGTAAGGAGGAGCACGAGAAGCACCTGAGGAAGATTTTGGAGTTGTTAAAGAAGGAGAAGCTGTATGCGAAATTCTCGAAGTGTGAGTTTTGGTTAGAATCCGTGCAATTCCTAGGTCACGTGATTGATAGCAAGGGAGTTCGCGTGGATCCTGCCAAGGTCGAAGCGATCAGGGAATGGTCGGCACCGACAACGCCGACTGAAGTTCGACAATTCCTTGGTTTAGCTGGGTATTATCGAAGGTTCATTGAAGGATTTTCGTTGATTGCAAAACCATTGACAAGGCTTACCGAAAAGAATAGGGTGTATGAATGGGGAAATGAGGAAGAACTCGCTTTCAAAACGCTCAAGGACAAGTTATGTTCCGCACCGATATTGTCATTGCCTGAAGGAACCGAAGACTTTGTAGTGTATTGTGATGCATCTCGTAAGGGTTATGGAGCGGTATTGATGCAACGTGAAAAGGTGATAGCTTACGCATCGAGGCAACTGAGGAAGAATGAGGAGAACTACACGACGCACGATTTGGAATTAGGAGCTGTAGTTTTTGCGTTGAAGTTGTGGAGACACTATTTGTATGGGACGAAGTGTGTTGTATTCACTGACCACAAGAGTTTGCAACACATTTTAGATCAAAAGGAGTTGAATATGCGACAGAGACGATGGGTTGAACTACTGAGTGATTACGACTGCGAAATTCGCTACCACCCTGGCAAGGCGAATGTTGTAGCGGATGCACTGAGTAGGAAGGAACGGGAGAAACCTTTGAGGGTCAGAGCTTTGGTGATGACTGAGAGCGTTGACTTAACCGAAACTATACTGAAGGCTCAAGAGAGGGGACTAATGAAAGGGAATGTTGAAGCTGAGAACTTGGGACGAATGTTGAAACCTCTTTTCGTGATTAGGTCAGACGGACTGAGATATTTTGAAAATCGGAGTTGGTTACCATTGTGTTCATCTGAGGAAGGAAAGCCTGGAGTTCGAGAATTGGTTATGAACGAGTCTCATAAGTCGAAGTATTCGATACATCCTGGATCGGATAAAATGTATCACGACCTGAAGAAAGTTTATTGGTGGCCGAATATGAAGGCGGATATTGCTCGTTACGTTAGTAAGTGTTTGACTTGCGCGAAGGTTCAAGCAGAACATAAGAAACCATCTGGATTGTTGGTACAACCAGAGATCCCGGAATGGAAATGGGAGAAAATCGCTATGGATTTCGTGACGGGTTTACCTAGAACTCCTAGTGGATGTGATATGATATGGGTAATTGTGGATAGATTAACGAAATCTGCTCATTTCTTTTATGAAGAAGACGGACAACATGGAAAAGCTAGCCAGTGTGTACGTGAAAGAGATCGTCTGCAGACATGGAGTGCCGTTATCGATCATTTCGGATCGCGATAGTAGATTTACTTCGGAATTTTGGAAATCGCTTCAACGTGCGATGGGCACTGAATTGAGTTTAAGTACGGCTTATCACCCGGAAACTGACGGCCAGAGTGAACGAACTATTCAGACGATGGAGGACATGCTCCGAGCATGCGTGATTGATTTTGGAGGAAGTTGGGAACGCCACTTGCCTCTGGTGGAGTTTTCGTATAATAATAGTTATCATGCGAGTATCAAGGCAGCACCGTTCGAAGCATTGTATGGAAGGAAGTGTAGATCGCCTGTGTGTTGGAGTGAAGTAGGAGAAAGTCAATTGACTGGACCCGAAATGGTTTTAGAAACGACAGAGAAGATTGTGCAAATCAAGAACCGACTACTTGCTGCGAGAAGCCGACAGAAGAGTTATGCCGATAACAGAAGGAAACCGTTGGAGTTTGAAGGTGGAGATATGGTTATGCTCAAGGTATCGCCGTGGAAGGGTGTAATTCGTTTTGGGAAGAAAGGAAAGTTGAGTCCGAGGTATATTGGACCATTCAAGATCGTTGAACGAATTGGACCAGTAGCGTACAAGTTAGAATTGCCGAGCGAGCTTAGTGCTATTCACGACACGTTTCACGTATCGAACCTGAAGAAGAGTTTGGCGGATAAGGAATTGGTGATTCCTTTGGACGAGATTCGACTAGACGACAAAATGCATTTTGTGGAAGAACCTGTGGAAATTATGGACCGAGAGGTCAAGAGGCTGAAGCGTAGTAGAATTCCTATTGTGAAGGTTCGATGGAATTCTAAGCGTGGACCGGAATACACTTGGGAACGTGAGGACTTTTTCAAGGAAAGGTATCCTCATCTGTTCCAGCAGAACGAAATGTGAGTACAAGAAGAGGCGAGCGCCGGGACGTCGCTCTCTTTAAGGAGGGGTGGATGTGACACCCTAGAACCAAGGTCATTAACGTTACCCTAAATTACGCTAATTTTTGAAATTTTTAATAAATTTTAATTTCTATATATATAAGTATATTGGTTAAAGCCGATGTTCGAGGTTATAATTTTTACGATTGACGATTCAAGAAGGACGATGACGATTACGATCCCGATGGATGCCCAAATTTCTATAATTATTGACGATTTATCGATAATGTAATTTTTCGAGAATTTTACTTACGGTTCGTGTTAAGTTGAGTCGGGTGAGTTTTAATAGCCTTCCGAGTACATTTAAAGTATCCCAAAAGTATTTTGGAGTGTTCGGGATGATTTCCGACTCCCGTAAAATTTTCTAAATTGACTAGTGAGTCGATCCCGCAAAGTTTTAGTGACGTTTTTGTTTAAGGCCAAAAGAAATCCAAAAATACCACTTTGGCCCCTCCCATCTCACAAAATGTGACAAACACAAACACACACAACACTTAAACAAAAAAAAATCAAACAACTCTCTCCCTCTCTCTAGGCCGACGGCCAAACACCCACACCACCACCATCCACCATTTTTTTGAGTTTTGAAAAAATCTAACCTTAGACCACCTTCTAAAATCCATTGGTGAGTGTTAATCCATGGTTATTTCAAACATGCATTAACAAAATTTTTCCAAAAATTTTCAAGATCATTCAAACTCGTTTTTGAGGTTAATTGGATTAATGCATGTTAAATTCATGTTAAATGAGAGCATAATCACTAATCAAACCCACCAAAATTGATTTGGTTGTGGTGATTTGGTCACCCAAACCCCACGGCAAAAGGGGGTGTTTGGGGAGCCATGGTGATTGATGATTTTAAGCATTGGTTTTGTGTTTAGCCTTGTGTTTATTGATGTGTTAAATGGGTACAAGTGTTTGCATGTTTGTTTTTAGATTTTTAGATTATGAGGTTGATGATCAATAGGGGTTAGGGACTGAAATTAGTGTTTGGTTATGATTGGGAATGCTTAGGATGAAGCCTAGTAATGATTAATAGGTTTGGAATCGAGCTTAAGTGTGATTTTGGTATGGTTAAATTTAGGCAGAAAGTTTAAGACCTTTTCATAAAAATAATTTTTCCTACAGGTCTAGATAGCTAAATGTAGTCATAGAGGGTCTTCTTAGCTTTAATTTGGTATAAGGTAGAGCTCGTGACTCAAAACGAGCTAAAAGTTATGAGGTTTTAAAGATCGTGTACCGGGAGACGAGAACTTTCATAATCCGAATTTATGTATAGTTTTAGTCAGATCCCGAGGACCACAAGTATGAATTGGTAAAAGGTCAAGGGTCAAATTTTGGTCACAAACCTGTGTAATTGAGTCTATAAGTGGACTTAGGAGTCAAAGAAGTCAAAGGTGCATTTCAAATAGGTCAAAGAGGTCCAAGTTGGTCGAAGTACAATTTCAGCCCGGAAAATGTAGTTTTGGAAAAGCGTTGAGTAACGGGTCGTAGAAGTAAAAACTTTTATTGGGATTAAAAATGTGTTATCTACAGGTCTTATAGTATTTTTGAGAATTTTGTCAAATTTTATAGGAATGGTTAAATATAGTAAAACAGCCCGTACTTTCGGTAAGTACCGGCGAAAATGAATAAAAATGGATAACGTAAATAATAAGAACGAATGGTGTAAAATGAGTGATGCTTGTTGTTTTGTTTTGGCTTGAGTTATAATTGTCCTAAGTGACTAGTATCTATGTATTTTATACAGTACCGTAAGGTATTTAAAATGAGATTACTCATTACGCGTTATTTGTTGATAGGTGTTGATTTACCCGGGCATCCGTATCGTCGTCAGTGATCATCTCTCGAACTACCGACTACTTAATATATAAGGTGTGAATTTATAGCCTCGCTTACTATTATTTCAAATTGTTTTACCCGCGAGGGAAATGCATGCTAGTTTTTAAAAGGAACGTATGTCATGAATGATTGTTAGACCCGAATGTTGCCTTTGAAATTGTGTTGAGTACCTAGTTGCAAAAGACCCTAATTTCATGAACTATTAACTATTGTCTTGCCCTCGAGAAGGGGGAAATAGCCGCTTATACAAAGTGATAGTACTATGGGGTTGACTACCCTATCCGAGACGAGGGCTAGTACGTTGATACCCCCTGCGGACGGATAATCTGTGATAAGAGAAAAGGTATAATTGCAACTGATGCCTTATTAGGGGCCATGGTTTCATCTGAGTCACGCCGGTAATTATTACGCGGGTGATTGAGTTAACGGTTTAGTGTCATGAGCTTAAACACAATTGTCAGTATCCTGAATATAGATTGTTTGATCGACAAGTCTATGGATGATCACGAATGGTTTTTATTTTATATACGTTCAAAATGAATTGTAAAACCTATAAATTCCACTCAACGTTTTCGTTGACCAAATTTTGGCATGTGTTTCAGGTAACCACTGAAGTGTAGCATGGAGCGTGCATGGGATGGATGTTGTGTGTATGGCTTGGAGTCTGCTTGTTTTTCCTCCCTTTCCTACTTAAACATTTTTAATTTTAATGTTATGTTGTTGTGAAACTGAAATTCTTGGGTCGAGATTCATGGGGACCGAAAACGCTAAACTCTGTTGTACCAAGTGGGGTTGGAAAAACCGTGGACATGTATCTTTTAACAATTTTCAATTCAAGTTTTAAGTTGACGTCTTTTTAGAGTCGTTTGATATATCTTGTGTGCAATGATAACTGTGTAGCACCCAATGTTGTAGTTCCGCTGCGCATAGCATTTTGTGGGGGTGTTACATATTCTATTCAAGTTATTAGTGAAAACAAAATTATGCATAGACAAGTTGTTGTAGTTCGCAACAGTATTAATATCATATTTAACTCTTTTATCAAGCACATAATCACTAAGTTTAGTAGGAAGCTTATGTGGTCTACTAGACCTTCTTAACTCAGTCTCTTTTGGACTATTTTGAAAAAGTTGATTAAATTCTATAAAATCCTCACCCTCATACTCATAATTTTCATCATTAAGGGCAACATTATGATCTAAATCATTAGCCTCATTACTGCCTAAGTCATTCTGGATTCCAAGACTATGATCTTTATAAGTCATAGACTGTGACCCCTGAGAATGACTAGTAACAATGTTATGAGTATCAGTAGATACTTTATCAGCTAAGACAGACTCTTTTGAAATGTTACCTCTATCTCTTAAACGTTCATCTCTCGTATCATCATAGGGATCATCAGATTTGTTTACTACTAAGTCAAAGATATTTAGACTGTTTATACCCTGATCTTCAAAGATCAAATCACTCTTACAAACATCATTTTTAAAAGGAAAGACTGTTTCATAAAACTTGACATCCCTTGAGAAAAACACATTTTTGACTCAAGACCAAACAGTTTATAACCCTTTTTAGTAAAAGAATACCCAATGAACACACACTTTTCAGACCTAGCAGCAAACTTATCCACATTATTAAGCACAGTACTAAAACAAAGACACCCAAAACTTTTTAAATGAGAGATGTTAGGTTCAACTTTATAAATCATTTCATAAGGACTTTTTCCAGAGAGAACTGAGCTAGGAATCCTGTTAATGAGATAAACAGCAGTAAGAATAGATTCAGGCCACATGTTCAAAGGTAATCCCCCTTGAAACATGAGGGCTCTAGCAACATTAAGCAAGTGTCTATGTTTTCTCTCAGCTATACCATTCTGCTGTGGAGTATACACATAAGTAGTTTGATTAATAATCCCATTATCCTTAATAAAATCTTCAAATTTATGATTAACAAACTCTATTCCATTATCACTTCTAAAAACTTTGATAGACATATCAAATTGATTTTTGATTAGATTATGAAATTCAACAAGTTTATAGAAAACCTCATCTTTGCCTTTAAGCATGTATAACCACACAACCCTGGTATAGTCATCAACAATAGTAAGAAAGAATCTAAATCCATCTTTACTTTTTACTCTATAAGGACCCCAAACATCCAGATGAACAATATCACCCAAAGCCTTGGTTTTATGGTCACTTATAGGAAAAGGATCTCTAGTTTGCTTAGCCATGTGACACACATCACAAGGCTGAACATTACTAGTAGACTCAAGATGAATTTTATCCTTAAGAATAGCTAAGACTTGGTCTGAGGGATGACCAAGTCTGTTATGCCACACACACTTAGACAAATTACACTTAGTGATAGCACTATTAGTAAACTTCCTACCTGAATCAAACAATTAAAGTCCATTATTTTCACTACCAGTCCCCAAGAGGAACTTTTGAAGAGAATCCTGAACAAAACATCTAGACTCAGTAAAGGACACAACAAACTTATTATCTTTAGCCAACTTGTATACAGATATAAGACTGACCTTATAACCTGGAACAACCAACACATTTTTTAATGTAATTTTATCTGAAAGTTTAAAATTTCCTACATGCTTAACATGTTCAATAGTACCATTAGGATGTGAAACAGAAATATTCAAATTTGACACATCAATAATATCAAACAAATGTTCTGTAGAAAAAGTCATATGTTGTGATGCTCCAGAATCAAAGATCCAGCCAATATAAGTACTATAAGTACTTATAGTTAAAAAATCTACAAGTGACAAAACTTATAACATGATTAGAACCAAATTTTATACCTGCAGCACAAGACTGCACATCACCAATATCAGGCTTAGAGTTGATCAAAGCCATGAGTCTATTAATTTGATCAGCAGTAAAGGGAAGAGATTTCCCAAATCCCTGATCAACACCATTACCAAGAGAACTAGTGACATTATTAGAACCATTAGATCCTCCAGTATTTCTTTTCTTGAAACCTGGAGGATATCCATGAAGCTCAAAACATCTATCAACAGTATGGCCATTCATATTACAATGAGTACAAACAAACTTATTGTTGTTCCTATTAGGACCTCTGTTTTGACCATTTTGACTGTTTTGATTATTTCTATTACCAGTACAATTATTAGGTTTAGCAACAAAGCAGTTGCAGTATTCTTATCACTAACAGCATGAACCAAATTGTTCTTATGGGACTCAACCCTAGAAAGAGTAGCAAAAGCAGATTTATCATCTGGCAAAGGGTCAGCAGTTAGCAATTGACTCCTAACAACACTGAAAGTGTCATCAAGACCCATCAGAAACTGCATGAGCCTTATGAGAGCATTATGACTCTTCATTTGAGGAGCACCATCACAATTACATGAAGGAAGATTGACAAGGGAGTCAAACTGCCTCAATAAACTGTTGTAATTATGATAATACTCTGACAAAGAAGAACCAGATTGAGTAAGAGAGCAAATTTTATAATGCAAATTATAGATAACAGATCCATCAATTTTTTCATAGGTTTCTTTAAACTTATCCCACACATCTTTAGCATTTTTTGAAAAATTTGTCCTTGATATAACTCAAAAGAGATACATCCAAGAATCCAAGATAAAACCACAGCATTACACCTATCCCATTGATCAGATAACACAACATCATCATTATTTTTCTCACAAGTACCATCAATAAAACCCAGTTTGTTCTTAGTATGTAAAGCAAGTTTAAATGCAGCAGACCAAACTTTATAGTTTTCTGGTCCAGTTAGTTTAACACTCACAATGGGCTGCCCATTAGTATCAGTAGGGTGTAAGTATAAAGGGTCATTAGTGTGAATGACAGTTTCACTTTCTGTTTCAGTATCACTAACATGATTATCATCCTGATCACCTTTCTTAGGATCAGACATGATAACACCACAAAGAAATCACACAAGAACACAAAAAACAAAAAACCACCTTATATCTCCTCTACACACAGCTACCAAGAAGCACACAAAAACTGAATCAATCCACCAATACTACCTAATCCCTTCGACACCTAAATCACCCTCTAAACAGAAACAAGAAGACAAAAAAAAACAAAAGAGAGAGCAAGAGGGGTGTTACAAAACGCGCAGCTACTAGCAAAGATAGCCAAGATCCAACAAGAAAATGTTAGTTATAACAAATAACCAACTAAAAACAACAAACCCCCAAAAATTGAAAGAAACCCTAATTTCTAAAATTTAGGGTTTCTTCAATTAACCTTACCAGAGTTGAAATTAAGCTCAATTAACCAATAAAGAACCCAATTAAACACCACAGAACACCAAGAATCTGAAAACCCCCAAATTTTAAAACCCTAAAAAATTTAATTGATCAAAAAACTTGTAATTAACCACAATTAACACAAGATTAATCACAAGACCTTTAGTAAAAACAGTTTTAAAATCAGATATCAAGAACCAAAGGCTCTGATACCATATTCGATTTATAAAACAAAACTCAAAAAACGATTTATTCAACCAACATCCCCTTTATTTTTCTTATAACTGCGTTAGGCTATCACTTCAAATGTGATACCTAGCTTTTTAATCGTACTTACAAATCAGGAAGAAAAGAAAACAAGTGTATGATTGATCTTACAAACCAAGATCAATATACGTATACAAAATCAAGATTAGAGATCAAGTATTCAACAACGGCGGAGAGAACTATGTGAGATGAAAAGCTAAAACAAAGTGAATGAATGAATACGCAACAAAAAGCGATAAATATATATCCCTTGACTAGGGTTGACTCCACTTTCATCAACTTGCCACATTAAGTCCTTAAACCTTTAGCAACCTGTCAAACTGAGACACGTAATTTGCAAACAAAAAATATAAAAGGAAAAACTTACCAAACTTACCCTTCAACTATTGCAACATGTCAACTTACTTGTTAATAGGTTTACAGTCACGAATCAATTTCCTCTTTGTTGTAGACAATGAGTGTTGACATATGACTTGATTTTCTCTTCTGAATTTCAGGTTTACGGTAGTCACTAACCAGTAAAACCGTAGCTGATATTGATGCTGACTCAAGCCATCTCAGGAAGCCTATTCCAATTGATGCTGGTGTAAGCATTTGCAACTGGTTCCATGGTGGCATTCATGCATTAAGTTAACGGAATCAAAAGCTAATTTACTTTGAAAATGTTTGAACCATATGGTTTCATCTTTACTGATGGTTCCATATATCCTGGCAAAACTAGGTCGATATGTGGTACTGCTGGTCCATATATTGTCTTAGGAACGGTCGTTGAATCAAAGCATGCCCCAAATGGTGTGATGTTGGCCACCCTTTTAATACTTTTCTATGCTCCCCAGATAATCTAGTTTACAAACTTTTTATTTACACTTTTATAATCAAGACTGAAACAACAATACAAAGTATTAATATATGGATGTCTAGCAAAAAACATTGAATCACTTTCAATACATGGCAAAGATAAGGAGCTACGATACTTATGGACTTTGTGAGGAACGTACTATAAACAAAAGATCAATTCACAGTAGGCAAAAGTTAAAATAAGTTTGTGAACAAATAAACAATCCGCTCAACGCCACTGCCTAAGTTCATGACAATTATCTTCAATCGCTTCCAGACAATCTTGTTGGTGTTTAATACCCGAAATTGCAAGCTTTGGAAATGCATATGCAGAAACAGATTGCGTATATAAAGCCATAAAAGAACCCTTTAATTAAAGGGTTAAGTCCATACAATAGCGAGATACTTTTCAAAATGTACAAATATCATACGTGAACTTTAAAAAATACTAATATCGTATACTTTCTAAATTCGTCTCAATATCATACCTTTCAAAACTATTAATATAGCATATTCAATAATCATGTATGCAAATACCTATCAAAATACTAATGCTTCTTCATTCCTAAATAAAGACTGCTACTATATATATAATCTTATTCTGATAGACACCACTAGTGCTGAAAGCTATGTTAGTCCTATGTTTGCCATAACTTCTAATGCGTTAACTATTGTCTGGTCTAAGGTTGCAACAAACCTAAAGTTCACATCGATTTATGTTTATTAAGATTCATATTTGCGTATATAAAGCGTGTTTGTAACGATACGTACGAAGTATACCATGTAACTACTTATACCACGTCAACTAAGGTATGATATCGAGACTAATTTTTAAAGTATGTATACGATATTAGTAGTTTTCAAAGTTCACGTATGATATTTGTACATTTTGAAAAGTATCATGCTATTATATAGACTTAACCCTTAATTAAAATAACTTCCAATAGAGCATGAGGATCAAGTACATACAAAGCATCTACACACTTATCTTCAATTTGAATTTGATCTGAATTTTGGTGGGGTGAGGCTTTCCGCACACTTATCTTCAATTTGAATTTGATCTGAATTTTGGTGGGGTGAGGCTTTCCGCATGAGAATCTATAAAAGTTATGCCACAATTTTGAAACTCTTTGACGTTAGGTTTGTGCCAAAAATAAGGGCTATGGTAATTATGGGCTCTATGAGGCACTATAAAAAAAGATCAAATTCAATGTAGGCGATAAAACAAGTGTGTGACCAAAGAAACAATCCGCTCAACACCTCTGGCCTAAGTTCATAACAATCATTTTCAATCACTTCAACAAGACAGTCTTGTTGCTATTTAATACGAGTAATTGCAAGCTTTGAAGATGCACATATGTAGAAACAGAACGCTAGCAGTAAGCTAGTAGCCTAGTATATAAAACCAAAAAAGAACCCTTGAACTAAAATAACTTCCAATAGAGCATGATGAGATCAAAATATAAGCATCTTGGTGAGATGAGGAAAGCAATACAAGGAAAGAAAAACACGACAACGATCTCAATGCAATAAACATTCTTGAACCTGCATCTACAATTTATTTGGACCTGCACCTGCTGAATCTTGGTGAGATGAGGCTTTCCGCATAAGAACCGGTTAGAAACACAACTTTCCTATTATCATAAAAAACCCTGGGATTATACGAAAATCATGGAGTGCAATCTTTGTCCAAGATTTCTGTACCCCATACTCATTCATCAACCACGTATGACCTTTCTCTCTATGGACCATGACAAGCTTTTCACCAAGTGTAGCAAGCTCGGTATATCGATAAAACTCGATATATACATTATTAAAATTGGGTGGGGGAAGTTCACTAAATTTGTCATCCGCTAAATTAAAACCAGCAATAACCGGTTTAGAATCTTTGGTTAAAATCCAATGAAGAAATCCGTTAACAAACACAGCTGACAAGCTATTCACTACGTAATTACGAGCATAAGGTGAATCACTCACCTGCTTCCAAGTATTTTTTCGAAGGCTATATACATGCACATTAATAAAATGACACTTATCACTATCAGAGATAATAACAACCTTGTAATCATCTGATACGGAATCATAGCCAAATCCTTTCATATAAGAATATTGGTATTGACTTAAGATGGGCCGTTCCAATTCCTCATAATCTTCAGTAGTTAGATTTAAAATGAGAAGGTTACAACGGTTATGATAAAATCTGCTTCCATAGGCAGAAGCTAAAACAAGACCATTGACAGAACCATTTATAGAAAAAATTCTATAATAACCAAAGTCATGCTTCTTGGTTTGTGTTGATACTAGTTCATGGTTATCGAATGGGACTGAATAAAGTAAACCATCGTAAGACTTGAAGATGAAGTGATTCCTGTTAAGTGTTTTTTGGTGAGTTTGGATGAATCGGGGATCGGTGAGAAAAGATAACCATTCCTTTGAAACGCTCCTGAACCGGGCTATGGATTTGGATGGAAGATGGCTTAGAACGTGGGTGGTGATAACATCCTGTGGGATTATTGTCATCGACGCCATTATATATATTGTTGTACAAGTTTAGGTACAGACCGAATAGTAAGTATATCTGTATATATAGTTGTTAAGGTTTATACGAGTATAATCAATCATATAATGCATGGGCTCGAAGTGGACCCAATAATTGATCCAATATGGCATACCCCTAATTGGCAGTCTCCGACATTCTACGTTGTTAAAGTTTCCCATATCCCCATCTGCCAATTGATAGTATATCTTATATGTGGAACGTGCGAAAGATGATTAAGATAATACGGAGAGGGAGGACATAGTCTTAGATATCGCTCCGGCCCTCCGTTGAAGGCAACCCTAGGGGACCAAGACGTATGTCCCTGGAACTATATATGTGAAGGTTGTGTTAAGTTTGATCACTACTACACAAAACATTATTTGACACGGTATTTAGACGCGGTTATACAAAAACCGTACCTAAAAATGAATTTGCTATTCGACGCGGTTTACTTATTTCGTGTTTATTTGCTACGGTTTATTTACAGACCGTACCTAATAATAGTTTTTTAGTACGGTTTCTAATTAAACTGCACCTAATGTTTCTTTTATGCTACGGTTTTTAAATAACCGTACCAAATAACAATTTCAAACAAACCCTACCTCCCCAACGGAAACCTTCCCATCTTATTCCTCCCAAACCCCCCACCTGCACATCTTATACTCCCCAAATCCCCACCATTCATATTTACTCTCCCCCTATTCTTTCTCAACTAAACCAAAATCCAATACATTACATTAATTACTCTATCAATCATCAATAAATTTATGTAAAAGCTATTAAAAGGTAATAGATTCAATTTTATGGTATCTAATTTTATTTATTCTACTATTTGTAAATCTTTAATGCTTGACTAATATACTTTTAATATTTGTGTAGGTGTAACTCTTCTTGATCATCATGTATCCAAATTAAAGATTTTCATGTCTTTACACAACTTCGGATCATAAGTGAGTTATAATTCTTTTGTTATTTATCAGACAATAGTTATGTTTTTATTATTAGCTCTAAATAGTTGTATGTAATTAATGTGTTTATTTGTGTACATGTAGCATTTGCATATAGAAGTTATAAGTAGATTTTTAATATGAAATTAGTAAATACCCGTTCGAAGCTAATCTAATAGAGATTAGTTTCGGACAGTCCCCGATTGGGACTGCCTTTTGAATATTTTATCTCATTTAGGATGCGTATACATTCTAGCAAGTTATTAAGAAAAAAATATGTATAAATTTCTCTTCACTCCTTCGAGTTTGCGTTTTATACGCATACTTAGGGAGTTGAGTGGAAATACTGACGATTTTTTTCTTAAATAGTCAACTCGCTAGAACGTATACGCATATGAGATAAAATATTCAAAAGGTGGGTTAGGATTTGCCACATTTTACCACATATGTTTAATTTGTACATGCATGTAATTTATTATGTTGTTTTAAATTTTCAGATGGAACGAACATGGATGTACGGCAAGAACATAAGTGATCCGGAATTTGTGAATGGTAATACTCGCTTTTGGCTAAGTATAAAATCTTATCGTCCGAATCCTTTCGAATTGACTATTGGTTAAAAGTGCGACTCAATCGTCTTTTGGTGAACAAGAGAATGGATTGGTTTTGATTATCTATTTTAAAATAATAGCAAGAAATATAAGTGTCGTTGAGTAAAGTAGAAGTTAAAAGATTAATACTAAAATGCTGAGTAAAAATAAAAGCTTGAAAAACTTAAAGACTAGATTAAGAAAAATACTAGATCACTTAATAAAAACTAACACTTGGAAACTTTGTAAAAACAGTAAACTAAACAAGTCCCAATCGGAATATGGGAGAAGCAGTGCAATCGGAATGTGCCAATAAATGCCCAGATCGGAATATGTTCCGATCTGGTGATCGGAATGTGAGGCTTAGTCTCAATCGGAATGATCAATAAGGGGGCAATCGAAATGTTAGCAAATAGGTCCAGATCGGAATATCTGAATTTGAACTAATCGGAATGATATTAAACTTCTCGTCGGAATGTCACAGGAGGCAACCAATCGGAATAAGCAAACAAGATCCTATCGGAATGCTAAACCCTAATCCGATCACTCGATCGGAACGAGGGAGAGGATACCTGGTCGGAATACTAACTGCTCAAATTGGAACCCCTTAAAACCCTTTTCCGATTAACCAATCGGAAAGAGGGGTGTTGGTGGCTGCTCGGAATGTGCAAATCGGAAAGGGGTTTAGACCCTTTCCGAAATATTTGGGATTCGGTTAAAAGCCAAGAAATAAGCTATATTGGTAAGCTTATTCCCAAAACTAAAACGAACCAAAACTAAACCGGATCAAATAAGCTCTAGAATCAACTTATCTATACTTAAAATAAACAAACTTTTAGATCAAACATAAAAATATGAACTTTTTAAGAAAACTTTTTATAAGTAAATAAGCTAATCATAAAAATAAGCCAATAAGCACAAAAATCTCAAAGCTTATTCATATGAAAACTTAAGTAATGATCAAAAGATTAACTTTTTAAGCACGAAATCATTTAGAACAACACGGATCATATGAAATTCGTACCAAAATCAATCTAAAATCAAAGAAGGGTAGAATGAGATGAAAGATTAAAAGCTTAAATAGAACTTGATTAATGAAAAATAAGCAATACAAATGTTTAATCTTGAAAGATTAAGAGAAAAGATGAAACTTAGTGAGAGAAAGTTTAAGACTTTCTCTCTCTAAAACTAGAAAGAAAAGTGCAAAAATGAAAAACTAAAAAAATTAAAGACTAACTAACACCCTCCTAATGACTATTAGGAGGGTATTTATAGGGAAGGTGGAAGGAGTGCATGTGTTGCATCTTCTTTCTTGCTTTCTTCACGTCTTCTCGACTCGACTTTAATTCTTTATCTTTTCTCGATGTCGTCTCGGGATTTGAACTTGTCTTTTAATTTTCTTCTTCTATTAGACTTAAGTTCTTCGACTTCGTTAAACTTCCGTCTTTAGACTTTATCTTCGATAAATCTTCAGAATAGGCCTTGGACTTCCGTTCTTTTTGCACTCTTGATCTTTTGACTTCGTCTTTTCCCGTTTTCTTCGATAAAAGCCCGTGAAACCCCGTGTTTTCTTCCTTTTTCATATTTTGGTCCTAAAACACAATAAAAACACAAATCACGCATAATTCCGACTTTTACGACATAAATCACACGTTTTGGTCTTGTTATTATTGGAAATAAGTGGTAAAAAGATAAGTGTTTTCACACTTATTAAATCCCCTACACTTGACCATTGCAATGCCCTCATGCAATGCATTAATTTTAAAGCACGGTTTACATTTTCCATCATAAATAACCCACCTTGGCCTTTATTAAATACTAAACATAAAAAGATAGAACAAGTAAAGAAATCAAACACTTACATTGGTTTTGGCAGTCATGAACGTTTATCATCCTCAAGTTTCACGTTCCCCATACCAAGCTTAAAAACGAGATCATTGTTATTATAAGTTAGCAAACTATCACGAACTCATGTGGGCCAATTACTCACTTAGACTCCCTTATTCCTAGGTGTATCTCTTATATTTTATTTTTGTCTTGAATGATCACGAGGATGCATTGTTTGACTTATTTCGATAGTTATTTAGGCCGAAAATAAAGTGAACGATTTAATCAATAGTTAGCTAAAGGACCAAATCTTTTAAAACTGCTTCTCGGGACCTCATAAAGTTCATATCTTGGCATAACTCGCTTCACGATTTGAGACCTTTCTCGGACCGATATTTGGCAGCGACTTTATACTTCGAATCTTGAGAGACGTTCATGAAATAATGGCCTTCTCTTCATAATAGGAATTTCTTCACTTGAAGTTTTGAGAGATTCTTCATCTTTGGACCACGACTTCTTCATTTTTCTTCAATCTTTATTTTGGACTTCGATATACAACGATCCGCCTCCTTTTAGGACTTGGATCTATTTATCCTCATACCTTGTTAGGGTCTTTTCGGATAGACTTCTCCATGACTTTTGGGGAGTTCTTGCTTTTCGTCGTGTGTCTCGATCCTTCATATTGATTTTTGATAAATGATTCTTCACATCACTTTTGGATCTTTAGCAACAAAATGTAGCCCCATGCCTTGTTAGGGCCTTTTCGGACTCGCCAATCTTCGCATCCCGCTTCAATAAGTTATGCCTTGGCTATGAACTCTAATCCGTACCGAGCAACTTTTAAACGATCTGGGGCTAGAAGCTAAGTAACCTTTTAAATCGTACAACCTTATTTATTGCAGATAAACTTATTAACAAGCGAAGGGAGAATAGGCTTATATTTGGCTCTATCATCTCTCGTCCTCCACAGTTTAAAATCTCAAGGAATGAGACTCGTGGATGCTTAGCCTATTAAATCAAAGTTTTGGGTTTTCGAGTTGTCTATAGGATCTTGCAAATTCTTAGACTTTTTCAAGTTTAGAAATCGCATTTTAAAGTTCCCTTAATAAACAACTCTCTAGGATCAGTTATAGGAACTTGCGAAAAGTTCTTGTTCTTAACCCGTGAGAGTTAAGACTTTCGCGTTTTATAGCTCCCTATATAACAGCCTAGCAAAACTTGACTTAAACACGTTAAGGATACTAGCTAGAGTAAACTTAGATAAGTAAACTCGGGTTGAGTCAAAATGTTCACGACTAAGAAAAATCTAAAACCACTTTATTGAAGAACTATTCTAGCAATGGAAAGAAAATAATAATAACAAAGGCAAATACAACTATACAGCTAGGCCAAAATAGATTAAAAATTTTGAAAAATGTCGAAAAATCAAATTTTCCGGTTAAAATGAGGGCACATTCATGGAAAAGACCACAAACTTCGATATAAGTCCCCCCTACACTTGAGATAAACATTGTCCTCAATGTTTAAGCATGTGGGAGTAAACTCCCCTACACTTATGACATTGTGCACTTTGTTTAAATCTTGCTAAGGAAGGGACAACTAAAGTGAATTCAATGTGAACATATATAAAATATGAAATATTGAATCACAAGAGTTAGGATAGAACCGGAAAGATGGGAACACGGTATTACGGTTCATCAAAAGTCATCAAGGTGGATCTTTGAAGCTTTAATCCCTGCACAGCACAAGAAACAAGACAACAAACACATACGGGGCTCCCCCTACACTTATTATGAAAGCAGTAAAGGATAGATCACAGGTTGCCTCCCGAGAAGCGCTTGTTTTTGTTCACCGAGTCACGAGCCTGACTCGACCCAATTTAGTTCATGGGGAACGTGGTGAGAGATGGAATCATCTCATGAGAGATGTCCTCACCAAAGTACAGCTTCAAACGCTGGCCATTCACCTTGAAATTGGGCCCAGTTGGCTGAGAAAGCTCAATGGTCCCATATGGAAAGACTTTTGCGACGGTGAATGGACCAGACCAGCGGCTCTTCAACTTGCCAGAGAAGATCTTCAACCGAGAGTTAAAAAGTAAGACTTGATCACCAACGTGGAACTCTCGGTTCTTTATTTTTGCGTCATGAATGATCTTGGTCTTCTCCTTGTAGATCAGCGAGTTCTCATAAGCTTCATTCCTCAGTTCGTTGAGCTCGTTGAGTTGAATCTTGCGATGATCACCGGCTTTGTTGATGTCGAAGTTAGCCCACTTCAAGGCCCAGTGCGCCTTATGTTCCAGCTCGATGGGGAGGTGGCATGCTTTCCCGTACACAAGACGATAAGGTGTACAACCGATCGGGGTCTTATAAGCAGTACGGAAAGCCCACAGAGCATCATCTAACTTATCGGCCCACGCGGCGCGATGCTCTCCCACAGTACGCTCCAAAATTCGCTTCAATCCACGGTTGGATATCTCGGCTTGCCCATTGGTTTGGGGATGATAGGCGGTGGAAAGATGGTGATTGACACCATACTTAGCCATGACTCTTGCAAATTGATCATTGCAAAAATGAGTTCCGCGGTCACTGATGATAGCACGAGGAACGCCAAATCGAGCGAAAAGCTGCTTCAAAAAGTTCACAACCACCCTCGCATCGTTCGTAGGGAGAGCCTTGGCTTCAACCCATTTAGAAACGTAGTCGACGGCGACGAGGATGTACTTGTTCCCTTTGGAGAATGGAAATGGCCCCATAAAGTCGATGCCCCATACATCAAAGATTTCACATTCCTGTATGAAATTTTGAGGCATCTCATCTTTATGTGTGATCTTGCCTTGGCGTTGGCAAGCATCACAATGCTTAACCATTTCGTGAGCGTCACGATAAATGGTGGGCCAATAGAATCCAGAATCAAACACTTTTTTAGCGGTGTAGTTGGGACCAAAGTGACCACCGGTGGGTCCTTTGTGGCAAGCTTGGAGAATGTCAAAAGCTGTCGGTCCGTCAACACAACGACGAATTATCAGATCAGCACATTGTTTGAATAGATAAGGGTCATCCCAAAAGTAAGTCTTAACATCATTCAAGAACTTCTTCTTTTGTTGGGATGTTAACCCTTTGATGAGAATACCACCCGCTAAGTAGTTTGCAATGTCCGCAAACCACGGGGTGTCATCAAGATTGAGATTTATAGACATTAAGGTCTCAAGGGGGAAAGAGTCATTGATCTCTTTGTTCGGATGATCCCCTTGATATGGATCCTCAAGTCTGCTCAGATGATCCGCGACCAGGTTTTCGGCTCCCTTCTTGTCGCGAATTTCAATGTTGAATTCTTGAAGGAGTAAAACCCAGCGAAGAAGTCTTGGCTTAGAATCATGCTTAGTCATCAAGTACTTCAACGCGGAATGGTCAGTGTATACGATGGTGGGGGATAAAACAAGATAGGGGCGAAATTTCTCAAAAGCATAGACAACAGCTAAAAGCTCTTTTTCGATTGTCGTATAATGCAATTGAGCCCCCATCATTGTTTTGCTAGCATAGTGGATTGGTTGGAAGTGTTTATTCACTCGTTGGCCCAAAACCGCACCAATAGCAAAGTCGCTAGCATCACACATCAACTCAAAAGGCAGCTCCCAATTAGGTGTAACCAAGACCGGTGCCTTAGTTAGCTTATCCTTAAGAAGATTGAAGGCTTCGATACACTCTTTAGAAAAGATAAAAGGAGTATCTTTTTCCAAGAGGTGGGTCATCGGGCAAGCGATTTTAGAGAAATCCTGAATGAATCGACGATAGAAGCCCGCATGACCCAGAAAACTTCTCACACCCTTCACGGTTGAAGGTGGAGGTAATTTGGCTATGACATCTACTTTAGCACGGTCGACTTCAAGACCGGCTTTAGAGATTTTGTGTCCTAGCACAATGCCTTCTTTTACCATAAAATGGCATTTTTCCCAATTCAGAACAAGGCGAGTGTCTTCGCACCGCTGAAGCATAGGTTCCAAATTGGCAAGGCAGGAAGAGAAGGAATCCCCGAAGACCGAGAAATCATCCATGAAAACTTCCATGGTTTGCTCAACCATGTCATGGAAGATAGCCAACATGCACCTTTGGAAAGTCCCGGGGGCATTGCATAAGCCAAAAGGCATTCGTTTGTAAGCAAATGTGCCATAGGGACAAGTGAATGTTGTCTTCTCTTGATCTTGGGGATCGATGGGTATTTGGAAATAACCTGAGAAACCATCAAGAAAGCAGTAATATTCATTACCCGCTAAACGTTCAAGCATTTGGTCCATAAAAGGTAAAGGGAAATGATCCTTTCTCGTGGCATCATTGAGTTTGCGGTAGTCTATACAAACTCTCCACCCAGTAACGAGACGGGTAGGAATCAATTCGTTGTTGGCATTGGGCACAACGGTGATACCGCCTTTCTTAGGCACACAATGGACTGGACTAACCCATGGTGAATCCGAAATAGGGTAAATCATACCCGCATCAAGAAGTTTGATAACCTCTTTTTTGATGACTTCATGGATTTTAGGATTCACCCTTCGTTGGCTTTGAATTGTGGGCTTAAATTCGTCCTCCATGAGAATTTTATGTGTGCAAAAGTGAGGATCAATTCCACGAATGTCGGAGATTTTCCAAGCGATAGCTCTTTTATGCTTCTTCAACACGGCGATAAGTCGGGCTTTTTCTTCTTCTTTCAGGTCCTTTGCGATGATGACCGGTAACTTCTCGTTGTCTTCAAGGAAAACGTACTCAAGATGAGGAGGTAGGTCCTTAAGCTCAAGAGTAGGAGGATCCTCAATAGATAGTGTAACTAACGATGGATCATCATTAGTCACCTCTTTAGGAGAAGGAGGAGAAAACGGGTCCTCATTGAGAAGTCTCTCAATAGTGTGAATGTCTTCATCCCAATTGGTGGACAAATTATCATACTTAATATCAAGAGGACCCAAGCTCGCTTCGAAATCATCCAAGTCACTTTCTCCAAAAGGAGTCAATGCGGGAGAAATTGAGGCAACGGTCTCAACATTGGGTAGAGAAGAAAGAGTACTTTTGCAAGCATCATGAAAATGTTCTTCACAAGCCTCGTCGAGAACATCAATAGCATTAACACTCTCATATGAATAAGGTTGCTTAGAAATCTTACCCATGTTGAAGACAATTTTATCGTCACCAACTCTCATGATTATTTCGCCCGCGGCTACATCAATGAGAGTGCGACCGGTCCTCAGGAAGGGACGTCCAACGATTAATGGAACACGGGGATCCATCTCGTAGTCAACGACGACAAAATCCGCCGGGAAGGTGAATTTGTCAACGCCAACAAAGACATCTTCGGCTATCCCCACTGGATAAGCAACCGTATGGTTGGCTAATTCCAAAGTCATTTTGGTGGGGACCAGCTCGGGGAGAGATAATTGCTTCCAAACACTTAATGGCATTAAGTTAATACTGGCACCTAGATCGGCTAGGGCCATGCAATTCTCTACTCCCGGGAAGTTGCAAGGAATCAAGAAGCGACCCGAATCACCAAGTTTGGTGGGCAATTTCCTTAAGAGCACTGCGGAGCAGTTCTCATTAAGTTGGGTCTGAGCGATGTCAAGAAGCTTTTCCTTATCACTTAAAAGATCTTTTAACATCTTAGCGTATTTGGGCATGTGAGCGAGAGCCTCGGCAAAGGAGATGTTAAAATTCAATTGTTTAAACATTTTGAGAAAGTTTGAAACCTGAATATCATCCTTGCTCTTTTACTTCTCTTTCCTCAACCTTGAAGGATAAGGTATATTGGATAAAGAAGAAGGCTTTAGGGGAATAGGATCACTCACAACCACGGGTGGTGGGGAAATGGGGATAGAAGGTGAAGGAGGTGAGGAAAGTTGCTCGTTTTCCTTGTTCACAATCACGGGTGGAGGTGTAGGAAGCTCGGGTTCCATATAACCTTTTCCACTACGAGTGGTGATTGCTTTCATCTCCCCTCTTGGATTTGCAACGGTGTTACTCGGAAGAGTACCCTAAGAAGAGGATTGATTACTTTGGATGAGCGAACCAATCATATCACGAATGTTAAGCGCTTGAGTGCTGAAAGAATCTCTGATGTCGGCACGAATCTCATTGCTCTGTTTTGCCATATCATTCCTTAGCTCGGCTCGAATATCGCTCCCTTGTTTCGCCATTTCGCCCTTCAAGTTGCGGACTTGACTCTGAAGATTCGTCACCATCTCCCGATTAGTCTTCATGAATGTCTTGACGTCTGGACTCACTGCCATCGATTGATTGAGAGGTGGAGCTTGGTAGACTTGAGAATTTCCTTGAGTTGGGTATGGGTTTCGTTGGGATTGATATTGATTGTTAGCACGAGGTTGGGATTGGTTGTTTTGGTTATAGCTTTGTTGTTGGTTTTGGTTTGCAGGAGGGAAACCGGGAGGAGCAAGATAATTGTTGGAACGATAACTTAGCAAGCTACGGTCTCCTTGAGGGCGAGCTTGATAGCCTCCCGTGGGATAAGTACCGTAAGCGGCGTTAACGTTTTCAGAAAAATTGCCTTGGGTAGAAGGACAATCATTATAAGAATGAGGGCCACCACATGTGTCACAAGAAATAGCAACAGCTTTAGCTTGTTGAAAGTGGTTTGTGGCTATGGCCATGAAATTCTTGTTCATTTCAGCGAGTTGTCGAGAAATTTCAGTCATCTCAGGATTGGAAGTAGTAGAAGAAACATTGACTCTCGAGTTAGATCTTGAGGATGCGGATGAATCCCAATTCTTGTGGTGAGTAGTCATGTTTTCAATCAACTCTCTACACTCCTCCGGTCTCCTTTTCATAAAAGTACCACCGGCGGCGGCATTAATCGTGTCACGATCACGAAAAGTGAGACCATTGTAGAAGGTGTCAATGAGAGTGACGGGGAGCATATTGTGATTTGGACAGCGGTCGATCAAATCATTGTATCGTTCCCAAGCATCGAAAAGCGATTCATCATTGTCTTGCATGAATCCACTTATTTGGTTACGAAGGCTTGTGACCATGGATGGGGGAAAGTAGCGCGACAAAAAGCGTTGAGTCATGTCATTCCACGTATGAATAGAATTCTTAGGAAGACGGTCAAACCATTTTTCGGCATGGTGAGAAAGCGAGTGGGGAAAGAGTTGAAGGCGAAGGTCATCCATAGAAACTCCGGGGCACTTCATGCTTTGGGTTATGGTAATGAATTTGTCGAGGTGTTTGTTGGCATCATCATCCGGAATTCCACGAAATGGGTTAGTTTGCACTTGCTGGATCATGTGATGCTTCAATGAAAGCTCCTGTGCCGTGACGTGTATTGGCGCAATCGGGCCTCCGCGTCCGTTCATGGTGGGTTGACACAATTCTTCCATTGTTCGTAAATCAGGTAGGAGGACATTGTTGTTGTTGTTGTTGTTCAAATTGGGTAGAGGTGGGTGATTATTATTGTTATTAACACCAGCCATATCTAAATCTTCACGAGTCTCGGGCTCAGAATAGTTCGAAGATCTAGTACGCATACACCTGCAGAAGAAAAATATACACAGAGAATATCTATATAATCTATATAATCTTTTTGGTGCAAAACCTTTTGAAAAGAATTGCTTTTTATGAATTTAGAATGTTTTTGTATTTTTGAAGAGTTTTATATTTTTTAGGGTTTTTATTTGAAAATTTTTAAAGCAAGGAAAATAACGTTCAAAGAACGGATCCCAAAATTCAATGCGTCTCTCACTAAAAACCTTTAATCGTAACGAAAAGAGCCGGCATCGACGCCATTTAATACTCGCTTTTGGCTAAGTATAAAATCTTATCGTCCGAATCCTTTCGAATTGACTATTAGTTAAAAGTGCGACTCAATCGTCTTTTGGTGAACAAGAGAATGGATTGGTTTTGATTATCTATTTTAAAATAATAGCAAGAAATTTAAGTGTCGTTGAGTAAAGTAGAAGTTAAAAGATTAATACTAAAATGACGAGTAAAAATAAAAGCTTGAAAAACTTAAAGACTAGATTAAGAAAAATACTAGATCACTTAATAAAAACTAACACTTGGAAACTTTGTAAAAACAGTAAACTAAACAAGTCCCAATCGGAATATGGGAGAAGCAGTGCAATCGGAATGTGCCAATAAATGCCCAGATCGGAATATGTTCTGATCTGGTGATCGGAATGTGAGGCTTAGTCTCAATCGGAATGATCAATAAGGGGGCAATCGGAATGTTAGCAAATAGGTCCAGATCGGAATATCTGAATCTGAACTAATCGGAATGATATTAAACTTCTCGTCGAAATGTCACAGGAGGCAACCAATCGGAATAAGCAAACAAGATCCTATCGGAATGCTAAACCCTAACCCGATCACTCGATTGGAATGAGGGAGAGGATACCTGGTCGGAATACTAACTGCTCAAATCGAAACCCCTTAAAACCCTTTTCCGATTAACCAATCGGAAAGAGGGGTGTTGGTGGCTGCTCGGAATGTGCAAATCGGAAAGGGGTTTAGACCCTTTCTGAAATATTTGGGATTCGGTTAAGAGCCAAGAAATAAGCTATATTGGTAAGCTTATTCCCAAAACTAAAATGAACCAAAACTAAACCGGATCAAATAAGCTCTAGAATCAACTTATCTAAACTTAAAATAAACAAACTTTTAGATCAAACATAAAAATATGAACTTTTTAAGAAAACTTTTTATAAGTAAATAAGCTAATCATAAAAATAAGCCAATAAGCACAAAAATCTCAAAGCTTATTCATATGAAAACTTAAGTAATGATCAAAAGATTAACTTTTTAAGCACGAAATCATTTAGAACAACACAAATCATATGAAAT
The DNA here is from genome assembly GCA_025667525.1 of Glebionis coronaria. Lineage (NCBI taxonomy): Eukaryota > Viridiplantae > Streptophyta > Magnoliopsida > Asterales > Asteraceae > Glebionis > Glebionis coronaria. Next base: position 22,382,790 of record CM046874.1, read on the forward strand.
TCGTACCAAAATCAATCTAAAATCAAAGAAGGGTAGAATGAGATGAAAGATTAAAAGCTTAAATAGAACTTGATTAATGAAAAATAAGCAATACAAATGTTTAATCTTGAAAGATTAAGAGAAAAGATGAAACTTAGTGAGAGAAAGTTTAAGACTTTCTCTCTCTAAAACTAGAAAGAAAAGTACAAAAATGAAAAACTAAAAAAATTAAAGACTAACTAACACCCTCCTAATGACTATTAGGAGGGTATTTATAGGGAAGGTGGAAGGAGTGCATGTGTTGCATCTTCTTTTTTGCTTTCTTCACGTCTTCTCGACTCGACTTTAATTCTTTGTCTTTTCTCGATGTCGTCTCGGGATTTGAACTTGTCTTTTAATTTTCTTCTTCTATTAGACTTAAGTTCTTCGACTTCGTTAAACTTCCGTCTTTATACTTTATCTTCGATAAATCTTCAGAATAGGCCTTGGACTTCCGTTCTTTTTGCACTCTTGATCTTTTGACTTCGTCTTTTCCCGTTTTCTTCGATAAAAGCCCGTGAAAACCCGTGTTTTCTTCCTTTTTCATATTTTGGTCCTAAAACACAATAAAAACGCAAACCACGCATAATTCCGACTTTTACGACATAAATCACACGTTTTGGTCTTGTTATTATTGGAAATAAGTGGTAAAAGGATAAGTGTTTTCACACTTATTAAATGGAGTGCAAAATTTTCTTATTGTTGCCTAGTGTGACCGATTATCTAAAGGGAATAACGAGATTTTTTGTCCATGTTCAAAATGTAAAAATTTTGTACAATATGATGATATCAAAGTGATTGAGTATCATTTGCTCAAATATGGTTTTATTCGTAACTATACTTGTTGGTCGGAGCATGGGGAATTACTAATTGATAATAGTACATCGAGTCATGTGTCAAATGCTAATGTGGTCAATGAAACTTACAATAATGACAAACATGAATACTTAAATGAGATGTTACATGATTTGGAGGCTAATGATGGTGATATTAATCAAGAAGATTTACAACAATTGTTTGAGGATGCGGAGAAACCGGTGTATGATGGTTGTAAGAATTTTTCCATACTCTCAGCTGTTCTGGAGTTGTTAAAACTAAAAGCAAGTAGTAGTTGGAGTGATACAAGTTTCACGAAGCTATTAGATTTTATACACCAATTTCTTCCCGATAATAATGTGATACCCATTTCTACATACCAAGCTAAAAAGATAATGTGTCCAATGGGACTAGAGATTGAAAGAATACATGCATGTCCGAATGATTGTATGTTGTATAGAGATGGGTATGAAAACTTGCATGCATGTGTTACTTGCGGAACATCAAGGTATAAAAAAACTGGAACCGGATGAAACTGATGATGATGTATCAAAAAATGGACCCCCAGCTAAGCTATTATGGTATTTCCCCATCATATCGAGACTAAAACGATTATTTGAAAACAAGAAAGAGGCCAAATTGTTGCGTTGGCATTTCGAAGAGCGTAAAGATGACGGAAAATTAAGGCATGTGGCAGACTCCCCTCAATGGAGAAAGATAAATAACAAGTTTCCAGAATTCGCTAAAGATGCTAGAAATATTCGATTTGGGTTAAGCTCGGACGGAATGAACCCATTCGGGAACATGAGCAGTCGTTACAGTACTTGGCCGGTTCTTTTATGTATGTACAATCTTCCACCGTGGTTATGCATGAAACGTAAATACATCGTGATGTCATTGCTAATCTCTGGTCCAAAACAACCTGGCAATGACATTGATGTGTATTTGTCTCCTTTGATTAAAGATACGAAAACTTTGTGGACCCGGGTGTATACATGTATGATGTGTATATGAAGGAGAAATTTAATTTGAAAGCAATGATTTTATTCAGCATTAATGATTTTCCAGCATACGGCAATTTGTTAGGATACAGCACGAAGGGTAAACAAGCATGCCCGATTTGTGAAGACGAGACTTCCTCGAGGTGGGTAGATAATTGCAAAAAAAACCGTGTTCATGGGTCATCGAAGATCGCTTCCGCGTATCACCCGTATCGTGATATGAGGTCGGAGTTTGACGGGCATACGGAGCATGGACGAGTTAGAGCACGATTTAGTGGAGATACTGCATTTTCTCGAGTTATAATCTAAACATTGTGTTTGAAAAAGGAAAAGGTCGTCAAGTTGAAAAAGGACCCTGGAAAAAAAGGTCAATTTTTTGGAATTTAGAATACTTGAAGGATTTGGAAATACGGCATTGTATCGATGCCATGCACATTGAAAAGAATGTATGTGAGGCCTTGATTGGTTTATTGTTGAATATTCTTGGGAAATCTAAAGATGGTATTAATGCTCGAAAAGATTTGATCTCAATGGGAATCAGGTTAGAGCTCGCCCCAGTTGAAAATGACAAAAAACGCACATATCTGCAACCAGCGTGTTATACAATGTCGAAAGCAGAAAAAACCCAATTTTGTAAATGCTTACATGATATTAAGGTCCCATCTGGTTATTCATCAAACATTAAGAGGCTGGTGTCCATGAAAGATTGTAAACTACAAGGAATGAAGTCACACGATTGTCATGTTTTAATGGCACATATGATTCTCGTCGCAATTCGTGGTTTGTTACCAAAGCATTTCCGACATACAATCACAAAAATTTGTTTGTTTTTTAACAAGATTCACTCGAAAGTGATTGACCCCGAAATTCTGGATTCGTGGCAAAGAGATATCATCATTACTTTATGCCAGTTAGAGATGTACTTCCCACCGTCATTTTTCGATGTCATGGTTCACTTGATATCTCATATCGTCGCTGAAATTAAAGCTTGTGGTCCTGTGTTTTTACATAACATGTTCCCGTTTGAGAGATACATGGGTGTCGTGAAGGGGTACGTGAGGAATCAGTCTCGGCCCGAGGGTAGTATTGTTGAAGGATATGCTTCAAAGGAGGTCATCGACTTTTATACAAACTATTTGGAAGGTGTCAAAGGTATTGGCGTTCCTCAAAGTCGTCATGTGGGCAGACTTCACGGGGTCGGCACAGCTGGATTGAAGCATCATAGCCCAGATCAAAATCTTTTCGATATTGCACATTTTGTAGTCCTTGAACATATGACATGTGTTGCTCCTTACATTCAAGAGCATATGAGAATGTTACGTGTAGAAAACTTTGGTATTACTGATACATGGTACACAAAGAGGCATAATGAGCAGTTTGCACATTTTGTAGTCCTTGAACATATGACATGTGTTGCATTAATTTTTTGAAAGAAAGACAATTTTGTTGCAGTAGTTAAACTCCCTCTTACAGCAGCATTCAAACATCCCTACCTTCTTCTCGCACTTCATTTTATTGATAACAGGTTTTTACAATCGGTTGTGAAAGGTCTTCGCGAAAACAGATGCATGTTCCTCAACCCATATGCCATCACATCAAGTGAATGTTCAAGAAATGGTAAACAAGTTGTGGATCACATTATTGATATTCAGAAGCTAAATCCGGGAAAGGAAATATTCTTGGCACCTTATTACCAAAGGTACTTTTGTTGCTTGTTATACTGATATTATAATGTGATTAATCTATAATACAACGATGAAACTTTTTTGTAGTGGTCACTGGCTTCTTTTTGTGGTTTGTCCAAACTTGAGGAGCGGCTATATAGTGGATTCATCAAAAAATAACAATACCGAGAACAGTTATTATTTAACGAAGATAGTAGAGAGGTAAAATTTCTATTATCGAGATTTGAGTTGACATGTACTTTTTGAGAAAATAGTTAGAAGTTAACGTTATGCCATTGCTTTTCAATATAGGGCTTTCGAGATCAAGTTTAATTAGAAGATGGTTGAGGTATATAATCTACAGTTTCTGTGTGTATATATTGATTTGGTTGTTGCATTTGTGTAACTATGTTTTTTTTATTTAAGTATAGTGTTTCCAACAAGAGGGTTTATGGGAATGAGGATATTACATGATGAAGTTCATGCATGACCTTCTTTTAAAAACACAAGCCGACTTTCCAGAAAATATAAGTGTTTCCTTTTATACTTGATAAGTAATACGTATACGACTTGAGAACATATATATTGTAGTTAAGTAATCCTAGCCAGGGTCGGCTATTCACAAGTGCACCATGTGCATTGCCACACGACCACATCTAAATTATGGCCACCAAATTAGGAGATCTTTTGTTATAAGCATATGTGTATTACTTAGTTATTTTAGTTGTGATATATAGGATTGAGTACAAGTTATAGCTAACTCATGTTACAATTTGTTTCTTATGTTCTAATAAGACCTTAGGCCCAAATCCAGATAATATATAAGCATTAAAACGAGTCTCTCATAGGCAGTGGCGGAACCAGAAAGTTTAAGGAGTGGGGGCAAAAAAAATTTTTTTGAACGATAGTAGTTATATACACCCAATAAAGATACAAATATAAGGTTTTTACATTATTTTTTTTCTTTTCGAGGGTAATTTGAAGGTTTTTACATTGTTTTGTTTCCGAGTGAGGGGCAATTCGAATTTACGATGGGGTGCACTTTAATAAAATGGTCTTAAAATTTTTTTTTACACTAAAATTTGATTTTTTTTGTCGAGCCATCCTCCCCCCCCCCCCCCCCCCCCCCCGCACTCACCAAGTACTTCCGCCCCTGCTCATAGGTTAATTTAACAAGAACGAAGTAGTTTAGAGATATTTGAGTTGCAGTGATATATTTCTAGTTTTTAGACTGAGTTTTGCGATTAATTATTCGGTAATGTTTTAAACTTATTATTTTGCTTTTTCTTAGTTGTTTTTTTGCTTTATAGGGAAACTTTTTTATGTTAAAGTTTAATTGTTAATTAGATTAGTCATTTAGTTATCTTTTTATAGTATTATGTGGTGTAATAATGTTAATTAGAATAGAATCTGATAATTAAGCTGATTTATTTTGGTACATAAAGTAATCTCAACCAGAACACAATCTGACAAGTAATCCCAGCCATAACCAATACACAATATGATTATATAGAAGGCTGACTTAACATATTTAGCATACGAATTAAGTACCATTTTATGAAACCTTTGACTAACATATATCTATGTTTGTTTTTGTAGATATGGGATGATACACGTTTTATAACATCGTTTGAAATCGACCAAATAGCTTATATGATGTTGAACAACATTTAGAGGGAAGTAGTCATTCCTTTCGGTACAACTGCTCCACAATAGTTTAAGTTTTATATTTTAGTGATAACTTTTGAACAATTGTAATGACGAGCACTTTTCTCTAACTAAGATTGCTACGTTGGTTGACGTTTTTATTGAATCTTAAGTTTGTTGAATATTGTTTGTCGATTTGCTGTTGAATATTTATTGTAGTGTTTGGTTACAAGTTTTATATTGCAGGCTATTGTACTGTTTGATTACAGGTTTTAGAGTATTTATTTGTATTTTTATTTTATTTTTTTGCGCTTTATTTTTTGGTGCGGTTTAATAAAAAAACCGTATCAAATGAAAAAATAAAATATTTGATTTATGGGTCATTATTTGATACGGTTAATAAGCAAACCGTAGCAAAAAAGTGATTATTTGGTACTATAGTAGGTATGAATTATCATATCCTTTTCTATCATTTTACCAGGATGAACCATCATGAGACCCGCGGCATAAGGCTTATGAATGTTATTTACAATGATTGTCTCGAGGTCAGATACAATGAATGGTTTCAGTTCCGTGCTACCCTTTTTGATAGCTGTGATATACTCAGGATACTCTTTCTCTTTTTCTCTTTTGAGAGCTGTATGTAACTACAGTTCTTTATGGGCTGGGGAAATCTCCTAAATTACAAGAGAGGAAGATAGAGTACCAAAAAAGGATTTATTTTTTGGTACGCTATTGTTTACTACGGTTTAAAAATAGTACCAAATAGCCCCCAAAACCGTACCAAATGAGAAATTTGTGTAGTAGTGGATTGTCCTAACGAATGAATATGGGAATCAGTTTCACTAAGAACAACTTGTGGGTATGATATTGGGAATGAGTTTACAAAACCATTAGGTTCTGTAGGTCTAGAAAACAAGTTGTAGGGCACGGCAAGAGCCATGGCACCAGCGTACCCTCGGCTCTAAAAATTTAAAAAATTCATATATCAGTTGATGTTATTAAAGAGTACAAAACCAACCAAAAGCCAAACTGAATCGACAAACCAAGCCGCATCGAAACCGAATCGACTATTATTGGTTCGTTTTTGGGTTTTGGGTTTTGTATATATATCGGTTTTGTTCGTTCTTGTTCGGTTCGTTTCAGTTTTGAGTTCAAATAAAAAAAAGTACTTCCAAATTATCTATTTGGTTCGGTTCGATTTCGCTTTTACTCGGTTTAATTCAGTTCGCTTTGCGGTTTTCGCTTTTCTCAAAAGAGGTTTTCAGTTAAATTCGGTTTCGAGCCGCACTAATTAAAATATACCAATACTTATTCTGTTGGTAAATTGGTAATTTTAGAACCCATTTTGCATAGCAGCATAGGTCCATTGCTTTTTTTGTTGGTACTTTTAGAACCTATTTTCCATAGTTTCGTTGGTAAAAACATAATCTTTACCAACAAATAAAAGATACTCGTAATCAATGTTCTAAAAGGCTCGTCATGTCAGCAAAAGCTAAAAACGCAAGGCTTGATCTTCACACTATGCAGTAGACCAAGGCGTAGACATAAGGCTTGAAGTGAGATGAGAAGTGAAAATACGTGATAATGTGTAATACGTCATGATGCGTGAAAGCCTTTTTTTATATTAATTTCCACAAAATACATTTTTTAATATAGAATTAAAAAAGTTACATGCAAATGTAAAGGGTAATGATGACAAGTAATGTCAACAATAATACGGACTACTAGTCTTGCTAATCATATGTGTTATTTTTAAACTCTAAAAATAGCAGTATTCCAAATGGCTAATTTTAGTGTTAGTGGAGCTTATAAGGGTTGGATCTTTCTCAGGAGTCAGGTTGATATAATTTTGAAGGAGCCTGTTCGAAAAGCAATCAGCGAGACCATGGTGTGTTTTCTGTACAGTTTTACCCGAATGACCAGTAGAAAATAAGTCCTACCCATAATGACCCGTATAAAAGTATAAGACCCAAGATTTCACCTCCGGTTGTTTATGATATTGTTACTTGCAATTGAACCCCAGTTTGAGAAAACAAGTGGAACAGGCCGCGAATGAATCGAATCACTTGAAAGAATGAAAACCGAAAGTAGAAAAGAGAGCCTCATGTTAGTTGTCTAGTTGACATAGAATGCTGCAACTTAACAATTGACTTCTTTCGCAACCTTCCTAAATATTATGAAAAAGGAGGGAATCCGACACAGCCTGTGTTTGACAGATATAACAAGAGGTACCTTACAAGAACTGGTGAGCTTCTTAAAAATCTTTTAGGGTGTTTGTTTTTGCTAAAAACATCTGAACTGCGTCTGAATCTGACTGGTCAGACGCGGTCAGACATTTCTGTTGTTTGTTTTTTTCCTCAGAGTCAGACGCGGATATATGGTGGACATCTGACTGGATCAGACTCGGTGATTAGGTCTGACTCCTTCTTATTGTAAGATATTCAGTTGTTTTTCACTTCCAAAACCTTTGAACCCACAACACCCTTTACCTTTATCAGATCAAAATCCGAAACAGCTAACCGAATTTACAGAAATATACGAGATTCAGGGTTATTCATTTTGTGATTCGAATTATAGGAGACCAAAAACAATATTTGCTTTCATGGTTTTATGTTTCGGGTGAATAAAAGTGAAACAAAGAGGTGATTATTATAATGTTTGTTTTTTGTGTTGTAGTATGAGTGAGAGTGACAATGAAAGTGAAAATAATGACTGCGTATGGTATAACAATATTTAGGTATAGGGTTTTTATAAGTGACATGGGCCATGGGCCAAATTTCATAAGAAAAAGAATAGTGGGCCAAAACTTTGAGTGTTGCAAATTATTATTGCTCAAAATTGGTGTGTGCAAAATTTTATTTGATTAGTTGATTCGTTATCTTGCTCAAAAATAGTTGCTTCTTTATGTGAACTGTGAAGGCTGCTTTTTGTGGCTGTTGTGGGTGTAATGGTCTTATGTACTTATGTTGTAAATGAAGATGTATTTCGAAACTTGAAGACAAAAATGTTTCTTACGAATACAAACTGAATTTTTACAATATGTAATCTTAAAACAATGAAAGAAAATGTTGCTTACGAATACTTAATTGTTGGTTCACTACCAAACTCATGTTTTATTTTTGAGATTATATGTTTTTTTTAACATAAACTATTAAAAAATAAACAATTAAAATCATTCAGACAATTAAGAAAAACAAACAACAATTTTTCATTCATATTTAGACTTTGCGACCACCTCTTACCAGTAAGAGGTGGTAGTCAGATTCAGACCCAAAACATCTTAATGAAACAAACACCACCTTACATTAAGTTCGTGCCACAATTTTGAAAAACAAAGTTGGTTGCTAAATACCCCAATATTTTGGTTTTGGATGCACGAACGACGGTTTTGCAGTATGTGAATATGGTACTTTCCAAGTGCGAGAAGCAAAACGCAGCTGGCTTGACAATTTCTTTCCTGACTTTTAGGTTTCAAAATCATACAAGCTGTTTAGAGAATCAGCCCCGCCCTAAATACATCTGAAGCTTATCTAATTAACATAGATAATTATGTACAAAACATATAATGCAGCCCCGAAAAACTTCTGTTATAAGTAATTGAGTACTCGTTTGTTGGTAATCAACAATGGGAAAGATCGTTGAATCACATTCGATATATAGCAAACAAAAGGAGCATGGTAATTATGGGCTCTATGAGGCACTATAAAAAAGATCAATTTCACAGTAGGCAAAAGATAAAATAAGTGTGTGACCAAAGAAAACAAGTCTAAACAGGGTACATTATGAAATCAAGGATTAATTATGTATAAGCATCCATATTTAATAACGTCAAAAGGAAAACTAATGCACCTAACAATCCAATAATTCAAAGGGTATTTAACATTAGAAAAATAACAGGAAGATAGAAACGACAACCATCTCAACGCAATAAACATTCTTGAACCTGCATCTACACACTTATCTTCCATTGAATTTGACGATTTCTATTTGGATCTGTTGAATCTTGGTGAGATGACGGTGAGGCCTTCCGCATAAGAACCTATAACATCCCTGATTTTCATATATGAAATATCAATACTTCTACCCAAAGTTTGTTCTTCAATATCATATTTCCACAACTGATCGCTAGTTAGAAACACAACTTTCACATTATCATAAAAAAACCATGGGATTATACAAAAATCATGGAGTAAAATCTTTGTCCAAGATTTCTGTACCCCATACTCATTCATCAACCATATATGACCTTTCTGTCTATCAACCATAACAAGCTTTTCACCAAGTGCATCAAGCTCGGTATATCAATCAAACTCGATATATACATTATTAAAACTGGGTGGGGGCAGTTCACTAAATTTCTCATCCGCTAAATTAAAAGCAGCAATAACCGGTTTAGAATCTTTGGTAAAAATCCAATGAAGAAATCCGTTAACAAACACAGCTGACAAGCTATTCACTACGTAATTAAGAGCATAAGGTGAATCACTCACCTGCTTCCAAGTATTTTTTCGAAGGCTATATACATGCACATTAATAGAATGACACTTATCACTATCAGAGATAATAACAACCTTGTAATCATCTGATACGGAATCATAGCCAAATCCATTCATATAAGAATATTGGTATTGACTTAAGATGGGCCGTTCCAATTACACATAATCTTTAGTAGTTAGATTTAAAATGAGAAGGCTACGACGGTTATGATAAAAGTTGCTTCCATAGGCAGAAGCTAAAACAAGACCATTGACAGAACCATCTATAGAATCAATTCGATAATAACCAAAGTCATGCTTCTTGGTTTGTGTTGATACTAGTTCATGGTTATCGTATGGGACTGAATAAAGTAAACCATCGTTAGACTTGAAGATGAAGTGATTCCTGTTAAGTGTTTTTTGGTGAGTTTGGGTGAATCGGGGATCGGTGAGAAAAGATAACCATTCCTTTGAAACGCTCCTGAACCGGGCTATGGATTTGGATGGAATATGGCTTAGAACGTGGGTGGTGATAACATCCTGTGGGATTATTGCCATCGACGCCATTATAGTGTTGTACAAGTTTAGGGTACAGATCGATCGAGTACATAGTTGTTAAGCAGGTGTAAATATTTATAGAATGCATGGGCTCGAAGTGGACAATGTCTTAAGCATGGGCTCGAAGTGGACAATGTCTTAAGCAGGTGTAATTATTTATAGTTGTTAAGCAGGTGTAAATAATTGATCCAATACGGCAAACCCCTAATTGGCAGTTTCCAACATACTACATTGTAAAATCACTCCATTAAATGCGGAGAAGGATCGGAGGACATATCCCTCCGTTGAATGCAACCCTTGGGGACGGAGGACGTACGTCACGCCCATTGTTGGAACTATACGTACGGGGTTGTTAATTACGTTTAACTGTCCTAAGGAATGAATTTGCATAAGTTTATACATCCTCTCTATCTGATTTATAGATTGAAGACATAATCAGAGAGTATCAGACTACATTATATGAGAGAAAGTAAATCATAATCCGCTTGTATGTTGCTATGTTTTTTTTGTTTCCACCATTGTCCTTGTTTTTTATTTGTACGCTAATAAAAAGCAACACGTGAGTTACCACTCCCCCATACAAACCCACACGTGGGTTATGGCTTTGTGATTCCCGAAGGTTGAGAAACTCACCACTCGTGAGTGTGTGAGTATTTTAGTGAGGTATATTTTTGAATAAAGTGCGTATAAAGTGGAGGTTATTTTTTTTCTTCCTTATTATAATAAAAAAGTTGAGTTTTTGGCAACCCCTCTGATTTGTGAATATGGTACTTTTGGGGCTGTTAGTTCCAAAATATGTGGCTTATTGCCAAGTGCGAGAAGCAAAACGCATCTTACTTGACCATTTATTTGCTGACTTAGGTTAATAAACAGTACTTTACTTCTTTGATTCTCTTTGGTTTACTATTGGAACTGTAAAAGTAATGACATCATTATTACTGAGAACTAGTTAAACACTCATCCAAACACTCTATCCATATCTTCAACTGAGTTATCAAAGTTGTTCGATAAGGATCATGGAAATTAAATGTGTTCTTCATTTGCGAATAAATTAGAGTTATACTACTGTTATAGAGAAGTCCACAAATGGAAATCAGTCGAGTTTAATGGTGAGTTATAACAGGTCATGAGATAACAACGTGTTCAATGTGTCTCAAGTTCTATGGATTTACATATTTGTTATTTAGTAGAGGATTAAGCCAGTCGTATACGGTATACCGCAAAGTGCTAATTCACTTGGTTGTCAGTTAATTGTAGTACAAATCTTTGACGTTAAGATCCTTCTTTTCTGCCAGGCCTAAACTGGACGTACGTAACCATGGCAAAACCAAAATATATGATGACCTTAAACCGCACCTATAGTTTGTCCCAAAGTAGATCATGAACCAAATACAAGCATGAGTTTCTTGATTTGAAAATGCCAGTTTGAGCCTCAGATTTACGTGATTTATAAGTTTTACAAACTTATAAGCTGATTAAAGAATCAGTCCGACCCCGAGTACATCTGAATCTTATCTAATTTTTTATTTTTTTTGAAAGGCTGAATCTTATCTAATTAAAATAGATAGTTATCTACAAAACATAGAATATAGCCCTCAAGAACTTCTGTTATTACTTATTAGTAATAGAGTACTCGTTTGTTGGTGATCAGCAATGGGAAAAATCATTGAATCACTTTCACAGTAGGCGAAACATAAAATAAGTGTGTGATCAAACAAACAATCAACAGTAGCTAGTATATAAAGCCATAAAAGAACCCTTTAACTAAAATAAAATTGGAAAACAAGTCTAAACAAACAGGGAACAGGATGAGATCAAGGAAAGTGCATCATGTATAACATCCTAAAGCATCCATATCTAATAACGTCAAAAGGGAAACTAATGCACCTAACAAGGGAGAAAAACCTGACAACGATCTCAATGCAATAAACATTCTTAAACCTGCACACTTATCTTCCATTGAATTTGACGATTTCTATTCGGATCTGTTGAATCTTGGTGAGATGAGGCTTTCCGCATAAGAACCTAGAACATCCCCTCCTATTTTCATATATGATATATCAAACACTTCTACTGAAAGTTTGTTTTTCAATATCATATTTCTTCAATTGACGACACATGTCTATAAACACAAGTTTCCCATTATCATAAAAAAAAAACCTTGGAATTTTATAAAACCCATGGAGTACAATCTTTGTCCAAGATTTATGTACCCCATACTCATTCATAAACCAAATATGTTGTTTCTCTTGATGGACCACAGCAAGCTTTTCACCAAGTGCAACAACTTGCAATTTTTTATCAAACCTCATAGATACATGATCGGGCAGCGGCAGTTCACTAAACTTCTCATCTGCTAAACTAAAAGCAACAAGAACCCATTCATTATCTTTGATATAAATCCAATGAAGAAATCCATTAACAAACACGCCTGACCCCAAAATCGGTTCATAATTATTACGATCATAAGGTGAATCACTCACCTGCTTCCAAGTATTTGTTCTAAGGCTATATACATACACATTAATCCAATCAGAGATAATAACAACCTTGTAATCATCTGATACGGAATCATAACCAAAACCTTTCATAGAATGTTGTTTTTCACATGAGTGTTAGTTGTCTGATTGTCAATCGTTAGTTGTCTGATTGTCAAACGTTAGCTGTCAAGATTGACAATCATTTGTCAATCCTTATCTTTATATTAATAAGGCTAGTTGTATGCTAGCTGTCTGATGTGTATTATAAACTATATGTACTGAAGTTTTGATGAAGGGAAATACACAGAAACATTACAAGTTTAACATGGTAATCAGAGCCAAACATTAAACCTTAAAATATTTTCTTCGTCCGCTGTGATTTTGAATCCAACTAATCACTGCCGCATACACCTCTCTTTCTTCTTCACTATTCGCTGCCTTTTATTGTATCAACAATTGTGTGAGTATTTGTTCCCACGTGATCTGAGTATCCAAGATTCAACATTTAATTTCAAGTCATCTTTGAAGTATTTATTTTTCTTTGTATATTGTTTTGCGGTGGAAGTATATGTGTCGTTTGTCTAATTCTTGTTGGAGAACATAACAAAGATGAATTATACATCCACGGTTCCTTCATATATACCGGCACGGGAAACTTTAATACCGAATGCATTCATCACAAATTTTCAGGATCGTACTTGGAATATGGATACAGGTGCATCTTCTCACCTTAATTCTAATATTAGTAATTTAAGTACTGTTTTTAATTCTTGCTTATATCCATCTATACGTGTTGGTGACGGTAACACAATACCCGTCACAAACACAGGTCATAGCATCCTTCCCACTCTTCATCGGCCTTTACATTTTCATAATGTTTTTGTTACCCCTAACATTATTAAAAATCTTATATCTGTTCGTCAGTTTACCCGAGACAACAACTGTACTATTGAATTTGACGCTTTTGGTTTCTCTGTGAAGGATTTCTTGACTCGTCATATCCTTCTAAGATGTGACAGTTCAGGTGATCTCTATCCGGTAACTAATCCGTCGTCTCTTCCAAGTGCTTTGATATCTTTGAGTCCTTCTACGTGGCACCAACGCCTCGGTCACCCAGGTGATGACGTGTTACGTTCTCTTACTTCTCGTAATTTTATTTCTTGTAATAAGGAGAAGTCTCCTCATGTTTGTCATGCTTGCCAGCTTGGTAAACATGTAAAACTTCCTTTTTCTAATTCTACTTCTATTGTTTCCAGTTGTTTTGAGATTATTCATTCTGATATTTGGACGTCCCCCATTGTTAGTATGGGTGGCTTTAAGTATTATGTGATTTTTCTTGATCATTTTTCTCATTATTTGTGGATCTATCCTCTTCGAACTAAATCTGAAGTGTTTTCTAAGTTTGTAAACTTTCGTTCTTATGTTAAAAATCAATTTAAATGTGACATTGTTAGTTTTCAATGTGATCATGGTGGTGAGTTCGATAACACCCAATTTCTTGACCTTTTCTCTACACATGGTATTCAAATGAGATTTTCTTGTCCAAAAACCTCCCAACAAAATGGAAAATCAGAACGTATGATTCGCACTATAAATAATATGATTCGTACGTTACTTTTTCAAGCCAACCTTCCGCCTATGTTTTGGGTCGAGGCACTTCACATGGCTGCCTACCTTCTAAATCTCATTCCCTCAACCGCTATTCAAAATGAGATACCAGTTACCAAATTATTCAACAAACAACCAAACTATTCCAAACTTCGCACTTTTGGATGCCTTTGTTATCCTCACTCATTTCCACCACACAAACTTGCTCCACGAGCCACACCATGTATATTTTAAGGTTACCCAGCATATCACCAAGGTTATCGGTGTCTTGACCTAACTACGAACAAAATTATCATCTCTAGACATGTAACCTTTGACGAAAATCAGTTTCCCTATGGATCTATCACACCTTCGTCCTCGTATGAGTTCCTCGACACATATACCTCACCAATTACTCGTCATATAATCCATAATCCCCCACAAAATACTCCACCGCCAACATCTAATGTTAACCCACTGATACCTCGAACACCAAACCATACACACCCTACTTCTGAACCAAACTACTCTAGTGGCCCACCACCTGGTTTCTCACCACTTTTCTCGACCCAATCTACCCATCACCTTACACCACCTATAACCCAAACACAACCTCCATCCAGTTCAACGCCTACAACACAAAACCAAGCCCAATCTACAACCCTAGTTCCAACTGAAACCCAAACCTACAACAACTCTCAACCTGTTATTAGTAATCAAGTAACTCGGACGCACCCTATGGTTACTCGAAATCAAGATGGCACACGTAAGATCACTCAACGTCTAAATCTTCATGTTTCCCACATATCTCCTATACCAAAATCCCCATCTCTTGCTTTATCTGATCCGCATTGGCGGGATGCTATGTATGATGAATATAATGCTTTAATTAAAAACGGTACTTGGGTTCTCGTCCCAAGACCTCCTGGTGCTAATATTGTGCGGTGTTTGTGGTTATTTCGGCATAAATTTCATGCTGATGGTTCATTAAGTCGATATAAAGCCCGATTAGTTGCCAACGGTAGTAGTCAGCAGGTCGGCATTGACTGTGATGAGACTTTTAGCCCGGTTGTCAAGCCGGCCACTATTCGTACTGTTCTTAGTCTTGCACTAACTAGGCATTGGCCTATTCATCAATTGGATGTTAAGAACGCTTTTCTTAACGGTGATTTATCGGAAACTGTGTATATGCACCAGCCTCCAGGTTTTGTGGATCCTCGGTATCCTCATCATGTATGTCAGCTTCAGAGGTCATTATATGGGTTGAAACAAGCCCCTCGTGCTTGGTTTCATCGATTTGCTGCTTATGCTACTCGAGTTGGATTTTCTCCTAGTAGATGTGATTCCTCTCTATTTATTTACAGATCTGGTACTAACACAGCATATTTATTTATCTATGTGGATGACATTGTTCTCACAGCTTCCTCTACAGCTTTGCTTCAGAAGATTATTTTCTCTCTAAACAGGGAGTTTGACATGACAGATCTTGGCGCCCTTAATTATTTCTTGGGGATCTCTGTTACATGGAACACTACAGGGATGTTTCTCTCTCAGAAGAAATATGCTATGGAGTTGCTTCAACGAGCACATATGCTCAACTGCAATTCTACTCGGACTCCTGTTGACACTGAGTCCAAGCTTGGTCCCGAAGGGACTCCTATTACAGATCCTACTTTGTATCGGAGTCTTGCAGGAGGTCTACAGTATCTTACATTCACTCGTCCTGATTTGTCTTATGCAGTGCAACAAATTTGTCTATATATGCATGATCCTCGAGAGCCTCACTTAGCTGCTCTCAAGAGGATTCTTCGTTATGTTCAGGGCACTTTGGAGTTTGGTTTACAGTTATATGCATCATCAGGATCTTCTCTTGTGGGTTACACTGACGCTGATTGGGCTGGTTGCCCTGCTACTCGTAGATCCACATCAAGGTATTGTGTATTTTTGGGCAACAATATTTTATCATGGTCTTCTAAGCGACAACACACTCTTTCACGTTCTAGTGCTGAAGCTGAATACCGGGGTGTCGCTAACGTTGTTGCCGAGACGGCATGGCTACGAAATCTTCTTCGAGAACTACACACACCACTTGTGACCGCTACTCTTGTCTATTGTGATAACGTTAGTGCTGTTTATTTATCTGCTAATCCAGTACAACATCAACGAACCAAACACATTAAGATTGATATTCATTTTGTTCGTGATATGGTTGCTATGGGCCACGTACGTGTCCTTCATGTTCCATCTCGTTACCAGTATGCAGACATTTTCACCAAAGGTCTTCCTTCAGCGTTATTTGAAGAATTTCGCACCAGTTTGAGTGTTCGATTATCTCCCGCTCAAACTGCGGGGGAGTGTTAGTTGTCTGATTGTCAAACGTTAGCTGTCAAGATTGACAATCATTTGTCAATCCTTATCTTTATATTAATAAGGCTAGTTGTATGCTAGCTGTCTGATGTGTATTATAAACTATATGTACTGAAGTTTTGATGAAGGGAAATACACAGAAACATTACAAGTTTAACAATGAGATGGGCAGTTCCGATTCCACATAATCTTTAGTAGTTGGATTAAAAACAAGAAGGGTATGATCACTAGAAAACAACTTATTATAAGCAGAAGCTAAAAGAAGACCATTGGCAGAGCCATTTATATCAAGACGACGTAATCGTAAGGTTAGTGGTGACACTGCTTTAAGGTTATCGTATGGGACTGAAAAAAAAGAACCAACGTCAGACTTGAAGATGAAGTGATGTCTGTTAAGTGTTTTTGGGTTTGGATGAATCGGGGATCGGTAAGCAAAGATAGCCATTCCTTTGAAACGCACCGGAACCGACCTACGGATTTGGATGGAAGATGGCGTAGAACGTGGGTGGTGATAACATCCTTTGGGATTATTGTCATCGACGCCATTATATTGTTGCACAAGTTTTGTTTATTTATTGAGGAAGGAGGCCAATGAATGACCTAATATGTATATAAATTATAAAGTAAAATAACGTACAGTAATTCTTATTTTAAGGCCCATTAAGTATCACATTTTAATTAGCCCAACTAAGTTTTATCTAGATTGTCAAACTAATTTTACTTATTTCTCTAAATTTAAATATTATAGAGTTTTAACAATATAATTTTATATAAAAATTTAAATAATTAAATTATATATAAAAATTAATATTATATGTTAGGTTGGGTTGGGTTTTTTATAAGTGCTAAATAATTTGGGATTAATTGTATGTATTGATTGTGTAAGTGAAAGAGAAAAAAGATAATATTTTAATAGGAGATTGAGTTGTGATGGGTTGTGAATAAAAGTAGTTTTAGTTATACAAATTAATCATGGGCTGGAAGTGGACCCAATAATTGATCCAATAGGGTGGCATACCCTAACTGGCAGTTTCCAACATATTGTAAAAGCCATCTATGCCAATTTATATATCTGTATGCGCGGTTGGTGCGAGAGATGAAGATAATACGAGCACGAGGACATGATCTTGGGTATCACACCTCCGTTGAATGCAACACTTGGGGTGGAGGACGCCAGTGTTGGAACTATACGTGGGGTTGTTAAGTTTGAGTGTCCTAATTAACGAATGAATTTGCTTAAGTTTATACATCGTCTCCACGCATACAAATCATAATCCGCTTGTATGTTGCTATGTTTTCTCATCATTGCAATTTGCAAACCTCAAGTTTTTATGTTTCAACTATTGTAATTGTTCGCTAACGAGGATAACACGAGTGTATAGCTGCATTAATCTTGGGGGTTTATTTGTCAAGCTTAAAAAGCTATATATGTATAGTAGGAGAAGGAAATAGTTTTAATGATGTGAACTTGGGTTTTCCGTTTGGTTTTCTTTTAATTTTGCCATCAAAACTAAAAAATAAACATTAAAGTCGGTTTGGTTAAAACATCAAATTTGCAGTAAAATTTGATTTTTGGATATAAGTTTGACAATTGAAATCGAAAACCAAATTCATATAAATATATACTTTTAAAAATATATATATAATGAATTTAGTCCTAATATTATAAATAATTTACATTTAGAATAGTTTTTTATGCTAAATATCCGTATAATTATACTTTTTAAAAATAAATAGTGTAATTTTGATTATTCGAGTCAACTTAAAAACGATACCAAATTTAACATTCAACTTTTCGTTCGGTTCGATGGAATTTTTAGTTTGGTTCAATTCGATTTTCGAGGTGACCAAAAAATTCATCCAAATAACTTGAAATGTATAAACCAAACTGCTCGAGAACGAACGAATGACGCCCCTAAATCAAGGTTGCAATCAAGTCATTTTTTTATCAAGCAACTCGAACTTGACTCGATCAAGCCAAGCTTTTATCAAGCTCAAGCCCAAAAATAGCATGTAACATATATAAAGCTCAAACTCAAGTTTTTGATAGCTCGGCTCGAGCTTTTATCAAGCTTTTTCAAGCTTTATTAAAATACGTTTTTATGATAAATTCATATAAGCAACTTATGGTTAATTTGAGTATTAACTTATATATAAAGACTTATTTCATAAATAAATAATAAATTTTAGAAAGATTACTAATTTTAATTATATTTATAAATAAGCTCGTCGTATTTTAAATAATTTTTATTTTTATAAATTTATTACATTTACTTTATACTTGGTGAAATATAATATGTATAAATATTTATTATAATATTTTAAAGTGGAGGTTATTTTTTTTCTTCCTTATTATAATAAAAAAGTTGAGTTTTTGGCAACCCCTCTGATTTGTGAATATGGTACTTTTGGGGCTGTTAGTTCCAAAATATGTGGCTTATTGCCAAGTGCGAGAAGCAAAACGCATCTTACTTGACCATTTATTTGCTGACTTAGGTTAATAAACAGTACTTTACTTCTTTGATTCTCTTTGGTTTACTATTGGAACTGTAAAAGTAATGACATCATTATTACTGAGAACTAGTTAAACACTCATCCAAACACTCTATCCATATCTTCAACTGAGTTATCAAAGTTGTTCGATAAGGATCATGGAAATTGTTCTTCATTTGCGAATAAATTAGAGTTATACTACTGTTATAGAGAAGTCCACAACTGGAAATCAGTCGAGTTTCATGGTGAGTTATAACAGGTCATGAGAAAACAACGTGTTCAATGTGTCTCAAGTTCTATGGATTTACATATTTGTTATTTAGTAGAGGATTAAGCCAGTTGTAAACCGTAAAGTGCTAATTCACTTGGTTGTCAGTTAATTGTAGTACAAATCTTTGACGTTTAAGATCGTTCTTTTCTGCCAGGCCTAAACTGGACGTACGTAACCATGGCAAAACCAAAATATATGATGACCTTAAACCGCACCTATAGTTTGTCCCAAAGTAGATCATGAACCAAATACAAGCATGAGTTTCTTGATTTGAAAATGCCAGTTTGAGCCTCAGATTTACATGATTTATAAGTTTCACAAACTTATAACTGATTAATGAATCAGTCCGACCCCGAGTACATCTGAATCTTATCTGATTAAAATAGATAGTTATCTACAAAACATAGAATGTAGCCCTCAAGAACTTCTGTTATTAGTAATAGAGTACTTGTTTGTTGGTGATCAGCAATGGGAAAAATCATTGAATCACTTTCACATTAGGCGAAATATAAAATAAGTGTGTGATCAAACAAACAATCCGCGCAACGCTAACAGTAGCTAGTATATAAAGCCATAAAAGAACCCTTTAACTAAAATAAAATTGGAAAACAAGTCTAAACAAACAGGGAACAGGATGAGATCAAGGAAAGTGCATCATGTATAACATCCTAAAGCATCCATATCTAATAACGTCAAAAGGAAAACTAATGCACCTAACAAGGGAGAAAAACCTGACAACGATCTCAATGCAATAAACATTCTTAAACCTGCACACTTATCTTCCATTGAATTTGACGATTTCTATTCGGATCTGTTGAATCTTGGTGAGATGAGGCTTTCCGCATAAGAACCTAGAACATCCCCTCCTATTTTCATATATGATATATCAACACTTCTACTGAAAGTTTGTTTTTCAATATCATATTTCTTCAATTGACGACACATGTCTATAAACACAAGTTTCCCATTATCATAAAAAAAAACCTTGGAATTTTATAAAACCCATGGAGTACAATCTTTGTCCAAGATTTATGTACCCCATACTCATTCATAAACCAAATATGTTGTTTCTCTCGATGGACCACAGCAAGCTTTTCACCAAGTGCAACAACTTGCAATTTTTTATCAAACCTCATAGATACATGATCGGGCAGCGGCAGTTCACTAAACTTCTCATCTGCTAAACTAAAAGCAACAAGAACCCATTCATTATCTTTGATATAAATCCAATGAAGAAATCCATTAACAAACACGCCTGACCCCAAAATCGGTTCATAGTTATTACGATCATAAGGTGAATCACTCACTTGCTTCCAAGTATTTGTTCTAAGGCTATATACATACACATTAATCCAATGAGAGATAATAACAACCTTGTAATCATCTGATACGGAATCATAACCAAATCCTTTCATAGAATGTTGTTTTTCGCATGAGATGGGCAGTTCCAATTCCACATAATCTTTAGTAGTTGGATTAAAAACAAGAAGGGTATGATCATTAGAAAACAACTTATTATAAGCAGAAGCTAAAAGAAGACCATTGACAGAGCCATTTATATCAAGACGACGTAATCGTAAGGTTAGTGGTGACACTGCTTTAAGGTTATCGTATGGGACTGAAAAAAAAGAACCAACGTTAGACTTGAAGATGAAGTGATGTCTGTTAAGTGTTTTTGGGTGAGTTTGGATGAATCGGGGATCTGTAAGTACAGATAGCCATTCCTTTGAAACGCACCGGAACCGACCAACGGATTTGGATGGAAGATGGCGTAGAACGTGGGTGGTGATAACATTCTTTGGGATTATTGTCATCGACGCCATTATATTGTTGCACAAGTTTTGTTTTATTGAGGAAGGAGGCCAATGAATGACCTAATATGTATATAAATTATAAAGTAAAATAATAATTTTTATTTTAAGGCCCATTAAGTATCACATTTTAATTAGGCCAACTAAGTTTTATCTAGTTCAAACTAATTTTATTTATTTCTTTAAATTTAAATATTATAGAGTTTTAACAATATAATTTTATATAAAAATTTAAATAATTAAATTATATATAAAAAATAATATTATATGTTAGGTTGGGATGAGTTGTTGATAAATAATAAATAATTTGGGATTAATTGTATGTATTGATTGTGGGAGTGGAGGAATAAGAAAATAATATTTTAATAAGAGATTGGGTTGTGATGGGTTGTGAATAAAAGTAGTCTAATAGTTATACGAATTAATCATGGACTGGAAGTGGACCAATAGTTGATCCAATATGGTGGCATACCCTAACTGGCAGTTTCCATCTATGCCAATTTATATATCTGTATGCGCGGTTGATGCGAGAGATGAAGATAATATGAGCACGAGGACATGATCTTGGGTATCGCACCCTCCGTTGAATGCAACCCTTGGGGTGGAGGACGCAGTGTTGGAACTATACGTGGGGTTGTTAAGTTTGACTGTCCTAATTAACGAATGAATTTGCTTAAGTTTATACATCGTCTCCACGCATACAAATCATAATCCGCTTGTATGTTTCTATGTTTTCTCATCATTGCAATTTGCAAACCTCAAGTTATTTTGTTTCCACTATTGTAATTGTTCGCTAACGAGGATAACACGAGTGTATAGCTGTATTAATCTTGGGGGTTTATTTTTCAAGCTTAAAAAGCCATATATGGATCTCCTATCATAAAAATTCTCAGTTCTCCCTTTGGTGCTCCAACTCTCACATAAAGTTCTTGTTTCGACAATTCAATAGTCGGAGAAGGTTTTTTTACTAATGAATCGATACTCAAACTCATTCCATACAATATCTTTTGCTCTATCAAAGCGGCGTATTTCTAAATTTTCATAAGGCCCTCCCGTAATTCCTTCCAGTGCCTGTTGAATAATTTGTATGGATCCGTCATTTCTTGATTCATACTATATAACGAGCTAATGAATCCCCCTTTTTTGCCATTGGACTTCACAATCAAATTCGTCGTAACATTCATAATGATCAACTTTACTACGATCTCATTGTATTCCGGACGCGTGTAGCATAGGTCTCGACAAACTCCAATTTATTGCTTCCTCTTCACCAATAATGCCTACTCTCTTTCAACCCGTTCTAAAAAAATGAGATTTCGTGCAATAAGCTTTTATACAAGGAGAAGGAAATAGTTTGAATGATGTGAACTTGGTTTTCTGTTTCGTTTGCTTTTAATTTTGCCAAATGCACATCAAAATTAAAAATCAAACATTTAAGTTAGTTTGTTTAAACACCAAATTTGCAGTAAAATTTGATTTTCGGGTTGGATATAAGTTTGACAAATGGAATCGAAAACCAATTTTATATAAATATATACTTTTGAATATATATATATAATTAATTTAATCCTAATATTAAAAACAATTTACATTTAGAATAGTTTTTTATGCTAAATATCCATATAATTATACTTTTTTAAAATAAATTGTAGTGTAATTTTGATTATTCGTGTCAACTTAAAACCAAACCAAATTTAAAATCCAATTTTTCGTTTGGTTCGATTGAATTTTTAATTTAGTTCAATTCGATTTTTGAGGTGACCAAAAAATTCATCCAAATAATCTGAACTGTATAAACCAAACTACTTGAGAACTGAACGAATGACGCCCCTAAATTAGGGTTGCAATCAAGCCAATTATTTTTATCAAGCAACTCGAACTTGACTCGATCAAGCCAAACTTTTATCAAGCTCAAGCCCAAAAATAGCTTGTAACATATATAAAGCTCAAACTTAAACTTTTGATAGCTCGACTCGAGCTTTTATCAAGCTTTTCCAAGCTTTATTAAAATATGTTTTTATGATAAATTCATATAAGCAGCTTATGGTTAATTTGAGTATTAACTTAATTATAAAGACTTATTTCATAAATAAATAATAAACTTTAGAAGTATTATTAATTTTAGTTAAATTTATAAATAAGCTCATAGTATTTTAAATAATTTTTATTTTTATAAATTTATTACATTTACTTGATACCTGGTGAAATATAATATGTATAAATATTTATTATAATATTTTTAATACAGAGGTTTCGTAATTGCGTTATCAATCACGTCACGCAATGGCCTTTGGGACCTTAATCGCATTGGATCGTAAAACGCATTTTGAAAACAAGATTTTACGATTATGTTATTTTTGGTTTTAGTTATGCTAAACGAATCGAATTTGCGTTTTGAGTTATGGTTTTTGTTTGTTTTACTTTATACATATGTGTTTATTGATGCATTTTATTGTAAAAAAAATAATTTTATACATATGCAAGCTTTTCAAGCCAAGTTCAAGCTTCGATTAAGCCTTATCAAGCCAAGCTCAAGCCTGTATTGTTAAAGCTTAACAAGTTATTAAGCCAAGCTCAAGCCTACAACTGTTTTATCAAGCCAAGCTCAATCCCTATGAAGTAGGGGTGCGCATGGTGCGGGGCGGTGTGGTTTTTGGCATAAACCACACCGCATCCGCAATTGCGGCTTTTCAAAAATTGTCTCTCCGCATCGCGCGGTTTTTGCGGTTTTAGTTTTGGGGATCTTTAGCGGTTTTGCGGATTATGCGGATTGTAACCTCACCACGCCACGTCTTATAATTTATAAAATTCATGTGGGTTTTTGCGGTTTTCAGTTCATAATGTTGGTATTTTCGGTTATAACAATGCATATAGTAAATGAAAACACACACAACTTAGAATATTGTTGATAATATACACTAGAACCCTTATAACACGCATTAAAAATGGATGTGTCATTTTTCGGGTTATATAACTAATGCGGATTTTGTTTTTGTTTTTAAGCATATTGCGGTTTTTCTTTTTTTAAATCCGATCCATGGTTTTTGTCGTAGTGTGGTTTCGGTACGGTTTCTGCTCACCCCTACTATAAAGCTTGAGCTCATCTTGAGTCGATTGCACCCAAGTGACCAAGTATCAAGGAATGGGCTTATATGAGAGCCCAACAAATTTAAAAAGCCCACATCTATATGGGCCCACTAGCAACATTTTTCCCGCCATTTTGTTTTGCCCATCTTCACCGCCAATAATACATACATACAGTCTCACATTCAGATCGGATTAAAAAAATTTTTTAATTAAAAATGAACCTTAAAACATCATCAGCAGCGGAAGAAGCGGTAGTGCTCCTCCGTACGAGGATCTCTAATCCTAATTTTATATTTTCCCTCTTTAATGATTCAACAGATGGCAACTACAGGTGGGTTTTACTTTACTTTATTATTTTTTATATATCTTTTGTTTTAGCTTATATAACGTAAGCCCGTTTCGGTTTATATAACATGGCGTATTTGGAGACTTATGGGCTTATATAAGTTTAGTATATCATGGTAAACTTATATAAGCCCATAAGTCTTCAAATAAGCCATAAAAATTGGGGTTTATGAAATATAACCCGAAATATGGCTTATTTCGGCTTCTGTAACATAAGTCCCGATTTTGTGGCTTATTTTGAGTGGTTGTTTGTTTTAGGGGGTGTTTGGTTAAGCTTATATGATGGGCTTATAAGCTTATTAGCTTATATGTGTTAAATAAGCCTAAACAAGTGTTTGGTTAAGCTTATATGACTTGGCTTATAAGCTTATATAAGGGGGTTTTGGTAAGTCAAAACTTTGAGGCTTTTATATGGAGGTGTAGGCTTATATAAGAATATCATATTAAAAGACTTTTATACCCTTATTTAATTCATTACACCCATTTTATTTTTTTGTACTTTTTAGTCATTCTACTTTATTAGTTATAAAAGCTAAACCAAACACTAATTAAAGACTTATGAGCTTATTATATATAAGCCATAAATGGCTTATATAATATAAGCCTAACCTCAATTCATAAGCTTAACCAAACACCCTCTTAGCTTATATAACATAAGCTTAAACTGGCTTATATAATATAAGCTTTAATTTTGTGGCTTATTTGGAGACTTATGGGCTTATCTAAGTTTGTTATGATATAATAAACTTATATAAGTCCATAAGTCACCAATAAGCTTAAAAAAGTAGTGTCTATGAAATATAAGCCGAAATATATCTTATTTCCGGTTTATATAAACGTAAGTCCTATTTTTGTGGCTTATTTTGAGACTTAGGGGCTTATATAAGTTTATCATGATATAATAAACTTATATAAGCTCATAAACCTCCAAATAAGCTACAAAATTGGGGCTTATGTTATATAAACCAAAATGGGCAAACATTATATAAGCCAAACCAAACATGGGATTAGGGGCTTATATAAGTTTATCATGATATAGTAAACTTATATAAGCCCATAAATCTCCAAATAGGCCACAAAATTGGGGCTTATGTTATATAAGCCGAAATGGGCTTACCTTATATAAGCCAAACCAAACTCCCCTACTACATTGTACTGACGTTTTTATATATATTTGTGAATTAATGAATGAATGACAGTAAGTTGAAGTTTATAGTATCAAGTTCGGTAACTGAGGCTTGTAACAATTCCATATTGCTTCTCGGTCCTCGCGGTTGCGGTAAAATAGCGGTATGATGTGCCTTACTTTATTATAAGTTGTGATGTGAATATATGATTTTATTAATTTGGCTGTGTTTGGGAGAGGCTTATGGGGTCTTTAGTTTAAGCTAGCTTATAAAATAAGGTTTGTTTATGACACATGATTGTAGAAGTTTTTATAAGCCACAAGCCTCCATCAGCTCAAGCCAATTGAAAGGGGCTAATGGGGCCTTATAGTTAATCAAATTACTTAAATACCCTTCAAAATATTATGGATTATCACGTAACAGCTGAAAAGTAAGTTTGATGTATTTTTATGCGATTTTACATTAATAAGCTTCAGCTCCGACTAATTTGCCAAACAGCTTTATAAAAATATAAGCTCCAACCCATTTCGCCAAACATACCTTTATCTATGAAAATCTCATTGGAATTTGTCCCTAAAATCGTGTGGCAACATTGTTTTGGTTATAGAAAAGGGGCCCACTTTTTTTAAAACCAACGGAATGGTGCCACACAAGGTTTAGGCATGAAGTTAAGCATAATTTTGGTCTTTTAAACATTCCCGTTTTATCTATGGTGTTTTTAGGTGTTGGACCTTGTTTTGGAGGATTTGCTCAAAGAGTATCCCGAAATGATCTCAGTGGTAAGTATATTGCAATTTGGTTTTGTAAAGAATGTTTTTATATGTTAACGTATATGTCTAATTTAGGATTCTTGTGCTTGTTTTAGATTAAACTCAACGGGCTTTTGCACTGTGATGATAATTGTGCTATTAAGGTGAGCTTTCTACATTCATTGTTATTCATCGTGTCAAGTTCTTCTAAGGTTCTGTTAGAAATGCTGTTTATAATTTAGGATGATGAGAATTATTGCTTAACAACTTTGTAATAGAGCGTATATATGTTCTGCTTGATATGAAAAATGGTGTAGCAGACCTGACATAATCGCTGTGATAAGAATCTGATCCATGTAATTTACGCACATTCTGGTTTATGATAGAGACCCTGAATCTTAATGAAAATTGGTTGTTATTGGATATGTTAATTAGTAAACATCTATAAAACCTTGACTGGCTGAGAAAAGTTTCACACTCTACATAGGCGTTTACATTTGCATATTTTTTTGAAACTGCAACAATCTTAAAAAACAATACAATAGCATCACGCCATAGAAAAACACAAGAACTCAACAAGCAGATAATAGGAGGAATCACACTGGCCAACCACGAAATACGGACACCGTAAGCACCGATGGATCTGCCAAACACCTCCCAAATTTACATCTGCGTATTATTTCAGTAACTTAGGCTACTCAAGATGAAATTACCGAAAAAGTTGGTGTCTGTATTTCATTTTTTTTCACTTTTGATATTTGTTCATGTTTGCTTCAGGAAATTGCTAGACAACTATGTATTGAGCACGAACTGATGTTTTCCAAAATGGTACTATTTTGTTATTCATCTATTATCAAATGAAACATACGAGCCAAGTTAAGTC
The DNA here is from genome assembly GCA_025667525.1 of Glebionis coronaria. NCBI lineage: Eukaryota > Viridiplantae > Streptophyta > Magnoliopsida > Asterales > Asteraceae > Glebionis > Glebionis coronaria. Next base: position 22,410,172 of record CM046874.1, read on the forward strand.
GGAGTTATTTACCTTGTGAATGTATTGCAGGCATCATTTGATGATAATTCTCAGTTCATGATAGCCATGTTACGGTCAGTGTTTATTTGAGCTACTCTATCCTCTTGTGTATTTTTCTCTAAATATATTCCCCACCCCCGACCTTTAGGGTGTCCCCATTACAAAGAACTCTTGATGTTGATATGGTAATGGGGAAACTACCCTGCTTTTCTATCATAACTGTTTAACTATGGGAACAGTTTCTATAGATTCAAAATTCGGTAGATGATAGTGTGTTCTCAACTTGATAATGATCTTCATTTCAGAGAATGTGGATTAGCACACAAGACGGTAATATTTGTGCTGGACGAGTTTGACCTTTTTGCTCAGGTGAAGTCACCATACCGATTGTAGTTGCAGACCTGCAGGGATGTTTTCTTTCACCTTTAAGTTTTAGAATCTGTTGCTGTTTGCTAAAATGAAACTTGTCATTTCAGGGTAAGCAAAGATTACTGTATAGCTTGTTGGATGCAATGCAATCTGTATCATCACAAGCTGTTGTCATCGGTGTTAGTTGTCGATTGGTATGTCAGAACAAGCCTAGTTTGATTACTTCAGTATTGGTTTTTATTCGAAACAATTGCCGAAACTAGCAATCTATAAACAATGTCAAATTTGAGGCTATGTGTACCCATATGCAGGATGCTGATCAGTTGTTGGAGAAAAGAGTAAGATCTCGTTTTTCACATAGGAAACTGTTGTTTCTTCCTCCTCAAAAGGAGGATTTGCAGAGGTGATTGTCGTTCTATCGTATATATTATCTTGCGTCAAAGTTTGATACAGTTAAGTCTTGGATTTGACATTTGTCTGTTTGTGATGCAGACTGTCGAAACACATTTTGTCGTTACCAACAGATTCAAGCCTCCCTCCTGACTATGTATCGGAATTTAATTCAAGAATTTCAGTATCCTTTTCTTTCTCTTCTATTTACGGAGTAAGTAATTATAAATGAGTTTTATCACAAGCGTATGACATTCCTTGACATGTGCCAGAACATATTAGCGGATAAGAGACTGACCGAGGTCATTGATAAACTATCAGATTGTGACTCTACGTTTAGTAACTTTTTGAGATTTTTGTATGTTCCTCTTTCTATATTCTGAAAATTCAAACTTTTTGTTTAGTACTTTTCATTATACTTTGACCGGCTTCCAAAACTTACTAGTCAAATTTTGTTTCATTAGGTTTTCTGCTGTAAGTTACATTGATCTGAAAACTGGTTTAATGACGCTTGACAACTTTAAATCTGCACTTTCAACCATCCATCGCCAGCCTAAGCTGGATTGTTTAAAAGGTATGCCTTCTGTTTCGTGAGCTGCTCATTCTCCCGTTAAGATATGAAAAACAAGATTTTCGTGCTATTTTGGTTTTAATCTATGATTCGGTTGCAGATTGCTCAATTCTGGAACTTTATATAATGGTTTGCATGAAGAGGTTAGAAGTCAAAGAACAAGAATCATATAATTTCAATTCTGTCATGAAAGGTGAGTGCAAATATGACCAACAAATGGTACGTATAACTGTTTTAGTGGTTTCTAATAGCTAATACCTTTTGCAGAGTACAAAACTATTCATGACTCGTTCCAGACATCGGATAACTATTCACGCAGTGTATGCTTACGGGTAAGTTTTACTTTTCTGTATAGTACTATTAGTATCAGTGTCCATCATTATATTCTTTCAATTTCTGAATTTAACGTGCAGGCCTTTGAGCATCTTCTTGAACGTCAGCTAATAGAGTTTGCAGAGAGAGGAAACAATCAATCAATCGAGTTTCGTTCAGTGAAGCTGCTGATTGCCCCTTCTGAACTGCATCAAGGGTTGAAAACAAATCGCTCATGTCCAGTAAGTTCCTTAAGTTCTGTTTATGCAAGTCATAATAATGGTACTATATTGTGGATTTGTGGGTTTCTTATGCACAAAATATGACACCAACAAAAGTATCAATGATGGAAACTGGTATAAAGCGAGTCAAAGTTATTGACTTGGTATTTGCGTGATGGTCACTAAACTACTCTTCGGCTATGACCCTTGTGCAGGCAATCCTTCAGAAACTATTGGAATCATGAAAACTAATTTACTTTGGAAGAAAGTCTACTCAAAACTGAAGATTTGAGAGCTCAGGAGGAGTAGTAATATCATGGAGACATCAATTTAGCCGCATTTTAACTGATCTTTCTGTTTTTTTCTGTTGTTGTACAGACTTCTAAACGACACCTTCCCAGTTTCTTATCTAAATTAATCTTGCATTTAGCGCCAACTTTCTTCGAAACTAGATCCTGTATAATTTAAAAGCTTCCCCTTTTAAGCATCCCGCAAAAGTGTCCATCCTGAAACTCGATACTCTATCTGCTAATCTGATGAACTAGACACCCTTACACTGTTAGGGCATTCACTGTGGTTTATAAAGAGGTGTAAAAACTTGTAAACAACAGTGAACATCTAATTAAGTTTGTATAGCACAGCGGCGGACGCAATTTTTTTTTTTTTGACAATAGTAAGGGAAAAAACTACAATCTTTGAAGAATTTTAGGTTGTTAAATGTCAATTCAGTGTGTGAGGGGTAATTTGGGTTTCGAATGGAGATAATAAAAAAAACACTCAAAATTTTTTAAAAAAATACACTAAAATCTGTCTTTTTGGTCTAGCTATGGAGGCCCAATCATACTAAAGCTAAAACATATGTCCGCTCCTGGCGGTGTTGTTTGTTTATTAATAAGCTCTGAATCTGAATCCGATTCGCACATCTGAATCTGAATATTCGATAGAAATGTCTGAATCTGATTTCCACTAAATCTGAATAAATGGTTGAGAAATTTGAATCTGAATAAGTGGTTGAGAAATCTGAATCTGAACCAACTATAATTTTTACATGTAAATATAATACGAGTGCATTCAGACAAGAAATAAATTTTATTAGATATAAGATACCAAAATTTATAATACGGTTAATTTAAAGCTAAAAGTCTTTTAAACAAAAACATGCCATCTCATGTGTATTTTTTTTTTTTGATTTTAAAATTAGATTTTAAAAGGCTTTAAAAGTTTAATTACATAACTGTAGAAGGCATGTTTAAATCGATCTTTAAAACAATAAACTGAATCGATACTTCAAGAGCAAAATATGAATCATCACAAATCATTTTATAAACTTTTTATCTAGCAAAACACATGCAACGATTATAAAAGATAAAGGTGAAACAAGAAAAGAATGAAAAATAACACCAAAATAGAAAAAATATAACAATATAATAAATAAATAAAAACGAAAAAAAGTAACAAAAATTAAGAACAAGAAAAATGGCATTAAGAGGTGTTAAGACAGCCCCTATACATCTAGTTCAATCAGATGTTTATGCCTCTTATTGACTCTTAATGATAAGAAAAAAACAAACGCTCTGGTTGCCTTTTACTGCCTCTGAATAAAATGTAAAAAACAAACAGTCTTAATGACTCAAATGTCTGACTTCATCTGACTGAATTAGATTAAGATGTAATTAAGAGGCATTTCTTAAAAAACAAACACCACCGAAGTCTAAGATTTTTTACCTTTTCATATATTAATGCACTTTTTACGTGAGATGTTTATAAATTTTGAAAAAGTTTATGCTCTATAAGGATATGTTTATAAAGTTTCTTAAGTTCATATGGATACCAAACTTTTTTTGATATGAAAGGACTAATCTCTATTTCCCGTATTTATCTTAATCTAATAGATAAGATTAAACCAAAACTCATTTTCCTTTTTTTTCAAACATTAATATCACTTAAATCGTTAATCCTTATGCGAAAAAAATACCATCATGACGGACATTTAATTATCTTTTTATACATATGATATATAATATACTTTCGACAATTTTTTTTCGTTTTTTTTGTTGTCGAAAACTATAATATATGATAATAATATCATATATGATTCAATAATAATTTGTTTCTAACACCAATATCATATATGATGAAATACTATTATCATATATAATATTTCACGCAAATTTAAAAACGATTTTTTTTCACAAAAATATATCATAGTGCAATGCTAATAAAATGCTCATCACAATTATATATATTTTTTCATTTAATATTTAACAATTTAAAAAATATTTAAACTATAAAAATATTTGAAATAATTAAATATTTTTAATTTTATTCATTAGATGAGATAGAAATAAATAGTTTGATTCAAACTAACTCAATGTTTTAACATAAATATAAGAATGCTTTTAAACTTTTAAAAATGGTCACACATGTGTTTCATATAGATACATAACTATAAATAATAAACGCGTTCGAATAAAAAACTTTTAATATTTATTATTTCCAGTGTTTAAAGGGGGCATATTTTGGTTAAAAAAACCACTATGGAATAAAATGCGTAGATTGATAAAGTAAAAAATAAAAAATATATATATATACAGGTCAACTACAACATCATTCACCGACATAAATTAAAAAAAACAAACAAACAGAAAACAACATAACTCCATCTTTTACATCTCCTCCATCTGCTATCTGATCAGAAAACAACCTTAATTCGATTTCCAGGTACATTTTTCTTCCAATTCAGTTATGTTTTTTCTCTTTAACCCAACAATATTACCTTTGTTTTTATGCAATTAAATTAACCCCAAATAGACATCTTAGTTATAATTGGCCGTGTACATACGCCAAATTTCAGTAACATGACGGGGCGCTGACTAGGGGATTCCCGGGGCTCACCGGAACCTGATGGATATTTGCCGCCTTATAGTAATGTTTTGACTCCTAAATCCACAAACTTTCTATTTAATAGACTTGGTTTTGCTATTAAAAAACAGATAGCGGCGCAGCTTGTTGCCCGTTTGTCTTCTCCTACCATGTAGGTTTTGCTATACCAAAGGCCACTTGGCCCAGCGGTATGTGAGTGTCACTCTAACCTTTAAGGTTATGGGTTCAAGTCTCGGTGGAGACATATGAGATGTGAGTTGTAAAAAATTGCCGTTCTAAAAAAAATGTAAATTATAACTGTTGAATAATGTAAGTTTTGGTTAAAAGTTCCGGAACATGTAGTTTTAATGAATTTGTGTTTTAACTTATATAACATAAGCCTTAATTTTATGCCTTATTTGGAGACTTTTAATAAACTTATATAAGCCCACAAGTCTCCAAATAAGCTTAAAAAAAAAGTAACGTGTGCACATTGTGGCTTAAAGGTCGTGGGTCCACCCCTGGTAACATGTCAAAGGTGGCCTAGTGCCAAAAGGCTAGCGACTTTCATCGCTAAAGTGTGAAAGGGTGGGCTATACACGGTTTGAGTTCTTTCTGGCGGTAGGTTCAAATCCCGCAGATTAGTCGGTCAGAATGTCATAATTACCAAATCATAAGAAGCACTTTAATGAGAGACTAAAACCGTCAAGGTGTCAATATACATTACTTTATCGTATAATATGCTAATTTAGGGGTGAATATATTCTTTTGACCATTGAAAAGTTTATCTAGTTTGCCTTTTTTTTTCCGGTTAAATATGTGCTAATTTGTATTTATATGTTTGTATGTTACAGCTTAACTTTTGGCTAATACAAGAACAAAACACAAAGGACGATATACATTAAGTATATATAATGGCTTTAGAAAGGGATACTTTTCACCTTTCAGGGCCGTTACACTTAACTTCCGTTGACTGGTAACACTTTGTTCTTTTCTTAATGGCCAATTTCATTAAACACATTAGATCAACATTAACGATACATAGTAATAGACTAATAGTTTCCGTTTTAAAATCAGGACTGATGTGGATCACAGAAGGTCGGTTGCAGCATGCATGGCGCAAGGTGTATACATCATGCAGCGTGACCGTCAAGAAAACCGCCACGGGCCAGAAGCTCTTGCTCCTCCATGGTGGAACTTTTTCAACTTTGAGGTGCAAACTTTACTCATAGATGATGCTGACTCGTCCATCTTTGGCGCCGTTTACAAATATAAACCAGACCCTTTACTAGACCACACCACTCTTTCAACAAACTCTACCCCAACGCATATCGTTGCTTTCAGAGGGACATTAACAAAAGGTGATGCATTCACTCGAGACTTACAATTAGACCTCCATTTTGTCAGAAACATACTACATCAATCATCAAGATTTGAGATCGCTATTCAAGCTGTTAGGAACTTGATTGCTTCTGGTAATACAAATATTTGGTTAGTCGGTCATTCACTTGGGTCAGCAATGGCCATGCTTGCCGGTAAGAACATGGTGAAAAATGGGATTTTACTCGAATCCCATCTTTTCAATCCACCATTTGTCTCAGCGCCGATTGAGACTATCAAGAACAAGAAAGTCAAACACGGTCTCAGGATTGCGGGTAGTTTTGTGACAGCAGGACTAGCTGTTGCTGTGAAGGCTAAAAAGAATTACCAGCAGAAAAATAATGCGTCAAATAACTCGTTCCTTGATTTGGCAGCTTGGGTCCCATGTTTATATGTGAATCCGCGTGATCATATATGCTCAGAGTATATTGGATATTTTGGGCATAGAGTAAAAATGGGTAATATAGGAGCAGGTGGAGTTGAACGGTTGGCTGCACAGCATTCAATTGCAGGTCTATTTATGGATGCGTTTGGGAAGGAGTCACATGAACCGATTCATCTCCTTCCGTCGGCTAATTTGACAGTGAATTTGAAACGTGCTCGTGATTTAAAGGAAGCTCATGGTCTTCATCAGTGGTGGAGACTTGATCAGCAGCTGGAATCAAGAACCTACAGATGATAACTGCAGTGCTTTGACTATTGGGGGTCAAAGGGAGATGCTTTGACTTTTCTTCGGTCAAAGTTATAGCGTATGGTATTGCATTTTGACATTTTGTACAAATAGTAATCTTGGTTTGTTTTTTTGTTTTTTTGTTTTGTTTTTATGATAATATGATTTACTGATCTAGGGTCACATTCGTGTTGCATAGTGTTACTTTTTCATAACATTTCTAATTCACAATTGACTTGCAGAATGCCCCTAATTACTTGCACGGATAAATATTATTAGGCTAGGTGTGCGTATACAAGTTTTGCTTGTCTCTATATGTAACCAAATTGTTCTTTTGATTGGATTTATAACTAAATTCTAGTAAACGTTAGTTAAGATGCTTTCAAATGATGCTATTATGAACAATAAGCTCACTGAAACACTTGATAAAGATGCTTATGAACTTTCAAAGGCTTAAAAGAACCTTTTGCAAAAGCTATTTGTATATGACTTCCTGCAAAAGGACCCAAGCTCTGTATAATAAGCTCTCAAAGTCTGATACCATAGGAGAACTTAACTTAGAATGTCTCAATATTGCTTTTTACAGTAATACCGATTATTGTCTTGTTGTTTTTTTGTATATAAATAACGATCTTGTTGTTTATGACTATTTGAGAATAAAGAAACAAATATTTGTCTTAGTACCAATTTTTAAGCTCTTAAGTACTGTGTAAAACATCATTTGTTGGTCATTTGAAAACTTTCCACAAGTTTGGTTACTTTACAGCCACAGACTTGATTCTGAATAGAATACAAATAATTTTATTATAAAATTATCCTTAAAAAGAAAAAACAAAATAGCAAGATATGCAAGCATATCAAAATACCACATTCTCATTGGCTGTTTCATATCACCTTATCCTACTCATCTCCACAGAATCTCTCTCACTCACTTCATTACATCCCACATACACAAACACAAGTACACACAACACACAAACACAAGCCACACAGACACAAACACAAACACACCATCATGGCAATGGCAACTCAAGCCTCACTCTTCACACCAACCCTCTCAAACTCATTCAAACAGACCACCTTCACAAGCACCAAGCACCTCAACCTCACCACCAGAACCTTCACCATCAAAGCTTCATCTGCAGATGGTGCAACACCAGCTGCACCAACTGAAGCTCCACCTAAGCCAGCTCCAGCTGGTTTCACACCACCTGAACTTGACCCAAACACCCCATCTCCCATCTTTGCAGGAAGCACAGGTGGGCTTTTAAGAAAAGCACAAGTGGAGGAATTCTATGTCATAACATGGGAATCACCAAAAGAACAAATCTTTGAGATGCCAACTGGTGGTGCAGCCATCATGAGAGAAGGACCAAACTTGTTGAAGCTGGCTAGGAAAGAACAGTGTTTGGCTTTAGGTACTAGGTTGAGATCAAAGTACAAGATTAAGTACCAGTTTTACAGGGTGTTTCCTAATGGTGAGGTGCAATATTTGCATCCTAAAGATGGTGTTTACCCTGAAAAGGTTAATGCTGGAAGGCAAGGTGTTGGTCAAAACATGAGGTCTATTGGGAAGAATGTTAGTCCTATTGAAGTTAAGTTCACTGGCAAGCAACCTTATGATATATGATTTTTATCATGGTGTAATTTGTGATTATGTAATATTGTTTCGTAATTATGACATATGCTTATGCTTATTACGTGTGTTCCGTCCTTTTGTTTTATGCTGAATCTGTTGGCTAAATCTTGGTTTTAACTTGCTAGATCATGGTTTGCGGGTGTGGTTATTTTAGTTAGTATTTCGATATATCAATCTCCATAGGTTAAGAATATGTTTATGCAAGCAATTAGTATTGTTTACAAGCGTATTCATATATAAATCTGTTCGCAAGTGAGTATGTAATTTTAGAACTTAATTGCTGTAGAAACCTTAAGTACTAATGAGAGCCTAGTTTGTTTTACTAGTAAGATGTTGCGGCTGCTTTAGGATAAATGCGAGGCCGAGATGAGTGTTTTAGTACAGGCTTGCTGATATTTCATAACCATGATTTAAACTAATCAAAGGTTATTTGACATAACTTAAAAAGTTAGAATGGCCATACAACTTGCAAATAATAGATTAATGAATGAATACGGACATACGGGGGAAATGAATCCGCATATTTAAAGAATTTAAAAGATGACAGATAGAAAAATTGCTAGTAGAGATCGGAAGTTGTTGCTTCCTATACTACTACTACTTCTAGTTCTCGGACTTGAGTATTCAAGACGAAGTTTGGAAATGCTTGAGTGATCTCCCTGTTGTATAAGAACAAACAACGAAGATAAACAACGGGCAACAGCTTATGGTTGTTAAGATTGAAATAAGCACTAGAAAATTAAGACTTACCTAAGAAGTGGAAGAGTCATGTTCTTGAGAATGGCTGGATTCTTCGAGATGAATGTCTTCCACTCTTCTAAATCGATCTTTCCATCCCCGTTTAGATCTGCGTCCAAAATTGTCTGATCAAACAGAAGAGGAAACAGTCAAACGAGAAAACACCAAATATCACGAATATAATGTCAAAAGTTGATAACCGTTTACTACCTTATCTAGGATAGCTTCAATGTCTTCGTCTGATACACTCACATCCATTTCACTCAGTAGAGCCACAACCATCTCCTTCAACTTCAAAGTTTGAGGTATTTCCAAGATCAGAGTTCAGTAAAAGTTAAACATCGACTAAAGGTCGGAACTTTAGTGTGTTTTCATTTACCTCTTCACGTTCTATAAATCCAGTGTGCTTCAAGTCATATAATCTAAACATGACTGCAACGATATTATGTAGTGTCAGTATCAATGAAATTACGATAACTCGCAAATGTCAAAAGTAGTCAAATATGACTTTTAGAAGTCAAATAAACTCGTGTCGGGAATAGATCATCAACTCATGTTAAAAGTATCTTACATTCAATTTTATCTGATTCTGGTGCATCGGGATGGAAGATGCTTAGCGAACGAACGAATTCATCAAACTCAATAACTCCATTTTTCTTGATGTCAAATGTCTCAAACAGCTGCAGCAATGCAATCAAGAAATCAAAAAATTTGGGCTGATAGCCTCAAAATAAGATTCATCCTAGATTGAACGATCAAAAACCTCAACGTTTAAGGCACAAATAACACAGTCGAGACAAGAAAATTTCAAATACGGTGTACTCACTCTATCTGCAAACAGATTCTGCATGCTGCTATTGCTGAAAAGAGCAAGCCGAAACTCTTCCTGTTCATAAAATGCAGAAAAAACATATTTGAATGATTTTCTATTCTTTTTCTGCAATGAGAGCACCGCTATTAAAATTCATGATTCATATACATCTATAACTTATTATTGTATAATACCTTGTGAATACGACCATCTTCAATGATAGCATAGCTTAATCTCTCAAAAAGATCGTATAATGCCTCTATTTCGTTGATGGAAACTGTGAAACAAAACAGACACAGATAAGATTAACTCACACGAAATCTTGTGAAAATATGTGACCTGTCGTTACTAACATGATGTCTCAGAAGCAAGAATAGCGTGTTGGATAATTCGACTTGGGTGTCCAAGTCTCTTCAAGAAACAACAACATTCTTTTAATGTCATGGTTTTCATGGTTTGTCAAGTACCAATGTGTATGCACCTAGAAACACAACCGAAACAAGAACAAACTGCAGATTAATATCTGAAATCATCACAAAAACAGTTATAAATAGTTCATTTGGGTCAAAATGGATCATTTTTAGCAAAATATCCGAAAGGAAGCTCATTTTAACCACCGAAAGCACGTTAACAAGCTTTCATAAATGAATATGATATAAGAAAACGATATACATAAACAGAAATACATGATCATGATTCCATCGTTAAAGCTATAAAAAAGCGTTGACTATATAAATCTATCAACGCATGACAAACTACTTTGCATGAATGTAACAAATTGCAGAAGAGGATGAGTATGGATAAACAGACCTGCGTCTAAAAATGGTGTCAAGCAAGAAAACAAGGTTGGTTTTATACGATTAGCGTGCTCATGGCTGATGAAATCAGATCGGGATTTGTCATGTTCTGTGAATCTGTCAATACCATTTTATAATCCTTAAAAGATCACTTGTCACGTAGATTATAATATATACAAGATGCTAATAGTTTACTTTGAATCAGCTATTCAATTATTAAAGTTTTAAAATAAACGACGACTTTGACGAATTGAATTTCATTAATCTCCTAGCTAGATCCAAATTTCTTGACATGTACAGTAAACTCATCCACAGTGACCTTTATAAACATTGATAGTCCAGAACTCCAAATCATGCCGGTTTCATACATATTAGACAGTACCTAAGAGGTAAATCGTGCGGTTATTCATAAATCATAGCATCATTATACTAATGTCAACTACGCAATACATGTTTCTGCTCTTTTACTATTAACTCCATTAAATTAAGTTGATAATGTGCGATTAAGGTCAACTACACGATACACGTTTCCACTCTTACTTCTTTATTAATCAAGTTTACAAAGGACAACTCTTCATAATTTTATATCTGCAATAAATCCTTTATTTAAGTAAAAAGTACACAAATTTTCAGAAATATAATTTTCTAGACTTGATTTGTTTCCTCGTTACGCGCAATAAACGGAATAAGGTGTTAAAGAATCATACAAGGCGTTTTCTACATAAGGATATTCTCTTCGAAGGTTCTTCTTGCTCTACTTTATTCGGTTTTTGCATTAAGATCCACACTTTACTGTTTTTTATGAAAAAGTTCTGTATTGATAAAGTTGTGCGATAAGTGTAAGGTTACAACACAACAATAACATTATATTAACGTTTTAGCAATAGCAGTGAGCAGTCGTCAAGGTATCTTAAATGATGATGCAATATACTGTTAAATGATAAATGAGGATGCAATGTTAGACAAAACTATGATGTTTCGTATTCTGGCAATGAGGCATCGACTGTATTTGTGCCTAGCTGCATACTGCATTGTATGCAATTTCTGGTATGCGAGCGTTACTATTACATATTCATAGTTCAGATACATCCAGATTTCCTTTTTATAATACCCTGTGAGTACGGCCATCTTCAACGATGGCGTAGCTTAATCTCTCAAAAAGATCATGTAATGCCTCTATCTCAAGTATGTAAATGTATCGCTACTAACATGATGTCTCAGAAGCAAGAAGTGGATGCTGGTTAATTCGACTAGGATTCCCTAGTTTCTTTAAGAAACAACAACATTTTCATTGACATGTTCTTCATGGTCAACTATCAATGTGTAATCAATAACAAGGTGCAAATAAGCAGGGACGAAGCCAGGGGGCATCCCGCGGGTGCCCGTGACATCTATGAATTTTTTCGATTTAGTGTTAATTTATGAAAACACATCGATTTCTCCTAAATATATCTTAAGTGCACCCGGATGTTTCTAGTCTTATTTAGTTAGTATACTTAAAAAAAATTGATCTTTTACTATCTTAAGGTTCAAAAAAGTTTATGCCCCCGAATCCCCGATCATCTTTGGTCCTCGCTTCGTCACTGCAAATAAGTACCATCATACGAATCATAAAAAAGAAATTTAAGTCTGAATCTTTCACATTCTTGTGAAAATAAACACATAAATACATAACAGTTCTTGCTCAATAGTAAAACTAGTTCTTTTTGGGTCAAAATGGGTCATTTTTAGCAAATATCCAAAGTAAGAGTGGGGGGAGCGGTGGCTACTAGTTGGGCTGTTAGCCCTTTGGCACCAAAGTTTCATTGGCGCACCGTACCGGGCCTCGCGCCAACAGGCCTCGCGCCAACAGCAACAGCTCGTGCCAACAGATTTTTGAATTTTTTTTTTTTTGTTTTTTTGTTTTTTAGTTATAAAGTGGGGTTTATGTGGGCCCATTATACCCCTTTGGCACCACTTTTTCTCGTGTCAACCACTCCCCCACAAATGTGGTGCCAAAGGGTTTCTGGTGCCAAAGCCCCAAAATCCTACGTGGCGGCTTTGGCACCACCTTCTCGTGCCAACGACTCCCAGCTCTCTAAAGCTCATGGACACTTGTTTATATGATTTCAGATCAGAGGTTGTCATGTTCTATGAATCTGTCATCCTCATTTTTTTAATCTTTGAGAGATCACTTGTCATGTGCATTATAATATAAACAAGATTCTAGAAATACTTTAAATCAGTTAATCAATTATTAAAATTTATAATGAGCATTGACTTTCTTGAGCTTGACAAATTATATTTCACCAATGTAGATTTGCCAAAATCTTGTGATAATATGTTAATCCATATTTTACCCTTTTAGACATTAGCCTAAAGTATTGGATTTTTATATGGTTTAAATTGGCGTGAAACCCTGAACCCGTGCGCCCTTTCAGGTGGCGACTGACCCTTCCCCAAAGACCAAGGTCCAAGCAATGAGCACATGTTCTCGTTTGACCCGTCAACTGAACGTTTATGATAGCGGAGTGATACCATTGGGGCAATACTCCTGTGATAAGATGCATATTGTACTATACATAATGGTACCGTTTAACAACATTGTGTTTCATCAGTGTATGTTGCAGAACCGAAACATCAATATATTGTAGTCAACGATCAAATCATTAAGAAGTAAAAATTTATGAAAACTAACATTAAAAAAGATGATTTTACAGGAGTGTTGAGTACGTCACTGTTATGCAATCATGGGTATCGTGAAACCCTTGCTGAGACCCTTCCTGGGTCCGAAAGATATGCCATAAAGGTGTGGAATTTACAATCACTTGCAGATTAAGGAAGGGACTGGCAAAAAAAGGCAATCACCTGTCGAGACCCTTCGTAAATCAGTTGTTGGTGTGTGTGATTATCCTTAAAGTCAAGCTCCAGGGACTCTTTTGCAGGGTTGCACATTCTGCACCTTGCTTCCAACAATAGCGCTCACTATTCTTGTGAAATCGCTCATATATTAAGAGCTTTTACAGCGTAAACCCATCAAATTGCCAAGATATGATGTCATGATTAAAGCTTCAAAGCATTGTGAGACACATTGTGAACCTAATTCCATAACTGACCCATAACAAACATATATACCACAGTTTGAGGGACCTTGTATTTCAAAACCATGTCCCGAGATAGATGGGATGGGTTATCTCGCCATTGGAAGCAGCAAAAGCATGTTCAGCAAGTCTTTTCATTGTTGACGAGCTGCATTTAATCATGGGTCAAGGCAGGCCTGTTTTGGAGGTGATAGTCTCTAAATTGAGATGTACATTGCTAATCAGGGTCATGGTATTCCAATAGTGGTGTTATCAACTTCATTCGTGAATCCTAAAGATTTAGGGAAGTGGATTGGCACCATGGCACATGTTCTCTTCAAAGCCGCGTGTCAAGCCAGTGTCTTGAAGTTCACATCAAGGTATTGACATAGCTAATTTTGAAGCCAGAATGCAAGCAATGAGCAGACCTACCTATACTATTGTCCAGCATGCCACCAATAAAAATCCAGCCATTTTGTTTGTCCTCCTAGGATGCGACCAAGAATATGAATTCGAGACCTTGTTTGATTTGTTGGCAATAGAAGACGAAGAGAGACGGGAGTTATTACAAATGTGGAATACACAGCTAATAAATATTTCAAAGTTTGGCAATGGAAGACGATGAGACGTATGACTTGTTGAACATCCGAGAAAAGGGACAATGAAAAGGGATCTTGAGTCCGGGAACCAAAAGAGGGATGGTGACAGTGATCATCAGTTGCTTGCGAACAAGAGGCCGGCCGGGTTTCAGTGCAAATCAAGGCTTGATAATATTACTGAGCGAAAAAGGTAAATGCCTTGGGAAGAATGACCAGGCCTCGAACTTGAGACCTAAAGGTTCTTTTGAGATAACTTTGTCATTCCTCACAACCATCACTCTGTTATTTTCTTATTTTTTTTAATAACTTACAAGAAATCAATACTCTTTCCACTTTGTATTGTAAGTTTTTTTTTTAAACATTGTATTGTAAGTTTTTTTTTAAACATTGTATTGTAAGTTTACTACTATTATCCAAAATAAGTACCATGAACTACTTTTTTTTACTACCCTATAATTGCCAAGTTCGAATTCGACTCGAATACAAAAACTCGAGTTCAAAATTCGGCTCAAACTCGACAGAGCTTTATATTTCAAACTCGAGCTCAACTCGTCATATAATACTCGAGCTCGAAACTTGGCTCGAAGCTCGATTATTTTCATATTTTCATATTTCATGCTCGAACTCGATAAATACTCGATACATGAAGCTCGATTCTATTCGATTTATGTATATAGAAAGATAAAAATATAATTTAATTGAGGCTCGATAAGGCTCGCGAGCTTGACGAACCCAGTATTATACAGCTCAAAATCGACTCGAAAATATACTCGAGTAGCTCAAACTCGACTCGTTTAAATCGAATCGATTTTAAATAATTTACGAATCAGTCTTGAGTAACTCGTGAGTTGTCTCGTCTCGTTTAGACCCCTCGTGTTTGCCGTTACGGTTAAAGTTTAATGGACTATATTTTAATATGACGATCTACTTAAGTAAGTGTATTGAACTTTAGCAGTAAGAAAACACGTAATATAATAGATACTGCAATAAAAAGTTGGGTAAAAACTATGACTTCCTTCATCTTGTGTTCTTTTTTAATTTTTGATTTTTTTTTTAATTTTCTTTTAAAATTTTTGATTATAAATATGTTTGTTTTTTATTTTTTTTATTATATAATAATTGATAAAAGTTATATTATTGTAAATATATTTTAAAATTTATGAATTTATATTTTTTATATCAAATATTATAACACACATGAAAATAATTAAAGTCAAATTAAAAAGAAAATAAATCAAAAGTTAACCATGACACTTGCTCCTTCTTAGGGGTGTTCTTTGTTTGGGTTTGATCCACGAAAGTCAAAGTTCGAATCGAATTGAACCTAAATTAAAACTGAACCGGAAATAAAATTCGGCTTATGGGTCATAACCGAATCGAATTATAAATATGATTTTCGGGTTGAGTATGAGATTGACAATTGGACCCGAAAACCGAAATTGTCCAAATATATATGTTTTTATATATATTTATATATATAAAATAATTATTAAAATTTAATCCTAATATAAAAATATAATTGTTTTATTTGAAATAATTTTTTTTCTAAAAATTTAAATAATTATGTATTTATTTAGAAAACTCAGATAATTCGGGTCAACCCGAGAATCGAACCGAATTCAAATTCGGTTTTTTGATTCAGTTGGTTGAAATCTAGTTCGGTTCGGTTTTCGGGTTGACAAAAAAAAATTAACCGAATAACCCGAACTAAATAAACCGAACAACCCAAAAACCGTACCGAAGAACACCCCTACTCCTTCTAGTCTCTATTTCCATTTTAACTTTTTTAAAAATTGTTGTCCACTATTAAAAATACATAATAAATAATAAAAACTAATGTTCTGAAACATGGTTTTTGAATTAATCCGGTCGAGTTACCGGGTCCGGATTAACTCGTGTCGAACCGGGTCAACTCGGGTTAACCCGGTTTTCTGAAAAAAAAATATTTTTCATTTTTAATAATTAACAAAAATTATATAAAAACAATAAAAACTTACGTATATTGAAGATATAAGTTGTTAATATAATATGTAAAAATAAAATTTCATCGCAAATACGTAAAGTTCACATATTTTAAAAAAAAACTAAAGAAATCAAAACCTGGTCGGGTCTTGAGAACCGGGTTGATCTAGGTCACCCTGAACCAGACGAGTCTAGCCAAGTTTTAAAAATATAAAACCCTAATCAAAATAAACCGTTTTTTCTACCAAAACCGGGTCAACATGTTGACCTGACCCAAAAACCCCCGAGTAACCAAGTTGAATAGAAAGTTAACTTGGAAAACAAGTGAGTCAAAAAGTGAATACCGTCATTCCATATAACTACAAGGACCTTAACTAAACATTTATAAAACAGGGTTTAAGGTACGATAAAAGCAAAGCCACCCACCACACAAAACAAAACCAAAACTAGGGTTTATACTTTTATAGCCAACCAACCAACCACAAATCTTGCAAAAAAAACAAGAATGGATTTCTCATCATCACCGTCAAGCTCATCTGAACCAAAGATGTCAACCGATGACTTGATGCATTCGATTCAGGCTCAGCTTGCTCAAGCTTACATGGAGGAGTTTTATGAGGTCTGTTAAATTTTTTTTTTTTTTTTTTTTTTGAATTTTTTAATTTAATTGTATCTAGATCTGTTGTTAATTAGTAATAATAGGGGGTGTTTGGTTTGGATTATATAACATAAGCCTAAGGGGGTGTTTGTTTTAGCTTATGTAATGGGCTTATATAAGCCTAGCTTTAATAAGCTTATAAGCTCATTGCTTATATAAGCTTAAGTTAACATGAGGGTAAAATGGTAAATATGTTATATAAGCCCAAACCTTCATAAAAACACCCATATATGAGCTTATAAGCCCACTTATATAAGCTTAACCAAACACTTTGGGCTTATAAGGTTATATAAGCTAATAAGCTTATAAGCCCATTATATAAGCTAAAACAAACACCCCTAAATTTTGTGGCTTATTTGAAGACTCTTGGTATAATAAACTTATATAAGCCCCTTAGTCCTAAAATAAGACACAAAATTGGAGCTTATGTTATATAAGCCTTATTTCGGCTTATATTTTATAAAACTTAATTTTTTTAAGCTTATTTGGAGACTTATGGGCTTATATAAGTTTATTATATAAGCCCCTAAGGCTCCAAATAAGCCACAAAACTAGAGTTTATGTTATATAAGCCTAAATAAGCTTACATTCTATAAGCTAAAACAAACGGACCCTTAGTATTGGAATTGAAGATTAGCGCCATGTGTTTGGGTTTTGGAACTTGGGTATGTGACATTTAAGGTTGGGGTTGCGTTATAATCGCTAGTGACCAAACTGGGAGAATCAAGGTGTAGGTGTAACCACACTTGTTTTTGCACATTCTGATTCGAGGGTGTGTTTTTTCTTTTTTTTTTGGAATTTAAATTTCGAGTTTAGATCTGTTGTCAATTAGTAATTGAGGTTGATATAAAAGTTAATGGCTAATTAGCCCGAAAGTTTATACGAAGATTTGTTGAATTTAGTATTGGAAGAATTAAAGATTAGCGCGATTTGTTTAGGTTTTGGAACTGGGTATGTGACATTAAGGTTGGGCTTATGCCCGGCTGTTTAGTCCGAGACCTGGTGTGAGAATAAGTATGTTGTATGTGATCAATGAGGTATGGGTGAAATAAGGGGGTGTTTGTGCCCGCTTATATGCGGGTTTATGAGCTTATTTGATTTTGGTTTATATTATACAAGCCCTGATTTTCTGGCTTATATTGTGTCTTATGGGCCTGTATAAGTTTATCATGTCGTATTAAACTTATATAAGACCGCAAGTCTCAATGTAAGGCAGAAAATTGGGGCTTGTATAATATAAGCGATTATTTGTGCGTATCACTTAGCATCCCAATCATTCGCGTATGGATTACTAACTAGCTTATTCACCTATGGATTACTAACTAGCTTTTCTTAGTAATACTGTATAGCGTTAGTTATGCGGCTTTTTCTGAAAAGAATAGTCTAAAATTGTGACAAGATGATGTGTTACACTTCTAACATTTGAAAATATTGGGAACTGTTTTAACATCATAAAAAAAGGGCTTTTGAAGGCCATAGTTTTGTAGTGTTTTTGGTCACAGTTTGCTGTTTGAATTTGGATGCTTGATATGATCATAAAGTATACATGGTAGTACAAATTAGTGGCAGATTTGTGTCTGCGTGTTAAGTCAAACGACCACCTTTTTAAATAGCTGATCACGATTCAAGAAAATATGATATTTAACTTTTTTAGTAACGGGGGTTGATATCAAAGTTTATGGCTATTTGTGTGAAAACGTATCTTGTCGTTTTTTTAGTTGTATTTACTATCATTAGGATCGGGTTATTTAATAACCAACTTTTTAAGTTTCGATTATCAGGTGTATCTATTGACGTATCTTTGGGGGTCTATGAATCACGGCTTATTACAAGTTTGACCAAATTGAAATACGTGGTTCGATTCCCAAAAATACTTCAATTGATACCCAAAAACAAGTCAAGTGATAAGCACAATAAAGTTAGTTATTAAATAATTGGATCATAACGATGGTAGATACATCCAAAGAAAGTGACAAGTAAGATACGTTTTCACACAATTAGCCTGAAAGTTTATATGAAGATTTGTTAAATTTAGTATTGGAATTACAGTTTGCGTGATGTGTTTAGGTTTTGTAATTTGGTTATGTGACATTATGGTTGTGATAAGTGGGTTGCCTGAGAAACTTAAAAAGTTGTGATACTTGATCCATGTAAAAAAGTTTGTCTATAGTTTGTCTAAACAAACTGGAAAATCAAGGTGTAGGTGTAACCGCACTCGTTTTTGCACATTCCGATTGAAGACTTGTGTGCATATCAAGGTTGTATATAGCGTGAAGCGTGACGTAGCGTTATTGTCAAGCTACAGGCTACAGAAGCTATAGCGAAGCTATGGCGTTTTCCGAAGCGTGATATATAGCGGCACGAAATATTTATAATTTAGTATTTATATAGCGAGTTTATAAAATGAAGCAATATTTTAATTTTAGTTGAAAACAAAACCGGCTATTAGTTACTCAAGGATTTATCTCCATAGTAAAATTACTAAGCCCAAGTCAACCAAATAGCCAAAAATTAGTAAACGAGCAAAATTCTTGTAAATCAGCAAAAAGATTCGAAAAAAAGTGCCACGTTGCGCGCTATATCACGCTTTTCGGCGCTCGTTAGCACGCTACGCCTTAAGACGCCGTCTTAGTCTGTTTCGTAACGTGGAGGCCACGCTTCACGCTATAGCCCGCTATAAGGCCCTGGTGCATATATAGGGAGAGTGAGAGATTGCTTATGACATGTGTCACGCGTTTGATAGATTAGACCGTATTATGCATACCACTTAGGCATGCCAATCATTCGCCTATGGATTAATAACTAGCTTCTATAAGTATTACTGTATTACATTAGTTATGCGGCTTTTCTGAAAAGAATAGTCTAAATTCGGAACAAGATGTGTTACACTTTGGACATTTGAAAATATTGGTAGCTGTTTAACATCATAAAAATAGACCGCTTTTTAAGGCCATGGTTTTGTTGTGTTTTTGGTCACACTTTGATGTTTGAATTTGGATGCTTGATATGATCATCAAGTAGATCAATACATGGTAGCACAAATTAGTGGCAGATTTGTGTTGGCGTGTTAGTCAAACGACCGCCTTTACAAATAGCTGATCACCCCGCCTCGCTCTGTCCCACCCCGCCTCGCTCTGTCCCTTGGACGTGCGTGTGCTTAACCTTTACACTAGCGGGATTAGGTGTTGCTCCTTTACACCAGCATGATTTATGCCAGGGGTCACTGTTAACAATCCCATGTCCCGCCCCGCCTTGCACCGTCCCATGGACGTGTGTGTGCTCAACCTTTACATTAGTGGGGTTAGGTGTTGCTGCTGTAAGTTGACCTGAAATAACATAATGGTATGAAGCTAGCTTCATCGTTTACCATTTTACCCTATTGGTTTCTCTCAGAAAAAGCAAACGGAATAAACAAGGTTTAGTAGACGAGAGATAAACTGCAAGAAGAAAGGAGTAAACGGTTAAATTAGCTAGCCTTCAATTGTTGTTTTATGAAGATTAGGCTTTAGGGGAAATAATGGGTTCAATGGAGAAACCATATATCTTATGCAACAAATAACAAACACGTTTTCTAGTGTATTTGTTTCACTTTAAGCAACAACAAAACTTGAATCATGACTAGGTTAGTCATTTGGATATTCAATAACTTGCACTTATATTTGTTTGTTTTCGTTATTTTGTATTTGTCTCATCTATGGTCGAACGAGTATGTGCTTTAAGCCAGTTTTGAATAATAGAACCTTGCCGGAAAACACTACAAAAGTTATCATATTTGAAAGTGTCTTTTTTAGTAGTTCTACAGCTCCCGGATTGATTTCTAGTGCATCACAATTAGAACACCGACTTGCTCTAATCTTTAGACTTTTATCTTCAGAAAGAGCAAAGTAGTGCTAAGATTCTGAATGTGGTCAAAAACCGTACATGAACTCCACTTGAACAAAACAAAACGTGTTTGGACTTGAAAATAAACTAAATTCATTTTTTATGCATCAAAGATCACCTCAAATGGACGGAATCAGTATTATCTAGGCAAAAGGAACGAACTACTTAGCTTAGAGCGGGATACGGTGGTATCTTGATAGGCCTCGTCATTCATGACTTTTCAATTTTGTATATATCAGCTTAGTTTTATTTCCCTTTGATTTAATATATTTTGTTAGTCAGCTCAATTTCATACAGCGGGAGTAGAGTAAATATCCTACCATGTTTCTGAGATCACTTCTCTTTTGCTTCTTTATTTCGTATTAGGAAACAAAATAGTTTTTACTTGAGTTGTTGGTAAAGAATGGTTTGCAGTGATTCTGAAAGTCAACTTTAATAACGGTCAGGTTTGTGTGGTGAACTAGTTATCAATAATTTTGACATTGTTTTAATTTGTGTGGAACAGACGGTGAGGGGAAAGTGCTTCGACAAGTGCATCACAAAACCAGGAAGCAGTTTGAGTGGGGGAGAAAGTAGTTGCATCTCGAGGTGTGTTGATCGCTATATTGAAGCTACTCAAATCATTTCAAAATCCCTTTTCAAAACACAATGATGAAAGGTTCGTGGTTGCTGAAGCTTATCCAGATAATTGTAACTTGCGTTATGCCTTAGTAGGGATGTGAGGATTATAAGCTCTTTCTTGATATCGACTTTTTGAATTTAGCCATAAAATGCATGTTGAAACATTAAGCCTCTTATTTCAATCGACTATTTTTCGTATTTTGTTTCTTGTTAATGTAATTTTTTGAATTATTATTGTTGACTTGTTTAAGACCCTTATCTGGATGGCAAAGGACTGGTTTACTAGTATGATGTGTGTTTGTCTGGCTCGCCGGTTATAATTTTGTAACTATCAGGCATCAGCAGCTCCTTTCTTTGCCCTTAAGTTTTTGTTTATAAGACTTTCGTTCATCAAATACTGATGTTCTGTATATATCACCTTTCTTCTGGTTCTTTACAAATGTTAAGAGAAAAATTTAGTTCTTTTACTAGTTGTAGTCATGCACAATTCTCATTTATTCCAAGCATGTCGATCAGGCCGGTTACTATGGTTCCCTACCTCTTTTTCATTTACTAGTTAGTAATAGTTTTATACTTGCTGACCAGTTGCATAATCTGTGATTCGGTCTTGTAGGATTATTGCTTCACCGAGCTCTATGTTTTCAACGAGGTTAACTCGAGCTCATAAAGGCGTCTAGCAAGATACTAGTAAATGATTGGGATACTTAGAGATTGTGGTTAAGACACAATGTTTCCTAAATCACTATCAAAGTACATGATTAAAAGTTTTGGCATGGAAGTAGTCATATCTTTACTTCATCATTTCTCATCTATCAAAGTACATGATTAAAAGAGTAAAATGCAAAATACATTCAGTGAGAAAAAGTGGTGTCATGTCATCATTTTTTAAACCAAATCTCAACACAACACGAAAAACCCTTCTTTGTCAACACCTGGTGTTAAAATGACCTTTTTTTAAAAAAAATTATACACGAAACAACGCGAGACAAAAAAACGCGAGACACGATACATCCGGTTTCGGGTGGATAAAAGCGGACGTGAGGACTCGGGTCGGGGCCGGTTTCGGGTGGATAAAAGCGGACGTGAGGACTCGGGTCGGGGCGCAGCGTAACTAAGGGATTCCATTTAGGGGTCTCACGTTGTTGTGCGGCGTTTTCCCAAATCATTTGAGATAACAACTACCGCTTGAGACCCTAAACGCGAGCCACAGTATGGTTGTAATGTTTTCGTTATGATGCCACCTTCTAGTGACCGTGCCGATACCTCTAAGCATCAACGTCAAAATTGAATATACATATCATAATTTCGGTTTGGATAGCTACATGAAGCTGAGTTTAAAATTGAAAACATATAAAAATGTTGCGCGTGAATATCAAATCATAATATCAAATCGTGTATGATATTTGCAAAAACTGTCTTTTCATTATGGTATAAAAGTATATTACTTTGATGTTGGCTATTGATACCTTTGTTGACTTCAATTGTCGTTTAACGAGTATAAAGGTTGCAATCTTTTATGGATACACACGATGGATTGATCTTTTCACGTTGTATTATAAAGGTTACACGAAACACTTACCATGAAAACAATTATCTGTCATTAAACATTTTGCAATTCAAGTTAGGGCACTTTACTATATGTTTTATATGTCGTTTGTTGATATATAATGCTTAATGAAGATTTTGACTAAAAGTTGAACAACGACACGTTACGACATTTTACAATTACAATTTGATCCAACCTCCTCCGTATAAAGTATCATTAATTATCGGTCGTCTTACTGTACTCGGTTGCAAGATCAGTGCTTCAAGTATCGTTTTGAGGTAAGAGATGGTGTCATTGTTTTGTGCTGCTGCATGCAAGATCAGTGCTTCAAGTATCGTTTCTGTCAGTGTTTTCTGCTTTTCCACGTGTATAGTGTCCCTTCTTCACATGGAATTTCGGAAATATTGGCTGGCTGAAAATGAGATAATATCTTTAAGGCGGCTATGTACCCTAGCCCAATTCAGGCCCGAAGAAAAAAAAAGATAGTATATAAATGCCGTACTCACACCACCAAAATGTTTTATCGATTTGGAATTCCCGAAAAACCAAAAACCCCTTTAAGTCGATAGATCCTACGATAACCTAACCTCACTTTTGTTTTTTATTTATCCTCTCCAGATGGAGAAGAAGAAGAAGCAGAAGAAGAAGAAGCAGATTTGTTGCACTTCAAGTTCAACAACATACGATGATCGATTACCTTCCTCCGGGTGGGAAAATTATCCATGGTTTGTTACACAAACGCAGCAGCAACACCAGATTCTCTACTCCTCCTTACACAACCCCCAACTTGTTCATCGTTGTCAAGTCCCCCCTGAGCTTATCGGGACTCAGGTTCGAGCATGTTTTCATGGCTGCTGGGTACTTCTTTCCAAGTATCCCACCTTGTTCCTCTGGAACCCACTCACTTTAAACCTCATTCGTCTCCCTCCGTTGCATCAACAACCCGACGAATGCTGTTTGTCCTCCCCTCCCGATCATCCCAATTCTGTTTTCTTAGTAACAACGCGCACACACGACTATCCTAGTCTTACTTTTTGTCGCCTAGACTGTACAACCAATAAGCTCAAATGGGCCAAATTTTCATATGTTAAAGAGCTAAGGAAGTTAATTGGTATGCCCTTTTTGTTAAATTCACAAAAAACGTCCCCTTATCTTTGTCACCTAACTTGTTCTAATGGTAAACTATATGCTTTCGATTCCTACGATGGGAGTATGGCTGTCATAAAGATTGACATATCAGTTCAGGAAAAAAAAGTCGTGATGGGGTTATCATCATTTGTGGAACTTCCTGGACCAACCTTCCATAGGGTTCGTAAAGCCAATATGAGAACGCTTAATGGGAGATATCTCAAGGCGTATGGTTTTGAATTGTTCCATATTAAAATACTTTTTGAAGGTGATACTAGAGAAATAGTTGGTGATGTGCAGTTGCACAAACTGGATATGAGTAATATGATATGGGAGAGAATGAACGACCTGGTATGTTTTTTCTACAAGTTGACAGTCAACACCGGCCTGTGTATTACAGCCCGGTAGTTACCACCGAGTTAGCGGGTTATATACACATTCTTGATAGAATGGGCAGACTATTATACTCGTACCATGTCAAAAATAAAACCGTCTCGATAGCTTTGATGTCTTCTTTAGTACCAACAAGTGACATGTCATCTTGGGGAATGCTTGAATACAGGTATTGTATTGCTTTCAATGAATTTACCATATTATTAACAAAACGTTTTTTTATGAATTTACCATATTATGTATAATATCTTGTGTAGGTATTGTATTGCTTTCACTGAATTTACCATATTATCTTGTGTGTAGGTTAGGAGGTGCTGATTTGAAACAAGAAGAGAACAAGGACGATGGAGTGGTAATAAAACCAGCTACCATTTCTAAACCTGTAACTGATAGCAAGCAGAGGATAAGGACAGATGAATCATACCTTCTCAATATGCCATTTCATATTTTACAAAGTATAATGGAGCATTGTGTGTGTGTGGAATACATGTACTTTCGTGCGACGTGCAAGCTATGTCATTTAGCAGCTCCTTTAGTACAATGGGGCGATAAGATAACATTAAAGAGATTGGAATCATATTCAGTAGCTTCACCATGGTTGATGGTATTTGACAAATTTCAAGGCATCATAACTTTATCAGATGTGATGATGGGTGACAAGTACTTTATTAAAACACCTCCCGAGTTGGTGGGTGATATTACGATACACAATTCGCGGTATGGTTGGTTGATTATGGAAGTAGGTCCTGCACCCTGGCGCTTAATTCTCTTTAACCCCTTCACAAGTGATATCCGAGAGCTTCCTTGGTGGTATACACATGGATGTTGTTTCTCAGCACCACCTACTTCTAAGGATTGTATGGTTGTTTCATGTAACTTGCCTTTTAATCATCTTAACATGTACTCAGTAGCTCAGGAACAATTCTTGCATAGACGTTATCTCGATCTCGAACGTGGTGATGATGCTCCATATTCTTTTCTTTTTCCGACATTTCACGACAAAGATATATATGCGTTGTGTAATGATGGGAGACTTGATGTCATTAGAGTGGGGGATAGGTGGGTAACTCTCGACACTGTTGTAGCTACACCACCTGGTTGTGTTGGTTCTTCTTTCCTTGTGGAATGTGAGCAACATCTTTTGCTAGTAATCGTGGGCACCTTAGAAGAATCTGTCGATTTATTCAAGCTGAATGATTTGACAAAAGAGTGGGAGAAGTTAGATGGTTTGGGTAAGCATACGATTTATATTGCTGATACATGTATTTGCGTTGAAGCCAAGACACCAGAAACGGAGAATAGGATATACTTTTCAGGATTTCACAATGGGAAGATAGTGTTCTACTCGTTCAAGACATTGAGTTATCACACTTCAGATGGTGAAAACATCAAAGGAAGCCTCAGAAATTTCTTGGGAACTAAATATCAGTGGCATCCTCATACTTGGATAGAACCAAGTTGGTCTTAACTGATTTGTATGTTATCTCTTTTGCCTATTTAGTATTGTTAGTTGAAAACGTCGCTAAGAATAGTTTGTGTAGTTTCCATGACCATTTGTTTGTCTATTCAGGTAAATTAATGTGGCACAGCTTACATTGTTATTTTGGAAAGGTGTATGATTTTTGTAGGTAGTTGTCGGTCTTTGGTTTGAGAGACATGTTGCTGTTAGTTGGTTAAGAGTGGTTTGGTCATGAGTTTTTTTTACCTTAGGAGGAATAGCAAAGTAGTTAGGAGCTGCATATCAAAATAAAGGAAGCTATTTGCATAGAGTGTTTTATTGAGAGTCGAATATGAATTTCTATTTGTTTTTGTTGCTGCTTCGATTTTTTCCATAACTAGGAGACTCCATTCAGTTGGTATTGGTGTTTCCGGTGTTGGGTAGCTGCAATGGTGCTAGGTGTTATATATGTTGCTATGGTTGTTTGAACCGTACCGTATTGCTCTTGTACCTGGGGTTTACTGGGAAGGTGTTGCAGGTGGGCGATCCTGCAAATTGGGGAGCTTTTAGAGATATGTTTCAGATTAATTTGGTTTGGTAAGAAATATGTGTTTCGGTATTGTTACCTGTGGTTTGCTATTCTGTTCTTTGTACATATATGATTTTTTTGATCCTTTTAATTTTGTTCCTCACCCGTGGCCGTGGTTTACGAGATTCTGAATATTGTTGTTGGATAGTAAGTAATTGTGGAAACGATTCTAGCATAGCTTCATATCAACGCTAACTGTAGACTCTTTAATGGCTATATTACAGAAAATAATATTCAAGTGCATGTGTGTTAGATCAGTTGTTGTACTGTGGTGCCGTGGTGGCATTCATCTAATAATCAACATCATCCAAATATATTAGCTCGGTAAGCCAGTATGCGCAAGTTCTCTGTAGAAGGCTTTTGACATCCAATTCTTTATTAGGACCTTTGATGACGTTGATAGCTGAAACTTGACATGTTAATCGTCGATACAAACCCAAAATCCGATCGAACATTGTGTATTCCAAAAGAAAAAAGAGCTATGTGAGGGGACTACACACGATAATTACATTGATTTGGTGCTATATATAGCCATTTTGATCAGTTGTATACCTTACAATTTCTGCTATACCCTTTTTTATTTCAAGTAAAATACTTTTTGGGATTTTGCTACTTCTGATAAAAGAAAATCCACATGTAATACGCAAACGCAAGAGCCGGACTAAACATGATACTAGGTGTACACCAAACAAGCAAGAAAACGTATCAGATGTTGAACAAAGAAATCGGAACAACTATCTATCCAATTGGAAAGAAGAATTGCAGATGTAATGTTAGATGATCTGATTTCAAGGCTGCCCATCAGGTTTTGCTTCAGTATAAGGGTTTAGCGAGTCACAACTCACAAGTGTTTTGAAAAAGTTTTGGAGCCTTTGGTACGGGCCGGGAGGGCGAATATGATTTTTTGATGGGGAACTTGTCTGCTCATGGGCGTGTAGAGAAGGCCAATGCTTTGTTTAAAGAAGTTCAAAAGAACGGGTTGCCATCGGTTGAAGTGAAAGCGTATAAGCTGGATCCGAGGTTTATGGAAAAAACAAAGGTTGTGAAGGAGAAGAGGGAGACGCGTTGCCTCAGAAAATGGCGAGGAAAGGGAGAACGCTTAAGAAGATTAGGTTAATATTGGTGAAGAAGCCAAAGAAAGCACCTGTGCGTATATCAAGTGTTTTGAAAGGTGTGCTGCAAATCCTTGTATACTAAGCTTATTGTTATTGAATTTTAATGTTACTATATGTGTCGTTCATCTTTATGCTGACAAATTACTTGGTAAGACCGCAATTTAGGCTTGTTGATTAAGTGTTTTGAAAGGTGAAAAAGCCAAAGACACTAAAAAAACTCGTCGATTATGTCTAATAGGACTGGATCGGACCGAATACCAACCCGGATCGGACCGAAGACCGACCAAGACCGGTCCTTTTCGGTCCGGCGTTTTGGAAAATTTCGGTCTTGGTCCAGTCCGATCTTAGTCAGTCCGGTCCGGTTTTAGACCGATACCAAAGACACTAAGAACCTTATTGATTATGCCTAATAAGACTGGTTTGGACCAAAGACCGAACCGAACCAACGCGGCCAGGGGCTTTTTGGTCTGGCGTTTTGGACCGTTCCGGTCTCGGTCCGGTCCTAGCCGGTCCGGTCCAGTTTTAGACCGATGCTCACTGCGCACCCGTAATATATACACATAAACTTTGTTCCACATAATCAAAAAAAGCTCCATCAATGTAGAATTGGTTTATTACCCTATTCTAGGTAAAAAACATGCTTTTAGTTATTTGCTCAGGTTATTTACCGCTTCTACATTTGTTCATTCATCCATGCAGGACAGAACAATTTCCAGGGTAAGTTCTATACCATGTACATATGCTCATTTCATGTGACGGCTGGTACTAAATGTCACATCAATTGTAGCACTATCAACCCGATGGTACAAGGGAGGGGATAGGTGCCACACCAGTTGTCACACTATCAACCAGATGGTACAAGGGAAGGGATAGATGCCACAAGTACATCACGATAAATGTAAATGGGAGGAGCGTGAAGGCAATCGTTGTGGATGAGTGTGACTCTACTATGGGTTGCAATGCTAATTAAGCATGACTATCAATCCCCTTGTTCCAACAATATCGTGGATGCATCAAAGGTCATTTGGAAAGCCTTAGGAGTTAGGAGTATTCGAGAATAACTGGGGACATACTTGGTCGGAATAATTGCATCACCGTCTATAAACATGTAAAATTTTAGTTGTCCAGCTGTATTATCTGTTCTTATAAATGTAATACGTGAAACCATGTAGGTGAGTAAAGAGCAAAGTAATTAATCTCATGGTTAGTGGACTAGTTAAGAATCTCCTTAACTAATAAATCCACTAATATCCTCAATGGAGAGATGCGGTAATATCAATCGTGGATAGCTTAGTAAGCGTAAAACCTCTAAGTAAGACTATCTGGTACAGCTCAAACGAGTGCAAGTGTAACTTATATAAGTTCCGACCACTTGGACAAGCTGGACCAAGATGTATAAGTTGTGCGGATAAATGGTAAATAAAACAGCATTCCTGCTATCTTCATTTGGATTTTTTCTTAAACTGTGCTCAGGCGGTTTAGCAATGGTAAGGTTAAATGATAAAGATAAAGGACTAAAAGCAGTGCAAGTTCTTCAGCACAAAAAAAGGCACGAACAGCAAGAACACTAGTATAAAACCGACTCATACAACATATCGGAACACTTGCCAATCATCATAGTTCAGTCTGCAGCTCTAAATTCAAGCATGAAAAGTATACAGCAAACTAAACTCAGGTACTTTACCCTTGGATATGGCCATATGGGTGAGACTACATCATACCCTATACCCCGTTTTGGCGGAATTGGCTATTATTGTTATTTAAATGGTTGTTGATGATGTAGGGGATCCCCAAGTTTGATTATTAAAAACAACATTTCTTTTTGAATAATTTTGCATGTTCAACAACTTGAGTAGAAATTTGATTTTTACATGAACTTAATTACTGTATTACTCCGTACAGTAATTTTAGTTCAGCTTTAGATTGATCAAGTGTAACTATTATCCGTCCCTACATGTTAAAATGTTCACTTCCATAATCCGCCGCAACACACGAGCTGAACTGCTGATGTCCTTACAACAATTATTAAGAGTACGTGTTAGTATGATTTTTCTGACCCGCAGCTTAGGAAGAGCAACAGAAATAGCTTTTACAAAAAGTACTTTAAGGATGTTAGAATGAGCAAATGTGTTCCAGGCATAGTAGTGTTAGGGAAGCGGCCCGAGTCTGGACCTTGCTAACAGCTAGTATTATAGTTCACAACTTTCTAGGAATTCACTCCTCGAACTTTTATAATATAAGACATATACCCTGAACCTGAAATGATCCGGTTGTTCACTTATTATTACACACCAAGCACAAGATCGAGTTAATATCCATTTCTTCATCCGTTAACTGCATCAACAATGACCCTGTGCGACCAGAAAATAGGAGATGTTTCCAACACCACGGCCAACTACAATTAACAAAACGATTC
Organism: Glebionis coronaria; assembly: GCA_025667525.1. Classification (NCBI taxonomy): domain Eukaryota; kingdom Viridiplantae; phylum Streptophyta; class Magnoliopsida; order Asterales; family Asteraceae; genus Glebionis; species Glebionis coronaria. The sequence goes on from CM046874.1 coordinate 22,440,338, forward strand.
TTATGAGACATTCTCCATTCAAGTCCAGTCTAACAATCTTGTATCTTTTAGTCTTTTCCAAGTTTTCTACAACGAGATATAATGCATTGTCATATTCATAATCGGTCAAATTGTTTTACAATAATATTTATGATTAACTTATATTATTTTTCTTGTGTTATTTTGAAAACGCATATTTAAAAAACACACAAGAAATCGAAATGTTTTTTTAGTATTTATATAATTATATATTTTACAAAATATAATTTTAAATAATTGTTATATATTTTATTAGTATGTTTATAAATTATTATTTATGAAATATATAATTATAAAATATATTTTATAAATAGTAATGATTTAAAATTTGAATTAATTTTTTAATGCAAATTTTTAGAGGTGGCAAAATGGGCGGGCGGCGGGCTAAACGGGCACGGGCGAAACGGGCGTACAAAACGGGCGGGCTAAACAGGCGTAAGCTAAAAAAGGAAAAAAAAAACATATAAAACCCTACAAATAAAAAATAAAAATACTTGTTTGAAAGCCGGGATAAAAAATTTAATAAAAAATATTCGTCGAGTATACTAATTTGTATTTTACAAGTGCGCCCGTTAAGCCCATTTAGTTTCTTACATATGCGTCTGTTTAGCCCATTCATTATAAAGAATGAGCAAAAAGTGTCACATCTTTTTTTGTAAATGGGCAAAAAGTGTCTGTATGTATCAAAATGTGTAAGAATTTTCATGAGCAAAATGTCGTCCGAAAAAAGTGAGCGGGAAAAATAGCCTTTAAGATTTTCGTTGATATTTTGGTCAAACATTGACCAAGGAATACGGGTGTCATGTCATCCGGGATACTTTAGCACTTGTCAATTAACAATAATCACAATGCTTAAACATTCACTGTTAGTGAAAACATTATCTCGGGCGACATATCGTCGAGGAAAAATGAGTGGAAAAGATTGCCGCTATGGTTTTTGTTGATTTTTTTATACATATTCTACCTGCTCGGACGATATGCTGCCCAGGAAATCTTTATTAAACATTGACTAAAAAGTCTATCAGAATATATGCCGGATTTTGTCCTTTAGTGAGATTCTCGGATGACAACTGCCACCCAAAAAACTTCAGCTTGTTGTAGCTTTTCTTGTAGTGGATTACGATGTTATATGTTGTTTACTTTCATATTGCTAAGCATCAAGATTCAAGAAACATGCATGCTACAACACAACCAGGGTCAAAGGATTTAAAAGTATGATCCAAGAACTAAAAAGGAACAGCAGGCTCACTTGGCGAACCAGATAGTAACTGTGTTTTGGATTCAGAGCATGTGTTTTGGACCACACTTGCAAACACATTGATGGGCTGACTTAAACAAATCCTATTTTAATGGATTGGTCATGCATTTGGACACCAAAATGAAATAACACACACATGTTATGCATAAATTGTTAGCCCGTATTATTATGCATCATGTATCATTACTTATGTATCGGGCTAAAGCCCAGTTTTAAAATATTCTTGTATGTGTATATATTGATATCGTATGGAATGGAATAGACAGACAATTATTCACGTCATTACATGGTATCGAGTCAAACCGATCCAAAACCCTAAATCACATCGCTTCTGTCCTTCAAAACCCTCGTATAATAATCCCTTTTTTTTCTTCTCAAATCGTGTTGGTGATTGTACTCGGTCATTAATCCGCACGAGTATTATAGTTATTCGTGCTTTAGGTCACGAATCTTTCTTTATTGTATACTGTCTTGCTGTTGCTCTCTGTTCGATCTCTGCCCCAACAGAAACTAACCCTAAAAAAAATGAAGCTTCACAGTCCATATACCATTCAAGTTAAACCCTAAACAAGCATCACTATGACAGGACCTCACCAATGTTCCTCTTTCGGACAAACTTTCAATTGTCACTCATCGTCATCTCATCTCATCACAAGGGTTCCTGTCAAGCTAGATCTTGACAATTGGAACTATGGTTCATGGGTTTATTTTTTTGAGCAACTATGTGATGGATATGAGGTCACCAAGTATATCAAAAGTCCCACAAGTGCTGCTACCACAAGTGACACGCCTCCTCTAACCCCCGAAGAACGCAAGGTGGATAACAGTGTTCTATCTTGGCTCCTCACAACTCTCTCGTATACTCTTCAAGCAAGGGTTGTTGTCGAACAGCCCAAATCCGCTCGAGAAGCATGGGAACACATTACCGATATTGTTCAAGACAACAAGCGATCCCGTGGCATTGCCTTAAAAGTAGAATTAAGATCGTTAAAACTTGGCGATTTAAGCATCGACGCTTATTTTCGGAAGATTGCGACGATTGCTACTATGCTCACGAGCCTTGGTTCTCCCATTAATGGTGAAGATTTTGTTATCTATGCTCTTCAAGGTTTGCCGGAAAAGTATGATCAAGTTTGCGGTATCATTCATCACAAAAAGAAATTTCCCGACCTTAAAACGGTCCGTTCGATGCTCACTACCGAAGAGATGGGGTTGAAGTCCAAAGCTCAAGCTTTACCCGTAGACTACTCCTCCGCTTCTCCTATGGTCCTTATGACCGAGTCAGGTACATCTCGGCGTAACTCTACACCTCAAGTTAAGTCATCGAGACCTTGTTACAATTTTGTTGAAGGTTTATGTCATTTTGGTGAGCATTGTAAGTTTGTGCATGATGCTAATGCATAGCCAAATCCCCACAGTGTAGTTGTTAACAAACCAAATAATAGTGATGAAATTATTGTCAAAAATTGTTGGAACGCTTGGGGTTAAATAAGAATGGGAATATTGATGGCATTGCCTCTAGTGGAATGAAAACAAAATTTCCTCATGCTACTGTTAGTACGCCACCTATAAATCCAAATCCAGTAGCATACCAAAAAAGTCATGGGCCACCTACTGTTACCAGCCCGTACTATTACTCAGGCCCACCAGTTAGCCCACTTGTTTCGGTACCACCAGGCTTCACTTACCCACCAACCCATCAGTGGTATTCGGCCCAACAACAGCCCCTTTATCCAGTAGCTGGTTCGGTACCAACTGTTACTTATCCTATTCCCGGTTCGGCGCAACTGGTTTCTCAAGGTTCGGCCCAACAGGTTCCAACATCATCACAAGTTGTTTCTTCGGCTAACCCGGGACAAGCGACCACACTCCCACATGCGTTTACTACCGGGACTCTTCATGATCCTACAACAGGTGCATGGAATATAGATACAGGTGCGAGTTCTCATCTTAATGCATCTATTAATAGTCTTAGTGAAATCTTTAATAAGTGTCTGTATTCATCTGTCTCAGTTGGTGACGGTCATTCTATTCCCGTCACTAACACAGGCCATAGCGTTTTGCCAACACCTTCTAAATCTCTTCACTTAAATAATGTTCTCATTACTCTAAATATTGTCAAAAACTTAATTTTCGTTCGTCAATTTGTTCGTGATAATAACTGCACTGTTGAATTTGATGCGTTTGGTTTTTCTGTTAAGGACTTCATGACTCGTCGGGTGCTTCTCCGCTGTGATAACACGGGGGATCTTTACCCGGTCACTGTTCCTTCTCCGGTTCCTCAAGTTTTTCTTGTCAGTCAGCATACGTGGCATAAACGTCTTGGACATCAAGGAAGTGACGTGTTACGTCGTCTTGTTTCTAATAATTTTATTTCATGTAATAAAGAGAAGCCCCCCCGTTCTTTGTCATGCTTTTCAACTTGGCAAACATGTGAGGCTTCCGTTTGTTCGTTCAGACACTATGGTTTCTTCTTGTTTTGAGATTATTCACTCGGATGTGTGGACTTCCCCTATCCCGAGTCTTTCAGGTTTCAAATACTATCTATTGTTCTTGGATCATTATTCGCAGTACGTTTGGGTTTATCCATTTCTTAATAAGTCTGATGTTTTGTCTAAATTTATGTTGTTTCGTAAATATGTTCACACTCAGTTTCAGTGTGAGATACGGTCCTTTCAGTGTAATCATGGTGGTGAATTCGACAACCGCGCTTTACACAAACTTTTTGCTACCAATGGCATTGAGTTTCGTTTTTCATGTCCAAAAACATCTCAACAAAATAGTAAGTCCGAACGCATGGTTCGCACTATTAATACTCTCATTCGAACTTTACTCTTTCAAGCAAATCTTCCCTCAACATTTTGGGTTGAAGCTCTTAATATGGCCGTTCATTTACTTAATATCTTGCCTTCGACTGCTATTTCCAGTGAAGTACCTTATACCCGTTTGTTTGGTAAAGCTCCGGATTATAGTCTTTTACGCACTTTTGGATGCTTATGTTACCCTCACTTGTATCCTAACCATAAACTTGAACCCCTTGCCACACCTTCCATTTTGTTGGGATATGCTTCCAATCATCGTGGGTATCGATGTTTAACATTAACTACAAACAAAATCATTATCTCCCGCCATGTTACATTTGATGAAACCGTATTTCCATATGGCTCAAATCCACCCACCTCAGCACCTACTTATGCATTTCTCGACGATTCACCAGATATAAACCCTCTAACCATTCCCGTTATTCCACCTAATATTGTTCACCATGCTACACCGATTAATGAAAATTTCAACTCCCCTATTACCTCTACCCACTCTGGAGCGGCCCAAGATCAAACACCACCAGTCCACGAACAAACACCACATAACACGACCCACAATCCCGCCTCAACCCAACATGAATCACCAGCCTGCTCTCCACCAATGCCTATAATTACACCCGGAATCGTACACCACACTGTTACTCCCTCTCATATTATTCATGATCCACCTCAAAATCCAAACCCTGTCTCAGTTCATCTCATGGTCACACGTTTCCGTGTCAGGACTAATCATCCTAATCCGAAGTATAATTGTCATGTGTCCACTCTCTCACCATTACTAAAATCTTATCGAGATGTGTTTAATGATCCAAATTGGCAAAATGCTATGCGTGATGAATATAATGCGCTTATTAAAAACAAAACTTGGACTCTTGTGCCTCGACCTACGGACACCAATATTGTTCGTTGTATGTGGCTCTTTAGGCATAAGTACTTGGCGGATGGCACGCTTAGTCGCTACAAGGCTCGCCTTGTTGCGAATGGTAGTACATAGTTAGAGGGGGTTGATGTGGATGAGACATTTAGCACGGTTGTTAAACCAGGCACTATTCGAACCGTTCTTAGTTTGGCTGCTTCTCGACAATGGCCGAGTCATCAGCTCGATGTCAAGAATGCTTTTTTGCATGGTGATTTATCTGAGACAGTTTATATGCATCAGCCTCCAGGTTTTCGGGATTCAGTACATCCTGATTATGTATGTTTTATTGCAGCGGTCTCTCTATGGGCTAAAGCAGACCCCTAGAGCTTGGTTTCAGCGATTTGCATCTTATATTACTCAAGTTGGGTTTCATCGAAGTCGTTGTGGCTCCTCTTTATTTATATACAACCATGGGATTGATACTGCTTATTTATTATTGTATGTTGATGATATTATACTCACAACTTCTTCTCAGACTTTGCTACAACGCATTATTGCTTCTTTACATCAGGAGTTTGCTATGACAGATCTGGGTGCTCTTAATTATTTTCTGGGTATCTTTGTTACACGAGATTCTTCTAGGATCTTCTTATCTCAGAAGAAATATGCTATTGAGATTCTTGAGCGGGCGCATATGGTTAATTGTAATCCTAGTCAGACTCCTGTGGATACCGAGTCTAAGCTAGGCAGTGATGGTGATCTGGTCTCTGATCCGACTTTATATCGAAGTCTTGCAGGTTCTCTTCAGTACCTCACTTTTACTCGCCCAGATATTTCTTATGCAGTTCAGCAGGTTTGTTTATATATGCATGATCTGAGGGAGCCTCATTTCTCGGCTCTTAAAAGGATATTGAGGTATGTTCAGGGTACTTTGGATTATGGGTTATAGTTATTTGCTTCTTTCACTACATCCTTAGTTTCTTACTCAAATGCGGATTGGGCTGGTTGCCCCACTACCAGGAGGTCGACCTCTGGCTATTGTGTATTTCTTGGCAACAACCTTCTCTCTTGGTCCTCTAAGCGTCAACCAACGATCTCTCGTTCTAGCGCCGAGGCTGAATATCGAGGTGTTGCCAACGCTGTTGCCGAAACTTGTTGGTTACGGAATTTACTTCATGAGTTACATGCACCTCTATCTACTGCTACGCTTGTCTACTGTGATAATATTAGTGTTGTGTATTTATCTTGTAATCCGGTTCAGCATCAGCGTACGAAGCATATTGAAATTGATATCCATTTTGTTCACGATTTAGTTGCGACAGGGCAAGTTCGTGTTCTTCATGTTCCGTCTCGTTATCAGTTTGCGGACATTTTCACTAAAGGCCTTCCTTCTGCATTGTTTGAAGAGTTTCGATCCAGTTTGATCGTACGGTCTCCTCCCGCTCCAACTGCGGGGGAGTGTTAGCCCGTATTATTATGCATCATGTATTATTACTTATGTATCGGGCTAAAGCCCAGTTCTAGAATATTCTTGTATGTGTATATATTGATATCGTATGGAATGGAATAGACAGACAATTATTCAACTCATTACATAAATTACATATATGCTGCCACCTTGCATGGCATAGACTCCTCCGATCTTAGAAACTAGGCCTGGTCTAATATTTGACTCGTTTTTACTGTTTTTTATGTTTTCAAACAACACTACCCTGCATGGCATGGAGTCTCATTCTGGCAACCTGACATGGTTTAATAATTCACTCTTTTTTCTTTAAATTTTATTTGTTTGTGTTTACTTCATATAAAGCTTAATATATTATGCCAAAGTATATTGTAAGAATTTGAAGCATCATTGATTCCTCTTACAATTCATGTGCGTTGTTTTTTATATTTGTGTCTGAAGTTTGTATTCAAACCTGTCGGAAAAACAAGAACGCACATGTTTTATGATAGGTAAGTTTTTTGTTTTTATATTTTTAATCTTTCGAAGCTAGACCCACAATTCTATGTCTATGTTTGCAAATGTAATGTTTTGTGCTATTTGATTCACTTTTGTGTTTTTTTATCTTAATTTTCAGATTTGGTTTTAACTTGAATTAAACAGGTGTCTAAACGTTTGTATTAAAAAGAGTAAATTACACCGTTCGTCCTTGTGGTTTACGTTGACCGACAAGGTTCGTCCCTTGACCAAAAAAAATGCACCACTCGTCCTTAAGTGAGAAACGTTATATAGCGTTAGTCCTTCCCTTTTTATGACCCAACTAACTAATGTTATTCTCCTATCCATTAAGAGCATTTTGGTCTTTTCTCAACTTCCTTTCTTTGTATTATTTATCATTCATCTTCCCCAAAATCAAAACCACAATTCTTCTTAATCACCATTAATGGATCCACACCACCAACAACAAAACCTTACTAAACAAAGTACTCTACCTCCACTCTCTTTACCACCATGGCCCACCACCTGCCATGTCACCACCACCACCATTCCATAAAAAACCCTCCATTCCACAAACCACACCCGTTCCAAAAAATCCTTTTCCAAAAAACCCATTTCCAAAAAACAAAATAAACCACTTTTCCGGCAACATTTAGTATCATTAAACTTATGGTTGATATAGGCCAGAGTTTGGATCCAGTTTGATTTGAGCTCGATTGGAGAGATGGCTTTCGGGAGGTTGACTGACACCAAACAACATTTAGTATTATTAAACTTTTGGTCTTTGAGACTATTTTACAAGTGAGAGAGAAAGGAAGAGGCATCTGTGTCACTTAATATAGTTTTTGTAAATGGTTATGCTTTAGATGGGTTTGAGATTAAGGGTAATTACTCACACTTCAGCATTAGCGACTTTCATATTCATTTGAGAAAGAAAAATTCACATTTGATCAAAAAGTCAATGTTGATGTGTGTTTAAGAAACTTCTACTGTATGTATTAATTAAGAGTTGCTATGTCAATAGATGAATTGAAATGTCTAAGACTTTATTCAAGTAAATGGTTTTTTTGCCGGAAAAGTGGTTTATTTTGTTTTTTGGAAATGGGTTTTTTGGAAATGGGTTTTTTGGAACGGGTGTGGTTTGTGGAATGGAGGGTTTTTTATGGAATGGTGGTGGTGGTGACATGGCAGGTGGTGGGCCATGGTGGTAAAGAGAGTGGAGGTATAGTACTTTGTTTAGTAAGGTTTTGTTGTTGGTGGTGTGGATCTATTAATGGTGATGAAGAAGAATTGTGGTTTTGATTTTGGGAAAGATGAATGATAAATAATACAAAGAAGGGAAGTTGGGAAAAGACCAAAATGCCCTTAATGGATAGGAGAATAACATCAGTTAGTTGGGTCATAAAAAGGGAAGGACTAACGCTATATAACATTTCTCACTTAAGGACGAGTGGTGCATTTTTTTTGGTCAAGGGACGAACCTTGTCGGTCAACATAAACCACAAGGACGAACGGTGTAATTTACTCTATTAAAAAAGATATATGACGTGTGCAAGTTTTATTCATAATTTATCATTATGCCACTAAGCTACTACATAAAAATCTCGTTTGTGCGTTTCATAGGAGACCCAAAAGATTGAGACGTACATAAACTATGAGTGAATGTTATAAAGAGATGTGCAACATAAAACTTATGCTTTGTGTTTAGTTGTAATTTAGTTAAAAATAAAGTGAATGAAAACTAAGATAGAAATTGAAAATGCATGTACGCACTTAAAAAACATTGGCATTCGGTGACACACAAAGTAGTCGCTGCATGGAAAAAGACTACGACGCAAAATGTAACAAAGTTTTAATAACATTGCATTTAAATTTTTCGGGGTTTTTTCCATGCACTTAAAAAGTTCAATTAATTTGTAAGCTATTGTTAATTTTTTGTGACTCGAGAAAAAGGGTAAGGGTGGAATTGTTGATTGCAGTAGCTACGTTTCATGTTTGGTTAATTTTAAATTTTTGTTTATGAACTCGATCATGCCAGTAAATGAAATCCCGTTTAACGGTTTCTTTTAATTGGTCTATAAAAGCCGCGTAAAAAAATTCAGCCCCTCCGTGTAAGTGTTCTTTTACCGTTGCTCTCCTCTAAAATCACAATGTTTGTAGGCCTAATCACCAATTTTTTCTACTAAACCAGAACTTACCACAACACAACACAAAAGCCGTCCTCTAGTTAACACCAGAATTTTTGGCGTTGAAATGAATCCAATTTAAAAAAATTATATACACGACGGCACACGAAACGTAAGACGCGATACATCGTCTCAAGTCGCCACGTGACGTTTTCCCAGATCATTTGAAATGTTAATTACAACTGGAAACCCCAAACGTGAGTCACGGTAAGGTTGTTATGTTTTTGTCATCACGCCACCCATCGACCACCATAACGATACCTCTAAACATCAATCAAGTTGTAGTTGTTATTTTATTAATGTTATCTAACAAAAGTCGTTTTGTACTTTAATCTGGTTTTGATGAAATATTTAATTTTGATGATAAATAGGTTTAGTGACCCAAAAGCAAAAAAGCTCATAGGAAAATGCATTTGAGGTCCCCATAATTAATCATTTTTTTTAAATTCATTATCTTTCCTAAAATAGATGGCATACAAGCTGATGTTTTGATTATTTAAGAATAAATATCTAAAGACATAGACCCACTCAAATATTTACTACTCAATTGTTCATTAATTTTTTATTTCCACCCATATATCATTTTCATCATCTCATTCGCTTTACCATTTTGTACAAACTAGACGAGTACCCGCGCATAGCGGCGGAAATTGTCTAGCAACAGATAATTAACACGATGCAATATTGTGGTAAGTGTTTCGATGACGTTCAAAATATAACGTCAAAAGATTAAACTTTTATTGCAAAGCGTTGTAACATGTTATAATTCAAAATATCTTATAAGTATGTTTCAATTGGATGAAAGGGTGCCATTTGTTTAATTAACCAAAGTTTATATCTTTTTTAATGAATAAGATTTGCATGTCGTAGTTTTTAGTGGGACCCACATTTTTCAAGCATTCAACATTTTCAATTTTCAACCAAAGGGATACACCTTTTATAGTGTAGTATAGATATAGATTAGTGGGACCCACATTTTTCAACCATTCAACATTTTCAACTTTCAACCAAATGGATACACCCTTTCTAATGTAGTATAAAAGTATAGATATAGATTAATGGGACCCACATTTTTCAACCATTCAATATTTTCAACTTTCAAACAAAAGAGATACACCCTTTATAGTGTAGTATAGATAATGTGACAACTTTATTGTACACTCATTCTTAGATCAAATCAACGTCTATAAATTTGAAAAGAACTTATTTATTTTTCTTATATTAATACAAAATGTACTTATCGTTGATAATGTTGTAACGGTTGGAAAAAGACGAAGAGAAAGAGATTGCTTCGACTTTGAATTAATGTTTATAAACCTCCTGTTTTTTCTTTTTTCTTTCAAAAAAAGTTATTTAAGTAGTTTGAAAACATTTGATAAATATTACTCCTCGTGCATTAATCATCCACTAATATATATAAGTAAGTTTGATTTAGTTTTTCATATTAGCCTCTCTTCAAATATAATTATAAATTTTAAGAACATTGTTATTGAAAGTTCAATGCGGGGGATTCCTACTTACCTAAAATGCAATGAATATTAGACATTTTATGTGGAGTAAAAGGTATACATTATCAACGTACTTATTCAAATATCCCGATTTTAAACACTTATAATTTAATCGCTATGCTTTACCAATAAACTTTCAAATTTGTTTCGTTTTTACCAATATAGATGTGAAATGACTGTATTACCCTTATCTTCTTTAACATAATTACATACACTGCCATATTCACTATATCTCAAATCTTAAAAATACCAAAATACTAAATAAATTAAAGTGACCGATTTACTTTCTGGATATTCGAGTTGACAAGAAGAATCAGAGGACACAATAATAACCACCACCTAATGTCCATCGGTCAAACAACAGCGAGGGTCTATCACTTTCGTCACTTGGTAAACCATGGTTACCTGAAGGGATGACAACTTTGACTTTTGTTGGTTCATGTTTTTCTAGCTGACTTTTGACCCTTTTGACCATATGTTCCATTTTTTTCTAGCTGACATTATTTCTCAAATAAGGGTCAAAAGTCAACGTTTTTGGTAATTTCTTAAATTGTACTTTTCGTGATTTCTCAAATTGGACTTTTATGAGGTTTTGACTTCACGAAAGGGTTAAACATTTTTTGAAAAGAGTCATTGTCACTTCATCTTTAAATAAAAAAATACAAAGGATATTTTAGTCATTTAAGAGGGTAATACAATCATTTCACGACTATATTAGTAAAAACAATACAAATTTAAAAGTTTATTGGTAAAGCATAACAATTAAATTGTAAGTGTTTAAAGTCGGTACATTTGAATAAGTACGTTGATAATGTATAGCTTTTACCCTTTTATGTGTCTAATGACGTATGTATGACATGATAACCATGTCATGTATATATGCAAGTAATTCAAATGATCATTTGAAAATATCACACAAGTACTATGATAATTAATATATTGCATTATATAAGATTTCGTCTGATACCAAATGATAGAGTGATGTAAATTTGGATTCTTATTTAAAAGAATCTGATCCACTAGAGTGGATGTATTTACGCTAAGTGAGAAGCAATACTTAGAAATATTAAAAGAATTTCAAACAAAAGTTATATCTAAGTTTATGATGTAATATGAATTTATCATTTGAGATAATTTTATAGGATATGCGAGATATTTACGTTAACTTGTAAAGGACATACCAAGATGGTGTAAACCGGCAACGACCATTTTAAGTGTGATAGTCAATAGAAGTTGGCAGAGCTCGTATGACAATGCAAAATGATAAGTCATTGCATATCCATCATAGATTAGTATTTGTGCGACAACTGCTCTTATTTAGAGTTATCACAATTTGATCGAAGCACTAGGTTTATTCCATTTTAGGTGGTTTATTGTGCTCAACCACGTGGTCCTCTTGATCTAATGACTCCTCATGATTCTACTTCTGTTCCCAAGAAAGTGCAGGACTTTGTTGCAGGGTTACATAATGTTCATAAAGCTATTCATGACAACTTGGTTCGCGCCAATTCTATGTACAACTAGGATGTGGATCCAAATCGGAGGCATGTTGATTTGAAGTACATGACTTTGCATGGTCTGTTTTAACTAAAAATCATTTTCTAGTTTGTGAGCATAATAATTTATCTGCTAAGAAGATTGGTTTGTTGAAAATTGTAGAGAAAATGAACTCGAATGCTTACCATTTTGAAGTTACCAAGCCATATCCGATGTTCTAATGTTTTCAATGTGAAGTACTTGTTGCTTGACCATGGTGATTCTTCTATTGACGATAGTGTTGGGAATTCGAGAACGAATTTTGTCTATTCAAGGGGAATGGAGGAGGCCCAAGTATCGATGAACGAGCTGACTTGTTTCTAAAGGCCCAGGATCGTGTAAAAAAGGTGTTTACTAAAATATATACTAGTTTCATGTGTAACTACCAAGTTGGCATAGAGATAATGTTACAGATATTTCGAACATGCGATTACTTTCATCTAGTACCTTAACTTTATCCTAATCATCGTTTATCCTGGCTATGATATAGCTTATTAGAAAATCATGTAAGTCAAGTACGAACGGGCACATGATAGAAACTCATTGCAACACATAAGACACCCATACCACTCATTGCAACATTATATAATACGAATTTGCAGCAGATAGGTAGAAATGATTAAACATATAAGTTTCGTTGCAAATTCATAGCAAAGTATTTAAAAATTTCTAGTGGAATTATATATAGACACTAATAATAGTATATATTGCATAACCATTGGAGCATTAGTCCAATGGGCGGATCTCTTGTGCTTGATTCAAATGATCCAAGTTCAATTATCATCCTTGGCATTTGCTTCAAATAGGTACTCGTCTCCGCAAAACCTATGGGCACACTGGAGAGACTTTATGGAATAAGAGATCGAGGGTCAAGTCTCGGCTCGTCTCACTCCAGATGTTGCTCCTCTGGCCAGGAGAGTTTTCGGAGCTATTCCTTGTGGGATGGTCAATAGTTGTTGCCAAAATGCACCCGGGGTCAGGGTGTTACCACCAATCTACACCTTTTGTTGAACTAGGCGAGTACCCGCGCATAGCGGCGGAATTGCCTGGCTGTAGATAATTAACGAAACGCTACATCGTGGTAAGATCCAAGTATAATTTCAATGTTGTAACATGTGATAGAAAGTTTGAAAACCATGGGTCTGTTCGAGCCCTCATGTTTATGGTTAACCGCAATTTTTTAATTATAGACCAAAGCGGTGACATTCGTAGACTTGCAAAGGTAGCATTATGTTTTATCAAAGGGAATGTAGTTACAACAAAAATTTGCTTGAGGGGAAAATGTATGCGACTACTATAAATCTTTTCTAAAGTACGTAAGGAATCTGTTAAAAGAAGTTCCATGTTAATTTAGATCAAGTGTAACAAAAAGTTATAGTAACTCTCACTGGATGGGAGTTTCACTCAGCATGGTAAATATTGTTGTTATATTCTCAATGGATAGAGTTTCACTATTTGGATAGAGTTTCATTCGTTGTATGGCGACTGAAATCTTATGTTCTTGGAACAAGAACAATCCTGCCCAACATATCGTTATATTCAAGAAATAGATTAATGCTAAAACAATATTCTAGAACGTTATCAATCTCCCTCTGTTCCATAACCTTATGATCCATAACACTATAACAAACTAAAAAACAAGCCAGAAAAAAAACCAATAAATGCTTCAACGGTATCTGGAAATTATCAAAATAATGTAAGCAACCTTCTATTTGATTTCCCAGTCAACAAATCATTCTACTACAACATGCCTAACAAATAAGAGGCAACTCTGACTTTGACTTAACTAACCTTTACTAATCAACAAAGCATATAGACATAAATTGAGAGTACAAATTACACTATGATTCAAACAGGTAGCAGTAAACTAAGCCAAAAGGGACTTTGTACATGATAGGGGGTGTATGGGAAGCTTGCCTAACTTTATAAAGGGCTCTAAGAGTTAGCTGTTCAAACTTGGTACAGCTTCAGGCGGTTTGGGGGCAGCTGCAACACCATTCATCCTAGCGCGTGCCTCCGCAAACATCCTCTGCTGCTCGGCTAATGCTTCTTCTTCAGTCATTTCGGCACCGTTTGTGCATTTTTCAGCTCTAACAGTATCCCGTTTACTCATTTTGGTAAAATCTAGCATAACATAAGCCACATCCTCAAAATACTCTCTATAAGTTAAAATCATAATATGGTCAAGCTATAACATTTATTTGTATTTTAATATAAGTAGCAACAAATAAATCATTACCACTGTTTCGAGTTTGTGTTGTTCGTAAGCAGCATAAACGTCTTATATGTAATCCCCAAAACCAAGAACCTGAAAAAAGTATGGATCGTTAGTTTGGTAAATAATACAACACGAACTAAGTGATATGATTACAAAGAATATGCAAGTACAGTAATTAACAAACCTCTAATGCCTTGAAAACGTGATCAGGTGCAATTGTTCTTTTATCTTCTCTACTGATGAAATGAGATTAATAAACTCTGCAAACAAGAGAAAGGGGCATTGTAAGAGACGTAGGGTTGATTGTATATGAGCAGTAAAAACAAATACATGTGCATACATGTCCTATAGAGTTACAAGTATCCAGTGCTTAACATTACAGTCAAGTAATCCGAAGAAAGACATTCTAAAATGAATGAAGCACAAGAACCAATAACATTAGGCGAAAGGGATCAGTTGCAAAAAAAGATCAGTTTACATAACCTGACTAAATCATGTGCTTGGTGAAGACGAAAAATACCATTTGAATATTACTTATGGGTCTAAGTTGTTAAATCTGAGATAGCATAGATTTGATATAAGCACATTAATAATCCTCCTAGCAAAGTAAAACATATGTTTTCTATCTCGCAGTCTCACCCATCCCCCCAATCACTTGCCAAAGAAAAGCAAGTACTCACAATTTTTTTTTACTTATAAGTGCGATATGAATCTCACCTACACAACACTCGATCAAAAGATCTTGAGTATCTCTAGCAACACGTACATCTGGAGGAAGCATCTCCTTAATTATTTTAGTCATCGTAGCTGCAAAATAAAAGTTTCTGTTAATCACATATCTCAACAAGATTTAAGCCAACATATATAAAACTTCTCAACATATTTGCCAAAAACAGACACCAATTAGAGCTAAGAATAAGCAAAAATATATGCTTATTAACATTAAAATATAAAGCAGAGAAGACGAGCACAACTTTGTTAACCAAACACGTAAACAATATTAGCATACAACAGAGATAACACATCTTCATATTTTCAACGTGTAAACCAATAAAGCACATATAAAGTATTCGTTTCATAGACATAAAAGAGCTTTGCTTACACATATTTATAACATGTATATCAGTATCCATCTTTGTAGTCTGTATTATGTTCAAATTATAAATCAATTAATCAGACAATTCCCCTTCTGACACCAATCTCTAGTACAAATAATTGCACATTTAAATTCAAATTATCACAATAAAACAAATTCATCCAAAGATATATCAACCATTGTGTAGACCAAACACCATAAACGCAAATACTATACAAAATATAGAGATAAACATGAATGATAATCGAATTGAACAAACCTTTGGGTAACGAAGCATCTTCTTTCACTTTTCCAACAATATCCATCGGTTCCATCTTTAACTCTGCAAACTCAACCAAAATCACTACTTATATCATTAGATATCCAACTAAAAACATAAATCCGAATAACATCAGCCAAACAAACAATATCAAAAGTCATAAAACATACAACCACAAATAATATCAGATTTATACATAAAGATAACAAACTGAACAAAACGGATAGCGCATATTATATAATCATTGATCTAATAAAATAATCATTCATTAAAAAATACAATCACAAATATCAAAAATAATAATCATAACAAAGATCTGACCAAAGTCAAACAACATAATCACAAATTAAACCAACGGGGTGTTTCTTTAAGCTTATATGTGGCATAAAAGCTGATTTGTGTTTCGGCTTATATTTGATAAGCCTCAATTTACGGCTTATATTTTAAGCCTCAATTTTCGGCTTATTTTGAGACTTGTAGGCTTATATAAGCTTATTATGATATGATAAACTTATATAAGCCCGTAAATCTTAAAATAAGCCAAAATCAAATAAGCTCGTAAGCCCACATATAAGCTTAAACAAACACCCCAAATCAGATCACATAAACCATAATAAACCATAATATCACAGATCTAAACAAAAATAACATAATCGAATACATAACATAATAATAAATCTGAACAATACCACCATTAATTTACATATTTAAAAATTATTAACCATATAATCATAGATTTGAATAAAATCATATAAAAGAATTAAAAATTAACAAAAAATATCATATAATCATAGATAAAAAAACCACAAAATAATCAAATAAATTAACAAAATAACAAAAATTAACCACGTAAAGTTAAATAAATTAATAAAATAATCATAGATCTGAAGAGAAACACAAAAACAATTAAATAAATTAACAAAAACACATCTATTAGAACCAATTAAATCATAATAACATCGTATAACAACAGATCTAAACAAAAAAACCTTTAAAAAAGTATAGATCTAGAAACTCACATAAAAGAAGATCAAATAAACCGATCAACAAAACGACGTACCATCGTCATCGTCATAGACTAAACCATCGTCGATGCCCAATCGACGCTGCCCAATCGACGCTGCCCAATACATATAATTTGGTTGGTTATGTGGTAATAAGGTTTGTTAATGTGTTTGTATATGCTGAGAGTTGGTGAACACCGTGCGGGTATGGTAGCCATGGTTAACTCTTCAAGTGGTTGATGGTTGATGTATTTTTTTTGGTTCAGATCTGTAATTTTTTTTTCAATGAAGAGTGATAAGGTTGGTATTGGAGTTGATGTCAATTAAATATAGTTTTAGTAGGACCAATGTAAAGTGTATTAATTTTTAACCATCTTATATTTTCAACATTCAACATTTAACATTTTTAAATTTAATAATTTTCAACCATTAACATAGAGCCTTTATAAGATAGTAAAGATAGTATATATTGCATAACTGTAGCAATTATTTCAAATTTATAATATAAATACCAACTAAGTATTGAAAACAAATAGAAAACAAACTTTTATTTATTACCGTTATAGATCCGTAGCAAATATTTAATAAAGTGTAAAAGGGTTTAAATAAAAGGTTTAAAAAAATAAATATTAGATTAAAAGATCGTGTTTCTTTGCAAACCCTTAGCATTGATATATTAAATTGCAATGATTTTCCAACTAGAACAAATAACATTTTGTTTTGTATTTACTTTAAATATTTTTTTGAGATCGATTAACGATTTTGCAATAGATTTGCAACCGATAAATAAAAATAGATTTAAATTAAATTTTAATATTTATTCTGTTGCAAATCTGTAACAATTATTAAAAAATATGTAACGCTTTTGCAATGGAAGCTTATAATACCGATGCAATTTTGTTACAAATTTTAAATAAACTTAAGGAATTTGCAACGAAATATTCTAAAATAATTGTAATCTTGTAAATAGTTCTATCTTAATTATTAATCAAAAAATCATTTACATCAACCTTACACGTACATGATTTATAAATTCATAATCTTGTAATTTTTAATAATATTTTATAAAACAATATTAAATTTTTAGTACTTAAATAATTACAATACTCATGGACCTATAAGTTTTAAATCATTTTTCATTATGTAATAATATCATTTGATATTTTGTATAAATATTTGTTGCACAAATAATTTGATTTTATTTAACTGAAATGTTAACTATCATTTTCTAGACATTGTGTGTTTAGTAACACATAACGACCTGAAAAAATATATGATTTGTAATATGTAGAATCCCATTTATTTATTTTCATCTCACACCAATGTCTCAGGTCCGCGTTCATTTTGATATTTATATTCATGTTAATAATTCTTTACGTAAATTGCATTGCTTGACTTTGTTAAGTGTCAAAATAGGAATAGACAATAGTTTATGTTTTTATATGAATATTTATAATGAAGTGATTTGTTTATTTTTGAATATAATATATATGTTGGATTCTTAAAATATAAATTATAGATGGTATTAAGTTTAAGGGGTATTTTGTTATTTTACAGAATTACTAAAAAGTATGAAAAATCATAAGTTTACACTTTATTCCATCTAATTTATTTAAAATTTAACGATTAAAGTTTTATTAATCTCATCCTCCTTTTTTAAGTTTTTATTTTCACAAATTTGGCACATATATCTTTGTGTGTTTTTATCTTAATCCTCCATCAAAATTTTTAATTTTGACTAAATTGAATTCAATTTTTACTTTTTTCCACCAATCACATCAATGGATTTTGCTTATGTGTCAAAATCAAGCCACTTGATTGGTTCAATTATTTTTTCTACAACCTCCACTTTTCACTAAAATTCTTAAATAATCTAATTCTTTTATTATATAAAATATTTAAACATTAGTAAAATTGTAATATTTGTTCGCTAAAAAAATAGTTAGCGGGTACTCGCCGCTGCATTGCGCTGATACAATGCTAGTAAAAGTAAATATGATTAGAAGAACTAAGGGTAAATGTGTCAAAACACATTACTTTTAAATGTATCAATTAATTTGAGAAATATATAAATCACCTATTTTTACAATTCATATAATGAAGTAATGTTATTGATACAATGCTTTTCATTGGGTTCAGAATTAGTTCTCTCGGTATCTTCTCGAATTGATCACGGTTCAAAGTGGAATGATTGTTCTTGGTGACAAATAGAGGGTTTGGTTTGTTATCTATTTTAAACTAATAGCAATTTAAATGTAAATGTCGTTGAGCTAAAAGAGTTTTAAAGATTAGACTAAAATAACGAGTTGAAAATAAATGTTTGAAAACTTAAAGGCAAAATTAGAAAAATACTTGAACACTTAATAAATCTAACACTTGAAAACTTTGCAAAAACAAGAGATTGAACAATTGGAAAACGGCCAAATCGGAATATCTAAAGTGCATTGATCGGAATTTATAGTCGGGATAGGGATGATCGGAATGTCAATAACACCCCCGGTCGGAATACTGAAGCAATCGGAAAGTTGGACAACAACCCAATCGGAATAGCATAAATATGTAACTGATCGGAATGTGCCACAACTCCCTCGTCGGAATAATCACAAACCCTTTTCTGATCAAACGATCGAAATAAGGGGGTAGTGCTGGTCGGAATACACCAATCGGAAAAGGGTTTTACCCTTTCCGATTACCCTCTTGATCCGAGACTTAAGCAAGGTGATAAGCTATAGGAATAAGCCAACACCAAAACTAGCACGAATCTAAAGTGAAAAAGACTAAATAAGCACTAATAACAACTTATCCAAACTTGAAATAATCAATCTTATAAATTAAGAAATAAAAAGATGAACTTTTTAAGGAAACTTTTTTAAAAAGTAAATAAGCTAAACATATAAACAAGCCAATAAGCACAAAGATCTTAAAGCTTATTCGTATGAAAACTTAAATAAACATAAAAATATTAACTTTTTAAGCACGAAAACATTAATTGTAACACCCCCAAATTACCACGCAGCGGAATACCACTTTGGGGCGCTACTCATAGCACATCACGCACAATCATAGAAAACAATCCCAAAAGGGACGTTAAAATGTATAAATATAACTTTGTCTAAAATATTTTCCATCCCAAAAGATACCATCAGAGTAGCGTTTTAGTCCCATAAAACCGTTACCAACACAACATGTTCCTCAAAATACTTGAATGAAATGGTTAATTTAAAAAGGATGAAAAATAAACAAAATTTAGACAAGTAAGCACCAACTCCCTCCTTGCATGCTCCGCTGCGCTCCATCTTGATTACCTGAAATACATGCTTAAAAGGATCAACACAAAGGTTGAGCGAATCTATAGGTTTTGCAAATCATCGTTTGAACACAAGTATATAAAAAGCAATTTCCTTTATGGTTCCTTTATGTGACCCTACGTTGGTATACGAGTCCACACCAATTCATTGTACTCAACGTACCAATCCATGGTACTCAACGTACCAATTCCATTTCAACACAATTCCCTGGTGTTCAACATACTAATTCCATTTCAACACAATTCCCTGGTGTTCAACATACCAATTCCATTTCAACACAATTCCCTGGTGTTCAACATACCAATTCCATTGTACTCAACGTACCCATTTCCATTGTACTCAACGTACTTGTTACAATCAAAACAACATTTAAGTTTAAGCAATCATTCAAAAGACTTGTGTTCTAGTTGTTTCAAATAGCATGTACTCCCCCTCGCGGGTTAAAATTATTTAAAACCAGTATAAAGCGAGGCTATAGACTCACCTTAGATGATATACGAAGCTAGTAGTAGTAGTGATCGCCGAAGTGAAGATGCCTCCCAAATATACACGTCAAAAGCCGCCACCTAACAAATAAGGTGCGCGCTTAACAACATACTCAAGTACCTCAAAACATACTTAGTATAATAAAATCAATGACTCAAAATAGCATGTACATAGACACGACCAATCAATGCAAGTGAATTCCTTCTAACTCCACGACAAGTACTAGCTTTCCAAGACTAGCACCTTCGACGTTGATCCATCTCAAGATGCCAAATCAACACGGCTCAAGTACCCTAAATGGGTCTCCAATCTCAGAATATACACTCAATACTAATACTTATATCTTTTAGAAATTTTAGAAACTAATAGATTAGCCTCTCGCCTTAAATTATGACGCGAGGTTAAGTACCTCTCAATAATACTCAGCCGGTACTTACCAAAAGTACACGCTGATTTCCCATACCTAAACATCTCCGTTTTCGACGAAACTTGGTGACAAACTCACTCAATATCTGTAGAAGACTCAGTTAAAATTTCATCAAATGATTCACATTTTAGACCCACCTGCTCGACATATCTTTAGACATTAAAAACTGGACAGTTTTGCACACTTGTATCGTAAAACCGTTTTGACCTCCTTAACCAAAACCATTTACAAATCCGACTCTTGATTATGAAAATAGACTCAAAATGCTAAGTTTAGGGCCTGAGAACAGCCCTTGACCGTTTTTGAAACTCAAGTTATAGTCCCCGAGATTTGACCCAATATCGACAACAATTTCGGATTGCGTCGATACTCGCCTCCCGGTACACGAATATTAAAACCTATGTAACTTTTGACTCGTTATGAGTTAGAAGCTCTACCTTATACCGAAACGAGCGTCTCGGCGACTACTACAACAATATCTAATAATATCAACCTTTAATAAACAGCCACTATTCGAAAAATGGCCCTAAACCTACTGATCTAAAATGACTTCTTAAAAATCACATCAATACCCATTTTGACCCATTTTCAACCTCAACAACACTTCATATATGCTATATCCATCACCCTCAACATCTCCTAACATCTATTTTCACTTGCATTGATCACATGCATTCACCAAAAATTCATAAACAATACATGCACTCAAAAATAAAATGATTATAATATTAATAACATATGAGTGGAACCTTACAATGATTAATTAAGATCAAATGATCAAGAACACCATAAAGCCCCAAAATTTCGTGGCTCCTATGATCAAAAACACCAAGATAAAATCTTTTCCAAGCTTGTATAACACAAATTTCTTGATCCTAACACAAAATAACACACATGCAACCAACAAAATGGATCAAATCAATATTTTATAAAAAAAAATAGATCTTGAAAATAAAATGTGTTGCATGTTGGATTTGATGATTGGAAAACACTTACAAGATGATTTTATAGGTGGGTCTTTGATTCGTTTTGCAAGATCATGAAATTTGATGGTGGATTTGGATGGTGGTGGTGTTGCCGTGAGCTAGAGAGGGAGAGGGAGGAAGAACACACATTTTTTTTGCTAGTTGGAAATGAAGTGTGTGTGTTAGTGGAAGCTTTTATATAGTGGTGGAAGGGTAAAAGGTGCAATATTGGCTATCTTTTGGCCTTGTTTGCAAAGTAACTTATAAAGAGCGGGAATGACACCTAGTCGGTTTTTAAAAATTTACGGGAGTCGGGTTTTGTTCCGGATTCATAAAAATATAAATCTCGTTCAATAAAATACTTTTTCAAAGATTTAAACGCACACGAAAAGCAATAGTAAGGTTCCGACTCAACTTAATACGTAACGAAACAAAAATTCCAAAAATCTCCAATATCGAGATAGTCGATACTAAAATATAAAATTTGGGCATCCATTGGCATCGCGATCACTATTAGTACTTTTCAATCGTCACAACAATTAATTATAGTCACACATTACCGGTTTCAACGTAAACCGTCAAACATAACAATACTCACCGTTACCTAGGAACTCAAAATACGTTACATAGTTAGGATAAAATGATGACGTTAAGTACGGGATGTTACATTCTCACCTCCTTAAAGGAGCGACGTCCCGGCGCTCGCCTCGCCTCATACTCGTATCGCGCTCTCCTAGGAAAAACGAGGGCACTTCCTATAAAGAAATCCTCACGTTCCCACGTGAATCTCGTTCCACGTCTCGAAATATATCGCACCTTCGTAACGAGAATCTTACTCGGTCTCAAACGCTTAACCTCTCGATCAAAGATCTCTACTGGTTCTTCTACAAAACGCAACTTGTCGTCAAGTTGTATCTCACCAAAAACGGAAGAATAAACCCTTATTCGCCAAACACTTATTCGAGCTCGACACACTAAAATTACACGAATCGCACGAAGTTCATCCGATGATTCTAACCTATAAACAACCGGTCCCATTCGCTGGGTGATCTTAAGCGGTCCAACGCACCTTGGACTTAACTTTTCTCCATTTCCAAAACGGATTACACCTTTCCAAGGTGATACCTTAATAATTGCCATGTATCCAACTTCAGATTTCCAACGGCTCCCTACGGTTATTGGCAAAGTTCTTCTGACGACTCCTCACGGTTTACAAGCAATTATCAATCCGTACGATCTTTTCGTAGTCTCCCAAATAGTCTCAGTTCCAATTTGTCCTTCATCTACTTTATTCCAACAATCTGGCGATCTAAACCACCGTTCATGATCCTCACAAAAACAATCACTCACAAAAGATAGTCGCATGGGTCGCATAAGACTCCATCGAAAACATTCTAGAAAAGAATTGAGACGAGGTAATTAGTACTAGTCGTACAAAATCACCTTATTGCGTAATCTCGAACATGCCAACTTACTTCGTCAAACGCGAGTTCGTCGATACGGAAACCCTTCAGCGTATACATTGCGCTATCGGACGCATTACGATCTATTTCAAACACAAAAGACAACACCGCGGACGCAAAATCAAGTCACGACATGTTTGTCAAAAGCCAAACCATGCCACATAAATAAATTCAATCGGGTTAACTCATGCTTGCTAAACAACCAAGCCATGATAATTAAGATCACTTGACAAGACCTTCGGGTAGGTCTAGTCAATCGCAAGGTTATAAGTTAAAGGATATCCAATGGCCGGATAGCCGTGGACACATATCAAAAGGAAATAACAAGAAAATATTTCGTCATCAGAGGGTGCTCACACGCGGATCCATACCGAAAAGATAATACAAAGACACCATCTCACTTCCGCCCACGCGCATTCAAAGTCTCAATAAGCATCGTCGTTGAAGGTCAAAAAGATACTACAAGGTACGTGTTCTCCATGATCGGACGTCATTGGACAATGCCGCCTCAAGTTCTCACAACTTACGATCACTCGACTAGATCACATACCACATAAGTACCTAAAAACAAAGGTCAAACATAAACATCAAATGTAAATCTCCGTCGTTGATCATCGATAAAACCTTGGACTAGCCCTTGATAATACAACTCGATCTCTAAAGTCTTTCCACTTGCGGTGTCGGCAACAACATACTCTTCGGAGTGAAAACGAATTTGTTAATTCCAGTCATTAAGAAATTCGGTCCATTGGCGAGAATTCACAACATATCGGGTGTACCATTATCTTCTGCTCCAAGGTTCAACATGCAAAAGCGTCCCACTAACTTTTGCTTCAGCTTTCATCGCGCAAAGGCGTCCCAATAATTTCGACTTCAGTGCTCAAGGTGATGCATCCTATTCCTCGTTTTTAGTTTGTCATACTAGCCCCAAGAGTTTCGTCATCAAGAAAAGTCTTCGGTGTCCCTTTGATAGTAGCAAGTAAAATTACAAAATCTTCACATCCACGATAAGTTGTCGTTGATAACTTGATCCTCAGTCAATCCGCAAGTCCACACATAAATCCTAGTGACGCTTAAGCGAGTCGCCTATTCTCGGAACGGTCAATGGTTCTTAACAATCTGTTTATAAAGTTCGCGATCATCGAGACACATTAGAAATGGTCCATCGGAATAAATCATAACTCGAGAGAATTACAACGGGTTATTCGTACATAAATGATAATCGACGATCATCATAATGACGACAACATCGAACGATTCTTACCAACGAAATACGAGTCAAAGGAAGACGTACGCACACCAAACATCCACAAATCGAGCCAGACATACTCGGGCCCACTCATTTATAACTCCTTGTCTACATCAAAAGGCGTCCCCCTCCATGTATACAAGAGTTTATAAATTTACGGTTCGGAAACTTATAACTTTCTTGTTCAAATGAAAAGGCGTCCCAATCCATTTCAACGAGACGATTATAAGTCATCCTACTCAAGTATTACTATCTCTCAACACGATATCATATCCAAATACCATAGTAAATATAAGGTGTCAAATAAACTTACATCATGATTTCCGTATTCAAATGTCCCATTCCATTTGAATAAGGAGATCATAACAATCTAAGGTCTAGTGGTTTAAAACCTTCTTATTCAAATGTCCCAATCCATTTCAATAAGACAACCTTAAACAACTCATAGTTGGGCGAGTTAAAATCTCTATATCTAAATGTCCCATTCCAATTAGATACAAGGCATTAAGCCACTCAACCGAATGACTACTACGAGCATATCTTTGTTGTACCCAAACTATATATATTTGATTAGGATATATATATCTTAAGCCCAACATTGGCATCCTCCTTTTCGCCAGTAAAACGTAGTCATATAAAACCAAATCACACGTCGCATTACGTAGAAGATGTCGCCTTGGATAAATGATTCTTCAAAATCATAAGAAGTAACGGAAATAAAATATCACGTTAATCAATTACGTTTCAATATGAGATGTCCAAAAATGGCACATCACGATGCGACGACAACGATCGAACTTAAACAAGTCGATATGCGATAGATTACGAAACAATATACACGTACCCAAAGTATTTAACGAATTTATACTCGTATTCATACTACATAATTATCAAGATCGGTGATTGGCGATGAGGCCGAATCCTATTCAAAACCGAATTATAAAATGTACAACAATCATTCAAGGACCATTGCTTCGCGTACAATGCCTTTAAATATCATAGTATATTCATACATATACATACTACCATTCCTATATACACATAGGTTCACATAATCATAGTCAGATATAAAGTAATACAAGAATAGCCTTACCGGAGCCATGCGGAGTAGTTGCGTGCTTAAAACTTTTACGACACACCAAAAGTTATAGTTTAGGACATTTTCAAAAAAAAAAAAAAAAATCGACCTAGTTCTCTATAACTTGTGGCTCTGATACCAATCTGTAACACCCCCAAATTACCACGCAGCGGAATACCACTTTGGGGCGCTACTCATAGCACATCACGCACAATCATAGAAAACAATCCCAAAAGGGACGTTAAAATGTATAAATATAACTTTGTCTAAAATATTTTCCATCCCAAAAGATACCATCAGAGTAGCGTTTTAGTCCCATAAAACCGTTACCAACACAACATGTTCCTCAAAATACTTGAATGAAATGGTTAATTTAAAAAGGATGAAAAATAAACAAAATTTAGACAAGTAAGCACCAACTCCCTCCTTGCATGCTCCGCTGCGCTCCATCTTGATTACCTGAAATACATGCTTAAAAGGATCAACACAAAGGTTGAGCGAATCTATAGGTTTTGCAAATCATCGTTTGAACACAAGTATATAAAAAGCAATTTCCTTTATGGTTCCTTTATGTGACCCTACGTTGGTATACGAGTCCACACCAATTCATTGTACTCAACGTACCAATCCATGGTACTCAACGTACCAATTCCATTTCAACACAATTCCCTGGTGTTCAACATACTAATTCCATTTCAACACAATTCCCTGGTGTTCAACATACCAATTTCATTTCAACACAATTCCCTGGTGTTCAACATACCAATTCCATTGTACTCAACGTACCCATTTCCATTGTACTCAACGTACTTGTTACAATCAAAACAACATTTAAGTTTAAGCAATCATTCAAAAGACTTGTGTTCTAGTTGTTTCAAATAGCATGTACTCCCCCTCGCGGGTTAAAATTATTTAAAACCAGTATAAAGCGAGGCTATAGACTCACCTTAGATGATATACGAAGCTAGTAGTAGTAGTGATCGCCGAAGTGAAGATGCCTCCCAAATATACACGTCAAAAGCCGCCACCTAACAAATAAGGTGCGCGCTTAACAACATACTCAAGTACCTCAAAACATACTTAGTATAATAAAATCAATGACTCAAAATAGCATGTACATAGACACGACCAATCAATGCAAGTGAATTCCTTCTAACTCCACGACAAGTACTAGCTTTCCAAGACTAGCACCTTCGACGTTGATCCATCTCAAGATGCCAAATCAACACGGCTCAAGTACCCTAAATGGGTCTCCAATCTCAGAATATACACTCAATACTAATACTTATATCTTTTAGAAATTTTAGAAACTAATAGATTAGCCTCTCGCCTTAAATTATGACGCGAGGTTAAGTACCTCTCAATAATACTCAGCCGGTACTTACCAAAAGTACACGCTGATTTCCCATACCTAAACATCTCCGTTTTCGACGAAACTTGGTGACAAACTCACTCAATATCTGTAGAAGACTCAGTTAAAATTTCATCAAATGATTCACATTTTAGACCCACCTGCTCGACATATCTTTAGACATTAAAAACCGGACAGTTTTGCACACTTGTATCGTAAAACCGTTTTGACCTCCTTAACCAAAACCATTTACAAATCCGACTCTTGATTATGAAAATAGACTCAAAATGCTAAGTTTAGGGCCTTAGAACAGCCCTTGACCGTTTTTGAAACTCAAGTTATAGTCCCCGAGATTTGACCCAATATCGACAACAATTTCGGATTGCGTCGATACTCGCCTCCCGGTACACGAATATTAAAACCTATGTAACTTTTGACTCGTTATGAGTTAGAAGCTCTACCTTATACCGAAACGAGCGTCTCGGCGACTACTACAACAATATCTAATAATATCAACCTTTAATCAACAGCCACTATTCGAAAAATGGCCCTAAACCTACTGATCTAAAATGACTTCTTAAAAATCACATCAATACCCATTTTGACCCATTTTCAACCTCAACAACACTTCATATATGCTATATCCATCACCCTCAACATCTCCTAACATCTATTTTCACTTGCATTGATCACATGCATTCACCAAAAATTCATAAACAATACATGCACTCAAAAATAAAATGATTATAATATTAATAACATATGAGTGGAACCTTACAATGATTAATTAAGATCAAATGATCAAGAACACCATAAAGCCCCAAAATTTCGTGGCTCCTATGATCAAAAACACCAAGATAAAATCTTTTCCAAGCTTGTATAACACAAATTTCTTGATCCTAACACAAAATAACACACATGCAACCAACAAAATGGATCAAATCAATATTTTATAAAAAAAAATAGATCTTGAAAATAAAATGTGTTGCATGTTGGATTTGATGATTGGAAAACACTTACAAGATGATTTTATAGGTGGGTCTTTGATTCGTTTTGCAAGATCATGAAATTTGATGGTGGATTTGGATGGTGGTGGTGTTGCCGTGAGCTAGAGAGGGAGAGGGAGGAAGAACACACATTTTTTTTGCTAGTTGGAAATGAAGTGTGTGTGTTAGTGGAAGCTTTTATATAGTGGTGGAAGGGTAAAAGGTGCAATATTGGCTATCTTTTGGCCTTGTTTGCAAAGTAACTTATAAAGAGCGGGAATGACACCTAGTCGGTTTTTAAAAATTTACGGGAGTCGGGTTTTGTTCCGGATTCATAAAAATATAAATCTCGTTCAATAAAATACTTTTTCAAAGATTTAAACGCACACGAAAAGCAATAGTAAGGTTCCGACTCAACTTAATACGTAACGAAACAAAAATTCCAAAAATCTCCAATATCGAGATAGTCGATACTAAAATATAAAATTTGGGCATCCATTGGCATCGCGATCACTATTAGTACTTTTCAATCGTCACAACAATTAATTATAGTCACACATTACCGGTTTCAACGTAAACCGTCAAACATAACAATACTCACCGTTACCTAGGAACTCAAAATACGTTACATAGTTAGGATAAAATGATGACGTTAAGTACGGGATGTTACATTAATGAACAACACGGATCATAAGTAATTCGCACCAAAAGTGAATCAAAATCAAAGAAAGGTAGAAAGAGAATAAAGATTAAAAGCTTAAACTTGAACTTGATTAGTGAAATCAACAATACAAAGGTTTAATCTTGAAAGATTAAAAGAAAGAAAGATGAAAACTTAGTGAGAGAAAGTTGATAACTTTCTCTCTCTAAAACTAGAGAAAATAAAAAACTAAAACTAACTAGTCCCCAAAATTGTGAAGTGAAGCCCTATGTATAGGCGTTTGCTTGTGGGCTTGTGAATGGGCTTTGTTTTTGGGCTTCTTTTCTTCTTTCTTCTTTAGTCTTCACGTTTCTTTAAATAAACGTTTCCGAATTTGGATTTTGAGAAGTGTCGGTGAACAATTCCAACTCGTCTTATAATCTTTTGTTTATTAGACTCGAGTTCTTCGACATACATGAATCTTCCATCTTTGGCCCTTTTCTTCGATAAATCTTCAAATAGGCACAATGACTTCAAATCTTTTGCATCTCTTGGACAATAGACTTCGTCTTGAGTCTTTTTCTTCGATAAAACCCGTGCAATCCCATGTTTTCTTCAGTATTCACCCGAATGACTCTGAAAATACAATAAACACAAAAACCACGCATAATTCCAAACAAATGATATTAAATACGTGTTTTGGTCTTGTTTTAGCCAGAAATAAGTGGTAAAAGGATGGGTGTTTTCACACCTATCAAATCCCCTACACTTAACCATTGCCATGCCCTCATGCAATGCTTAGCGATAAAGCAAATTTACACTTTTCTCATAATCAATCAACCATGGCCTTATTAAAATACTATTAAACAAAAATTAAAGTACTAAGAGAAATCAAAACTTTAAAGTAAACAAAAGGATAGAAAACCATTTTCACTTGAAAATAGCTATATGGAAATAACTTGCAAAGAGATCAAGGACTTACATTAGGGCTTTGGTGCTGCGAAGATTTATCACCCTCAAGTTTCACGTTCCCCAAACTAAGCTTAAAAACGAGATCATTGTTAATATAAGTTAGCAAATCAAACACTTACACACATGGCTTAATTATATGCTTAAACTCCCTTATTCCTAGGTGTATCTCTTATATTTTATTTTTGTCTTAGAATGATCATGAAGATGCATTTTTGGACTTATTGCGATAGTTTATTTAGGCTGAAAGCAAAGTAGGACGATTTGATCAATAGTTAGCTGAAGGACAAAATCTCTTAAAACTGCTTCTCGGGATATCAAAAAGTTCATATCTTGGCATAACTCGGTTCACGATTTGAGACCTTTCTCGGGCCGATATTTGGCATGTACTTCATACTTCATATCTTCGAGAGACGTTCTTGAGATAATGGTCTTCTCTTCATTATAGATTTTCTTCACTTGGAGACTTTTGAGGGGTACTCCAACTTTGTTGACCATGACTTCATGATTATTTCTTCAATCTCTAATTGGGATTTTGAGATACAACGATCCGCCTCCTTTTCGGACTTGGATCTATTTATCCTCATACCTTGTTAGGGTCTTTTTGGATAGACTTCTCCATGATCTTTATGGGAGTTGATTGCTTTTCGTCGTGAGTCTTGATCCTTCATATTGATTTCGGGAATAATACTTTTCACATCACTTTGGATCTTCAGCAATAAAATTGAATCCTCATGCCTTGTTAGGGCCTTTTCGGACTCGCCAATCTTCGCGCCCCGCTTCATAAGTTATGCCTTGGCTATGAACTCTTATCATTACCGAGCAACTTTTAAACGATCTTGAGCTAGAAGCTAAGTAACTTTTCAAATCGTACGACCTTACTTATTGCAGATAAATTATTAGCAAGTGATGGGAGAATAGGCAAATAATTACACCAAGTGAGCTTATGCAAGAATAACGACTTATAATTGACTCTATCATTTCTCGTTCTCCACAATTTAAAATCTCAAGTAATGAGACTCGTGGATGCTTATCCTAATAAACCAATTAAGGTCTACATGGTTAAGGATAGTCAAAATAATCGCAACAAGCCTAATATGTCAAAGACTTCAAAACTAGCTACACCACTTTATTAATATTTTTAACTTTATTGCGGGATATATACATATGAAAGCAACGATAAAAATTTAAAAATTACGACTAAATGGCCAAAGTTAATTAAAAATTTGAAAAATATTGAAAAATATGATTTTCCGGTTAAATGAAGGCATTTTCATGGAAAAGTCCACTTAAAACTTCGATAGAAGTCCCCCTACACTTAATATAAACATTATCCTCAATGTTTAAGCATGTGGGAAAAATCTCCCTACACTTATGACATTGTGCACGTTGGTTAAATCAAGCTAAGGAAGAGACGACTAACGTGATCATTTTCAAATGTGAGTATGAAGAAAATTGAATCACGATAGTTGAGAGATAGAACCGGATTTCGGATAACACGGGAGCACGGTTCTTCAAAGGTTCAAAAAGTGCATTGATCCCTGTAATCACATCACACACAAACACAAACACCTATAGAGGTCCCCCTACACTTAGGAGGTTCGGGCTGCCTCCTGAGGAGGGCTTGTTTTCGATAACCGAGTCACGAGCCTGACTCGACCCAAAATTAGTTCATGGGAAACGTGGTGAGGGATGGAATCATCTCAGGAGAGATGTCCTCACCAAAGTACAACTTCACTCGTTGGCCATTCACCTTAAAATTAGGTCCATTAGGTTGAGCGAGCTCGAGAGTACCATATGGAAAAATTTGGGCAATGGTGAATGGGCCGGACCAACGAGATTTCAGCTTGCCCGAAAAGATTTTCAACCGAGAGTTAAAGAGTAAAACTTTGTCTCCAACTTGGAACTCTCGGTTTTTAATCTTGGAGTCGTGAATGAGCTTAGTCTTTTCTTTATAGATCAAAGAATTTTCATAAGCCTCATTCCGGAGTTCATTCAGCTCATTGAGTTGGATCTTGCGTAGGTCACCGGCTTTGTTGATATCGAAATTAGCCCACTTCAAGGCCCAGTAAACCTTGTGCTCCAATTCAATGGGGAGGTGGCACGCTTTCCCGTACACGAGACGATATGGTGTACAACCAATCGGAGTCTTGTATGCGGTACAAAAAGCCCACAAAGCATCATCAAGTTTATCAGCCCATGAGGCACAATGCTCTCCCACGGTTCTTTCAAGAATTCGCTTTAATCCTCGGTTAGAGATTTCAGCCTGGCCATTAGTTTGTGGGTGGTATGCGGTGGAAAGACGATGATTTACACCATACTTAGCCATGACTCTAGCAAATTGATCATTGTAAAAATGAGTCCCGCGATCACTAATAATGGCACGAGGCACACCGAATCTAGCGAATAGCGATTTCAAAAAGTTACAAACCACCCTTGCATCATTAGTGGGTAAAGCTTTGGCTTCAACCCATTTTGAGACGTAGTCAACGGCTACAAGGATGTATTTGTTTCCTTTAGAGGAAGGGAATGGCCCCATAAAGTCGATACCCCAAACATCAAAGATTTCACATTCTTGAATGAAATTCTGAGGCATCTCGTCTTTATGTGTGATCTTGCCTTGTTTTTGGCAAGCATCACATCGTTTAACCATCGCGTGAGCATCACGGTAAATGGTGGGCCAATAAAATCCCGAGTCAAACACTTTTTTGGCGGTGTAGTTGGGACCAAAGTGACCACCGGTGGGTCCTTTGTGGCAAGCGTCAAGGATTTCTAAAGTTGCCGGTCCATCAACACATCGGCGAATAATCAAGTCAGCACATTGTTTGAATAGATACGGGTCATCCAAAAAGTAAGTCTTAATGTCTTTGAAGAACTTCTTCTTTTGTTGGGATGTTAGCCCGTCAACGAGAATTCCACCCGCCAAGTAGTTTGCAATGTCTGCAAACCACGGGGTTTCATCAGAATTCGAGTTGATAGACACTAAGGTCTCCAGGGGAAAAGAATCATTGATTTCTTTGTTCGGATGATCCCCTTGGTAAGGATCCTCAAGTCTACTGAGATGATCCGCGGCTAGGTTTTCAGCTCCTTTTTTATCGCGAATTTCGATTTTAAATTCTTGGAGTAGCAAAACCCAGCGAAGAAGTCTTGGTTTGGAATCTTGTTTAGTTAACAAGTAATTCAACGCGGAATGATCGGTATAAACGATTGTGGTAGAAAGGACAAGATAGGGGTTGTAGAAATGTAAATCTATGCTTATGTTTTTAGAGAGAGAAAGAGATAGAAAGATGGTGGATTTCACACTTCTAGAGAGAGAAAGTTAAGAAAACTATGTGTAAATTATGAAACCACACCACCCTCTCCATCAAAGGAGAGGGTTTATATACCCAAGCCCATAAGATGGGCTTGGGTTTACATTAGGCTGCCGGCCCATACAATCCATGGGCTCGGTTTTGGGCTTTGTTTAATAAATGTAAATAACTAAACTATGAGCTATGACATGGACTATTGTTGGAGTGACCGATCCTTTCTAATACGTAAAACGTATTTCCAACAATCTCCCCCTAAGGGAGGTCACTCCAAACAAGGGCGTTACCCAAGTTACAATAATAAAATAAACCTAGCATACTATGCTTGTCTTGAGCTCGTAGTCTTCGTCTTTCTTTTTCTTTTTCTTTTTCTGGTGAACATGCTGATGTGATCTTTGATATCAGTCTTGAGCATTAATCTCTTGACTTGTTCTCGTGCATCCATCACTTGTGATCTTCACCTCTTCGTGACTTCATGTTCCACATACTTATACCTTTATAATTCTTGAAAGCTTCAGAGTTTGATACAGCGGAAGACTTGACCTTCAGACTTTCTTGAATTCGTTGAAGTACTTAGTGTATGCAGTATAAGCATGTGGTGACGACTTCTTCTAGATTGTACACCGCAATGCCACCTTCTTGTTATGCTGCATAAGACAGTTAGCAACAAACCATATACACGGATGAAATGGCCTTGAACATTTCATTCTAATTCGGTAGCATTTTACCTCCGGCCGGTGAAGACCGTTGGACGATATTAAATATCGTACTTGTGGCAGGTAGTTTCAATAAAGAACCTCCTTTACAAGATTTCGCGGGTAAACCCGTTCTCTTTACTCGACCGTCCAAAGCTGACTGCGAACGTAAAGAGTGAATCATTTGGATAATAATATCCGCATGATTTGAAGCCGTCAATTCATGTTCCTGTAACAAGTGAAATTCAATTAAGAACCGCACCATCGTTGCTTTCCAGTTGTCACGAGCTTGATTCGTATAGAATCTTGCAAGTTACCTACCAAGTGCTGTTTGAGGTTAACACTAGAAGGATTTCCACTCATCACTGTGAACACTGAGGTATCACTCTGAGTGTTCTGGCAAGATCACTAAGATATTGCGTAGAGGCCTGGAACGTGTTTAAATTCATTTAAGAATTAAACCTCTGTTGCTTTCCAGTTATCACAAGTTTGATTCATAAAGAATCTCACAAGTCACCTACCATGAGCTTTTTGATATTCGCTCAAGAAGGATTTCCATCTTCATTGTAAATACTTTCGTATTACTCGGATGTTCAGGCAAGATCATGAAGATTTTGCGTAGGACTCTTAAGATCTTTCTTACTTTTTCACAGTGTGTGAAGAAGCAAGGAAATATGAAAGTGTGTCCTAATGAGATATTTGATGATCTCAAATGGCTCTAGACTCGATCGTGCATTTTGGATTTTAGTGATCGGAGGCTGGAGAGGAGTGCCACCATTTTAATACCAATTTATTCGGAGTGAATAAATCAATAGATAATGCGTTGTCTCCGTGTGATTAAAACAAATATCTTTTGAGAGATATCTGAGTTAGCTGGGATGGGTTGTGCATTGCATCACTGGGTCCATGATATCTATCTTCAATATCAAGAATCATTAAAAATGATCTCAATAGCATATGTATTGACCCGGTTTCTGCCTAAGTTGTAAGGAGGGCTTCTTTTTTTTACACCCTTTATCTTTACAATTCTTTTTCATTCTTCAACCCCTTCAATGCTTACCAATACGTCATAACTAGCACCTTGTTGTGATTGTTCCAGTGCTAACTTAAGTACTTGGTCGGCATTCAGCTACGTTCACAATCTTTCTCCATCTTTCCTAAGGACTACTATTTCTAGCTATGGAATGTCCTTGGGAAGATTCCTCCGGTTCTAGAAGAATCATTGGACTTAACCTATCCTACCATCCTCATGTCACCACAATCTTCATCGTCGTGAAATAAATGGGTTTTGGGTAAGTATATGTCACCATTCTAATCCATTTTGATATAGCAAATCCAATTTGCTCCCCCTTAACATATGCCACGATATTCGAAAACATTTCGCACATGTCGGGATGAGCCAGCACTTTAAGTCAAACCATTTGTGATAATATCCCATATTAAATCACATTTTCTCCCCCATATTAAAAATATTAACCCAATCGATGTTTTTAATATCAATTGATTTAATGAAGTTTTAACAAAGGTTTTGGGAAGAAAAAATGCAAGTCCATTTTATCTTCATGATTTCAAACGTATGAGATATGATACCGATTTGTAACATGATCACATATTCACCATATTAGAAAAATTGACAAGGTTGGACCTGATAGATGAGAACATCATATGATAAGATCAAATGGTTCTTGTCATCATATGTTGGTCGCCTCGTCACGTCTGAAGTCATCTCTTGACACCACGTGTACGATTGGTATTGTTGTCTTGACACCAGTTAGTGAGCTTGGCGCGTTCGCATCAAAGATTCTGAATGCTTGACAATTTCTCCCCCTCAATTGTTGACCCCTGTTCTATCGAAAGAGCTGTAGTCGTCGGTTGAGTAGTCGCATCGTCGAGTATGTAGATACCAATTGTAGATAGCATGGTTATAGAGATGATAGCTTCATAAAAACAAGACTTCTCTTGTTTTAACAAATAAATGCACTGAGGCGTACATATATTTGTGTTAGACCAAGTTATAAAGTAAACTTGATCCCTTACAAGGTTTTAAAGTAAACCTTGCCCGAGAAAATTAATTCCCGTTGTGAGCCAAAGCTTTCATAAGAAATACTTGACTTTAATATGAAAACCGGGTTGCAGTCTGAAATAACTACAAGCCATATAGGCATGTTTTATGAAATATTTACAACTTTTGTACGAACTCTATTTATGGCGCCGTGTCAATATTAATCAACATTTCTAAGGCCGTAAATATTATCGTACCAGAAGACATGCCTTTAAAAAATAAAGTAAAAATATTTTTGGATTTTTCTATATTTTTCAATTTTTTATGGTTTTTATATGGTTTTATATTTTTGTATTTTGCTTTTGTGGATAAAGATATAAACAATATATACAAATGATCACCAAGGATACGGAGAATAGTTTTACCACCACTATTCTTTCACTTCATCTGCCAGTTCCTTTAGAGTCTCAGGCGAGAAAGTTCTCATTCCTAGCTTGTCGGCCAAAAATTCAATTCGAGCGCGATCTAAAGCCTTCGTGAAAATATCCGCCAATTGATACTCAGATCGGACAAAGTAAAGCTCGATTACTCCATTTTCCACTTGCTCCTTGATGAAGTGGTAGCGAATGTCAATATGCTTCGACCGGGAGAATTGAACATTGTTGCAGCATAAGGCAATTGCACTCTTGTTATCGCAGTACATCGGAATCTTGTTGAAACCTAGACCATAGTCGGTTAATTGCGATCGCATCCAAAGAACTTGAGCACAGCAACCGGACATAGCTATGTATTCTGCTTCCGTACTTGAAATTGCAGCACTTTTCTGCCTTTTCGATGCCCAACTGATTAGTCGATCTCCTAGTAGTTGCAAAGTTCCACTCGTGCTATGCCTGGTATCTTGACAACCCGCGTGATCCGCATCTGCATATGCCATTAGTGAAATAGAAGTGTCCTTCGAATACCAAAGTCCCCGATTAATGGTTCCTTTAAGATATCGAAAGATCCTTTTAACAGTAGCTAAGTGTAACTCAGTAGGCCTAGTTTGATACCTGGCACACATACATATAGCAAACTGAAGATCAGGTCGACTTGCTGTGATATACAGAAGAGTACCTATCATTCCACGATAAAGTGTCGGATCAACGGCAACTCCATGTGGATCTGCATCAAGCTTAGTTCGTTCCACCATTGGAGTATCCACGGGGTCGCAAGATTCCATCTTATACTTCTCTAACGATTCAAGGGCATACTTGGATTGATTGATGAAGATGCCTCTGGGACTCTAAGATATCTGAAGACCTAAGAAGAATGATACCTTGCCCATCATTGACATCTTAAACTTGGAAGACATGAGTGTCCCAAACTCATCCGATAAGGTTTGGGTCGAGGCTGCAAATATAATATCATCAACATATATTTGTACCATAATCATATCTTTACCTCATTTCTGAATGAATAGCGTGGGATCCACCTTGCCTTTAGCGAAGCCTTGTGTAATGAGGAATTGTGACAAAAGATCATACCATGCGCGAGGAGCTTGCTTTAACCCATAAAGAGCCTTCTTAAGCTTATACACATGATTAGGATAATTAGGATTCACAAAACCATCCGGCTGTTGAACGTAGACCTCTTCCTTGATTTCACCATTAAGAAATGCCGTCTTCACATCCATCTGATAAACGATCATATTCATGTGGGCTGCATAAGCGAGGAATAGTCTAAAAGCTTCCAAACGGGCAACAAGCGCAAAGGATTCCATAAAGTTGTTGCCCAATAATTGCTTGTATCCACGAGCTACTAGTCTAGCTTTGTTCTTCAATATTCCGCCTAACTCATCGAGTTTCACCTTGTAAACCCATTTCAAAGTGAGTAACTGCACTTGATCCGGGCATGGGACAAGTTCCCAAACATCAAGACGTATGAATTCGTTAAGTTCTTCTTGCATAGCTTCTATCCAACATGATTGAGTAAAAGCTTGTTGCCATGTCTTAGGTTCAACTTCAGTGAGAAAAGCATCAAAGTGACAAAACATTGCACTTTCTTGTAGCTGACTTCGTGTGGATACTGGACGATTAGGGTCACCAATAATAGAATCTATAGGATGATCCTTTGTCCACTTGTTGTCATGTTCACGAATACGTGGATTGGAGTAAATCGTAGAAGGAGCTTCCTCTGAGGTGGACGACCCGGCTTGATTAGGGTCGGGAATTGGTACACCAAAGAATGGAAGTTCACGCATTTGAGCGAATTCCAAATCGTGATCATCATCATCCTCTTCATCATCAATAGGCATGACATGGGTAGCTGAAACATGTGTTGGTTGAGAATTACTTGTTGAAGGTATATCTTGACCAATAGTAGGTTCAGATGTGTCTGATTGTGCTTCGGTTGCTGGAGTGATAACTTCGGTTACCGGAGCTATTACCTCAGGTTCTGGAGCAACAATGGTTGGAGGAGTAAAGAATTCATTAAAGAACGGTTGAAACAACGTATCCCATTCATTCCTAGTAGGTGGTGTAAATGATGATGAAGTAGGGTTGTTTGGGACAAGACCAGAACTTATGTTACTGGGTCCCATTTCATGAAGTGCGGGTTCAGAGCTGCTTTGCTCAGAAGCCATTGCTGTCAGCTCATCAAAATCAACATTCATAGTTTCGAGGATCTTGCGAGAGTTACGGTTGTAGATTCGCTATGCCTTCTTTGCGGGTGCGTAACCAATGAAAATACTAATATCAGCCTTTGGTTGAAGTTTTCCCAAATTGTCACCATCATTATTTGGATAGCAAAGAGAACCAAATACATGAAGATATGATAAATCTGGTACTTTTCCATGGAGAAGCTCATAAGATGTTTTACCATGGCGTTTACGAATTAGTGACCGGTTTTGGGTGTACACTGCTGTAGATACTGCTTCTACCCATAAAAACAATGGAGCCTTTGCGTAAATTAACATCGTTCGAGCAGATTCCATAAGTGTGCGATTTCGCCTTTCAACGACACCGTTTTGTTGTGGAGTGCGAGCAACGGATGTTTCATGAGAAATGCCAACTTCTTCATAATAATCACGCAAAATTTGATTCACAAATTCGGTTCCATTATCTGTACGAATGCGTCGGACAGTAGTGTTGAGACGCACTTGAATCATCTTGAGAAATCCGATGATGAATTTAGGTGCCTCATTTTTTGCTTTAAGAAATTTCACCCATGTAAACCGAGATTAATCATCGACAATGACGAGGATGTACTTTTTGCCACTAAGACTTTCAATACGCATTGGCCCACAAAGATCCATATGCAACAGATAAAGTTTCTCTTGGTTGGTGTCTTCAGTCTTGGGTTTGTAAGACATCTTAGTGCTTTTCCCCATTGTACACGCGGAACACAAATGATCCTTGTGAAATGAAAGTTTAGGAAGACCACGAACAAGTTCGTTTTTCGCCAAGTGATTAATAACGTCAAAGTTAAGATGAGATAAACGTCGATGCCATAACCATGACTTAGTCTTCGATGCTTTGGAGAGAAGACATACGGGAGAAGCGACCATCATGTCTTGTAGAGACAAAGTATACAAATTATTCCCTCGAGTACCTTTCAATAAATCAACCCCTTCCAAATTACGAATGAAGCAGGTATGCTCTCGAAAAGCAACTTATAGGTTTGCATCACGAAATTGTCCCACAGAAAATAAGTTGTGACCGAGACCTTCCACATAATACACTCTTGAAATTATAACATTCCCAATATGATATTCACCATAACCCATTATCTTTGCAATATGATCATTTCCAAATCTAACCGTACCAAGAAACTTGCTGACGAAATTTCTGAGCTGAGAGCGATCTCCGGTCATATGCTTGGAGCAACTAGAGTCCAAATACCAGAGAACAATTTGGACCACCTGTTTTCAATAACAACAGTAGACAATGCATTGGAAACTATTGGTTCCGGAGTGTTAGTAGATACAGATATAGAATTATCAGAATTGCTAACATTTTTTAGACCCTTAGATTTCCTGCGTTTTCTAATGTGAGTTTTAGCACTAACAGGTTTTACTGTTCCAACTTTCTTAGGTTTTGGATTATTCGCGGGCACTACAGTGGGAGTAGACCTATTTAAAGGGCACTTGGTTCCTACAGTAGTGTCAGTGTTCCTAGTTAAAGGACACGCTTGTATTTTGGTAGCCTTGGTACTCCTAGTTAAAGGGCACGCTTTCTTCACTTCAGTGGGAGTGATCCTAGTTAAAGGGCACGTATTTCCTACTATAGTGAAAGTTCTACCAGTGGGGCGCCACATCCAACCAACTTGGGTTAACACTTTCCCAGTCAGTTTCCATTCTAATCCATTTTTCCGGGCATGCATCTCATTCACATGGTCAATAAGGCAAGAATCATGACGACTAGAAAACATACATTCATTGCAATTCCAACATTTTAAATTAGAATTCACAATAGGCTTAGAATGCTGCACAACCGCAGAGCCTTTAGGTTTAGCTACTTGATTCTTTTTATTCAAAACAGAAATAACATTCCTAGGATGGGCTTCTACTTTCTTCTTCACTTGACTACTAGATGGGGGCAAGATCCTATCATTCTTCTTGTTTCTTTTAAGCTTAGATCTTTGAGCCTTAGTAGTGGTGCTTACTCCTGTAGAAGGCAACACGGGAATATTAGAAGCTGGTTTTGATTCCGCCTTATCTTTAGTGACTAAAGTTTGAGATGGTTTAGTCCTAGGGCCCTTGTTAAGTGGTGTGACGGCTATAAGGTTCCTTTTGATTGCACTAGAGGACGATGCTGAGACAGTGGCTGCGTTATCCACAACATTCTTACCTTTTAGAGTACGAAGTGTTTCCTTTAACTCAGCCAAGACCAGATTCTTATCACAAATTTGTTCCCTTAAATCAGATATTTCCATCGACTTTCGATTCAATTGTTCAATCAATGATTGATTCTGTGCAGTGGTATCAACACATGCGGGCTGTACTGAATCGAAGAGTCGTGTATTTTTCTGTTTAAAGTTATCAACTTTGGACAAAATCTTGGAAACTCGATTATCTTGATCAAGTTTAAAACTCTCAGCGGCCTCAAGTACGTTCACACAGTTAAGCTCCTTAGATTTCTCTATTTCTATCGGCAAAGAGTTAGCAACTTTGTCACTTGGCTGACGCTGTTTTGATTGTAAATTCAATTGAAAATTCTTTTCAAAGTTTGCATCATCGATATTAACACCTTCGAATGACGTTTCAAAGATTTCTTGAATAAATTGTTGCTTGCATTCAAGCGAAATACAATGTGTTTGAATCTCATCAAAACGTTTTGAAAGCGATAAATATGAGTCTTGAAGCTTTAAAAATTCAGCGTCAGATTCGTGACAAGTATTATCTACCACATTATCCACAGATTCAACATTATGCACAATAGAATCATTATCAACACTTTTATTCACACAGACAGAAACTATATCATGAGACATCACTTGCTTCAGAAGCTGATCATTTTGGCGTGAAACCCGTTCTATTTCAAGTAAACTGTTTTCATAAGCATCTTCCATTTCATTGAAAACACGTCTAACTTCTTCTATTTCCAAAAACAAATCTTGATCAATATTACAAAGACAAGCTTTAACATTGTTTACAAACAGAACAATTTTATCTCGAAACGCAGCTCTAGTGTGCTCAAAGTTCCATTCACCTTCCGTTATGGCCGTGGCCGTCGTACGTTCCAAAATGACCTTGTCAAAATCGGCTAAGTGTTGGTGAACCGCATTTAAGTTAACGGACGCCTTACTTACCGGTGGGATTAACTTCGTTAAATCCTTTTTGACAAGTGTAGGAGACGTACTAGGAAGGTTTTCATTTGACAAACGTTTGGGCACAAGAACTGTTAATTCTGCTAATTCCTTTTGTAAGCGAATGCGTGTCTTTTTCGAAAATTGATCTCTGTTATGTTGATCATAATCAATTGTATGGAATTTTGAAATCATTTTAGAATGAGTTTCATCCGCAAGTGATTGTGTCTCCTCAGTACTACGAACAAAAGGTGCTTCTTTCGATTTGCCAATTATGGTCATATCATAAAGACCGGGAATATATTCCTGAGCTTGTTTTGCATAACCGGGATTAGGTGGTAAATCTTGAAGACGTTTAAGTTCGAGTTCTTTAAATGATTTAGTTAAAAGATGAACCTTTTCTGTGGAAGTGTATTGTTTTAAAAGCTGTTGTTCCTTAAATTTAAGAAGTTTGGTAGCATTAATTTCTGATTCAACCTTTTTAGACTCGAGAGTTTCGAAATCCATTTTAAGTTTCTAAAAATCATTGACAACCGACTCCTTTTCTTTTAATTCATTAGAAAGATTAGCTTTTAATGATTCTATTTCTTTCAAGTGTTCAATCTTTTCAAAATGAAATTGGTCAAATTCAGAACATGTTATTTTCTCTTCTTGAGGGACCATTTCAAAAGCTTTGACCTTTTCTTTATGCAACGCAAGCTCAGCAGTTAGGGTGGAATTGGTATCTACGGATTGTCTGAGGGACATATGCATTTGATCAATAATATGTTTAGGTACCATGACAAAATCATGTTGAGCATAAGATTCCATACCTGTCATAGCATTTGGTTGAGGTTCACTCAAATGTGTAGGATTGGGTACCACATCATTTGAGTTACTAGTTCCCGAATGCTATTCGAGGTTGTCCTTTTCATGCCCAACTTGATGTTCGTTATCATCAATATTATTAGATGTGGTTGGTACCTCGCTGACGACATCAAAACCGTAGTGAGAGAGATTAGCAATGAGAGCAGCTTAGGCAGAGTGAATGTCATCACAATCCGAATCATATGCGTCAAGATCATCTGCTTGATAAGCTGCATTAGAAGTAGAAACGACTGCAATGCCTTCAGTATCTGCTGCCCCTGGGTCTGCAAGAAATGCTAACTCCTCTGAATCCAAAATCTTCCCCTTAGACTGAGCATCAACCAAATACATCTTCTCACGAAACCATGCATCATCCCTCCTCCTTTCCGGTTGAGTGCATTCCCTAGCCATATGACCTTGTCCTCGGCAATTGTAGCAAGTCACAACCTTCTTAGGACCAATAGGACTCCCATTTCCACTAGCTTGAGAATTCACAGCTTGATTGTTCCCAGTCCTTGTAGGAGGTCCATATGAATTTTGCCTTCCCTGAATTGGTTGCACCGTCACTTGACCATCTTGAGCAGTGGCTTGTTGTCGAGGATTTGATGAGGTGCGTAGCTGATTGTTTGTTGGTGGAAATCCTCTAGTTGCAACAAGTTTTGACAAGTAGGCTGTGAGATGGTTTAGAACATCAGCTGGCGTATCATTTGGAGTAAAGACCGGTGCTTGGATTGGTGGAAGTCCATTAGAGTAGAAAGCTTGTGCTGGTTGTGCTTCTATTGGAAAATATCCTTGCTGAGGAGTATAGCCCATTGGAGAAGTGTTGGCTTATGATGGTGATGTCTGATATGATGGTTGCTGCGGAAAAGATTGTTGATGAACACCTTGTTGAAATGCTTGTTGTGGCATCATTGGTGGTTGATAAGATGGTTGTTGATAGGTGTGTGGTGGTGGTTGCTGCAAGTATGATGGTTGTTGATAAGTATAAGCCATGTTTTGTTGAGAAGCATACATTGCAAGTGGATCATGAACTTGAGGTGTAGACAACCGAGCCTCGATCACATGACATTGGTGTTGTTGAAGAAAAGCTTGAAGTTGATCCACATTGGTGTTATGTCCTTAGCCAATTTAACATCCGTCACGTATTTTTTCCATTCTGAAGGAAGAGTGTTCAAATACTTGGTGTTCAATTGAAAGGTAGGAATTGTCATGCCATAGATATTGAGCTCATTCAACAATAGGGTAAATCTCAGATAGTAGTCATTGAGAGTCTCCCCTGGCACATAGGCAAACTTATCAAAAGTATCATAAAGCTTACACTCTCGTTCTTGTTTAGTTAACGAGGTGCCTTGCATGAGAACACGAATTCTATCCCATAACTCTTTGGCAACTTTATGTTTGCTGACGAGTTTGTAGACATCTGGAGGAAGGGCTTGGAGAATGATGTTTGTAGCATACTTATCACATTTGTCTTGAATCTTCATATCTCCAGTCAATTCACCCGTTGTGTGAGGACGAGTAGTTGTACCTTCCGTCACTGTACCCTAATCTAATGGTCCATTGAGCACCGATGCCCAAATGAGATGTCCATTCTCCTTGTTCAACATATAAAGTTCCATTCGGGAAGCCCATTCCTCATACATAGTCTTCACCAACATTGGTGGACGATTATCCATACCCGAGAGGATGGACTTATCCGTAAGAGATGTGTACTCCATTTCAATAAGTTAAGATTTACAAACGTTGATCGATCAATAAAAGAAAGTAAATGTGTTTGTTGTTGTGAGTTGAAGTCGAGAAACAATGTTAAAATCCCCTAAAATATGTCCTCGATA
The DNA here is from genome assembly GCA_025667525.1 of Glebionis coronaria. NCBI lineage: Eukaryota > Viridiplantae > Streptophyta > Magnoliopsida > Asterales > Asteraceae > Glebionis > Glebionis coronaria. The sequence continues at coordinate 22,484,436 of CM046874.1, forward strand.
AACCAAAAATTCCAAGTCAAAATTACACACGATGTTCGAAATTTTTTAAGGAATAATTTTTGTTATCGGAATGTTGATCGGAATAGTGATCGGAATATCAGTCCGAATAATCCCTATCGGAATAACCGTGATCGGAATAAACCAAATCGGAATAACTTGATCGGAATACCAAATCTGAATACCAAATCGGAATGTACCTAATCGGAATAAACCAAATCGGAATACCTTGATCGGAATACCAAATCTGAATACCAAATCGGAATGTACCTAATCGGAATCCCTAAACCCTATTCCGATTACACTGATCGGAATGTCCTATAAACCCTTTTCCGATGACCTGATCGGAATAATTCCCACTTTTCTCGGACAAAACTCAACCAGTTCGTGATTTTAAGCCAAAAAATGATCAAAACACCCAAAATTTTTGTGTTTTTAGCCAAAGTAACTATACCAAATCCCTACCACAACTATGTAGAAGATTTGTATCAAGAAAAAACCATCAAAAACACAAAAAAAAAAATTGATTCGTGTAAAAATGGATCAAAATAGGCGTATGAATCAAGAACACAAACACATGAACAATACAATCATCCCATGGCTCTTGATACCATTTGATGGATATGTAAATCTTTCTTATGTTTTTAGAGAGAGAAAGAGATAGAGAGATGGTGGGAACACACACACTTAGAGAGAGAAAGTGAAAGAAACACTTTTTCACTATGTGTAAAAATGAAGAACACACACCCTCTCCATCAAAAGAGAGGGTTTATATATACCCAAGCCTTGTGATGGGCTTGGGCTTACAATGTTGGGCCGGCCTACACATGTTGTAGGCAAGGCTTGACTTTGTTTGTTTAATAAAGATATCTAGACTACGAGCTACTACTTAATATATTGTCGGAGTGACCGAATCTTCCTAATTACGTAAAAACGTATTTCCAACAAGTGTAACCTTCCAACGCTGATGGATATCCAATATATGATAAACAATAATCCATTGTTCCTTTCAAATACTTTAGTACTCTCTGAATTGTTTGCCAATGCTGAGTACTAGGATTACTAGTATACCTACTCAGTTTACCCATAGCAAATGCAATGTCAGGCCTAGTACTAGTCATGGCATACGTCAAGCAACCAATAACCCTAGAATACTCAAGCTGGGAGACAGCCTGACCATTATTAGGCATTAGTTTCTCACTTGTATCCATTGGTTTACTCACTGGAGTACAATCAAAGTGACTGAATTTATTTAGTGCCTTCTTAATACAATAAGACTGAGAAATTACAATACCATCACTTTCATGTTTGATCCTTATGCCAAGGATAACATCAGCCTCCCCCATGTCTTTCATGGAGAACTTTGATGACAAAAAATCCTTTATCTGATCAACCTTAGCTTGGTTAGTACCAAAGATTAACATGTCATCGACATATAGGCAAATGATGACTCCTTTACCAGATTCATCAAATTTGCTATATACACATTTGTCAGCTTGGTTAAGTGAATAACCATTGGACAAAACCACTTCATCAAACTTCTGGTGCCATTGCTTAGGTGCCTGCTTCAGTCCATATAAGGACTTAATCAGTTTACACACCTTGTCTTCATGACCAGGTGTAACACCCCCAAATTTATACAACTCAATACAGCGGAAGACTAGTTGGTATTACGGGATAGCACATTACTCACATCATAGACAACGCATAAAAATCGCGTCGTTTATTAATAAAGCATTTCCATTCATAAATATCAAAGTTACATAGGTCCCATGTCATTATATTTTATACAGGTTTTACAAAGCATTTGAATGGAAATTAATAATTAACTGCGGGCCATGAATTCTTGATGTCTTCCCGAGAATTACCTTCAAGTACCTGAGACAAAACATGTTAAAAGAAAAGGTCAGCGATAACGCCGAGTGAATTCATAGAGTTTAATAAAATCCATCAATATAATATCAGTATAGAATTATTACTGAAAATCATTTTGTACAAATCATTTTAATAGGCCATAAAATAGCCAAAGTCATTTTATACAAATCCTCATCGAAAATCATAATATAGGCATTTGCCTTAAAAATCATTATACGAGACAATGTCGTAAAAACATTATACAATACGTTTGATAACGTTGTATAGATTAAATAAAAACCGTTATATGAATATGGTTATGAAAACCAAAACACAAACATAATATCAGTAGTATGACCCAGTATTGCTAGTCAGGCAATACATCGTAATTCGGAGCGTCTAGTAGTATTTCGTTAGTTTTGGATTATTATAAGCCGCATGACATTGTTACCTTACTAAACCAACAACGGGTAGCTAACCCGATACTCAATTTTCCCATCTAAAGTAGCGTGTCGTCACAAAGGTCACGCTATGGAAATCTTCTCATACATAAATTCGCTTACCAATCAATGTGGCACGACGGGGATCAACCGTCAAGGCGCGAACTGGGGTGATCGTCCCCAAATAGTACTATTTTATGCACAAGCGTCTACCAAATCCCGGTAGTTCATAATTCATGCTAATGGGACTTTTAGTGACATAACCTAACTTTAATAATCCATTTTATTTCATCTATCGGGTCCTTTAATCATTTATCGGATCATACAATCGGGTCATTCAATCATTCGGGTCCAAATCAATAAACAAACAATCGGGACAAATGGTGTCCTATTTTATAAAAACTAACATGTAATCTCCCTCGCGGGTTTATAAAACATTTCATAAAAACATTTAAAAGAGTGCGAGGCTATGAACTCACATTGATGTGGGAAGGCGGGTTATCGGCAATTCGGACGTACGGTACGTGCTTCAATCACGGAAACCTAGACAAATAATACTCGTATTTAGACTCATGTCCAATGACTTTATAAAAATAACAATTATGTATACATATGATGATTTTATATACATGATGATCAAGTGGGTTTACATATTCTCATTTACTCATTTTTGAGTTATGTGTCGATAACTTTTATACTAGTTTTCTAGTTTTACCTATTTACGTGTTTTAAGTCCAATATACTTATTATAAGTTATTTAACTCTTATTAATCCTTTTCATACTTATAGTATCAGTAGTTATACTTTATATGTTGGGCCCAAATGGGTTAAGCCCAGTAATAAGTTCATATGTGTCTTAGTCCATTTTGTTGTATTATTAGTCCAATAATGTTAACTTAGTCCGTTAATGTCCGTATGTTAATTAGTTCGGGTTTTATCGGTTTTTACTTGTTATATATGTTTATATATCAGTATATGAGTTTTATAAAGTTTACATTAGACGGGTCCAACCGTCTAAGTTTTATTTAGCAAAAACGTTAATTTTACGGTAATAGCCGAAAAAGTCGTAAAAATTATATTTATAGTTTTATAACTTATAAAACTTAACAAGTTAACATTTTTATAAAATGTCCACTTATTTACCATTGTAAATATTTATATAAATGTATTATATAAGTTAGTGGGTTGTAATTTATATTTTATACTATTAAATTTTGAGTGCTTATATAATAGTATTATACTTTAATTTCCAAAATCTGATTTTTATTTTCATCTTCACCAAAACTGCCATATCTAGAGTTCTATATGGAGATAGAAGCTCAAATTTTTATCACATAAACTACATGATATGTGCTCCATTTAACTCTTCTATAGCTACTGTTGAATCATCATCTAAGTATTTCTAAAAATCGTCCAAAACAGTGAACTCAGATTTGTATCTCAAACTTGTTTTGATCATATCTTACTCATTACAATGATTTCATTGCCGGGCCAACTCTCACATGTGTACAAGACCCATAGCTTACTGTATATTAATTCTATTTCATCATTTTATCAGTTCATGACATGTTTCTTTACTGTTTTATACAACCAACAAATTTAAACAAGATTTTAGCCTTGTTTCTTATAGTCTTTCATCTTTTTAAGCATGTTTATCAACACCAAATCCCCACACAACATTTTTAATCATCATTCATCATCATATAAATATACATAAGTAAAAGAAATACAAGATTACATAATGAAAAATAACAAGAAGATGAGGAGGACAATCTTTATACCACCAAGTTGATGTAGTTTGTGATTTGGACATGGATTTTGATGGAGAAACTTGTGCATAGTCATGACCATCTTCAAGACCATCATGCTTCATGAACTCCTTGTGGAAATTCAGCCCCAAGACACCATGAAAACTCCTCCATGTATGTTATAATCACCACCATTCAAGAGAGCTTCAAGAGGGCTTCAACATATGTAGAAATAACATGAGGTTTATGGTTAAATTTGATCAAAAATGGTGGTTTAAGGGGATAAGTGGGACGGCACATTTGAGAGCCAAGAGAGAGAGATTAAGTGGATTTGCATGTTGTGAATGAGGAAATGGTTTGAGGTTGCTAGTTTTGAGAGGTTGTAAGCTTACATTGTAAGCAAAAAGGGACAAGTGTTGTTAACTTGCTAAAGTTGTGACACATCATATGTGTTGGTGAGTTTTGGCCGCCCCATGTGTAGTGGGGTGGGATAAATTAGTTTGTCCCATCCCACTAATTTACGGGTATTCCTCGATTCTAGTTTTCTCGATTTGCGTGCCCTCGGGTCGTTTTACGAAAAACGTTTTTATAAATTATGAATCAACGGCACAAAACGAATCTAATAAAAATTGTCTCATCAAAAACGGAGTTCGAAAACGTAAATACGTAATCCTAGGGTTTCCGGTTTAGTCGTAAAGGACGTTAAAATAAAATCGTAAGTCCCAATCTCTTCTCGTAAATTTGTGAGTTTATGAACTAACACAAATTTAAAACTCCAAAATAATATTCACAGATAAATTTATTTTCTGAAATGTCGGACTGTCACCAAAGACGGTGTATGTAAACGTAAGCACGTAACGTTGAATCCTCCGGTTTAGACGTAGTCGATGCTACTTCAAGACGTAAATCCAAATTTCTTCCCAAAAATAAGTGAGTTCATATTGTAACAGTAAAATAATGTTTTCAAATAAATATATTGAGAATAAAATATCGACCATAAATTGACGGATTGTCACACCAGGCATGATGAAGCCCTGAGGTTGGTTCATATAAACCTCCTCATCCAAGTCACCATTCAAGAATGCTGTCTTCACATCCATCTGATGAATAATCAGATTGTGAATACTTGCTAGAGCAATTAGCATTCTTATGGTACTGATACGTGCTACTGGAGCATAAGTATCAAAATAGTCTATCCCTGACTTTTGTTTAAAGCCCTGAATGACTAACTTTGCCTTGAACTTTTCAACAGTTCCATCTACCTTCATTTTCCTTTTGAAAATCCATTTGTTACCAAGTGGATGGCAACCAGGAGGTAGATCAACCAACACCCAAGTGTTGTTGCCCATGATGGAGTCCATCTCATCATTTATTGCTTCTTTCCAGAAAGCAACATCCTGGGACTTCATTGCTTCATCAAATGTTTTGGGATCATCCTCAACATTAAAGCAATAGTAGAATTGGTCAGAGACCTCATCTCTTGTACCTTCAACTAAGTATAGTTGAAACTCAGGCCCAAAATTCCTTGGAGTCCTATGCCTTGTGCTTCTTCTAAGCTCAGGCTCAGGTTGCTGAACCACAACCTCATCAGTGACCCTTTCAGGTTCCACTGAAACACCAGTGTCCTCAGCTCCTATAGGAGTCCTAAGGCTTGGTCTAGGGACTGATGAGAACCTAGTCTCATCAAAGTTAGCATCCCTTGATTCAATGATTGAGTTTATTGAAACTGAATCATTAGGTTCAATAACATAGAACCTATAATCCTTGGAATGCTCAGCATATCCAACAAAGATGCATTAAATGCCTCTTTCACCCAAGGTTTTCACATTTGGTTCAGGGAGTCTTACAACAGCCCTACAACCCAAAACCTTGAGATAGTTCAAGTTTGGTTTCCTTTTATTCCAGAGTTCACAAGGGGTAATTATGTTCCTTTTGTTGGGAACCCTATTTAGTAAATAGCAAGGTGTTAACATAGCTTCACCCCAAAACCCTTGACTTAATCCTGAATAGGATAACATGGAGTTAACCATTTCTTTCAGTACTCTATTTTTTCTTTTAGATATACCATTTTGCTAAGGGGTATAGGGAGCAGTCGTTTCATGGATAATACCAACAGACTAAAAATACTAAGCATCCATGTACTCACCTCCCCTACCAGTCCTAAATCTTTTGATTTGGACTCTTGTTGTAATTCAACTTCAGTTTTAAATATTTTAAGTTTATCTAATGCTTCATCCTTAGTATGTAATAAATAAACATAACAAAACCTTGAAGCATCATCAATAAATGTTACCAAGTATTTCTTATTCTCTAATAAGGGAGTATCATGCAAATCACATAAGTCACTATGGATTAGCTCCAAAACTTCAGTTTCATGTTTTACATCTTGAAATGGTTTCTTAGTTATTTTGTTCAACATGCAAGTCTGACACTTTTCAGTGTCCATGTCAAATACTGGGATTAACCCATCCTTAGACATATCTTGCATCCTCTTAAAGTGGACATGGCCCAACTTAGCATGCCATAGTGAAGAATCCTTCAGTTTATTGGTGGACACTAAGGTTGAACAAATATTTGCACTACCAGCACTAACTAAGTTAATGTTGGTGATTGTTTCAATATTAAGCCTGAACATTTGATTGCTCAAATAACCAAAACCAATAAACACACCATGTTTGGATAAAACAAATTTATTAGATTCAATCACTTGTTTATAACCACAATTATTCAAATTACTACTAGAAACCAAATTCTTCCTAATATTAGGAACATGCAAAACATTAAACAAAATAACAATCCTTCCAGAACTAAACTTAAGATCTACACACCCACGTCCATGCACTAAGGTTGTTGACTCATTTCCCATGTGAAGAATAGATCCATCATTCAGTGACTCATAAGTCTTGAACCATCATCTGTCTTTACACACATGAATAGTTTCTCCAGAATCAATCCACCACGCAACATCATCATCCTGCACAAAATAAGCTTCAGATACATATGTAACATAATAAATCTGTAGAGATTCATTAAACATATTCTGACCTTTCAGTGTTGTGTTGTTAGAACCAATCACTGAACCATTTGTGCCTGATCTACTAGCTTTGCTGCCAGTAACAACATCTTTGCAATCCCTTTTGAAGTGTCCAGGTTTCCCACACTTCCAACATACCACTGATGACTTCTTGTTAAGATTTGCTTTGGTGTTATCCTGATGCTTACGTTTGCCCTTGTTGTCATTGTACCCGATGGAGTTGTTATGTTCCACCATATTGACAACTGAAGAACCAACAACATTGTTTCTCTTTGGCTTTTCACTTTCATGTACCCTGAGGGATTCCTCAATGCGTAAATGACTCCCCAACTCAACAAGAGTTAATTCCTCCTTCTTATGTTTCAAGGTATGCTTGAAATCTTTCCAAGAAGGAGGTAATTTGTCAATGACACAAGAGACCTGAATGGTCTCATCCATGTTCATTTTATGTTGTGTAAATCTACCAAGTATTCCAAGAAGCTCATTGTATTATTCCATGACTGGTCTTGAATCAGTCATTTTGTAATTTGTGAAATCACTCACAAGGAACTTCTTACTTGATGCATCCTCAGCCATATATTTGGCTTCCAAGGAATCCCATAGTTCTTTACCAGATTCAGAATTTTGGTAAATATCAAATAAGGAACAGACATACCATTGAGAATAATACCACGACATACATAGTCGTCATTCTCCCATTTGCTCCTTTTCCTCAGCTCCTACAAGGTAGCATCATCACCACCATCAGGAATGGGAGTAGTCAACACATACACCACACTCATGGTACAAAGTTGAAAGTGCATCTTCTTTTTCCATCTTCTGAAAATCCTCCCCTTCAAACTTATCCAGCTTAGAGAAGTTAGCTACCATATGCTTCATTGCAGTCGCCATTGATTATCACAAAAATATTTTACTTTGATTGTTGTGTTTACTTCGTCCCAACGAGGGTAAAGATAATAAAAACCTTTTGTTGCTATGTATTTCTTGTTTCTGTCTCTCTTCATGCAAGTATGATCACCTATTTATAGGTGGAGTACTCAACCCTAGTCAATGGTATTAAGAGAAATTAACAGCCAATTAATCTCCTCTTAATAGGCTCCATAATATTAGGTCAAAGTGGTTACAAAACCAATTAAACGTGGTCTTTAATGCACTTGATTTGGTCAAAGACCGTTACAAGCATACATGTTCGGCTCCAGCATTAGTCCTTCCTTTAGTCCCACTGAAGCGTCAGCAAACCCTGAAGGGTGTTCCCGCTGAAGCCTTCAGTACTGAAGAAGACTAGTTGATGAGTAAATACTGAAGACTAGTCTTTAGTGGAATTACTCTCTGATGAATACCTTCAGTCCAGAGTTATACTCTCTGAAGATCATCAGCGATGCTGAACAAACTTTAACCACAATATGAGTCGGGGTGTTCAGGGACTTATGGGTGTACACTCCGTACCTCCTTACCCATTCACCAGTATGAACTGACCCACAATTGAATTATATTTCCAACAGTGTATAATTGGATAGCTTTGCATTATTACAAATGAATGGGTAAAAGTTTGATCTGACATGTATTACAAAACAACTACTTATTGTCCATCAAATGTCTGAAGTGTCCTCTAGCAAAGAGCAAAACATGAACATTGGAGCTATAGTTACTTTGTTAAAAAAATAGACTTACCAGTAGCAAAATATGATTATCAATCCTTACTAAAGAGTAAAGATAATATTGATCTAGGAATCTAAAGAGATAAAGCAGTACGACATTTGTAGATTTCTCAATAAAAAATATATATACAAAAGTTAGAAGGTAAAAATGATAAAATGGAATGGTCTTAATAATCTCCCCTTTGCTAGTTTAATAGCTTAAACTGTTGTTGATAAAAAAACATGATCATCGTGTGGTCATTGTACTATTTTGGATTCAATAATAACAACATATTGGGTGTACCAAATCATCTTTCCACGCGTAGTACTAGTAGCTATCATGAGAAGAACCTTTTGCAAGTACATATTCTTTTGTTACTTTTAAGCTCTAACTATATGTTTGGTAGGGTGGAAAGGAAAGCTGAGAAAAAGGTGGAGAATAACATCCCATGTTTGTTGCACAAAAGAATAGAAAGGGGAGATTACAAATTGATTATCTTTCCCTAAATATGATTCTTCTTAAAAAAGTAAAGAATATAGGGAATTAAACATTTTAATGCCTCTTATTCTGTCTGATCATTCTCGATGATTCAGGGATCCACCAAAAAAAGGGATCCTCCTTAATCACAACGCGTACAAATCATAGTATATAACTGCAACTCTTTCTAATCCCTACATCACTTCTGAATCTCAACCTGTTATGTTTGTTTTTCATCCCAATTAAGGTAATTGTTATTGTGCATTCTTTTATAATTTTCACTTCTTCACAATTTTGATGTTAATTTTAGTTAAAATGATCATGTGGTTGTTCATTTCACATGTTTGGGATTTTAATTATATATAATTGTTCGACACTTCTTTAGATAATTATTGTTCATATGTTTGGTTAAATTAAATTAATATTGTTATAAAATTTGTTTTGATGATATGATTTTATTTTACCAGTCATCTTGATGATCAATAATTTTGTTAGTAACGTAGTCATTATAATTAACACATGTTATTTGGACTCAAAACACATTGTTGTATATTCTGTTTCTAAAGTATTATACTTTGTAGATGCCGATAACATCTTTGTCCCAAAGGAGAATCAAAATTAGAAAGGAGACAATGATGGCCACATTAGGAGCAACGCATAGTATGGTCTTTGTGATACGTTGGTGTATGCTATGTGGTGTTGCAGTGAATCATATTATCGAGTCTAGAACAAAATTGAGGAAAAAATATTTTACAAGTTATTATAATAGATGTCAGAATATGAGAAGGATGGTATATGAAAGTGACACTACGAGTGTGGTAAATGTAAGGATGAACAGATATGCATTTACGACATTATGTGAGATTCTTGAAACTGGAGGAGGGTTAAGTTCTACTAAACATATGCAAGTAAACGAACAAGTTGCTATGTTCTTGCACACGCTTACACATAATGATAAAAATCGTATCATAGTTAATTGGTTCCAAAGGTCGGGTGAAACAATCAGTCGGTATTTCAAGTTAGTCTTAAATGCAGTATGTCGACTACACAAAGAGTTTTACAAAACACCTGTGCCAGTGCCGGATAATGAGTTAGGTGAGAGGTGGAAATGGTTTAAGGTTAGTAAATTATACATTTGTTTCATAAAAATTATAGATTTAATTAACGAGTTAACACCATATTTTATATGTGAAGGGTTGGTTAGGAGCATTAGATGGAACTTATATTAAAGTTAGAGTCCCTTCTAGTGATCGAAAACCATATCGCACCCGAAAGGGTGAGATATGTACCAATTTTCTTGGTGTTTGTACAAGAGACCTTGAGTTCATTTACGTCTTGGCGGGATGGGAGGGTTCTGCAGCCGATAGTCGAGTACTTCGAGATGCAATTAGCAGGCCAAATGGTCTTAAAGTAACACGTGGTATGTTACATATCAAACATGTATATATGATAATTACCTAAAGTCATGTAGCAGATAGCTAATAGTTAATTATTTGTAATCAGTAGGCACATACTACATGTGTGATGCTGGGTATATGAACGGTGAAGGGTTTTTAAGTCCTTACCGTGGTCAACGTTACCATCTTAATGATTGGAATCGCCCCCTACAACCCCGAAAGAGCTATATAACATGCGACACTCGTCAGCAAGGAATTGTATTGAGAGATGTTTTGGCTCGATTAAGGCTAGATGGGCCATTTTACGTGATGTTTCATACCATCCTCTAAATTCCATGTCACGTATTATAATTGCTTGTTGTTTGATGCATAACTTAATTCGTGCAACAATGAGCGAGGACCCGATTGATAATGATGTAGCAAACAATCATACACAACCTGCAAATGATCATGATAATGTTATTAATATAGCTAAGGCATCACAAGGATGGAGTGAGTGTAGAGATAATCTTGCCAATGAATTGTTTGTCGACTGGAACGTAAGACGTGCTCACTTACCTTGATATTTATATGTTTGCAATATCAGAGAACGGATATCTATTATTGGTTCATTAGTAACTTATCAACTTTTTGTTTTTGTTTTTTGAGGTGCAATATGCAATGTGAGGTGAAGTTTTACACGTTTACAATATTACAATATTACAGACGAAATGTGCTTTCTTGGTTCAATATTGCATTATGTAGTAACAGTGGTAATTTTTGTATATGTCTGCAATATTGTGATATGTCTTTACATGTATACAGCTGTCCATCATTTTTATATGTCTGCATTTTTTTTCCTTGTATGTCAATATGAGGTAATATTCAGTATATACAATTATTAGGCATGGCATAATCAAGTGCTCCTAAAGGTCCTGGTAAGAACAAAAGACAATGGACAGCAACTGAAGATGAAAAGTTGATTGATGCATTGATGGAGTTGCATGTGTCCGGTAAGTATTCAGGTGCTGATAATGGATTCGAGCCTGGATATTTTAAGCCGGTGCAAAAATTGTTGGACGTAAGTCTTCCAAACTCGGGATTGAAAGCGGAGCCACATATGAAGTCAAGGCTCAAGACACTAAAATCAAACTTCAGCATTGTGCATGACATGTTACTTTGAACTGATACGAGTGGTTTCAGCTTCAAGTGGGATTCTGAGACTTGTTGTGTTGATGCTGAAGACAAAGTTTGGACTGAATACTGCAAGGTAATGCTTTTTTGTGTTTCACTAATAATATTATGATATAATTCATCATACTTGTTAACTTGGTACTGTATTAAATTTCAGACTCATAAAGGTGCTTCTAATTTCAAAGGCAAACCTTTACCATTCTACGAAAAGCTTTGTAACATCTTTGGTAAGGACAGAGCTACGGGCTCTCGGGCTATTGACCTTGGAGAGGATGATGTTGTACAAGAGACACTTGTGTCACCCATTGAAGTTGACATAGAGAGTCATGTGGCTACTGGATCTAATAAACATAAAAGAAGCAAGACTATCGAGTTTATCGAGACTTTCAAGGATTGCTCTAAAGACTCGATAGAAAAAATGGAACACTCTATTGGTGGGTTAGGAGAAAAAATTATGGCAAGTGTTAATGATGATAGTGTTGCTGATAAGTTGGATGAAGTTATCACAGTTATAGAAAATATACGTGGCATCACCGCACATGAGCGTATCAGGGGGATGCATGTCATTGGTCGTGATGCAAGTAAGACCCGTATATTTCTACGAGCTTCGAAAGAAGATAAAATCATCTACATTCAAATGCTTGAAGATGGTACTTTGAATTAGCTGCTACTCGCTACACTTGGCTTGAGTTTTCTTTTTTAAATTCCTTGCAAATATATCCACAAACATGTTTACGTGTGGTTTGTGATACAATGAGTTTGATGTTTAAGTTTGTATTTGTTTGCAACTCTTTTCCTGAATTTTCTGTAATTGGATTACTTGGTTCATTTTAACTCGTGTACCTTTTTAATGAAAAATTCATGCTTCATTACCTGTTATTTTGCTTTGGGCACTGCATTGTTCATCAAGAATGTTCAGTTACCTGCAATTTTCCTTTGGGCGTTGCATTGTCTTGGGTTAGTACAGGTATAGTGCATAATAATATATTCTGTTTTATGGTGGTCGTACAGTTGGCGTGATTTACATTGTGTTGCAGCTGAGGATTTACTTCAGTTTCTACTGATTTGGCTTGAACGGTTCCCTCAAGGATTTTTATATGACAGGCGAGAGTTATGCATGTACATTGCTAGTCAGATATGGATTCTAAAGTGAGGTTAATACAGGTTACCAAGAATATTCCAAATTCTTTATGCTAATGGTTTTTCTCTATATTCAGTTTTATAAGCATGTGTACTATGCAAGTTGTAGTAGTCACAATAGCTACAAGTTTTAGTAGTTGTGTAAGTTCATTAGGCTAGTGAGCTACAAGTTCAGTAGACAATTCAAATATGGAGTTTTGCTATACTTTCTTTAGTATGTTTTGTTGCAAGTTCAGTAGAAAATTTAAATAATAGTGCTTTATCATTATGATTTGCAAATAAACTGATTTTGGTGTGTCATTCGTGTGATCAACTGGTTAGCTTTTAGTCCCATTACATTTATTAATGTACCTTTCAAGTAGACATAAAAAATGACTGTGAAAATGCTTGTCAAGAAGTTTTAGTATTCTGAACATATAAATTTTTTTTCAAATGAATGAAAAACGTAAATTGATAGGTATAAAAGAAGATACAAATGACAATAAGATCGCAATAATCGAATAATAATGATCATGAATATTTGATATCTTGACCATACTCAAAACTAATTCTCTGTTATACCAAACAAAGAAATTCATTCTTCAGCGCATTCCAATGACGAATTCTCTGCTCACGCCAAACAATAGAATCAATTCCCATACTTCAAAGCCTTTCCCTTTCTCTGTTATTCCATTCTCTACTACAATTTCATTCTTTGTGATTCCATCCTACCAAACGCCCCCTAATATTCTTGGGTATAACTAGATAGGTTTGCATTATTACAAATGAATGGGTAAAAGTTTAATCTGACATGTATTACAAAACAAATACTTATTGTCCATCAAATGTCAAAAGTGTCCTCCAGCAAAGAGCAAAACATGAACATTGGAACTATAGTTACTTTGCTAAAAAATAGACTTACCAATAGCAAAAAACGATTATCAGTCGTTACTAAAGAGTAAAAATCATATTGATCTAAGAATCAAAAGAAGATAAAGCAGTACGGCATTTGTAGATTTCTCAATAAAAATATATATATAAAAGTTAGGAGGTAAAATTGATAAAAGGGAATGGTCTTAATGATCTCCCCTTTGCTAGTTTTATAACTTAAACTGTTGTTGATAAAAAAACCATGATCATCGCGTGGTCATTGTACTATTTTGGATTCAATAATAACAACCTATTGGGTGTACCAAATCATCTTTTCACGTGTAGTACTAGTAGCTATCACGGGAAGAACCTTTTGCAAGTACATATTCTTTTGTTACTTTTAAGCTCTAATATTCTTGTGTATAATTGGATAGCTTTGCATTATTACAATTGAATGGGTAAAAGTTTGATCTAAAATGTATTACAAAACAAATACTTATTGTCCATCAAATGTCTGAAGTGTCCTCTAGCAAAGAGCAAAACTTGAATATTGGAGCTATAGTTACTTTGTTAAAAAAATAGACTTACCAATAGAAAAAAACGATTATCAATCGTTACTAAAGAGTAAAGATCATATTGATCTAAGAATCTAAAGAAGATAAAGCAGTACGACATTTGTAGATTTCTCAATAAAATATATATATATATATATATATATATATAAACGTTAGGAGGTAAAAACGATAAAATGGAGTGGTCTTAATAATCTCCTGTTTGCTAGTTTAATAGCTTAAACTGTTGTTGATAAAAAAAACCATGATCATCGTGTGGTCTTTGTACTATTCTGAATTCAATAATAACAACATATTGGGTGTACCAAATCATCCTTTCACGCGTAGTACTAGTAGCTATCACGGGAAGAACCTTTTGCAAGTACATATTGTTTTGTTACTTTTAAGCTCTAATATTCTTGTGTATAGCTGGATAGCTTTGCATTATTACAGGTGAATGGGTAAAAGTTTGATCTGACATGTATTACAAAACAAATACTTATTGTCCATCAAATGTCTGAAGTGTCCTCTAGCAAAGAGTAAAACATGAACATTGGAGCTATAGTTACTTTGATAAAAAATTAGACATACAATTAGCAAAAAACGATTATCAGTCGTTACTAAAGAGTAAAGATCATATTGATCTAGGAATCAAAAGAAGATAAAGCAGTACGGCATTTGTAGATTTCTCAATAAAAATATATATATAAAAGTTAGGAGGTAAAAATGATAAAATGGAATGGTCTAAATAATCTCCCATTTGCTAGTTTAATAGCTTACACTGTTGTTGATAAAAAAACCATGATCATCGCGTGGTCATTGTACTATTTTGGATTCAATAATAACAACATATTGGGTATACAAAATCATCTTTTCACGCGTAGTACTAATAGCTATCACGGGAAGAACCTTTTGCAAGTACATATTCTTTTGTTACTTTTAAGCTCTAATATTCTTGTGTATAATTGGATAGCTTTGCATTATTACAAAGTAATGGGTAAAAGTTTGATCTAACATGTATTACAAAACAAATACTTATTGTCCATCAAATGTCTGAAGTGTCCTCTAGCAAAGAGCAAAACTTGAATATTGGAGCTATAGTTACTTTGTTAAAAAATAGACTTAGCAATAGAAAAAAACGATTATCAATCGTTACTAAAGAGTAAAGATCATACTGATCTAAGAATCTAAAGAAGATAAAGTAGTACGACATTTATGGATTTCTCAATAAAAAATATATATATTAAAGTTAGGAGGTAAAAACGATAAAATGGAATGGTCTTAATAATCTCTCCTTTGCTAGTTTAATAGCTTAAACCGTTGTTGATAAAAAAAACCATGATCATCGTGTGGTCATTGTACTATTTTGAATTCAATAATAACAAAATATTGGGTGTACCAAATCATCTTTTCACGCGTAGTACTAGTAGCCATCACAGGAAGAACTTGTTGCAAGTACATATTATTTTGTTACTTTTAAGCTCTAATATTCTTGTGTATAATTGGATAGCTTTGCATTATTATAAATGAATGGGTAAAAGTTTGATCTGACAAGTATTACAAAACAAATACTTATTGTCCATCAAATGACTGAAGTGTGCTCTAGCAAAGAGCAAAACTTAAACATTGAAGCTATAGTTACTTTGTTAAAAAAGAGACTTACCAATAGCAAAAAATGATCATCAACCGTTACTAAAGAGTAAAGATCATATTGATCTAGGAATCTAAAGAAGATAAAGCAATACGACATTTGTATATTTCTCAATAAAAAATGTATATATAAAAGTTAGGAGGTAAAAATGATAATATGGAATGGTCTTAATAATCTCCCATTTGCTAGTTTAATAGCTTAAACTGTTATTGATAAACAACATGATCATCGTGTGGTCATTGTACTATTTTGGATTCAATAATAACAACATATTGGGTGTATCAAATCATCTTTTCACGCGTAGTACTAGTAGTTATCACGGGAAGAACCTTTTGCAAGTACATATTCTTTTGTTACCTTTAAGCTCTAATATTCTTTTGTATAATTGGATAGCCTTGCATTATTACAACTGAATGGGTAAAAGATTGATCTGACATGTATTACAAAACAAATACTTATTGTCCATCAAATGTCTGAAGTGTCCTCTAGCAAAGAGCAAAGTTTGAACATTGGAGCTATAGTTACTTTGTTAAAAAAATAGACTTTCCAATAGCAAAAAAGCGACTATCAATCGTTACTAACGAGTAAAGATCATATTGATCTAGGAATCTAAAGAAGATAAAGCAGTACGACATTTGTAGATTTCTAAATAAAAAATTATGCATTTGTAGATTTCTCAATAAAAATATATATATAAAAGTTAGGAGGTAAAAATGATAATATGTAATGGTCTTAGTAATCTCCCTTTTGCTAGTTTAATAGCTTAAATTGTTGTTGATAAAAAACCATAATCATCGTGTGGTCATTGTACTATTTTGAATTCAATAATAACAACATATTGGGTGTATCAAATCATCTTTTCACGCGTAGTACTAGTAGCTAACGGGAAGAACTTTTTGCAAGTACATATTCTTTTGTTACTTTTATGCTCTAATATTCTTTTGTATAATTGGATAGCTTTGCATTATTACAAATGAATGGGTAAAGTTTGATCTGACATGTATTACAAACAAATACTTATTGGCCATCAAATATCTGAAATGTCCTCTAACAAAGAGCAAAACTTGAACATTGGAGCTATAGTTACTTTGTTAAAAAATAGACTTACCAATAGCAAAAAACGATTATCAATCGTTACTAAAGAGTAAAGATCATATTGATCTAGGAATCTAAAGAAAATAAAGCATTACGGCATTTGTATATTTTTCAATAAAAAATATATATATAAATTTAGGAGGTAAAAATGATAAAATGAAACGGTCTTAATAATCTCCCCGTTGCTAGTTTAATAGCTTAAACTGTTGTTGATAAAAAAAATCATGATCATTGATATGAGTGATTATACTCATATCATTTGTATCTTAAAACAATGATATATTGCACATAATGTATCAAATATGCCTTGGATATGTTGTTTTCTTGTTTTCATGTGTGTAGGTACCAAGTTCGCGAAAACCGGCAATTATCGACACGAGTTTGAAGAAAAAGATCAAAGAAGCCAAAATCGAGCTCGGCTTTAAAGGATTTTATCATTTATCGAGTTTATGAGCCAAGTGAGTCCCACAATGGGGTAACTGGGCTCAAAAGCCCATTTATGATTCAAGATTAAATTTACTTGTTGGTTGAAAGTCCATTAGGCCCAAGATGTAATTATAACGGATGGAAGATATCAATTGGGCTTCAAGCCCAATGTTTGTCCAAACTGGAAATTATGAAACGAATAAAGGAAGTTTATTGGGCCTAAGGTTTACTTTTCCTACAAAACGTGTGTATACACGTTATAACTCACACCCATTTAATATTCAGTCATATTAAATAAAACGTTTCACCTACTTACACGTTTTCACTTAAATAAAAACCACACCCCACTCACCACTTTTACTTTTCGATAAAAACTATGAGAGTCTTCTCTCATCTCTCTTCTCCCCATCTCACCTTCACAATAAAACCAGTAACTTTTATGTTACTATTACTAACCCTAGTCCAAAATAAACCCGTTTTTACATGGGGCTTTTCATTTATTTGATTAATTCATACCAAGGGGAATAAAACCCCCATGATTGAAGGAAGAGAATAAGAGGAAAAGCATGGCTACGTGGCGATTTATTATTGGTTGCTACACATCACTCCTCAAATTCAACCAATCAAAGAGCCCAAAAGAAGCACAACTAGCACACGGGTGCCACGTTGGCAATCCGTGTGCTAATGTGAATCATCTCAACCATCCGATCAACAAGCAGGAGATAAGATAAAGATCAAGGGTCAAGAATTAAAAGGGATATTCCCTTGAATATTCGGATATTCTCTTCATCAACAGCCTGGGATGGCTATAAAAACCCACACAATCTCTTGTATTTTTCATCCTTACTTTTCTTTAATGTTACTCTGTAGAAATAGACTTAGGGATAATTTGTATTTCTTTTTATTAAAGTTTTGTAATATTTTCTGAAAATTAATGAAAGATCAGTTAATTTCATTATTTCGTGTCTCGTTTATATTGTTTCATTTAATGTCTTTTACTGTTAAAATTGATTTAATGAATTAACCTTAATTACTATTTCACAAGGGTAATTTTTGTTATGTTAGATATAAGCTAATCAATAGCTTAGATTTAATATATAAAGTTAAGTTTTGGATCAAAACTTATCCCCACTGGATAAGTAAAAAGCATACTGGAGGTACTTGGTTCGAATGTTTGATGCTTAAATGGTGGTCGAATCTGGTACGATTGGTGGTTATTGGTAAGATGATGGTGGTGGTCCTGTTCATATAGACTGCTCAGCGCAGGTCTACGGCTCAAAGGTTTCGACAAAAGGTGCTATTTCATTTTATTTTACATGTTTATTAGGTTAAACTTTATTAGAATAATAATATGCTTTAGATGTCTAAGTGTTTCGAATATATCTGTTATAATATTCGATTTGCTTTTGAAGATTGTTATAGGAATCTGTTATTAACTTGTTAATGATTTTCGGTTTGATTATTGTTAAGTCTGTTTTACTTGAATGATTTAAATGACATATTTATTGGTTAATAGAATATGATTTGAGATTTATGTTGCTATGTGATTGTCGATTTACAGTAACTTCTCACATGATTTTGATGTTGTTTGAATATGTCTGTGGTTCAAATTGCTTGCAATGATTAAATCAGATTATACTTATCTGTTAAACAGAGTTTTTTTTTATGCTTTTGTTTAAACGTTCAGTTGCTGTTAAATGAAGTGTAGAACTTCTTGTTTTAAATATATTTCAACTGCTTAATCAGGTAGAGATTGAGCAAAGTTTTAGACTGTTATTTGTGATTATTCTGATGGATTGAGTGTTTTTGGGTATAGCAGTAACGTAGTTTGATTTTTTGTTGTAACTGCTCTCTTGATTTTATTTAGTTTATCATATCAGGTTGAATTTGGTAATGGTTTGCTTATTAATTTGCTTAGTTGGAATATATATTTTATCTGCTGAATTTTAGTTTGATTGGTTAGTAGATATATCTGCATTTTTGTTCAAGCAGTTGGCTTATCAGGGTCCTAACGACTTGATAAGCTCAAAAAGCTGTGTCCTCACATCTTATAGCATAATAAGCTTCAAAAAAAAGTCTTTCCTGAGACTATCTTTTTGTTAATTTGTTAAAAAGAAATATTTTCTAAAAAATTGTCCCTAATGGGTCTCGAACTCGAGACCTCCTGTTTGTATGTCAGGCGTGTTTGCCATCTGGGCTACATGCCTGTTTGAGTTAACTTCCAGATAACTCATTTATATAGAGTAGTTGTTTTTGGCAGTTTTTAACTTAGTAACTTTTAAATTACTTTTAATCCGTTTTTTTAATAAATCTTTAATTAAATTTTTTTATTAAAATAAGTTTTAGATAAACAATAAAAAAAAGTTAAAATATAAAAAAATGTTTTTTTATTAAATTTTATAGTTTAATTAGTTAGATTTTTATAACATTAGATTTTAATAAAAATAGATTTTAATTAGTTCTGTTTTAAAGTAACTTTTAATTAAGTAATTTGTTTTAAAAAAAATTCATTAGATTCTTAAGTAGTTTTAAAAGTAATTGTAAAGATTTATTTTTATAGAATTTTTAAATAGATTAATTTTAAATAGTGATTAATTTTTAAGTAATTAATTGTTTGTTTAGTTTTTAATGAATGCGGGATTTAACGATTCATGCACTTTAGGCTTATTTTAAATAGATTAAAATTAGTAGATTTTAATTGTAGTTTAAAAACCGAAAACCAATTCGATTCAATTGTCCAAATCAAAGCAAAACGTCTCAAATTCATAAGATCTTCGTGTACAACGAACTCGAGTCACCAACGTGTTTAATTGAATTCGTCATTGGTATTATTAGTCTATTACTTTTTCCTAAAGGTAATTTTCTAATTTACCCTATAACGTATCAAATTATCACTATACACATCACGACACATCAAAAATTTTGGCGCCGCTGCCGGGGATCTTGTGTACGATTCGCTTTTGTGGAGATTTGTTGATCGTGGATTTGATGACCCTTTCCGTCCTCGGAAAGTTTTGTTATTTTTCTATTATATAGTATGTATCGGTTTTCTCGTTTTTTGTGAATAATATATTGTATTACGTAGAACAATAATTTTACATATCTTTCAAATAAGCCTTAGTTGGGATTTCATCACCTAGCTATTGTATTCGAATCCAAAACAAAAATAAAAGGCAAAATAGATAAATACTAATAAGAAGTTTGAACTCAATTTATACAAACTATAAGGTGGGTATAAGGCGACGTGCTATAAAAGGCCGTCTAAGGAAAAAGGTTTTTAAGTGCTTTGTGCCACCTCGTTTTCCCGCTTGCTTGTGCGTATATTGAGAGGGACAACCTATTATTGGTTTGCCGACTCAAGTAGTAATAAATCTTGTTTTTGTTGTTTACTTATTGAACCTCGAGACGATTAGGTTTTCACCTATCGTTTCAAAGTCGACCGAGGGTAATTTACTTCCATAGTAGTTATCCTTATTCCTTGTTTTTATCGATCATTTTTGATTGAGCAATACCAAATAAAATACCAAAAATAATCTTCTTCTTGTCTAATTTCTTTTCTTCAATCCTCTAAATTCTCGTCTTTGTAGTGTATGCAATTACGTTCTTCTCGTCTTGTAATTGATTTTAATAGGCTTGAAAATATTCCTCGTAGAAATAGAAATCGTCAACAACGAATAGTCGAACCCGAGCTTCCACCTATTGTTGTAGAGATGGCCGATAACCGAACAATGGAGGAATGGCTCCGTGCACCCACCAAAGGGAATGGGGAAGCAATCGTTGTGCCGGCTATTATGGCGGATCATTTTGAGATTAAGACGGGTCTTTTATCGCTCATTCGTGCCGACCAATTTCGTGGCAATGAGACCGATAGCCCGCATTCTCACATACAGAATTTTAATCGAATTACCTCGACTCTCAAGTTTAGAGATGTGCCGAATGACGTGATTAAGCTCATGCTTTTTCCGTACTCGCTCGAGGGTAATGCTAAGCTTTGGTATGAGAAAGAACCACCGGTTCGATCTTAACATGGGATGATTTAGTGTCTAAGTTCATGAATTATTTCTTTCCACCTTCTAAGACAACACACTTTAAGAATGAGATCACTAGATTTGAACAAAAAGTGCATGAATCGTTTGGGGTTGCATGGGAAAGATTTAAAGATTTGTTGAGACAATGTCCACACCACGGTTTCTCGGAATTGCATCAAATTAATACTTTCTATAATGGGCTAAATATGATTGAACAAGATTCTTTAAATGCCGTCGTAGGTGGTAATCTTTTATGAAAAACTCCGAGAGATGCGTGGAGAATAATTGAGGATAAGTCTAGAGCATAATATTCACGAAACACACCGGTTGTTTCCAATGTGAATTCATCTAATATCGAGATTGCTAGATTGGACTCTAAGATTGACACACTTTTGAATGAGTTTAGGAAGAATCCTCATGGATCCATTAATATGGTTGAGAATGTTTGTGTATCATGTGGTGGAGCACATCCTAATTATGCTTGTTTAAACACGGGTTTTGATCAAGCTAGTGCTTTTGCCGCGACGGGAACTTATGGCTCCAACGGTCAAGTTCCTCGTCAAAATCATGTTGCTCCACTGGGTTTTCCACCGGTTCAAAATAGGTACAACAATGGAAACAATGGGAATAATTTTAACCGTGGTAACCAAGGGAATTACAATCAAGGAAATAGGTTTAATGCTAATCAAAACAATCAAGGTTTTCAAGGGAATAATCAAAATGATTTGTCAAGCTATATTAAAACGAATGAGGCAAATTTGAAAGCTTTTCAAAATAATCTTCAAGGACAAATGGAAACTTTGAAAAATGAGTTTCAAAATACGATTAAAGGGCAAAATAATAAGATTGAGCTTAATCAACAAAGGCTAGAACAAAACCAAAACCGTTTTGAGCAAAGATTGGAGCAAAGTCATAATCGTATGCAACAAAGTTTGGAACAAGGTCAAAATAAATTGCTTTCTATGTTTGAGGGATTCATGTCTAAACCGTCATCTTCTTCGGGTTGCTTACCTAGTAATACCATTCCTAACCCGAAGGGAGAGCTTAAGGCCATAACCATTTATGATGATTGTGAGAATTTAGATGAAGTTGAAGTGATTGAGTTTAAGCCTCCACCTAAGGAAACTTTTCTAGAAGTCACTAGGGCTACTTTGAATGTGATTAGTACCTCGGTTTTCTTTGATTTCTTCCCCGAGAAATATAAAGATCCGGGTCAATTCTTGATACCTTGTGTTTTCAATGAGCTTGGGGTTTGCAAAGGCCTAGCCGATCTAGGAGCTAGCATTAACATCATGCCCCTAGCCCTTTGGAAGACCATTGACTATGCACCACTTAGTACCACTCGTATGATCATTGAGCTTGCTAATGGAACCACCACTCGACCGGTTGGTATAGCGGAAAATGTCATTATGAGAGTGGGAAATTTCTTGTACTTAGCTGATTTTGCTATAGTCGATTATGAGACCAATCCTCGTGTGCCAATTATTCTAGGAAGACCATTTTTGTGCACGGCTCAAATTCAAGTTGATATGAGGAAAGAAGAAATTAAATTGTTTTATGGTGATAAGAGTATTGTTTTTAAACCGGAAAAGATTCCAAGATTTGCTCCTAAGAAAGTTGAAAGTGTTAAACTTGTTGAAACAATTGAAAGTAATAAGAAAGCTCTTTTTGATAAAGGTGTTTTTCCAATTTTGGAAACTTCTATTTGTGATAAAGGAAAGTTAAAATCAAATGAAGAAGCTTGCTTTGTTGAAACATGTTGTAACCTTTCCTCATCTACACTCACTCCACACGAGGATGATAGTGCTAAGATTGAAAAACAAATTGATGATTACTTGAGTGAGCCATTTGATGCTAGTGAGTTTGTTAGTGAAAATTTTGATCCCGAGAGTGACATCGCTTTAATTGAACAATCTTTGAAAATGGACTCATTTTCACTCTCTTTAAAGGATCATGTTGATGTTCCTAAGGCACAATCTTCAATTGAAGAGCCTTTGATTCCTAACTTCACACCGAGTGAGGTTAGTGACTATTCATGTGATAAGTTCATCGATGAACTTTTTGCTATCATTGATCCACTTCCACGGGGAAGTGAAGACGTTTCCGATCTCGAGATCGAGCGTGATTCTTGTGTTTTACCTACCATTCTCGAGGAATTCGCCGATGAATTACCTTCAAATGAGAATGATGATCTTGTATCCGAGTGTGATACACTCGATACTTTGTCGGATATTTCTTGTGATGACAAGGATGACGACAATTTTGTGACTTACTCAAATCCTCTATTTGAAGCTTCATTGAACAATAATCCGTTGTTTCAAGAGGATTTTGAGAGCATCATACCTCCTACATCTCACAACCCTTGTGATGATGATCTTCTTATGAAGGAGGTTGATGAGTTTCTTTATATAGACATTCCTTCGGAATTTGAGGAAGAGTCTAATGACGGTGATGACGACTCTTGGTTTGATCACCCGATTTATGATGATGACAATGTTGACCCGGAGGGAGAAATTACTTTTGCTCCTATAATCCTTCCCACTCGCTTTGATCTTAATGTGCGGGTTTTTCATGCGACTCGTTTTGAGTACCATGACCCCTTTATTCACATTCATAAGAGTGCAAAGGTCAACAAAGTCATGCAAGTTGAAACCACTATGGTTGAGACTTTTGTACCACCTTTACCATGTGCTTCATATGACTTAAGATTAGCATGGGGGGACGACACCGTGTTATCCTTTCCTTTCTCCACCTGGGACGAGGTATTCGACCCCGGAATCGTTTATTTAGGGAAATCTCGGCCTTTCACCGATGTAATAAATGAAAGATTTTTCTATCATCTTGGTGCGAGTTTATCTCGGGGAGCATGCTATATACATACCATTATTTGTGACTACCATCTCTTGTTAGAGATTTGTGTTGGAGTTTTATCCTTTCGTTTGTCATCCGACAACGAGGATTTATTCTTTGACCCCGACATCGTGCTTTATGTTGGATTCTATTCCATTATGCCGGTTTTCACCTTTTTCCCTAAGGACCAATGAATGCGGGGATCGAGTCGATCTCATGACTCGGTTAACAAAAACGAGGTGCCTTGTGGGGGAGTCCCATACATTCTATCTTCTATCTATTTTCTAACACCTAATAAGGCTTGATCTTTCAAGCTCGTGCTCGTGTTTTGTTGTGTTGTTGTGAATCTTAGGTATGACCCTAATACTTGAAGACTCTCGTGTTCGGTTTTTGCCGGTCCGCTTGATCTTCCATTCTTTGGATGCCAAAAGGGGCACACTCTTTATCCCTTGATTTTTATAGACTAACGTTTTATCTTGAGGCATAATTAATTAACGGCTTATAGATGTGCGTACTCTTTCCATGCTAGGAGTTTGCATTAGACTCTTCGTATTTTAGCAAGGGGGTGTTACTCTTGAGCTAAGAAACATTGAGGACAATGTTTGGTTTTAGCAAGGGGGTGTTACTCTTGAGCTAAGAAACATTGAGGACAATGTTTGGTTTTAGCATGGGGGAGTCAATCGATATAATCGCTTGCAATTGCTTTTGTCGTGTCCAAACGTATTGTTTTTCTCATTTTTCCATAAAATTTTAAATTTTTTGTGTTATTTTTAAGTTTTAATAAAGAAAATAAGTGCTTTTGACACGAATGTAAGCTTTCCGTTGGTGAAAATAAGAATAGTTTTTGGCTCGACTCGGTTTTTAACCTTAGCTTTTCCTTAACGTATTTGAATTAAGTTTTGCTAGGCTTTTATGTAGGGAGCTTTAAAACGCGAAAGTCTTAATTCATACGAGTTAGGAACAAGAACTTTTCGCAAGCTCCTATAATTGATCCTAGAAAGTCGTCTATCAAGGGAACTTTAAAACGCAAATTCTAAAACTTGCAAGAGTATAAGAAGATGCAAGATCCTATAGATGACTTGAAAACCCAAAACTTTGATTTAATAGGCTAAGTATCCATTGATTTCACATTCTTGAAATTTTACAATATGGAGAACAAGAGATGATAGAGCCAATTATAAGTTTGGTATTCTTTCGGGAATTTATGTGAGTTAATTATAAGCCTATTCTCCCATCGCTTGTTAATAACATTATTTGCAATAAATAAGGTTGAACGATTTGAAAAGTTACTTAGCTTCTAGCCCAAGATTGTTTAAAAGTTACTCGGTATGGATTAGAGTTCATAGCCAAGGCATAACTTATTGAATCGGGATGCGAAGATTGGCGAGTCCAAAAAGGTCCTAACAAGACATGAGGGCTATGTTTTATTGCTAAAGATCTCAAGTGATGTGAAGAATCATTTATCAAAAATTAATATGAAGGATCGAGACACACGACGAAAAGCAAATACTCCCAAAAGTCATGGAGAAGTCTATCCAAAAAGACCATAATAGGGTATGAGGATAAATGAAGCCAAGTCCAAAAAGGAGGCGGATCGTTGTATATCAAAATCCCAAATAAAGATTGGAGAAAAATGAAGAAGTCGGGGTCCAAGTATGAATCTCTCAAAACTTCAAGTGAAGAAATTCCAATATGAAGAGAAGACCATTATTTCATGAACGTCTCTCAAGGTTTGAAGTATAAAGTCATTGCCAAATATCGGTCCGAGAAAGGTCTCAAATCGCGAAGCAAGTTATGCCAAGATATGAACTTTATGAGGTCCCGAGAAGCAGTTTTAAAAGATTTTGTCCTTTAGCTAACTATTGATTAAATCGTTCACTTTATTTTCGGCTTAATAAATTATCGAAATAAGTCAACAATGCATCCTCGTGATCATTCAAGACAACAATAAAATATAAGAGATACACCTAGGAATAAGGGAGTCTAAGTGAATAATTGGCCCACATGAGTTCGTGTTAATTTACCAACTTATAATAACAACGATCTTGTTTTTGCACTTGGCATGGAAAAGTGAAAAGTCGAGGACGATGAATCTATTTGAGCTTTTATGATCCCTAAAGTTACATTATGTCTTTATAAAATAAAATGTCAAAAGTTAAATAATGGTGTAGCTATAGTTTTATTCTATCATTGCGTGAGGACACGGCAATTGCTTAGCATGGGGGAATTTGATATGAGTGTTTTTGCTCATATCATTTGTAGCTTAAAACAATGAAATATTGCACAAAATGTATCAAATATGCCTTGGATATGTTGTTTCTTGTTTGAATGTGTGTAGGTACCAAGTTCACGAAAATCGGCAATATCGACACGAGATTGAAGAAAAAGATCAAAGAAGCCAAAATCAAGATCGAATTTAGCGGATTTTATCATTTGTCAAGTATTTTGGTCAAGTGGGTCCCACAATGGGGTAAATGGGCTCAAAAGGTCCATTTATGATTCAAGTTAAATTTACTTGTTGGTTGAAAAAGCCCATTAGGCCCAAATGGGAATTATTTATGAACGGATGAAGGAATAAATTGGAAATGGGGCAAATTTATGGCCCAATTGTGAGTTACATAAATAAAAGGGGCGTTTGATGGGCCTAAGGACCCATTAGGGTTTTAATTTTTGTAAACGATATAAATTCGTTGCTAACTTTTCACATATCCCATATCACTCACGCCACTTTTACTCCACAAATACACAAACGTTTTCACACCACTCATTCACTGTCTCTCACCCACTCACGCAACCTTCCACAATAAATAAATTAAAAAAAACGTTCCATTCACTTATTTATTGAATGTATTCGTTGATACCTATGCTCCATCCTCTTCACCCCTTTCTTCCCTAAATAAAATTACCAGTCCCATTTACTGTTCATTAACCCTAAGTCCAAATAAATTCTTTATTATTTGGGGCTTTTTGATTAAAGATTTAATTCACACCAAGAGGAATAAAACCCCCATGGTTTAAGGAAGAGAAGAGGTGGAACGAAAGAGATACGTGGCTGATTCTCATTGGCTTCAACACATCATTTTTCCTATCCAACCAATTAGATGCCTCAGAAGAAGCACAACTAGCACACACGGATGCCACGTTGGCAATCCGTGTGCTAGTGTGTATCCTCCACCATCCGATTCAACAAAGAGAGAGAAGAAGGAAGATCAAGGGCCAAGGATAAGAAGGAATATTCTTCATAATATTCAGATATTCGCTCCTCAGCAAGCCCTTGGGAGGCTATAAAAACCCCCATTTTCACTTGTAATTTATCCCTTTTTCTTTCTTTTAATTTCATAAGGTTAATTTAGGATTAGATTAATGTAATTTCTTTTTAAAAGTATTGTAACGGTTAACTTGAATTAATAAAATTGATTTTCTGTCTCATTCTTAATTTCGTGTTTAATATTACTGTTGAAAATTTATCTATTTTAAATTGATGTTATGAATATCATTTTTTCATATAAACTCTCAATATAGTTTATGTGAATGAATTAAAGATTGATTTGGGGAAAAGTTTAACTAACTGTTAAACTTAACATAATTGTTGGATCGATTATCTGCTTGGTTCATGGTTTTTAATGTTGATTGGTGATTTAATAATGACGGTGGTGAACGGTGTAAACTCGGTTTAAAAATCCGCTCAGCGCGTGATTTCTACCCAAAGGATTTCTTCAAATGGTTAGGCTCGTCTATATTAATTTTCCTGCTTAAAATGTTTCGTTGATTCCTGATTCTTTTGATTAGTAAAGTAAGAGTGATTGAATTATTGGTAATTTAGTTTTGATTTTGCACTGTTTGGTTTAGTAAGTTGGATTATTCAGATTGTTGGTTTGTTTGTTCGATTTTAATTTGGTTTTGGGTATATGATTGCTGAATATGTTAGGTTATATTAAACTTATTAATTTTGATATGCTGAGTAGTGAAAACTGTTATGTTATTTAGGTTTGCTAGTTTCTCATATTACTTATTAAATTTGTTTAGTTTGTTTAGACTGAATCTTTGAATGCTGCCTGTTTCTTTTAAATCCAATATAGCTGTTACAGTTTATTTCAATTCCATTTTCATCATGATTTACTTGCTGGCTTTAAGAACTGCTTAATTTCAGAATAAATGATTGCTGTTATAAGGATTGTTGGTATTTGTTAGTTCTACAGTTTAAATTTAGATTAGATGATTGTTGTAGAGTTGCAGATTATATGTTTTTGATTTTACTGAGTTTAGATCTAGGACTGCTATTGCCAAGTTAATTGTTTTCTGAATATTGATTCATGTAATTGTGGATGAGTAGTATACCGGATCTGCTATTTATCAGCTTTCCGTCTGTGGGTTTCGGGTAACTGATTTTCTTGTTTCATCAGGCCTAGACGTGATTTTGTTATTATAAATTTAGAGTGACTGCAAATTTACCTATGTGATATGCTTTCCAATACTAATTTGTGATCTGCTTGATTTAATTCGATTTTACTGTTTCTTTTATGGTTCATGTTTACATTGAGATTGTAATTGCTGCTAGTTCAGACTTAGTTCTTGTTGAATAATTGGTTCTGTTATCTACTGATTTTGTTTGAGTAAGATGCTTGAGATTTTTCAGTTTAAAATAACTGCATGATATTATACTTTACTGTGATATCTGCTCTTTTTATCAAGTTGGGTAATTAGGCTTTATAAGCCTACTGATAACGGATTG
Source organism: Glebionis coronaria (assembly GCA_025667525.1). Classification (NCBI taxonomy): domain Eukaryota; kingdom Viridiplantae; phylum Streptophyta; class Magnoliopsida; order Asterales; family Asteraceae; genus Glebionis; species Glebionis coronaria. The sequence continues at coordinate 22,513,516 of CM046874.1, forward strand.
ATCTTTGCTGAATTCCTTACCATTTCTTTGCTGATAGTCAGTTTCTGGATTTTCATTACTTTGTGAGTTTAATCTGCTAGATATGATTATCCAATTACTTTAAATTTACTGTTCCAAAAAAAATAAATACTACAAATGTGTCTAGTAGGATTCGAACCCATGACCTCCTGGTCATGGGTCCAGCGTGTTACCCAATTGAGCTCAAGGCTCTTTTGATTTTACTTTCCTCCATCTCATTAATATAGTAGTTCTAAATTTTGGCAGATTCATTTTAGTAACGTTTTATTTACTTTAAATACGTTTTTAAATAAATTCTTTTTTTTTAATTAAAGTTTTTATTAAAATATGTTTTAGTAAAATAAAAATAATAAATATAATAAAATAAATAAAAAATGTTTTTATCAATTTTAAAAGTTTAGTTAATTTTTAAGATTTTTATAATATTAGAATTAGAAAAAAATAGTTTTTAAATAGATTTGTAATTTTTAATAAAGTAAATTAGTTTTAAAAAAGTTTAATTAGATTTTTTAAATAGTTTAAAAGTAATTTGATAGATTTATTTTATAGATTTTTAAATAGATTAAATTTAAAAGATTTTTAATTAGTTTATTTTTTTAAAATAGTGTTTATCTTTAAATAATTAATTGTTTGTAGATTTAAAAGTAGCGGGGTTTACGATTCATGCACTTTAGGATAAGTTTAAATAGCTTAAAATTGGTAGATTTAATTTGTAGTTTAAAAACCGAAAACCAATTCAAATCGATTGTCCTAATCAAAACAAAACGTATCAAATTCATAAGATCTTTGTGTACAACGAACTCGATTCACCAACGTGTTTAATTGAATTCGTCATTGGTATTATTAGTCTATTACTTTTTCCTAAAGGTAATTTTCTAATTTACCCTATAACGTATATCAAATAAATCACTATAACGTGTTTAATAAATACTCCCCAAAAGTCATGGAGAAATCTATCCAAAAAGACCATAATAAGGTATGAGGATAAATGAAGCCAAGTCCAAAAAGGAGGCGAATCGTTGTATATCAAAATCCCAAATAAAGATTGGAGAAAAATGAAGAAGTCGTGGTCCAAGTATGAATCTCTCAAAACTTCAAGTGAAGAAATTCCTATATGAAGAGAAGACCATTATTTCATGAACGTCTCTCAAGGTTTGAAGTATGAAGTCGCTACCAAATATCGGTCCGAGAAAGGTCTCAAATCGTGAAACAAGTTATGCCAAGATATGAACTTTATGAGAGCCCGAGAAGCAGTTTTAAAAGATTTTGTCCTTTAGCTAACTATTGATTAAATCGTTCACTTTATTTTCGGCCTAATAAATTATCGAAATAAGTCAACAATGCATCCTCGTGATCATTCAAGACAACAATAAAATATAAGAGATACACCTAGGAATAAGGGAGTCTAAGTGAATAATTGGCCCACATGAGTTCGTGTTAGTCTACCAACTTATAATAACAATGATCTTGTTTTTGCACTTGGCATGGAAAAGTGAAAAGTCGAGGACGATGAATCTATTTGAGTTTTATGATCCTTAATGTTATTTTTCAATAATGAAAGTATTACATTATGTCTTTGCAAAATAAATTGTCAAAAGTTGAATAATGGTGTAGTTATAGTTTTATTTTATCATTGCGTGAGGACACGGCAATTGCTTAGCATGGGGGAGTTTGATATGAGTGATTATACTCATATCATTTGTATATTAAAACAATGAAATATTGCACATAATGTATCAAATATGCCTTGGATATGTTGTTTTCTTGTTTTCATGTGTGTAGGTACCAAGTTCGCGAAAACCGGCAATTATCGACACGAGTTTGAAGAAACAGATCAAAGAAGCCAAAATCGAGCTCGGCTTTAAAGGATTTTATCGTTTATCGAGTTTATGAGCCAAGTGGGTCCCACAATGGGGTAACTGGGCTCAAAAGCCCATTTATGATTCAAGATTAAATTTACTTGTTGGTTGAAAGTCCATTAGGCCCAAGATGTAATTATAACGGATGGAAGATATCAATTGGGCTTCAAGCCCAATGTTTGTCCAAATTGGAAATTATGAAACGAATAAAGGAAGTTTATTGGGCCTAGGGTTTACTTTTCCTACAAAACGTGTGTATACACGTTATAACTCACACCCATTTAATATTCAGTCATATTAAATAAAACGTTTCACCTACTTACACGTTTTCACTTAAATAAAAACCCCACCCCACTCACCACTTTTACTTTTCGATAAAAACTATGAGAGTCTTCTATCATCTCTCTTCTTCCCCATCTCACCTTCACAATAAAACCAGTAACTTTTATGTTACTGTTACTAACCCTAGTCCAAAATAAACCCGTTTTTACATTGGGCTTTTCATTTATTTGATTAATTCATACCAAGGGGAATAAAACCCCCATGGTTTAAGGAAGAGAATAAGAGGAAAAGCATGGCTACGTGGCAATTTATTATTGGTTGCTAGACATCACTCCTCAAATTCAACCAATAAAGGAGCCCAAAAGAAGCACAACTAGCACACGGGTGCCACGTTGGCAATCCGTGTGCTAATGTGAATCATCTCAACCATCCGATCAACAAGCAGGAGAGAAGATAAAGATCAAGGGTCAAGAATTAAAAGGGATATTCCCTTGAATATTCGGATATTCTCTTCATCAACAGCCTGGGATGGCTATAAAAACCCACACAATCTCTTGTATTTTTCATCCTTACTTTTCTTTAATGTTACTCTGTAGAAATAGATTTAGGGATAATTTGTATTTCTTTTTATTAAAGTTTTGTAATATTTTCTGAAAATTAATGAAAGATCAGTTAATTTCATTATTTCGTGTCTCGTTTATATTGTTTCATTTAATGTCTTTTACTGTTAAAATTGATTTAATGAATTAACCTTAATTACTGTTTCACAAGGGTAATTTTTGTTATGTTAGATATAAGCTAATCAATAGCTTAGATTTAATATATAAAGTTAAGTTTTGGATCAAAACTTATCCCCACTAGATAAGTAAAAAGCATATTGGAGTTACTTGGTTCGAATGTTTGATGCTTAAATGGTGGTCGAATCTGGTACGATTGGTGGTAATTGGTAAGGTGATGGTGGTGGTCCTGTTCATATAGACTGCTCAGCGCAGGTCTACGGCTCAAAGGTTTCGACAAAAGGTGCTATTTCATTTTATTTTACATGTTTATTAGGTTAAACTTTATTAGAATAATAATATGCTTTAGATGTCTAAGTGTTTCGAATGTATCTGTTATAATATTCGATTTGCTTTTGAAGATTGTTGTAGGAATCTGTTATTAACTTGTTAATGATTTTCGGTTTGATTATTGTTAAGTCTGTTTTACTTGAATGATTTAAATGACATATTTATTGGTTAAGAGAATATGATTTGAGATTTATGCTGCTATGTGATTGTCGATTTATAGTAACTTCTCACATGATTTTGATGCTGTTTGAATATGTCTGTGGTTCAAATTGCTTGCAATGATTAAATCAGATTATACTTATCTGTTAAACTGAGTTTTTTTTAGGCTTTTGTTTAAACGTTCAGTTGCTGTTAAATGAAGTGTAGAACTTCTTGTTTTAAATCTATTTCAACTGCTTAATCAGGTAGAGATTGAGCAAAGTTTTAGACTGTTAATTTATTCTGATGGATTGAGTGTTTTTGGGTATAGCAGTAACGTAGTTTGATTTTTTGTAGTGACTGCTCTCTTGATTTTATTTAGTTTATCATATCAGGTTGAATTTGGTAATGGTTTGCTTATTAATTTGCTTAGTTGGAATATATATTTTATCTGCTGAATTTTAGTTTGATTGGTTAGTAGATATATCTGCATTTTTGTTCAAGCAGTTGGCTTATCAGGGTCCTAACGACTTGATAAGCTCAAAAAGCTGTGTCCTCACATGTTATAGCATAATAAGCTTCAAAAAAAGTCTTTCCTAAGACTATCTTTTTGTTAATCTGTTAAAAAGAAATATTTTCCAAAAAATTGTCCCTAATGGGTCTCGAACTCGAGACCTCCTGTTTGTATGTCAGGCGTGTTTGCCATCTGGGCTACATGCCTGTTTGAGTTAACTTCCAGATAACTCATTTATATAGAGTAATTGTTTTTGGCAGTTTTTAACTTAGTAACTTTTAAATTACTTTTAATCCGTTTTTTTAATAAATCTTTAATTAAAATTTCTATTAAAATAAGTTTTAGTTAAACAATAAATATAAAAAATAAATAAAGTTAAAATATAAAAAATGTTTTTTTAATTAAATTTAATAGTTTAATTAGTTAGATTTTTATAACATTAGATTTTAATAAAAATAGATTTTAATTAGTTTTGTTTTAAAGTAACTTTTAATTAAGTAATTTGTTTTAAAAAAATTCATTAGATTCTTAAGTAGTTTTAAAAGTAATTGTAAAGATTTATTTTTATAGAATTTTTAAATAGATTAATTTTAAATAGTGATTAATTTTTAAGTAATTAATTGTTTGTTTAGTTTTTAATGAATGCGGGGTTTAACGATTCATGCACTTTAGGCTTATTTTAAATAGATTAAAATTAGTAGATTTTAATTGTAGTTTAAAAACCGAAAACCAATTCGATTCAATTGTCCAAATCAAAGCAAAACAACTCAAATTCATAAGATCTTCGTGTACAACGAACTCGAGTCACCAACGTGTTTAATTGAATTCGTCATTGGTATTATTAGTCTATTACTTTTTCCTAAAGGTAATTTTCTAATTTACCCTATAACGTATCAAATTATCACTATACACATCACGACACATCAATCATCGTGTGGTCATTGTACTATTTTGAATATTGGAGCTATAGTTACTTTGCTAAAAAAATAGACTTACCAATAGCAAAAAAAACGATTATCAATAGTTAATAAAGAGTAAAGATCATATTGATCTAGGAATCTGAATAAGATAAGGAAGTACGACATTTGTAGATTTCTCAATAAAAAATATATATATAAAAGTTAGGAGGTAAAAAGGATAAAATAGAATTGTCTTAATTATCTCCCATTTGCTAGTTTAATATCTTAAACTATTGTTGATAAAAAAAAAACCCATGATCATTGTGTGGTCATTGTACTATTATGGATTCAATAATAACAACATATTGAGTGTACCAAGTCATCTTTTCACGCATAGTACTAGTAGCTATCACATAAAGAACCTTTTGCAAGTACATATTCTTTTGTTACTTTTAAGCTCTAATATTCTTGTGTATAATTGGATAGCTTTGCATTATTACAAATGAATGGGTAAAAGTTTGATCTGACATGTATTACAAAACAAATACATATTGTCCATCAAATGTCTGAAGTGTCCTCTAGCAAAGAGTAAAACTTGAACATTGAAGCTACAGTTACTTTGTTAAAAAAAATAGAACCGTTACTAAAGAGTAAAGATCATATTGATCTAGGAATCTAAAGAAGATAAAGTAGTACGACATTTGTAGATTTCTTAATAAAAATCTATATATATATATATATATATATATATATATATATATATATATATATATATATATATATATATATATAAGTTAGGAGGCAAAAATGATAATATGAAATGGTCTTAATAATCTCGCATTTGCTAGTTTAATAGCTTAAATTGTTGTTGATAAACAACATGATCATCGTGTGGTTATTGTACTATTCTAGATTCAATAATAACAACATATTGGGTGTACCAAATCATCTTTTCACGCGTAGTACTAGTAGCTATCACGGGAAGCACCTTTTGCAAGTACATATTCTTTTGTTACTTTTAAGCTCTAATATTCTTGTGTATAATTGGATAGCTTTGCATTATTACAAATGAATGGGTAAAAGTTTGATCTAACATGTATTACAAAACAAATACTTATTGTCCATCAATTGTCTGAAGTGTCCTCTAGCAAAGAGCAAAACTTGAACATTGGAACTATATTTACTTTGTTAAAAAAAATAGACTTACCAATAGCAAAAAACGATTATCAATCGTTACTAAAGAGTAAAGATCATATTGATCTAGGAATCTAAAGAAGATAAAGCACTACGGTATTTGTAGATTTCTCAATAAAAAAATATATACAAAAGTTAGGAGGTAAAAATGATAAAATGGAAAGGTCTTAATAATCTCCCCTTTGCTAGTTTAATAGCTTAAACTGTTGTTGATAAAAAAACCATGATCATCGTGTGGTCATTGTACTATTTTGGATTCAATAATAACAACATATTTGGTGTACCAAATCATCTTTTCACGCGTAAGACTAGTAGGTATCACGGGAAGAACCGTTTGCAAGTACATATACTTTTGTTACTTTTAAACTCTAATATTCTTGTGTATAATTGGATAGCTTTGCATTATTACAAATGATTGGGTAAAAGTTTGATCTGACATGTATTACAAAACAAATACTTATTGTCCATCATCAAATGTCTGAAGTGTCCTCTAGCAAAGAGAAAAACTTGAACATGGGAGCTATAGTTACTTTGTTAAAAAAAATAGACTTACGAATAGGAAAACAAACGATTATCAACCGTTACTAAAGAGTAAAGATCATATTGATTTAGGAATCTAAAAAAGATAAAGCAGTACGGCATTTGTAGATTTCACAATAATATATATATATATATATATATATATATATATATATATATATATATATATATATATATATATATATATATATATATATATATATATATATATATATATATATATATATATATATATATATATATATATATATATATATATATATATATATATATATATATATATATATATATATATATATATATATATATATATATATAAGTTAGGAGGTAAAAATGATAATATAGAATGGTCTTAATAATCTCTCATTTGCTAGTTTAATAGCTTAAACTGTTGTTGATAAACAACATAATCATCGTGTGGTCATTGTACTATTTTGGATTCAATAATAACAACATATTGGGTGTACCAAGTCATCTTTTCACGCGTAGTGCTAGTAGCTATCACGGGAAGAACCTTTTTTAAGTACATATACTTTTGTTACTTTTAAACTCTAATATTCTTGTGTATATATGGATAGATTTGCATTATTACAAATAAATGGGTAAAAGTTTGATCTGACATGTATTACAAAACAAATACTTATTTTCCATCAAATGTTTGAAGTGTGCTCTAGCAAAGAGCAAAACACGAACATTGGAGCTATAGTTACCTTGTTAAAAAGAAATAGACTTGCCAATAGCAAAAAACGATTATCAATCGTTACTAAAGAGTAAAGATCATATTGATCTAGTAATCTAAAGAAGATAAAGCAGTACGACATTTGTAGATTTTTCAATAAAAAAATATATAAAAGTTAGGAGGTAAAAATGATAAAATGGAATGGCCTTAATAATCTCCCCTTTGCTAGTTTAATAGCTTAAACTGTTTTTGATAAAAAAAACATGATCATCGTGTGGTCATTCTACTATATTGAACTCAATAATAACAACATATTGGTGTACCAAATCATCTTTTCACCCGTAGTACTAGTAGCTATCACTAGAAGAACCTTTTGTAACTTTTCACGCGTGTACAAATCTTTAACAAGCAATTTGCTTGCTTTGGTAGTACTACTAGTATTCTTGTGTATTATTGGATAGCTTTGCATTATTACAAATGACTGGGTAAAGTTTGATCTGACATGTATTACATACAAAACAAATACTTATTTTCGATCAAATGTAGGTGTCCTCTAGCAAAGAGCAAAATATGGACATTTGAGCTATAGTTACTTTGTTAAATAAAAATAGTCTTACGAATAGCAAAAAACGATTATCAATAGTTACTATAGAGTAAAAATCATATTGATCTAGGAATCTAAAGAAATAAATGTTTTGGAAAGATATTTTAAAATTACCAGAAGATCATGTGGTTGATGTTTTTCCGAGTGTCCAAACCATGTCATTTGACCACAAAATGGTAGTCATCATGTTATTATCACAGGCGCTAATATTATCGCGGCCTATGTCTACAAACAGCGGAACAAACAACAGTTTACAAGTTTTGTGTATACAGTTTAATTCATCAAAACGAAGTTAGTTATCTAAAATATATCACAAACAGTAAAATATTGTTGCGATTCACATTACTTGGTCGACATTTGACTCTATAACTCACGTAGTGGTGGCTCTAATGTCGTGCGCATAAAGTTACGCATATAGACCAAAACCATGCATGTGTATTAAGAATAGCGGAAACTTAACAACGTCATATTAGCTATGCTCAAGCCTGCAACCAATGAGTTGTTAAGCAATCAACAGTGTTTTATAGTCAGAAATTTTGATTATGTCAATTGCATTTTGCTTTTGAAACACATACTACTAGTACTATAGGATCAGTCCATTAAAATTGGATTTGTTTAAGTCAGTCCATCAATGTTTATCCCCTAAGGAGAAGGTTTGAGGCTTGCATACTGCCCAATTGGATGTCACTGTAAGCTCGAATCACTAACTACTAACTCGCCGTTCAAAAAAAAAAAAAAAAAAAAAAAAAAGTCGGTTTGCTAGTGTGGTCCAAAACACAGTTACAATCTGGTTCGCCAAGTGAACCTGCTATTCCCTTTTAGTTCTTGGATCGTACTTTAAAAGCCTTTGACCCTGGTTGTACTGTAGCAATGTTTCTTGAAGATTAGCAATATGAAAGTAAACAACATATAACATCGTAATCCACTACAAGAAAAGCTACAACGGGCTGGAGTTTTTTCGGGCGACAATTCTTGTCCGAGAATCTCACTGAACGACAAAAGTTCGTCTGACGTGACATATATTCTAATAGACTTTTCAGTCAAAGTTTGATAAAAAAAAAATTCCCCGACAACATGTCCTCCGAGATACCTTGGTTCAGATTTGACCAAAAATATCAACAAAAATCTTAGCTGCAATCTTTTACGCCCATTTTTCCTGGCCTACATGTCATCCGACATAATGTTTTCACTAACCGTGAATGTTTAAGACTTTAAGCGTTGTGATTAGTGTTAATTAACGAGTGATGAAGTATTCCGGGCGACATGTCGCCCATATACCTTGGTCAATGTGTGACCAAAATATCAACGAAAATCTTGACGGCTATTTTTCCCGCTCACTTTTTCCGGACGACATGTCGCTCATGAAAATTTGCATTAAAAAATTAATTCAAATTTTATATCATCACTATTTATAAATATATATTTTATAAATAATAATTTATAAACATACCCATAAAATATATAATTATTATTTAAAATTATTTTTTGTAAAATATATAATTATATAAATACTAAAAAAAACATTACGATTTCTTGTGTGTTTTTAAATTATGCGTTTTAAAAATAACACAAGAAAGATAATATAAGTTAATCATAAATATTATTGTAAAACAGTTTGACCGACTATAATATTACGGCTCAATCAAAACTGGTACTTATACTTATAGTTCAGTGAACAACCGGATCGTTTTAGGTTCAGGGGATATGTCTTATATATATATTATAAAAGTTCGAGGAGTGAATTTCTAAAAGTTATGAAAGGAAAACTATAATAGCTGTTAGCAAGCTCCAGACTCGGGCCGCTTCCCTAACACTACTATGCCAGAACCACATTTGTTCATTCTAACATCCTTCAAGTACTTTTTGTAAAAGCTATTTCTGTTGCTCTTCATAAGCTGCTGGTCAGAAAAATAATTTTAACACTTACTCTTAGTAATTGTTGTAAGGACTTCAGCAGTTCAGCTGGTGTGTTGCGGCAGATTATTGAAGTGAACATATTAACATGTAGGGACGGATAATTGTTACACTTTATCAATTTAATGCTGAACTAAAAGTAGTGTATGTACCCACCTGCAACACCTTCCCAGTAAGCCACAGGTATAAAAAAACAATACGGTACGATTCTTAAATCAAACAACCATAGCAACAGATATAACAACTACCACCATTGCAGCTACCCAACACCAGCAACACCAATACCAACTGAGGAGCCTCCTAGTTATGGAAAAAATCGAAGCAGGAACAAAAACAAAGAGATACAAAATAGGAAATTCATATTCGACTCTGAATAAAACACTCTGTAAATAGCTCCCTTTATTTTGATATGCAGCTCGTAACTACTTTGCTATTAGGTAAAAAGAAACTCATGACCAAACCACGCTTAACCAACTAACGACAACATTGGTCTCTCAAACCAAAGACCGACAACAACCTACACAAACCATACACCTATCCTACTAGTTTTCTCAAACGAGTACAGCATTTAGGGAGATTGTCCATCAAAATAACAATGTAAGCCGTACTGCCACATTAACTTACCTGAACAGACAAACATGTCCCCTTGTGGTCTTTCATTAAATGCCATCAAAATCCTCTTGGTATTCTCCTCCATTGTAAGTCTCATTTGCTCTTGCATTCTCTTCTCACTTTCACGGATTCTCCTTTCAACATACTCATGATTATCATGTGGCCCATATCCTTGATTTTGAACTTGAGGGTATCATTGATTTGGGAAGGTTGGGGGTGGTCATGGAAACTACACGAACTGTTCTTAGCAACGTTTTCAACTAACAATACAGAAATAGGCAAAAGTGATAACATACAAATAAGCTATGACCAACTTGGTTCTATCCATGTATGAGGATGCCACTGATATTTAGTTCCCAAGAAATTTCTGAGGCTTCCTTTGATGTTTTCACCATCTGAAGTGTGATAACTCAATGTCTTGAACGAGTAGAACACTATCTTCCCATTGTGCAATCCTGAAAAGTATATCCTATTCTCCGTTTCTGGTGTCTTGGCCTCAATGCAAAAACATGTATGTTCAGCAATATAAATCGTATGCTTACCCAAACCATCTAACTTCTCCCACTCTTTTTTAAAATCATTCAGCTTGAATAAATCAACAGATTCTTCTATGGTGCCCACGATTACTAGCAAAAGATGTTGCTCACATTCCACAAGGAAAGAAGAACCAACACAACCAGGTGGTTTAGCTACAACAGTGTCGAGAGTTACCCACCTATGCACCTCTCTAATGACATCAAGTCTCCCATCATTACACAACGCATATATATCTTTGTCGTGAAATGTCGGAAAACGAAAAGAATATGGAACATCATCACCACGTTCGAGATAACGTCTATGCAAGATTTGTTCCTGAGCTACTGAGTATATGTTATAAAGATTATAATTCAAGTTACATGAAACAACCATACAATCCTTGGAAGTAGGTGGTGCTGAGAACCAACATCCATCTATATACTCCCAAGGAAGCTCTCGGATATCACTTGTGAAGGGGTTAAAGAGTATCAAGCGCCATGGTGAAGGACCTACTTGCATAATCAACCAACCATACCTCGAACTCTGTATTCTAATATCACCCACCAATTCGCGAGGTGTTTTAATAAAGTACTTGTCACCCATCATCACATCTGATAAAGTTATAATGCCTTGAAATTTGTCAAATACCATCAACCATGGTGAAGCTACTGAATATGATTCCCATCTCTTTAATGTTAAAGGAGCTGCTAAATGACATAGCTTGCACGTCGCACGAAAGTACATGTATTCCACACACCCACATTGCTCCATTATACTTTGTAAAATATGAAATGGCATATTGAGAAGGTATGATTCATCTGTCCTTGTCCTCTGCTTGCTATCAGTTACAGGTTTAGAAATGGTAGCTGGTTTTATTACCACTCCATCGTCCTTGTCATCTTCTTGTTTCAAATCAGCACCTCCTAACCTACACACAAGATAATATGGTAAATTCAGTGAAAGCAATACAATACCTACACAAGATATTATACATAATATGGTAAATTCATAAAAAAACGTTTTGTTAATAATATGGTAAATTCATTGAAAGCAATACAATACCTGTATTCAAGCATTCCCCAAGATGACATGTCACTTGTTGGTACTAAAGAAGACATCAAAGCTATCGAGAAGGTTTTATTTTTGACATGGTACGAGTATAATAGTTTGCCCATTCTATCAAGAATGTGTATATAACCCGCTAACTCGGTGGTAACTACCGGGCTGTAATACACAGGGTATTGACTGTCAACTTGTAGAAAAAACATACCATCTTTCAGGTCGTCCGTTATCTCCCATGTCATATTACTCATATCCAGTTTGTACACGAGCACATCACCAACTATTTCTTCAGTTTCACCTTCAAAAAGTATATGAATAAAGAACAATTCAAAACAATGCGCCTTGATATAACGCCTATCATGCAGTCTAATATTGGCTTTACGAATCCGAGAGGAGATTACTAAAGGAAGTTCCACAAACGATGATAACCACATCATGACTTTTTTTTCCTGAACTGATATGTCAATCTTTATGACAGCGGTACTCCCATTGTATGAACCGAAAGCATATACATTACCATTAGAAGAAGTTAGGTGACAAAGAAAACCAGACACATCACCAATTATCCTCCTTAGATCTTTAGCATATGAAAACTTGCCCCATTTGAGCTTATTGGTTGTACAGTCTAGGCGACAAAAAGTAAGCCTAGGATAGTCGCGTGTTGTTACTAAGAAAACAGAATTGGGATGATCAGGAGGGGAGGACAAACAGAATTGGTCGGGTTGTTGGTGCAATGGAGGGAGACGAATGAGATTTGAAGTGAGTGGGTTCCAAAGGAACAAGGTGGGATACTTGGAAAGAAGTACCCAGCAGCCATGAAAACATGCTCGAACCTGAGTCCCGATAAGCTCAGGGGGGGCTTGACAGCGATAAACAAGTTGAGGGTTGTGTAAGGAGGAGTAGAGAATCTGCTGCTGCATTTGTGTAACAAACCATGGATAATTTTCCTTTTCCGATCCGGAAGGTAATCGATCATTGTATGTTGTTGAACTTGAAGTGCAAGAAATCTGCTTCTTCTGCTTTTGCTCCATCTGAAGATCGAGGCTAAATCAAGAATTTAAAAACAAGTGAATGAGCTCCTAATTTTGTGCAACTATATTAATTTTTCTACTAATTAACGTGCGTTAGTGCGTTAGTGGGTTATATCACCCAACATCGTTGGCCAACACCGGAAATAGGTACCATATGTTCCAATGTTTTGAAAACAGGGTCAATAATCCACCCGGCTGAGGCACCGGGTTAACCGGTTGAACAGCGGGTCCACCCAGTTTCATGCCTATGTCCAAACAAACACCCCATCTTCAACTATCCCAGACAGTAGCACTTCTTGTAGTAATAAGGGGGTGTTTGTTTTAGCTCATAACCTGACAGCTTTTTGTGGCTAATTTTCAAACTTTCTTTCCGGCTTATATAATAAGTTGGTAATGACAAAACAAACCTATAAAAGTTTGAAACATAAGCCCAACACCAAATAAGCCATAAGCCAGCTATATAAGCCGAAACAAACACCCCCTAAACAGGAGAAAAAGAAGTACAGTAATAAACAAGATATAAACAAAAACTTTTCTTACTTAACAGTTAACTCCAACTATTTCAACAATTTAGAAAGAAAAAAAAAACAGCATTGGTGTCAGAAAAAAATTAATTTACCCTTGTTTAGTTAGATTAGTTCTTGAACCAGTTTTTCTTCATCATCGTCATCACTATCAACAAACAGGTTTTTTTTTTTTTTTTTTGTTGCAATTATTATCGGTAACTAGATGAACTAATCACAATGTAATGTGAAAAAAAGTGTACAGTGAATAACTAGAATGAATTGGATGGTAGGTAGGTGATCGTATTTGGTGGGTCATAAATGAGGTTTAATTTTGCAATCGAAAAAGAAAAAAAAAAAAAAAAACCGGCCGGTTTTATGGACCCGAGTTGATCCGGGTTACGAAAAAAAAGAAACTCGTAGTCCTACTTGATATTTCATGTATATCCTTGGAAAAATTGGATATTACGCCAATATCCTTGTAAATTCTCTATTTACGTCAATATCCTCTGAAATCTTCATAATTCACAAATATATCCAAAAAATAACTAAAATGTACGTATTTATTATGGTTTTAGTTTCTGAAACTAATACTGAAAATTAAGTTATATATTATCTTACTATTTTGCCCTTTTACCCTAATCCTAATAACTGACATATAGGTTAAGCCGTCTCTTCATCTTCTTGTAAAAAAGTCATAATATCTCTACAACTCGTACGTTTCTAAGAATCCTTTATTTCACTTTGTTTGAGTTTGGATACTAATCATTAATGCATTGCTAAATTCTTTTATATATGTGAGTAGGGGTGGGAATCGGGTCGGGTCAACCGGGTTCGGGTCAACTCGGGTCGGGTCAAGACTCAAAAAAATCAAACCCGAACCTGAGCCTAATTAGAACTCGGGTCAGTCGGGTTCGGGTCAACTCGGGTCGGGTTAATTCGGGTCGGGTCAACTCGGGTTCGGGTCAACCCGGGTATGAGTAAAAAAATAAAAAATGGATTATTTGAGTAGATTTTCAATGTAAAATGTGTTAAAAAAACTTGGGTCAAGTCGGGTTGGTCGGGTTCGGATCAATTCGGGTCGGGTCAATTCGGGTCAAGGCTAAAAAATATTAACCCGAACCCGAGGCGAATTAGAACTCGGGTCAACCCGAATTGACCCGAATATATTTTTGAACCCGAGTGACCCGACCCGAATAGGCTTATTCGGGTTCGGGTTCGGGTCGGGTTCGGGTCGGGTCAACTTTTTCGACACCCCTATATGTGAGTAAATGTTATCTGTAACAAAAAGGACTTATTCCCATCACATGTTTTATTATATCTTTTTTTGATCATTAGGTAGCATGAAGGATTATTGAGTGTTTGCTAAAGATGGCCAATATTATTGATATTAGCAACAACGTTCAATCTCTGATTACTGAGTAAGTTTAAGCCATTCTTTTTTGTGCAGAGATGAATCATTAATTTGTGTGTACATGAAATATATGATTATAGGTTGAGCTTTGTTTGTGCATATCATTTTCACTTTCAGGCAAGTAGTATTGAAGTACAAGCTAAATTTCAAATATGAAGGCTTGTTTTGATCTGCAATGAACTCGAGTAAAAGAGTGTATTGTTTCGGGAAAAGAAAGTGTATCCACATACAAAGAGGCTCGTACCACTTGAATCAACTACTTGAAGAAGTGACAAAATACTATCCAATACAGAATGAAGTAGTTTTAACAATACTTTTTGTTGACAAGTGTGAAAAAAACAAACTTTCATACAATTAGATTCTGATGAGAAGTTCATAGTGATGCTAAACATGTACGAGGAGGAAAAAGAAGTAACAATCTACGTGACTACAGATAATTGTATACAACAAGAGAGGTATACACATTTTTTGTTGCAAAAAGTAACTCACTAAAGTTTTATACTTTGCACTTAAGTCTTACCTAATCTTGATGAGTAACCTTTGTGTTACAGTTCTCAAGATGATGTTACTGATGAACTTGATGGTGAAAATGGTTCTGACTCAGATTGTCCAAGCGAAAATAGTTATCATAGTCGTCATAGCACTGATGATGAATTCAAAATGCAAAATTATGAACCTCAAAGTCACTCATATATCAATAATAGTTCATTCATGAAACTTCATAAGAAATTCACAAACGTGATTGAATTTAGACGAGCTTTGAATCACTATGCACTCATAAATGAATTTGAGTATAAAATCGAGAAAAGTGATTTGGAACGATTGACAGCATGTTGTGAAGATAAAAAGTGCGAGTGGAGGATTCGTGCTTCTACAATTGAAGATAAAATTACCTTCCAGGTTAGTATTTTTGTCCTAATTATTTTCTTTTGATAGACATGTATATTCTTATTTTTTCATAGTTATTTTACAAACTATGTAGGTTAAAAAGTTCGTCGAATCATATTCGTGTACTCGAAGCAACAAGTGCGGTAATAAGCGAGCCACTCAAGGTTGGATTGCTAGTGTTATTGGTGACAAACTAAAATCTGATGGGGATATGTCCGCTAAAGAAATCATGAAGTGGCTAATGACAACTTACAATGTTGATGTACCATATATGAGAGTCTTTAGAGGTAAAGAACAAGCTTACACAGATATGCATGGTAAGTGGGAGGACTCGTTTACGCGGATGGAAGCTTTAAAACATGAACTACTAACAAGAAACTTGGGAAGTGTTGTTGAAATTGCCTTTGAGACAAAAGGTGAAAGATTTTTCATATGTTTAGCAGCTTGCTCTAGAGGGTTTCTTGTCGGTTGTCGGCCTTATATTAGTCTTGATGCATGTCATTTAAAAGGAAAGTTTAACGGGGTATTAGCCGTCGCCTGGAGTATTGACGGTAACAATAGCATATTTCCAGTAGCATATGCTGTGCTTGAATCAGAAAATACAAGTTCATGGGAATGGTTTCTTACGTCTTTAAAAAAAGCAATTGGGACGCCAAATGGTCTTGTTATATCATCAGACATGCAAAAAGGGTTAGAAGCGACCATTACACAAGTCTATCCTAATGCCGAGCATCGAGAATGCATGCGGCACCTCTATAGCAATTATAAGAAAAAAATTCGAGGTGAATTTTTCAAGACAAAGTTGTGGGGTGCTGCAAATACTTGTAGTGTTAGTGAGCATAATCGATTATTAGAGGTAATTGCTAGTGTAAGTAAAGAGGCGATTGAGTATCTCAATCAACACCATAATAAAACATGGAGTAGAAGCAAGTTTGGTACAATATGTAAGTGCGACTACATCACCAACTTTATTTCAGAAAGTTTTAACTCGTGGGTGGTGATGCTCGCTTTCGACCAGTGCTTGATCTTCTTGACGTCATTAGAGAAATGCTTATGGTGCGGCTTAGAGAAAAGAGGAATATTGTGAAGAAATGGAAAGGAGCCCTAGTTCCAAATGCAAGGAATTATCTCAACCAAATATCTATGGCAAGTTAACTGATTTATACTCATTAAATATCATAGGCTAATATATTTTATTCCTTATTTCTATTCTTCATGTAGAAATTGGGTAATTATCAAGTTAGTAGAAGTAGCGACAATCGTGCTAAAGTAAAGTGCAAAGGAAAATGTTGGGAGGTTTTGTTAGATGAGAAAACATGTAGTTGTCGGGTTTGGCAGATTAAAGGCCTTCCTTGTGTGCACGCAACAGCATTTATTTCTTTTACAAGGGATGCAATTTGGGATAGTTATGTCGATCCATATTTCACCATCGATAAATATAAAGAAGCTTACACTTTTGAAATCGCTCCACTCCCCGATAAGGATCAATGGATACACATAGACATAGATGAGAAGATCCACCCACCTATTGTCAAACGACCAATAGGACGACCCAGAAAGAAAAGAATTGTGGCACCTGATGAGACAAAAAAAAGACACAAATGCAAAAATGTAATGGATTTGGACATCATCCAAAAACTTGCAAGAATCCTCCATCTAATGCGAGTACATATCAACCCCAAGCTCCCACAAGGAAAAGGTAACTAGTTCTCAAATTTATATGTACTTTTCGAAGTATAATCTCACCTAAATACTTTTAAGCTAAATGTTTTTATTAGGTTATTCAGGAGACGAGTAAAGAATACAAAATCTCGCGAGACTAACAACTCGAAGCAAAGCTAAACTATTTGCATAAAGGACTTCCTGGCATGCTTTTTGTTTAGAAAATAAAGTACCTGTCATGAAGATGGGTTTAGTAGTATTTGAATAAGCAAACTTGATTATGTTTCGATGTTATACTTTTTTGAGTTTTGTTATTTTGTTGAATGCTTTTGCAACTCTTGACTTTGGTATTGTATTAAGCAACCTAGTTTTGGATTGAATTTGGTATTTACTTTTAGAAATGCATATGAACGTTGGGGCGATGTTGTTACTGTTAGATTTAATGTTGTTACCTTTGGATTGAATTTTGTATTGTATTTACTCTTAGAAGCTGCAATGTTGTTGCTTTTATGATGAATAACTAGTGTAGGAAGTTCTGCAAATTTCTTCTCGTAAATAATATTCTATCGTTCCTCCATTATAAGACTTATTGAACTGTATTTCGTGTTTTACTTCATTTATTAAGTCTTGTTGCATTTTGGTAAGTCCATCATTCAGGGTGGCAAGTGAGTAACCAAGTATGCAATAAGCAAAAAAAGTGAGTCAACATTCTCTAAGCGACTTGTCGAGTTGGTCTCAGCATTGCCTTCTACGTATTGTTCCTGAAGCGAGATGGGTTCTGTAAGCTACACTAGTTAATAACAATTTGCAGGAATAAATTAACTATTTGCAGGAAACCATGTGTATAATTTGCTACTGATCGCTCCACTTATGGATTGTCCAGGAGTTGATTTTATAGACAGTAAATATGAACCTTCATCATTAGCATGATTACTTGTATTAACACATACAAAAGACATATCAAAACACAAAATTTAGCTTCTGCCTTTGTGTAACTGAGTTCACATCTACATCTTTTCAGCAACTCATCCAAACACTTGTCTTGAATATCGATGTCACCAAACAAAGACATCATATTTTTAGCTTTTTCTCTAAACACTTTACCCTCTTCTTTCACCATCAGTGAGTCAGCCACCGATTTTGACGAAAAGGACCCATCCAAGTCGTTCCTATGATCCTTCCCCGCCATTCTTTTTTTAACCAAATAACTTGCAATCTTGTTCCATCAGCAATGGTAGTAATACATCAATGGTAGCATTGGTAGTAATACCAATGGAAATATAAACAACCGATCCTTTCTCATGCTTATCAAGCCAGTCTCTTACATTATCATCTTCAGAAGTTGTTGCCGGTACATAAGAATCCGTACATAAGCACATCCGAACATCACTTTCATTGTTTACTAAACTTCTGTGGTGTCCTCTGACCATCACATCCGTACATAAGCAAATTCGGGGAACCAAAGAAACCAGGGAACACAGCATATGGAAATCATATATGATCCAATATGGGCATGAAGCTTTAAGAAACTCCGAGATGTGTTATTGAAGTCGATCACATGAGATGGACCAGTGATTAATTTTATGAAATTGATGGAATTTTTAGGTTTGTGGGATGTGAGGAAGGGGACCTACGTACACTGTATAAAGAGATGGCAAAATAGTCAGCTTAATTATTGAATAAAAGGTAAATAATTCTTTTAGAAATTAAAATCATTATTAATATGATTTAGTTAGATTTTGGATATAGATGTGAATTATAATGGTTTCAAAGGATATTGACGTAAATAGGAAATTTACAAGGATATTGACGTAATATCTAACTTTTCCAAGGATATATACTCCCTCCGTCTTAAAATTATTGTCAAATGGCAAAAAAATTTAAAAATATATAATTATTATACTTTTCTTTCTCTTACTTTTTGCAGAATAACAGTTTTACCTTAACTAATTAATTAAAATCTTCTTTCATATTTGTAATAACAATCATAAGTAAGATTATATTTTTTTATCTATTTTTAAAAGTGGACAATTATTTTAAGACAACCTAAAATAAAATAATTGACAATTTTTAAGACGAAAGTAGTATTAAATATGTAATCAAACGACGTCATATTGCCTTTTTGAACATCGTTTTATTCAGTTGCATTTTTCGTGAATCAAACGACGTCATATTGCCTTTTTGAACATCGTTTTATTCAGTTGCATTTTTCGTCTAAAACACACCAAAGGACAAAGTGTTCCATAACATGAATAAAAAGGTAATTAAAAAAACATATACTATGCACGTTATTACAAAAATAACCTTAAATTTTTGCTCAAAAAAAAAGTTTACTTTCAAATATGAACCGTGTATTCATCGATATTTTTGTTGAAAAAAATACCGCTGAAAGAAATGTCGAATTGCAAATTTTACAAGTCCAATATTGCAATGCTTCAGATATACGTATGATTTTATAAAAAAAATTATTGAAACTTAATACATATTTTAAATATTCTTTTATCGAAACAGTCCTCGATTTTATTCGTCCTTGCTAGGCCACTCATTGACGTGAACAACCTTTCGTTATATCGATCAGATGGTAATCGTTAGTCTCTCACCCTTCGCCGCAAAACGCGAGGTGTACATCTCGTTCATAGTAAAGCAATGAACTGAGGCCGCTTTTACCTCAAAAATCTCATGTTGACTTGCTGGTCTATAACTTCCTTTTATAATTGGCTATCTAAACCATCATCTATCACCTTCATTAATCTCTTTGTAATTTCTATAAAATATACAGTAGTAATATAGCTTAAGATCATTAGATCCCAAAAGATTATATGACACCTATGTCGATTCGTTTTGTTCGGTTTTCTCTTAGTAAATACGAATTCGACTTTTTAAAAAAAATTAAGATATTGCCCGAATAATAAACACTGTCATATTTCACTTTTGATATAAGTAACTAACATTGATGTATCTTATTTGGCTAGTTTAAGCAATTCGAGAGCCCAATGGGTTAAGATAAGCTAGACCCTGGACTTTTGGTTGATGAAAATATATAGATTTAGTTAGTTGTTATATTTTATATTTATATTTTCATCTTTTTCCATTAGTGATTTTTAAGGCATAAATTTTTATGCCCGTGATCTTGGTTTTCTCTCATTCTCTTGCTTTTGTTCAGTTTTATCACATTGAGGACAATGCTAAACTTAAGTGTGAGGGGGTTGTAGGGAAATCGAGAAAAAGATGCTTAATTGCCATATTTTTTGGCTATTTTAAAACTTTTGTTCTTGTTTTGCCCTCGTAAATAAAAAGTTTCAAGCAATGTATATAAATAATTAAGAAATTATCCGATCGGTAATTTTTGAAAATTTGAGATGTATTTTTGTGTCAAAATTACCCAAGTCAAATTCTCATATAATAGTAGAAAAATCCAAAAAAATAGGAGAAAGTTGCAAGTTCCATGTTTGTCAATACAACATGAACTTTGTAAGTATGTTGATCCATGGCTAGGAGTTTTAGCCAAGAAAAAAAATATATATATAAAGAAAAAAAAAGAGAAAAAGTAAGAAAAAAATCAAAAAGACAAATAAATAGCCAATGAGCTATAATGTTATGAAGTTAAAGGAAGAAGAAGAAATAAAAGGTATCCATTAGCCAATGTGCTAAGTCGTGATACATGTTGCTTCAATTCATATGTTATTAGTTAGAAATAAAAGACTTTCTATATTTTTATGGGTATTGACTTTATATCTCAATTTTTCAACCTTAAAAACTTAACATGATGAGTTTTATCATGTACTTGTACTTGGTAGACTTGCATCGAATTTTTGTAAAGATACATGTACCTTTGGATTTAATTTTCTTTTCTTCTTGCTTGAGGGCAAGCAAAACTTAAGTGTGAGGGGATTTGATACACCTAAATCCAACATGTTTTTAGGAGCGTTATCCGTACTTTTGTACATGTATATTGGTTACTTATATGATACTTTTGTGCATATTTGTGCCCAATTGTGTTTGTAAGTCTTTGTGTAGCCAATTGCAGGAATGGAGTATAAAACAACATAAAAGTGAAGAATTGTACGAGTACGAAGAATCCTAGTCAAGTTCAAGACCCGTGTACAAGTTACAAGCCTTTGAAGATTAATTTCGGGTGCAAGAACAAGTATTTCCAATGAGCAAATAAAGATATCCAGCATGAAAGTTGCCACCATCAACATACATCCAACTTGCCACTGGCAAGAGTAAAGTTGCCACCATCACATGGGAGTTAATTTGCCTCCACCATCACATGGGAGTTGATTTGCCTCCATCATGAGTGAAGTTGCCTCCAACATTTGTTTAGGCAAAAATGTGTCCACATTCATGCAAGCTCAAAGAATTTCATGCAAGAGCATTCTAGACTTTCTTTCTCTCCAAGCTAAACATTGAAGTCTAGAGCCTTAACTAGCTTATAAATAAGACCCTTGGGGTCATGTAACTCATATGCCTTTCACATATCTTTTCACTCTTCATATCACTACATCAAATAAACTCTCTCATCCTTGTCCAAACTCTCATTCCCGGATTTGAACAAGGTGGTGCTAGAAAAGTCAGTTTTTGAGTCCAATAAGCAAAATTATCATCATGAAACTCTTAGGGATCATTACCCTAATCATTAGTAACATTTTTTCACTGTGTAAGACTCTTGATTATGACTTGTAATACTTTTATTTCTGAGTTTATTTCATCATTTGTTATGAGTAGCTTAAGTTTCATTCTACACTTGGTAGGATGATGTTTGTAGTATGAGGTGGTGGTTGTGATTGTGATTTATGTTTAATTCAATGTCAAGCTTTTCTATGATCCATTGATATGTATGTTTCATGTGACAATTGCTATCAAAACTTAATTTGTTGGTAAATATTTCATAGGTCGAAAGGGTTATTTTCTATCAACAAGTCATAGCCGGTTTGTCTATGAATGGCTATCTTTTGTATTGCTCATTTCTTAAGAAGTTTTGATTATCAAGAAACATAATTATAAGTGTTAGCAAATTCGTGAAAC